>JARFJA010000099.1:1200000-2400000 GCA_036326145.1 Rhagophthalmus giganteus | reverse complement strand
TATTACATCACGAAAACCACGATCAACAATGAACACATCATATGGTTGTAACGTAGTTCTTATGCCTACTGAATACGATTTTCGAATTTCTATAACTACGTATTTTAATCGTCGAACATAAATATTAACAACACTGCAAGAATGTTAGAACTTGAACTGCATGTCCGACTAAAGCGCCGCGCCGGCGTTGTTCCTGTATGGTGATGGGTACTGACAATGAGATCGCTTTACACAACTACAGTAAGTAGTGAAACATTCTTATATTTTTTACTTGACCACTACTTCTATTCGCGGTTTAAACAGCGTAAAAAACTTAACTTATCGTTTTTGTTTTGACGCTACCAACATTTGCTTTTATTTCTTTTCAGAGCGTTGTACCAATTTTTTTTTCACGAAACTTTTAGGAGTAATAGTAGACATTAGTAGCAATATTTGACATTTTTTTGATGATTGTCACTCTGGCCGAACTGTAAAATTTTCAATTTTTAAAATGTCTCCATTAATTTTTTAATAGTTATTATTAGTCGAAACTAATAGAAAAAACATATGTTATACTATGAAGTATTCTCTAACAATCTGTTTTTGATTTATGTTCGTAGCTATAATAGTTTCGTAGATAAACGAATTTAAAAAATAGTTCCCCCGGTACATACTTTTTTGATTTTCTCAAGGACTACTGAAGGTCAGGGAGTAAAACGTGTATATATCGTTTCCTTATGACTTGCCAATGTAATAAAATAGGTTGTTTCGTAGATTTCTTTGGGGGTCATTTTGCCATGCTTATCCGGCTATACCCTTTAGGTGAACTTTGTATTAGTAGATGGTTTATATATTGGTTTTTATATTTCGCAGAAAGATTCATATTATTTTTTGTTCTATTATGTTGTAACGTTGGTCATAAAATTGTTTCAAATCGGAGCTTAATTTTATGACTAACGAAATTAAACCAGTGATAAATGGTCAAAATCTATCGTGAAATTGGTATTACATCGAGCAACTTTAGACGGTTTTATTAACTATATGCGGAGCCAATATAATAAAAATTTTATGTTCGACACCTTTCGGTTCTTAAGCAATATTAAAAATGACACTTAACTTTTTACTATCTTAAGCCAACCGTATCTTATTCCTCGTTGACGAACGGCCACGTGTCCGCGCGGAAAAATTCGCTTTTTACGATGCGACGTAGAATTTGTATCAAAATAAGCAAATACAAATCGGTTTTAATTAAGTTCTCGTTTACAAACGCAAAGAAAAAGTTAATGTATCATAATTCAATATTCGTCCGTAATCGTTTTACAATGATTAGCTTCGCGTAAGAAGAGCACTCTAGATCCGAAACAACAGTAATAATTAAATACTTTAGAAACGCGTATAATTACCAACGTACGTTAAAGTGGCCATAAATTCTACTCATCAATGACTACAAATAATAGATACTGAAGGGCATAATTATAATTTGCATGATGTCGAGCTTTTTATAGCTACAATGAGCAGAAACATCTGGTGCAGACCACCTAGTATTTTATTTAGTATATTCCACTTGTTTATGTTGATAAATTTATAAAAACGATAACGTTAATTTAATTAAATCGCGCGCAGCTACATAATAAAATAATTGAATAAATATTAAGCACCGTTTTAATTTAAAAACCAATTAAAAATATTAGGGTTAATTTTGATATCCGACCGTTTTTCCATAATTAATTTTTATGGGTTTTCGAAACGGCCCCGCAAATAAATTAATTAATAAAGGAGCCTCCGGTGAGTGCCTTTTTCTGCAAACAAGATCCCCGAAAATCCGTCTACCTATTAATTTTTTTTATTGACTCAAAATTTAATCGACAGTTTAAGCGGAACGAGTTTTACGCTTTTTAATCAATTTTCGAATCGTAATTGCCCTAGACTAATTTTAATCTCTTTAAAAAAAAAACAATAACCGATTAATCTAGAAAATTGTAATTACTAGATCGTAAAATCTTCATGCGCGATTAAACGCGAACGCGCGGCCGCCACCGTTTTAAAAATGTCGATAGGTAGATCGGACGGAAAGTAATTTAGATTAATTTTCAATTTAACGTTGAAGCAAATTGTTTTTATTTTTACACGATTCGGCTATTATAGTGATTCGTAGTAAAATTCGAGCAGCGCCGGTGGCGCGGCGCTGCCGCGCAAGGGTACGTCGCGTGATTGCGGGAGGGTGGGAAGTATTAGCGTGAAATTAATCGAGGAAAACGGACAAGTTACGCGACTTTTACAAGCCACTAAATCATTAATTAATTACGGTTACGTTATAGAGTCAATTTTAATTTATATTACGGGGGCGTAACCTCTTTCTTTTACAAATAATAACGAGCATCCCTCTCCCTTTACCAATTTATATCAAATAAAAAACCGTTAGGTAAATTAGAGCAACTCATTCGAAGCGCACTTCTCAAATGTCGACATAAAGAATTACTACACCTAATAACAACGCCGGGATCGCAGCTCCGCGATATTACTATATCACAAATTCATAAATTATTCATACGAACGCACCTAAAGAAAGTCGTCGTTACAAAAATACTCGATCGGTTTTCGTAGGTACTTAATTGTTTTTTGCGAACGATCTATAAATTGCGGACTAACAGTATTATACGAGAAATTTCAACCACCTACGAAATTGGCTTCTTCAGGAACATTGCTCGATCTCGTATAACAGGACGTATAAATTCGTTCGAACAAATGGAGCAACGTTTCGTATTATACAAGTCGATTTTTAGACGTGCCGTGGTCGCCAAAAGGCATTTTGACGCTTTATGGTCGAACTAGAAATAGGAGCAGCAGCCGATATATGTAGGTACTTGCAGGAGGTGGGCGATTTTACCTCTAGACGTTGCCGATTTATTTGTTGGACGCGCCTGTTGTTTGATGACGTAACTGTAATTCGCATCGCATCGCATCCCCGATGATCACGGTCCGGTCTCGTTATTATCGTCGTATTATGTGACATCAGTTTCATTTGATGATTCGTCTTCTCCCGCTGAACTATATCCATCAACAGGAGTACAGAATGTTTTGTCGATGATTGCGATGATATCGCAAGCATGACTTCCCATCAAGGTGACAATTCAAATTGCTTAGATGATGTGCCTAATTTGATAGAAGTTGACGATCATTATGGCGATAACGTGACGAATTGTTTTTTGTATAATTGACTCATGACTCGTTGAATGCTGACGATGAGGCACGAAACCTGAAAAGGTTTAAACCTTTGAATCTGCAAGACAGATTTATGTAGTTAAAGGTCGCTTTATGATAGCGTCTGATCAAAAGTCTAGTCGTCTAGAAGGTACGTGTCACGTGTCGCAAATTGTAAATAAACTATACTCTTACATTAAAAACTTATATTAAATTATAATAACGGCTGTTCAAAAAGTCTTTCAGTCGTGGTTGGCGGTACAAAGATAAACGTACGTCTTATTGTTAGCTTAACCCTCATAGGGGTCACTGGGGATCCCCATATACTTTTTGGAGGTGTATATCTTTCGAATAGATTTTCTTAAAATTTCAAAAACAATCGACTTCGTATATGACAGTTAGTTTTATGTTTCGGTAAAATGTAATTTTTGTAGCACCGAGGTCACCGCCGACCCCTACAATATTAAGTATGGTACATTAATTTTTGAATATTATTTCACACTACTTATCTCTACAATCAACAACATAGCTATTACTTGTAAGTAATCAATTTATACTTTCAAGGACAATGTAAAAACAGATTTATTTAAATACTGTAGGTCAAAGAATAAACTTGAGAAATTGGCGCATGGACAACGGGTAGAGTAAGAAAACCCAAAAACTGGACGACGACTACAATGAAACGTAATGCAGGAGCTTTGGGGTCAGTAACGATCCCACCGGTATTACGTGTTATTAAAACAAATTAATAGCATGAGGGTTAAATCAGATATTTCCCTGATCTTTTCACGGCTAACCAAGATCGAAAGTCTTTTTGGACACCCGTTAGAAGAATATTTTTAATGAAACAAAGATATAGAGGAGATATAGAATAGAGGATTATAAAAGGTTCTTAAAGATAACGCAGGATTTTATGTTACAAATATGTAATATAAGTCATATACAGCGTGTCCACGAATAAACAACTTATTTCAAATAAAGACTCATATTTGATTTTAAATACATTGAGTACTGCGATATCTTTTGATTGCATTATGCGATTTAACCCAAAATGTACTAATCGATATATTGAAACCTGCACTACAACATATCCAAAAATGATCTGAGCGAAAGATCTAGTAATGGAGATATCATGATTCAAAGTTCCCCTTAATTAACATAGAAACAAATAGGGAAAAATTGGAACTTTGGATTGCACTAGTCGATTTTGTTAATTTTTGATTGAGTGACGTAGGAACAACATATATACAAACCTTACAACATATATAAAAATGAAACGAACGAGTTACTCGATATCAGAGATATGACTGAATTAGTGGTAGCTATTCATAACGTTACTTCGTTCTGTTTCAAAATACGGATACATTGTAATCGTGCCTGAATTTCTTGATGGAAAAACTCAATTTACAACTCTGAGGCCAACTATTCAAGACGCTGCACAATAAAAAGATTTGTAGTCGAACTTGTCTTTGGTCATCTGAAGAATGTATTTTCATTCTTCAAAAATGTTATTCGTCGACCATACTTAGATATGTTGCATATATATTTCAGAATCGCATACGCAATTTCAAATGCTTTCGTTGGTCCATTATTCACCGAATCTGACTTCCATCAAGGAATTGCCGAAATTGCTGTTTCTAGACTTGAAATATCCAATCAATTTCAGCAAAGATCGGAAGAGACTGGATTGTTAAAATCTCGTCGATTGTTAAAGTCTCGTCATGTTTCTGGGGTTAGTTATAAAGTGTTCATTGAGTTTGACTTTATGGAAGAAGGTTATGCTTCAATAACTGGGTGAGCTTGCGAATACAAACATGGACAACGAACCGTTAGTCGTTGTGGACATATTGCGTCTGTGATTTGGTTTTTTGGTCACTTTTCCAAGTTTCCAGATGTTAAATGTCATTTGCGACCCAAATGTCTCGACATCATTCAAGATGCAAAGACTACGATTAATTCATTATCATAAACATTAGTTTATTATTTTTAAGTTTTAATACATTAGCAGTAAGTAAAATGGCCGGCCAACTCAATGGCCAGAGAATCGAACATGTAGCCATCGACAAACACCAATCAATTACAGCAAAGATTGAAAGAGACCGAATTGTTAAATTGTCGTCATATTTCTAGAGTTAGTTATAAAGTGTTTATTGAATTTGACTCTATGCAAGAAGTTTATACTTTTTCCATGTTATTTCCAACACAATGGTACTCCGCTACATTACGGAGCAACTATTCGTTAGCAGCTAATATGATTAGTATGTTTTGCAACATAAAACGGAGCCAAGTCTGTTCGATGCACACCAAGAGTGATCTTTTTCAAGTCTTCGATTGACAATCCAGTCTCTTCCAATCTTTGCTGTAATTGATTGGATATTTTGAGTCTAGAAATAGCAATTTCGACAATTCCTCGATGGAAGACAGATTCGGTGAATAATGGACCAAAGAAAGCATTTGAAATTGCGCATGCGATTCTGAAATATATATGCAACATATCTAACGACGGTCGACCGAATAACACCATTGTGTTGAATTCAATGAATTCAACAATGAAATTCAGGCATGATTACAATGTATTCGTATTCCTACAGCTTTGAAACAGCATCACTAAAGCCACGATCTACAGTAACTAAATCTCCTGGACGCAGTTTGGAATAAAATCCATTATGATTCTTTTGCATGCTAAGAAGAATTTGTGCATCATTATTTCCTCCATCTCCAAAATATGAACCTTCTGCTTCAAGGATTTCTCCATTGTCTAGAATTACAATCATGAACTTAACAAGGTGTCGATTTTTCTGGGATGACCATAACTTCTTTTGTAGAGTCGAAGGGTTTCTCAACGTACAGATATGTACCAACCAGAAGTACAAAAATTACTTCTGGGTTTTTTTCCAATCGTGTAATTTATAAAAATAAAAAAATAATTCGTGTAACTCATGTATGTCATTTTGATGAATATGTTTTGCAACATAAAACGGAGCCAAGTAAGAAATAAAGGAAACACTTCCTCGGAGCATCTTCAGGTAGTGCTGAGCATTTAAGATATATAGTCGTATGTCAAATCTGATCACGACAATATATTTCTGAAAAAATTGTGGTCTTGTTTAATATGAAACACGACACACTTACTATTTGACAATATTGACCTTAATCCAATATGGCGAATTTTAAGATGGTCGCTATGTTCTAATAATAGCCTTAAAGATAGACCATCTGACCGATTGTTTTATTGAAGTATTTAGTCATTTCTTCTCGTTTCTGAAACTCAGAAAAGGCGTCCCAGAACTTTTGACACATCTTGTATATTCAACTAACATCGCAAAAATATCATATGAACATTTTCAGTCAAAATGCACCCTCAAACTTGTAGACTATAAACACTTGTATTACCCTATCTGTTTTGGCCAGAATTGACATGAAATCTGATAGGGACCTTTGTTTGTATCGTTTCAAATAAGGTCAGTTTTATCTCGTCTTTTTTTAGAAATTTGTTTTTAGAACACCCTGTATATGAATGATTCAATTCATTTTCGCTACAACACTGTTTGAGTACACAAGTACAAGCCAAAACCAAAATATTAAAATTAAGTTCGAACATTTTTGGTCAATTACACGTATATTATCAGTTATCGATTGAACCCACGTTAAAATAAAAACTCACGTAATCTTTGGGAACCTTATACATACTTAATAATTCAATATTTTTTATGTAAGCACCTATTTAAGAATCAATTTTATCGAATAAATTTAATTTTGTTTCACGAAAAATTTTCGTTTACCGCCATTTAAGTTTAAAATTTGAGAAAATTCGAACGAGTAATTATTCTAGGTGTCGAATTTTGAAATTTTATAAATACCCACAGTCGAACATCTACCTCCACATCTAAATAGAAAACACCTTTGAGGCCCTTTAATGTCATTTTTTAGTGTAAATTTAATTCCTCTTAAAACTCCCATTCAGACAAATTTTAGAAACCCTTTTGAAAGGTTTCACTTTTTTAAAATTTTTCAATTCATTTAATAAAATGATTTTATTGTAAAATGCAATGCAAACAAACGCGGAACATTTTGAACAATTTAACACAATTCAAGTTGTTGTAATTTTTATCAGAAATCAGAAATTATTTTCTTTATAAACTTAATTGGAGAGTCGAAAAAACGACCACTGAAATGTCCAAACTAACAATTTTTCGATGTTTGATTCGCCGATCAATTTTTTTCGGTAATCGCTAATTATGAACGACACTTCCAGACATTTCCGATAAGGGTTAAAGTCGAGGTCGTCTTCTTAGAAAGAAAAGCACTTTTAAAATGTTTTCGCTCTCACGACACAGTAATTGTTCGAAAAGTAAAAAATAAGCCCTACATCAAATTTTTGAATAATAAGTAAATTTGAATTTCAACATAAATTGCTGCCTAAAAATAAAGGGACCTTCTACTTCTTTTGCATCTCTTTGGCGACACTTTCGTGTAAACGACCCATTAACAGTAACGTTAGCATTTTAGTTAAAAAATTCATTATAACGACAGTAAATTACCAACTTTTCTAAATTTGTACGTTTTTGCAAGGGCGAAACTCAATGCGCATAATCGTAAAAAAATATAGTAGTCGAACGAATAATTATTAACGCCTATATACGATTTCTACGACTTTTGTAATTCGATTCTTATACCTATAGTTAGTGATATTTTGACATTTTGACAAAATAAGAACGGAAATCCCCTGACATTCAATATTTAGAAGTCTCGAAACGAGTTATCCGTGTTTTATGCGGTTTTACTTTCCTAAATACGGTAAATATATGTAAGTGAAGTTGTAGTCGCATAATAAAACAACTACCGGGACAGTTAAATTGTTGTAAAAGTAAAATTTTATATAAAAATTATTCAAAACCGTGCGATAGAAACGGCTTTTGTTGATATATACCTACGACCTGGTGTTTGTTTTATTTAGGTAATCGTTACTTCCGAAAACGACGCGACGTCATAAATGAATAGGTTTAGAAAAGGGCTTTCGTGTTTTTTTGACTGAATACGCACTACTTGAAAAAATTGAATTTTTGCTGTCATCAAACTGTGTGCGGGTCAAGTGGTCAGGTGAAACATCCTTTTCCAGTTTCTCGCATTGCAGTTTTTGCGAGTTATTTTTAGTTTGAGAAGTTTTACTTAAAGGTAAATGTAGATTGCAGAGGGACATGTAAAATGATTTTGCTGCAAATTCGATTTCTTTCAGAACGCTTCTAAAGCAGTAAATGTTTTTGCGATTGTCGATTAATTATTTATTTATCTATGGTAATCGGATAAATACTCGAAATGTTTCAATTAAATGAAAACATCTACTACAATCGCACAATCGACGCGAGTTCACAGACGCACCAATTAAGGCTGTTCGGTTACTTTCACTTTCTGGGTTCTTAAAAGTCTTTAAAAGGGATTAGAAAAGACGATTATAAAATTAATACAGAGCAATAAGTTCTTTGGTGTCACTTTTGGGGCGCCAAGCATTTATTAATATACACAATCGTGAACGGAACATCCTGTGTATAAGTACGGCGCCGATATTTTATACAATAAATAACTACTCGTACGATTACGAATTATATTTATATTAACATTATCGGGGCGATATTTTAAAATTGTAATTAACCGCATCTATAAATTAATTATATTTAGACGCGCAGTTGTTTTTCGTGCTCTACGTGTACTAAATCAACTTTAATGAGAATTTAGGGTAAATATTCCGTATTTAACCGGTAATAAACTTTAAAAGCTATTTTTATAGCGTTCTAAGTTTCGTAATTTTGTTCGAAATAAGCGATCTCATCATCGATCTAGTTCGAAAAATGAACAAAAAGCGGTCAGGCTTATGTAAATCGAGCCACTTTTTATCGGATTTCAATTTCGACTTTCTTATTTAGTGTTGGTAATAATCTACGGAATGCACGAGGATAGGTGGTAGTTACACGCGTAACCGGAGGATCCGACTTTTTTCGCCCCGGTACACCGACGCGCGTTTGTAATTTTAGTGTTACGTTGGGTAGATCGAAATTTTCGTAAAATTTATAACGTCGAGAAACCGGACTCTGTTACTGCAAAAACTAATTCGATCGAACCTAACTGTATTTACGATTTTGACGAGAAAAGAGCGCATGCAAATGAGCTCCAATAGGTATAGAAATTACACGTTCCGGTTGTTACACAAATAAGTATTATGATACAAGATAGAAGCAATGATTTATTAAAGCCGACGAGCCAAACAAGCGAAATTAATGGTTATTGTATATATTTATCCGAATAACTCGCATACATGTTCAAAATTCGAATTAGTTCGTGCGAATATGCCAATCGAAATTAATTAAGAGGCGATCGCGCCTCGGAACGACGACGAACGAAACACCGACAGCGTTTATATAAAGTCGATTCTTAAAAGATGCCAAATTAAATCAATTAAAGAACCCGCGATTAAATTCCTACCATTTCTTTTATTAAATATATGTTTAACCTCAAATTGGCGTCTTCCTGTTTTGAGATCATCTATATCCATATGTAGGAAATTTATACGTAGACGAATCCGTCGAGATTTCGTTGTTCTTATTTTGCAGCTCGAATGCAAGTAGGTAGATATTTGTTTTGCAGTGGCAATTACATACATTTTCTCGTCGAAAGCTTCAATTTTACGTTATTACCTTGCGCGTTGCTCGGTTTTACGTGTCATTTTTTTTTTGCGTGACGACTTGTTTACGTAGGTATAATAAATAAGCGATTTCTTATCGTATTTTTGTGAACTGTTGTTTTCTTCGCACGAAATTAATTTCAAGATAATAAAATCTATGAAGTTGCCACAGTCTTTAATTGTAGATAATTATGTAGGTGCCAACTGTAATTTGTAAATTTTAAAATTATTAATCCCCGGAATTAAAATTTTATAGTGACGATGGTATAAAATTTTAAAATGAACGTAGAGATACATAATATGTAGGTATATAAGTAGCTATCTATAAATAAGATTAAACAGTAGATGTTTTCGTTTAAACAGTCAAAACCCTAACATGTTTCCAATATTGTAATCTTGGATAGGTAGATAATATTTATTTCTCGTTACCTACAATACTTATATTATTTATATACAGCACCCTGTTTTAACTAACATAATTATACCTAGGGTACAGATGATGCCAATTTAAACTTGGAAATAATTTGCCGAGCACGTTAAAATACAATTAAATATCGTTCAAAAAAAGAAAAATAATAAGTCTCCCTCCTCATCTTGCGTTGAAATCTCCGGAAAAAATCGTTTTATCATGGTAATTGTGGAATTATTGACGTTATAAACGTGCTAAACAAATTATTTTCAAGTTTAAATCGGAATTTTTACGCCATAATTAAGTTATTTAATGTATGATGTTGTTAAAAATATGCCAACGCTTTAGACGAAAGCGTCACAAAAACCGCAAAACGTTTTTCTATTACGTGCCTAAAGATACGAAGAGTGGCTAGTTACTACAATGTTATAAAAATTCACATTGAATTAAAAAATAAAGTCGATTCATAAGAAATCAAATGTTTAAATACAATTAAATATCGTAAAAAAATGTTTCCTTCTGATCTCGCGTTGAAATCTCCGCGAAAAAAATCGTTTTATCGTGGTCGCCGAAGGATTATTGGCGTTTCAAACGTTCGATTTCCTATAATTTGATATTACTGTTTATTTTAAGGTGAATTTTATTAAATATTTTTCGTATTTTTAGGTAGATAATAGAAAATCGCGTTCAAATACAATTTAAATGTGGTTCAAAAAAAAGTTTCCTTTCTCATCTCGCGTTGAAATCTCTCGAGAAAAATCGTTCTATCGTTGTCACCGCAGGATTATTGGCGTTTTAAAGTCCGATTTCTTATAATTCGATATTATTGTTTATTTTAAGGTGAATTTTATTAAATATTTTTCGTATTTTTAGGTAAATAATAGAAGATCGCGTTCAAATACAATTTAAATGTCGTTCAAAAAAAAGTATATTTCTCATCTCGCGTTGAAATCTCCACAAAAAAAATCGTTTTATCGTGGCCGCCGAAGGAATATTAGCGTTTCAAACGTTCGATTTCCTAGAATTCGATATTATTGTTTATTTTAACGTGAATTTTATTAAATATTTTTCGTATTATTATGTAATAGAAAATCTCCTTTAAATCCAATTTAAATCTCGTTCAGAAAAAAAAAGTTTCTCTCATCTCGCGTTAAAATCTCCCGAGAAAAACACATATAATTCGATATGATTTCAACGTGAATTTTATCACTTAATTATTCCACGTATTTTTAGGCAATAGAAAATAGTTTTTCAGTTTTGTGGCGATTTCGTTTAAAGCGTTGACGTTTTTTCGAGAGCACCCTGTATTAAATAACTTAATTAAGGCGCGAAGATGCCAATTTAAACCTAGAAATAGTTTGCCGAGCACATTCAAATGCAATTAAATATCGTTCAAAAAAAAGTATACCTCCTCATCTCGCGTTAAAATCTCCGAGTAAAAAATCGTTTTATCGTGGGTAATTCGATATTATTGTTTATTTTAACGTGAATTTTATTAAATATTTTTCGTATTATTAGGTAATAGAAAATCGCCTTTAAATCCAATTTAAATGTCGTTCAGAAAAAAAAGTTTCTCTCCTTATCTCGCATTGAAATCTCTCGAGAAAAACACATATAATTCGATATGATTTCAACGTGAATTTTAACACCTAATTTTAGGTAATAGAAAATAGTTTTTCAGGGTTTGTGGCGATTTCGTCTAAAGCGTTGACGTTTATTTCGAGAGCACCCTGTATTAAATAACGTAATTAAGGCGCGAAGATGCCAATTTAAACCTGGAAATAGTTTACCGAGCACATTCAAATACAATTAAATATCGTTCAAAAAAAAAGTATACCTCCTCATTTCGCGTTAAAATCTCCGAGGAAAAAATCGTTTTATCGTGGGCAATTCGATATTATTGTTTATTTCAACGCGAATTTCTTATTTTTAGGTAATAAGTAGAAAAGCATTTTCGGTGTTAAACGTACGAACGGACACGTTTTTGTTTTGGACACCTAAGCACGAACTTGCTAAAATAGCAGGTAGTTCATATCATTTCTAACTCGTTTAACAATCTTGTTATCGAAAGTCTCGTAAACCATCGAAACAACAACAAGAAAAAAGAATTTTGTCCGACTTCAAAACGCGAACGAGCTAAAATAAACTGCCTTTCGTGGTGTCAAGTAGGTTATACATAAGTATACAAAGTAACAATTTTAATTGAAACGATTATGTTACCACCACTTGATTAATGATATTTTATTTTATTTGCCGCACAAATATAATTTAATTAACGGGGTTTCGTGTTAACAAAAAAATAAAAGTTTTTACGACCGACAATTATTTTCTATATTTTACTGCTTCGGTATAGGTAATTTATAGTAAATATCATCGAAATAAGAACAAATATTTCAGTTAACGGGACCCTGTTTGCGAACCGCGACACTTAAAAAAATTATCGAAAACATATGTTTTGTTGTGCGTCGCTAAATTCGACATTATAACATCGAGTCGATAACGTCGACAAACTAGAAAAAACTATTCGAAAAAACTTCCGACCCTTATCTGAATAATCCGAAGTAAATGGTCTATAATATTCCGAATTTGTATATCGGTAAGCGTCGTTAACTATATAACTCGATTCAAATTTATTCAGGATCCATTTTAAAGAAGTCGACGAATACTATTTTACTAACGAAGATGCAGTTTGGTGCCTGTCTCGTAATCGGATGCCATAACTTTCGGCATTATATGTTTTGTGATTGCGAATTGTCACTTTATATGTTGTAAAATAATGTAACGTCTTCATATTATACATCGACCGTGCATCAGATGCGATAGGAATTACACGGTATATATCGGCATTAGTGTCGACGGGATTTTTAAATTTCGTCACCGCCGTTTGGCGAAATTTAAGCAGAAGTTTATTGGAACATTAACGTAGATTAGAGACAAATTGGTTACACGATATTGTGGCGAAATGTTTATTTATGATCGTCGACCGAAACTTGTAAGACGTTTAAGGTGCTCCGGTACTTCGAATATAAACTAAAATCCGTTAGATGCCACTAGCATCGATCCTGTCTACAATTTCATTGGTCATAATAAAGATAAATATGCCAGCGCAGGAATTCCCAGTAACTTGTGATAAACACTTTATCGTAAATTTAAATGTTTGTAGTAAACGATACGTCTAGGATATTTGTTTTTGAAAATAATTAGGTACGGCCGACTACAAGGAAATTAGAATTATTTTTGAAGTGTTAGCGAACGTTGTGGAACACCAGGTGCGATTATTAATGAAGTTTTACTTTTATTTGACTTCTTTATTTATATTGTACAATGTTTATTAACTCTATTTACTACTACTACTACTACTACACGATAACTATAATATCGACGGCGTTTTGGCAGAACGAAAATGAGCTAACTTAACAATCTTATGCATCCAGGGCAAAGACAACATCTATTAAAATCCGGTAACAATTTCCGATTTTTTTCCGCCAGAAAAATCAATTTGCTACGCGACAACACAAAATGTGCGCTCCCGTAAAATTTACTTTTTGCGGGTTACGTCGTTTTGCTTAAACGCCGTTGATATTTATCGTTGCATTTTGAATGACCGTATGCACCGTAACGTTTCTTAAACAGGATTACCTAATCATGTTTAGAAAATTGATGTAATGATGTTATGCACCAAAATTAAAACACCGTTTAGTTAAACGGCGAATATATCTCGCAACGTCGGAAATTATTAGGGGTTTTAGTGTGGACGTTAGTGACACTGTTGATTTGTGACCATCGACATATATTTTGTTGGTTATGTAACATAATCAAGACGTCAGTTAGGACGTCAGACTGGTAAATATTTTACGCGATCTTACGAATTGTTTTCATACTCTAATTTCACTTCTATTTGTCCCAAAATATTTTAACACTGTCGGTTTCGTCAACCTAAACCTTTTAAAAAATGACAAATCATTTCTTCGTCTTCAAATTCCATTTTTTTTAAATGCTAATTTTAACATTACGATGTAATCGCAGGAAAAATCACATTTGACGCTACTACGCGCAAAAAATTAGGTTATGTTCTCTTCTGATAAATTTATCTGACAGATATTTACCATAGAAACGTTTGTTCGAACAATTGCTTCCTTGGTCTGTCTGATAAATTTAACAGAAGATAAAAAGATCGAACCTTAATCAGAGAAAACTGCTCGGTCAACGTTATCGTCGTTTAAGAACATTTTCCGAGTCGCTGCATAGAAACTATTCATGTTAATCACGTTTAAACTTCGTCGATGCATACGGACAAAGTATCCTATTATACAGGACGAATAAAAACTAAGGAATAATGTTGCTGAAGACTTTATTAAGGGTTTTAGAAAGAAGAGGTTTTAACAAAAGTTTGATATCTGCTATAATTTGACGATGTTCATCTATTTTTTTTAAAGTTATACATTTTCAAACCGTGACATCGCTGGTATTTTTTTTAAATAACGCACCATATTTTCTTATGACGGAATTGGATTGCACTTATTTTTCTCTATGCGCCTCTCTAATGCCCGATTTCAAAAAGCGGATCTAAATATTTAGTTCGGCACTAAATGGCTTAAACAGATTGTTGGAATAATCGTTACCAGAGAAGTAACCGGAGAATAAAGTTATCTGACGTTTGTGAAATCGGTCATAAAAGTATCGTGAGGTTGTATAAGAAGTATCTTTAGAAAAATCAAGTTTAATGTCTGAATATGTTTATTCGTGCCAATCTTAAATACTTGTACTTTATTACAAAAATTTAACAAATTGCTCTATTTAAACTACTAAAAATGTTTGATATTGATAGCGCAGAAGATGTTCAAATTGTTCACCATTAACAATCTGACAACACATTCCGTATCACCTTAACTGATTTTGTCCGTATTTTCAATTGTTCTAAATTTTGGGATCTGCTGTTGTAAACGGTACTTTTAAGATGACCCCACAAAAAAATGCAGCGGATTTAAGTCCGGCGATCGTGCTGGCCACTCGATGCTTCCTCTTCTACCGAATTTCGAATTTCAATGCCGTAATGTCGCGGGGCTCCATCCTGTTGGAAGTAAATAGCTTCGTTCGGCACGTCTGCGTCTTCTGGATTCAAAAAAAGTTCAAATCGCGAACGGCATATTCGGACGTTAAACTTGTCAAATTATCGAATCATCAGTAATAGTAATTAATAATCACAATAATTATGCTGTGACTCGATACGCGGCTTATATCGGCAATCATCACTTACTTTAGGGCGGTGCTACTGAGAGAAGCAAATTAAAAATGATTTTCCGGCTCTATTAAAAAACTAATGAACTAAGTGTTTAAACTTTGGACATAATTAATAAATAATAGTGTAAACATATGTCATATATAGATCCTTAAACATTAAATTTTCTCTAAATATATACCTACGTTAACAGCATTTTCAATTTTCCTTTTTTTATATCGCATATATAGCAAAAGTTGTTTTTTTTTTGACAAAGTCGCTTCGAACCGGAAAGTACGGGAACGCCCAAACGGTACGGCGATCTATTGTTGTATAATAAGACTTAAATAAGAGGGCGATTGCAAAATTATTTATGTTAGGTAAATAAGAACATCATTAACGCGATACTTGTAATAATTTCAATGAGACGTCGACGTTGCAACGTAGGGCGGATAAAACCGATCGATCGAATACAAGAACATCTCGATTATAAGCATCGTTCAGTGGTAATAGCGAAACAAAAAGAGAAACTTAACCAAATACAGAATCGTGTAACGACCTTTCAGTAGGTACGTGCTTCTCAAATCGCGTGTCTTAATTGATTCTGTCTGTATTCACATCTATGGAGACTTCAACTCGCGGTTAGACTGCATTAGTGGGCGAAATATCAACGATCGAATGAGAAATACTCGTGAGTTTATTGTCTAGTCAGGCCATGAATGTTAGATTAATTACCTCGGTTCGTATACGTTTTCGCTGCAATTTTTAATTCGGTCGAATTTTCTCCATATATATATATATACATTTTTTTTTTGATGCACGACTCCTACCCGGTTAATTACACGGAGCGCACCTGCTTGTACCGCAACAAATTTCCCTAATTGAACTTGAAATGGAAACCGCCTCCTCGTCCTCGACCAAAAAAAAAACTTGTTCAGATATTTTTCTAAATACAACAATGCAACGATATAATAACATTCAACTGGTTTATAAATATTCAACGAGCCGTGGTGTTTAAGATGTGTAGGATTTATTGTTTCTAAATATTTAAAGCGGTTTTTTTCCCTCCGTCGTATTCTTTTTGACGACTTTGCGGCGGCGTTAAAAATAAAGAAAATAACGAGCGGCGTCGTTTTCTTGAAAAAACGTGTCGGTTGGTTACCTTATGGTGGTGTTTACACGGACTTCGTTTCCGAAGTAATTTGTATGTACTATTTAAACGTAAGTTGTTTAATCTAAGGCATGCTGGAAAATAAATACCGAATTGCCTGCAAGGAACGTATAAAAAAATAAACCCGATCATTTCTGTATCTACGACAACGGTGCGATGGGATTAAAGGCGCCCATCCACTACCAAAGATGTATTGTGCACGTAACGAATTTCGTCGAAATGCGTTTCTCTCGCCCACAAATTTAGACGTTCAATTTTTTCGATACCTAACCGCGCACATTGTCGACAACGAAGTGGGTGGCTCGACGCAAAAAAAATTACCTACAAGCTCCTAAAACTGGAAGCGATAAAAACGATCGCTTCTATTTATCGACAACTTCCAAAACAGGCGCCAATAGACAATTAAGGACCAATTAAAAATAGATTAACCGGCTTATAATGAGACGGTTAATTGGCATCGAATTGTTGGCGATTTCGCCGTTTCTAATCTGCGAGCGGAATAGGCGATCGCGTTTAAACTTCGTTAGTGCGCGAACGAAATCTTCCATAATCCGCGAAGTTGCAACAGTTGTTTTAAATTAATATTCAAATTTATGTAGAATTATTCGTTAACCGGCTCGGTCAACGCCTTCGCGCCGCTCGACTTTAATTTTTATTACTTATTAAACAGATTGATTCCGAGCAATTATTTTGACTTTGAAATTGAGACACCTGCAAGTTCTTCAAAATGTGCGCGCCGTCGAAGGCGTAAACATCGTTGGTAATTGACCGCCGCGCCGCGCCGCACGCACAAACTTAATGTGCGCGCCAAAAATAATACTAATGGAAATAATGACGACCTCGATAATTGCACCCGAATTATAAAATAATTACCTCTTCTCCTGCACATCTCCCGAGACACGCGAGCCCGCGGCGTTCGTTTAATTATTATTTAATTTTTAATTCCGACTGGACGAACATTTAGCTACTATACCCCGCGGAAACGTATGCAGATAGCCAAATTAAAAAAAAAGAAAAAGAAGAAAATAATAATAAGTGCCCGACGTTTTGGCTAATTTAGTTCTCGGGACGGTCAAATTATAATGGACACTTTTAATCATTGTCTGAGTAATGGAACCAATTTAACGACGCTGGATATTAACAAATAGTACGTTTGACCAATTCGTGTTTTTAAAACGATTTGGAAAGTCGATATGCAAATGGCGGCCCGCATAGAAGAGAAGCGACGAGAGCGCGCTCGCTCCGAAACGGTGGACGAATTTAATTATTCGCCTTGTCGTTTCGATCGTGGAAATTGAATGGTGACGACTAAGAATGTTCTCGGAAATCGAAAAAATCTGGGAGAAGTGAGAAAGAAACAAAAAGTGTTAACACATCGACGAACAAAGTAACTACGATCGCAGTTAACACGTTCGCTGCGACTTTTTCCGATGCAAATGCATCTCAGGCGCTGCAGCGCGTGATCGGCGCACTTTCCTCCGTATCTCCTCGACTTTGAATAAAACCAATAGAAAACGACGAGCGAAGCAGTAATTTCGATGAATTCCGAAAAAATGAGAAAAACGGAATTTTTAAACATATTGCACGAAAATTCGATACCGAGGCTTGTGCGCGGTCGGATTTTTTTAATTTTGTTTAAGTTTTTTTAATCAGTACACCTAATAATTATTTAATCAATGTTTCGTTGTTAAAATGAAACGTAAAAAGAATAAATACGGTTAACATCGATTCAGTTTTCACCGGCCCGAAGGTTTTAAATGTGTTTTTTTTAGTAAGTTAGATAGAAACAAATACACGTAAATACTATCGAAATTAAACGTTGAATACTACAAGTGCTAAATGGCCGCGATCGGAATTTTTAATTTTTAAACGGGATTTCCCAGTGAATGAATGGTTTTCGGTTTTGCTGGCGGTCTGACGATGTTACGTCTTTGAACGCCGATGAATATTCATTCGTTTAAAGACTACTTACTATCTAATTATATATTCAGACACTTCACAAAGTGGGTCGGAAATAGTTAGACGTAACCGCTTAGAAAAGGAGAGTCTCGATATTACATAAATATTTGGAAGAACCATTAGCGTCGACTTACGAACGTCACTTAAATTCCGCTACTGTCAAAATATTTTACCCACGTACGATTAATTGTAAGGAATAAAAATGTAAGGGCCAATTAACGACGCGCAGGGTGCGTTTTATGAAAATAATCGTTTATTACAGCCAATGCTTTCCTGAGAGTTGTTGGTTTGTTTCTCGGCTACGTTATACGCATCAGGTCATATCGATGGCGTTTTGCCAAAAGGGCGTAACCCACACTTTTTGTGAAAACGAGTTATTCTGACTATCTTATGCATTTAAATGAAAGGCATCATCAATATTTTGATTTTTTCCACCGGAAAAATCGATTTGTATTTCCGCGAATCGTATCTTATTATGGCTACGCGACAATATAAAATGTGCTCTCCTGTAAAATTTACTTTTTGTGGGTTACGCCCTTTTGGAAAAACTGCGTCGATGTGTTGTATCGTATCCTGTTATATTTAACATCGTCGTTAAAAACCTAATAACCAATCACGATCGAGAGTTTCATACGTTTTCGTGGTAATAACGTGTCAACGGCGGCGTTAAAAATAACAGAAACTATACAACATAGCGCTGAATATGCGGTTAAAAAAAATTTAAAATATAGGGTGATTTTAAAATCATGCGCCAACTTCACGGTGCGTTGTGGGGAACCGTTAACGTGGTCGAGCAAAAAATAATAAAAAAATCTCGGTCAGCTAGCAATTTAGTGGGAAACGAATAGGTAAAGTAGAGAAGAATGTCGACAAACGTTAACGTTATTATCTTCACACGAAATTCTTCTTTCGTTAACTTCACCATCGTCGGACGTTCCGCGTTCGCTTGGCGAATATTTTTTAACGATTCCGTTTTTTTTCGTTTTAATAATTTAATTTCGCGCGATGGTTTTAATTTGCAAAAATAATCGACGCGAAAATGTTAAATCGCGTTTCGATATTTCTACGGGCACTAGTTTCGTATTGTTGAAGACTTTTTAAAGGTTATAAAAGGTTAATTATATAAAATAGAAATTAAATAGGATTTTTTAAAGGTTAATTATATAAATATTTAGAACTAAAAACGCGGCTCTTCGATATTTTTATTTGAAATTTAAACAAAAGGTTAGCAATATTTGTATATATATATACCATGTCGCTGTACAAACAATTGTCTGTTTTTTGTTACGGTATAAATTTCTCATTTAAAAATGTAACTTTTATATAATAATTTTAATTTAAAAAACACGATTAGCACATAAATAATTAACAGACGTGAGTGAGATTTTTTGACTTTCAAAAAAACAAATGGCGCTCAAATGAAAAACTCAAAAATCGAAGTCGGTTTAAAATCGGTTACTAAAAAAAATTGAAATCTCTAAACGATATTTGTTCTCAACTTAAGATTTTTCGTAAACGCTTTAACTTTCAGTTCGTTCACGTAAACAAAATCGCGTATACGTAGTTTCAATTCAAATAGTTTCCAATAAATTTCGCTCTAAAATTACTAACGCGGCAACGAACATATGTAAAATATGTATAGGTTGTATCATCGTCCGATATTGTTAATGAGTCCAGATCCACCTCCGTTAAAATGCAAATCGAAGATTCGTTCCGCTAAAAATATTGACCTAGGCTTCGATCCTCGCCAATTTAATATTCAAATCGCGGATTGCGCCTATTAATTCAAACTCCGTATACCAACATAAAACTTCGCCATCTTAATAATTTGCCCGAATTTATGTTAAATAAAAACGACCGGAACGATTCAAAATTGAGATGCGAATCGAAATATTAATTACTTATAAACAAACTATCGCGTTGTCGCAAGTTGGAGGTCGTGCGTTAGCTCGATCGAAATTATTATTACCCCATAAATTAATCGCGTATCCTTAACGAAAAGTAAAACCATCAATTCCGATGGTAAGAATTTTCCATTATTTGCCGTATGAATTAATCATTTAACGTATAATAATATTATTAAACAATGCAAGGTTTTGGCGAAACATCTTAAGCGGTACTTTTCTCGAAAAAGAGCTGTTCAGACTATTTTACGCATGTAAGGCAAAAACATAATTTGGCGAAATCTGATGATAACATTTCGATTTTTTCCATCGGAAAAATCGATTTGTATTTCCGTAAGTACGTGAAAACCGTGTCCATCGTTGTAAGTGCCTCGCAGTGCACGCGGCAACAAAGCGTTATTTAAGCTATGATTAATATACAGGGTTTGTAACGAGTGTAAAAAAATTCGGCAGATTACTCTGACAACGAAACATTTAGATAGAGGAAAAAACCGCATTTGAACGGTCCATACGAATCTACTGGTTAACTCGCAAGTAGAATTAGGGCAGACAATTGGCCGTTATAGGGCGTTAAATAGACTACTATTTAATACAATATGCATATGTTGAAACACAATAAACAATGGAAAAAAAGAATAACAGACGGGTTACTTAAATAACAACATATTAAACTGGGATTAAAAATGTAGTAAGACGCAAAGGAAAACGAAAGAAAAAATGGAACGAACAACTCTGTAAAATAATTAGCTCATAAAGATAGACAAAAGCACAGAGCCGTCAAGACGAGACCACGACGACGCCCGCCTAAAAGGCGCAAAGACAGTTGGGCATTCGCGGAAATGGAGCAGGTCAACTGATCTGTGAAGAAGTCAATTTTTATCGACAGGTGCGTTTCCACAATATCATTCATAACCGACACCGTCATTAGTTCACTTTAGATCACAATCCCGACGATTTATCGATTAATTCGCTTTTTTTCCGAATAACAAAGATGTTCGACGTTAATTTACACGATCCAAATTGATTGATTCGATGAAAAGTTTCTCGCAAGCATATGAATATGGCGTTTACCTTGAAATTAATGGGAATAAAAAAAAAACAATAAAATTTAGTGTAGGTAATTGTATAAATTATCTAATAAAAACTAGTCTAATAAAATTTCTATTGAAAGTGCAGAAGTGGTGCTGCATTAACGTTAGGTCGTTATTTGAAATTCAGATTACTTAATTAAATTTGCAAGATGTCTCTAAATCGCTTTCGCACAACTATTACCTATATATACATAGATATCTAATACTTATAAACAAATAAATAATTTTATGGCGCCCATAAAAAACGTTTCATCGGAAACACATTTCTTTTTAACAGATCACGTTATCTTAATTGACTTGTTGCCACGGTAGACAAATAATTTTCAATCCACTTTAATCCACCATCACTCGTTCGTTTATTTAAAATTAAAGCAAACACATGCGTCCACGTTCATGTTCGTTTGCGAAACACCTTAATTCATCTCGGACGTCGTACGTCGTCGTTGGCGAAAACCACTTCAATAGATAACGTTTTTTTTATTGAGCCGTCGACTTATACTGAAAAATCCATAAAACTTTTACTACCAATTAGAAGAAAATATTGTAACGGCCATTTAAGTAGATTTCGATTTACAACTTTGAAATTAAATACCTAATGTAGGAATACGTTTCTATTTTATTATGGTTTTCTCGTATAGTGTATGCGCATTCGCCCACTTGCGACGCACGCTGCTCGAGGAATATGACGTAGAAAAAGTCGATATATAAATATGATGAGTCGAGCACGAGTCGAGCCGGTCGTCGCTTGTAGCGCTATATCGCGCCTTTAGAGATAAAAGTTTTAAAGTCAGGATCAGATTTTTACCTGTGACGTCCCTTCATTATTATTTCAGTCAATTCGATGTTAAAAAATGAACAACTGAGTTTTCGAGGCTAAGAGTGCAATTACTTTTCAATTTATCTTCGTAACCGTGGGTCTGACAAAAATTTTGCAAAAAGCGTTTTTATAGGCAATGCAATTCTCTACAAACGAACTTATTAAATTTTTTGGTTTGGTTTATTTTTATTGATTTTGCAGCGTTTGCGAGGAACGTAAGTTTTATTAAACGTGCGCTTTAGACGATTGTAATTGGAAAATGTGCCGCAGATGAAAACTGTGCGATAGGAACGTACTTTCGGATATGTCCCGTTGGTGAAGCGGATTCAAAGCACCTTGAAACCGATCTAGGATCAAAAGCGGTTCTCCCTAGTTTTTTTAAATCGTTATTAATGTCACACGGAAAAGTTATTACCTAATAAAAATTGTTGAGAATTATATTATCTACGAAAAAGCTTTTTATAAATTTTTTGCCAGACTCACGGTTACAGAGATAAAAACTAATTGCGGCATTATTTTTAAGATAGCGGTCGAATGACAAAACCCCCAGTCGCGGAAACTCAGTTTTACAGTCACGACCGACTGACGATCGACTGTACTATAATTTATAAATTGTTAAAAGGAATTATTTTCTGAGGTACGTGAGGAATGAATATGAGGTATAGTACAGTAATACACAGTATAAATTAAACAAAGCAATAAAATAAAATAGTCGGTCGCAATTAAAAATCGTTGCCGCCAGAAACACGGGTAGCTTTTGAAATTACGATAGCGAAACTGTTAAGTTATTAACGCCACAAGTGTCTAATTACTAATTTGTATTAAAATGTATTCAAGATGTGACCTCAAGGTAACTACCTCTCGGACCCGCCAGCAAACACAAGACAGTTACAAAAAAAACCGTTGTAACACATTAACCAAAATAAATCAACGATCGTAATCAAATCGATTATCTTATAGATAATAGGTGGTATCTATTCTGGCGGGCGTACTGCCGATATCAATTAATTATACGTTTAATTATAACTATGGGCTTTGAGGAGAGCACTAAAGGAAATTGTGCTCCGGTTCTAGTTCGCCTTAATTAAAGCCAACCCGGAATGCCATTAGTACACGTTGATGCGACAATTTAAAGCTTGACGCTAGAGTGAGCTTTCAGAATTTTAATCGACGCTTTCTTTTTTTTGCAGGTTACGAGGTTGGCGTGGTGCTTTTGCTGCGAAACGGTGAGTGTCGCACTTTCGTAAATTGTTTTAAAATTTACTTTATGTAGTTTACGCGTAGATTCGTGTCAGTTGACACTTCTATCAGGTCTGTGCAATCGATTCGAAATTACAACTGGAGGCGCCCGCATCGGGAACTAACGAAACTTATTATTTACCGTTTAGAAATTTACAATTTTCTGAAACGTTTTTAAAATAAAAAAATAACGTTATGTCTTTCGCTTTACATATGTCAAACATACAATTAACGGATTTTTCGTAAAGTAAACGAGAAAAACATTTAACTACACAACAACGTTTTATTTTCATATTTAATTGTTATAACCTAACAGTTTGTCAACATATAAAAACAATTTCGCGCTTCAAATGAAAAGTCCAGTTGCAAATATACGTTACAGTTACCTACCATTAGTTCCTGACGCGAGCGACATCTGTTATTTTTTTATGATGGTCGTCGTGTAATATCAAG
Source organism: Rhagophthalmus giganteus (assembly GCA_036326145.1). Lineage (NCBI taxonomy): Eukaryota > Metazoa > Arthropoda > Insecta > Coleoptera > Rhagophthalmidae > Rhagophthalmus > Rhagophthalmus giganteus. The sequence continues at coordinate 2,375,883 of JARFJA010000099.1, read as the reverse complement.
GACATTAGTCGTGCAGTTTAAAAATGGCTAAATGTGTGCGCGGCATGTTTAGGTGTTGAATTTAAACTTTAAACATGCCCAGCTTATTAGCAATTTGCTTTTACATTCCCAATTAATTTAAAATTCGAAGCTTAACTATTTCCATAATAATAATTAATTGACAGCTGCAGTTTTCTAACATTTTCTAACTCGAAACGCGAAGGTTATTATTAAATAATAAAAATAATTTCAGGGTGCGGACTCGTCGTCCGAATATTTAGAAAAATAATTGATTATTATCAAATAAATTAATATATTTTTAAAAAATTGGAAGAGTAATAATAAACACGTTCGCCTTTTTACCTAGTACAGTCGTCCACAAAATTAATGGTGCGCACTTTTAAACGCAATCGCCTACTCGTGAGTAGTTTATTATTAAAAACGATTTGAAAACCGACGAGTTTAAGTATTTTTACGTCCCGTCATTTCGTCGTCGTGAACGAAAACTGGAGCAAGTCGTATTTGTTTTTAAATTGTTTTTAACGATTTACAAATTCGGTGACAGATTTTATGGAAACACATTTCGACGTAATTTTATTGCAATCGTTATAAACGGGTTAGATTGTTGTGCGAACAGAACGTGTGTACTACTAAATCTGAAGTATCTATCCCTTATAAAACTTACAATTAGATCGGAACAATTGCGTAAACTATTTAAGTGGTGGATAAAGTGGCGTTTTTGTGAACTTAATTAGCCTAAGAAATATTGTCGAGCATCTTAAGATTTTAATGAGGCGTCGCATTGAGCGGCCACTTCGATATGCGGACTTGAATCCATTGTGAAACATCTAGAATTGGTTTTTCAAAGCTTACCCGATAATTTTTAGTGTTTAAATTTTATATTAATCTCGTCACGTTGTAATTGTGGCGTATTTACGAAATTATTGGGGTAGGTACATATTTTTATTTATTCCTCAATGACTATTTGTATTCAGCAACTATTGAGTTTAAAAATCAATTGTATGATTCCGTAAAATTATCTAAAATAACTACATCAAAAATGGTTGTAAAAATTTGGGTAGTTTTGATTTTTGGATATGCTATATGAGTCGGGACCCTTGGGAATAAAAATACAAATTTACGAGCTCCACAGATCACCGCCGGTGCCGCAATTTTGAAAATAAACAACGAAAATTTCGATTTTTTTTGTAAATGGTGGTTTTCACAGAATAATACTTTTTTAAACTAGAGTAATTTTTCTAAAATTCGAGTACAAAATGATTTTTCTACGCATCATAATTTACCAAATGTTTGGGAAGTTTTCCAAAAAAAGAGAAAAATGTCGGCTCGCAGTCGGTTTTCGCGGAATAACCTGGAAATGGCGGGACTTACAACAAAATGTGTCGTAATATCTTTCAAACTGGAGTAAATTTGCTACAATTTGAACGCAAAACGGTTTCTCTAAGCCCGATAATTTCCAAGATACGGAATTTTAAAAATGTGGGTAGTTAAAAAAAGAAAAGTGCCAATCGAATTTTGGAACATTTTAATAATTACTATTAATATAGGGTGGGCCAAAGGTTTGTGAACGATTTGAAGTATTGTGTATAAATTTTTTGAAATTTTAATTGCACAAAACACGAAGATTGTTTTACATCAGATGTGAAAAACAACAAGGCGTATTCTTCGTAACATCTCGAATTTCAGTTCGGATGTTGTCCTGTACCAATTGCTGTAGGGTTCGGAGTTTATTTCGGCACACGTTCTCTTTCGAATAACCAAAAAAAAAAACAAAGAAAATGAAATCTCCATCTTGGCGAAACCACATCCGTGGTTTAAAATATTCCGGAATATTAAAAAAAAAGAATCGGTGGCTGTTTTTTTGCTGACGCTACGCGCCAATTCAGGTTAGGTATACTTATTTCTGATGTTAAAACGCTTGCGTTTCAAATTATCGAAGGATTTTATTCGAAGTAAAACCATCTGCGCAATTTTCGTTCAATGGTTGAAGGCTTTTGTGGGCGGTTTTGCAATACGAAAAGAAAAATTAGCCTGAATGGTTTGAAAAAAATAGGTATTGCCTTAGGAACTAATTTTTAAAATCACTTAAGAACTTTTAGCCCGCCCTGTGCTCGTGTAAGTTTTTTTTTTAAAGTTCACAAAATCGCGAACGGGGAGATAATGATTACTTTTTAAATTAGTAGAAATTTAACTAATTTAATTCGTCACATTGTAGACGCGGTGTTATCATCGTTACAACCAATAGCTACATTTTTAGTTTCGCGCCCCTAATTTATGCATAGATAATTAATTAATTCACGCACAAGTTTGATGAACAAGATACCGATAAACTGTTATTGAATTTCAAACTCTATTATCGTGTGTACCTGCAGCTTGTCGTTCGTTTTTCTATTTATTGTTAGATTTTTTTTTGTTGGCATCGGTGGCTTCGTTAAAATTTTCTAGAAACGGAAACGATCTCGAGAATAATGCATATCACATACTTAAGTGTTAACATCATTAGTAAAGGAATCCTGCTAGAAATGAACTAAAAACGTAAACAGAATATCACTGATAGAATATTAGATTACTTCGACGACTTAATATGGACAAACGTCTACCGCGTGAAAAAACAAACAAATTTCTTTTCCACGCGGAAGATGGCAATTTAGCGCGGCGCACCGGTACTTCTGCGTTGATCTAGAAATTTCTTTGGGCGTGTTTTTTTGTGTTTTTGTTTTTTTTTAAAGAGTTCGTCAATTAGTTGGGAATTTTAATTTTAATTAAAGCGTCACAGGAATTTAGCTCGTTTTTCAAAAATTGCACCCGAGCACTTACGATGGCAGTTTTTTATCGTAACATTTTTTCGAATACCTAACCCAATAATTTTGGCGAAGCGATTTTTCGAAATATCGACAAAAATCTCGTTTTTCGTTTGAAATTTTGAAACTGTTCGAGCTTGTACTCTTTTTTTTTAAACTATTTGTAAAAGTTTTTTGTTTTTTTTTAAGTGAATATTAACCATTAATTTTTATTGAAAAGTGTTTAGGGCGTAAAGTTTGATGATTTTTTTAATTGTTCGAAACCGGTTAGCGAAATTATTAGCTGATCGCGAAAATCACCCAAAAGTAATGACAATTTTGAAATGAAAATCCGGGTCATAAACGGGGCGCAAATTGTTTAGCTTTATTTTCAAAATTTGCGCTAAGTCGATCGCACCTCGTTATTTGATTAAATCGACGAATGCGACATGTTTCTAAGTTATTTGTCTAATAGCTTTGTTTATAACGTGCCGATTTGTTAGAGTATACCCAGGCGGCACACTGACGTTATAATGTCGTCAACTGTTGGCCATTAGGGGACCAATGGAGACGTCGTAAATGACGTATACATGACGTCAATATGACGGGTTAATGTCACAGCCCAACGACGTCAAATAATAACCAATTTAGTACGTTACTTGAGACGTCTAATTTCCTTAAATGGGACGTCGATTTGACGTCCCATTGACGTAATCCCAAGGCATTAATGGCGCATTTAAAGATGAAAAAAATACAAATGCATTCAATATAATTATTATTTTATTACGAAAATGAAAGTACAAACAAACAACCTAAATCTAAGAAATCTCTAAATCTAAACAAAGTATGTTAATATATCAAAGAATGAACACGAAATTATTTCGATTTATCTACTTAATAATCAAATATCGATATTATTATTATATACGAGTAATACAATAATATGTTTAAGATAAGATGTAAGCGGTAAATATAATATAAGATATACAGCGTGACCACGAGTTCTGGGATCCTTTGATAGAGCCTAAACTAAGCAAAATAGAAAAAACTATTTTAGATAAAAGCTTGCTGGTTGTAAGAGTCGCACAATGTAAAATTTCACACCAACAAAAGACATCTAAATAAATTAACAATGAAATGGGGGATCACTCACGCCACAAAGGCAACCTAGTCACCTAAAAATTAAAATCTATAGAAATAAGTACAATTTGTCTGTTTCTTGTTATTGTAGGAAGTCTTTCTGCCAGTTTTTTAATTATTTAAAATTATTCGTTTTAACTTTAGTTGGCAATAGGCTGATTAATTCTTCACTTACCGTTAAGAAATTATATCAAAATTTACAATGTACAAATTTACAACGTAGAACTCACTGCAAAGTAAAACCACTAACCTAACAAAACCACTGGTAGTAAACCAAAGTGCGATCAGTGTGCACAGTGGCGTGACACTTTAAAGGAACTAGTTCTAGCCATTGACGTACACAATTAGAATAAATAACTGGATGTGAGATACCTTACTTGTTTAGTTGTATACTAGCGTATTTATAACGTATTACAACTACTACTATTAATCGCATAGACGCGATAGTGCACAATTCCAAAATAGATTTATATATTGTTTAGTTAAAATTTTGGATTAAAACATGTTAGAAAAAATTACGAATATTTTACGCCTTAAGTTAACGCTTCAAAGTGTCTTTAGCTTCACTTTTCCAGTAAGGATTCAGTACTTTGGAATGACCAAACAAAGACGTCTCAACGACGTTCTTTAATGACGACAAATGTTCGTCGTGAAAGTGTTGTTGTGCGTACGTCGCTTATTGAGTCCACGACGTCGCCGACGAATAATTACCAATAATTGACGACTTTATGACGGCAGTGTGCCGCCTGGGTAATAGCGTAGCGGCGATGCTTCGACCCCAAATTTTTCGCGGGCGGTCTTTTCTAGGCAAATCTTGACAATAAACTTTCCTTTAGACAATTTTATAAGGAACATTTTTTTATTTGAAACGCTTTTGATACGATGCTCGTTTACGAGATTTTGGAGGAAAAACACGTTTCTGACCCCTACTACTGAACTTTTAGGACGTAATACATTACGTTGTTCTTAATTTTACGGCGCGAAAATCGTTTATGTTGCAATTTGGTTTATTGATCGCGAGACAGATTGTTTTTCCTTCGGACATTCCCACGCAGGGATTAATTCCTCCGGGGCTTTGTAGCGGCCACGTTGCGCCGTTTTGCTTGATCTTCTACGAAATTGTTGATTTTCGACGTAGGTAGATAAAGTAAGTGACAAATGACGAATGTCCTTTGAAATTATGCGAACGTGAATTGACAACGAGGCATTGCCGTATAACGACGAAATACGGCAAAATTAACATCGGCGAGTCCGTTCGCGAGAGTAAGTCGTTATTTTATATCATCCTGGACAGTATCTATAGTAAAATACGAGTCGCGCAAACACCATTGTGCGTAAATTCACGATTTATCATGAATAACTGAATAGCAGCACTGCCCCGACCGCCGCAATAAATTGCGACGCCGCATCAACCGTCCGTAATTATTAATTCGCATTTATTTTTCGTGTTCGCTACTTGCAGCGCGATTACTTACCTATGTATATAATTTAAATAAGACAATAAATAGCGTTTTACGCAAGTGCCTACTTTATAGTGCAGTATATCTACGTTTGAATTTTAAAAACGACGACGGGGTCATAATTTTATACGGAAGCCGCGGCCACAATACACGTGTTGGAGAGCTTTATGGTTATAAAGTGCTTTCGTAGTTGATGTAGTACAACAAGTACGCTTACACCGTTTTCTGCCGCAACTTACGTGTCCGCTTTTGCGACACGTTACTCGAGTTTCGGCCAAAATGTCTAGCAATATGTAACGTTATTTACGTGGACGTTGCGCGGGGAAAAAAAACGGTACAGCTAGGTTTTCCGATATCTTATTTATCGAAATTTCGGTCGATTTAAAATCGCGATCGCCGATTATAAAATTATAAGGCAATAAACGACTTTTATGGGATTTTATTTGTTATTATGTTTCATTTAATGACGCCCGAGTAGGTGTAATAATGATCGCACGGCATTTGTGATTTATTTATCAGATTTAAGTATCGACAGAGTGCATTTCCAACTTCCTTTTACACGGAATTTAACTTTCTTACAAATCGGAATACATACCTATAAGTAATATCGGCTAACATGCGAGGATTTTTAGGCGAATATTTAGGCTAATTGCACCGACAAAATTCGATTTATTTTCAAAAATAATCGATGGGAACGAGGTAAACTTGCAGAAAAAACTCGAACTACAGTTACCGCGACTGTCTAATTTTTTTCACGATTTGCAAACGAACGTTGTTGGTTCCTTGGGAAGATGTCCTTTTGTTGGAAAATTAGAGCAAACAGGCGCTCGTATTTTTTTGCATTTTAATAAGTCGCGGTTATTTTAACTCGGTGTATAGTTACTTATAATATAAACAATTTTTAACGGATGACACCCCTTAGGATTTTCATCTCTAATTTTTGTATCGTAATGTAGGTCTTGAACAGCCATTTACAAAAATATACAGTTTGTTGGCGATAGTTCTTGTTGTTCCAGAGATAATAAGCAAAATCGAAAAAAGTTTTAATTTTCAAGGTTGGATTTCACCCTCTTAAACCGCGTAAAAGCATGAACGGAATACGGCTCTCGATTGGGGTTGACTAGTACTACAATCCTGCAAAGTTTCAAATTTTTCTGATGATTTCCACCAGCCCAGCCTTCCTCGTAAGTACCAAGTAATCAAGTAACAAATGCCTAACTCACAACTTAGAATGCACTTCAAAAATATCACAAAAATTATTTGAACAATCACTATCTACTGCCTTTATACCGCAGAATTATAAATACTCTATTTTTAATGTAAAAATATTTATAAAAATTTCGAGATCCAAATTTAAAAAAATATATACAAAAAACCAAATACCTACCAGTTTGAAATTAATTGAATAATCACTGCCTTTATACCGCAGAATTATAAATTTACCCTATTTTTAATTTAAAAACTATTCGCCCTTCAACATTGAAAATTTCCTTATTAAAAACCATAAACCAGATAAAAATTTAATCGCATTTTTATGCGACCGATAAAATACAAAGCAACTAATAAAACGTGTGCGCCGCCTACTTTCAAAACTTATCGGGAGTGCGAACAGTGAACGTTTTTAAAATAAAAGTGAGATTTCCAAGTATCCACGTATAAACCCGAATGTATTTATATATGGAATTCCGGCAAAGCCGGTTTAGTTTATTCGCGTTAATGGTATAGGGCGGTAGTGCTTGTTTCAGTAGTTCGAATTTTAATTAAGGCGTCGTATTATTCGTGTGTGCGAGGAGTGCTCGTTTGGTTTATAAAGCCTTTTTGCGTGTGAGTGCCCGAGTGTTGCGTGTTATGCTGTGTTCTCTAAAAGGATTACAAACAAAAAGGATTAACACGACGAGGAAAGGTAGGATCTTTCTTTGACGACTATCTCTGTGTAAATGTATGGACTTTTAAGCCCTAACACAAATTCTCTGAAAATCGAACTTGGTTAGGCTCTTGGATAGGGACACCCATCAAATATTCGACGATTCAATTTCGCGAACGAAATTTTATCTTAGGTGCGTTTTCGCGATCAGAGTGGTTGGTGAAATACAGTGAAATATGAAGCGTATGTATAATAATGCAAGTTTGCAGTCAACGGAAAAATCTACACTGGAAATTGACGAAAAGGGGAAAACGATGTCTAAAAAAAAAGATAAGAAATAGAAAGAAAAATTTAGAAGTTTATAATGTTTTCTTATAGTCTGTTACAGACAAGTGACAGTCGCAGCTGCAACAGTGTTAGTTTGCATTTTACATAAGTATCAAAAAAAATTACTTCCGGATTTTAATTTATTTTAATATTTTCGATTTTTTTAATTTCTCTTATTTTGAGAAATTTTGCCTTTTCAGTGCATTCGTTTACGGATAAAAAACGAAATGCAAATTTTTGATTGTCGCATCAATTTAGACTGACAACGAGACAATATTTGAATACCTACTAAAATTTGGAATAATCGAGTCCGTTATTTTTATTGTGGTTTGTTTACTTCTAGTTTAAATTAATAGGAGGAGTGATTTATTTTAAATAAGTATTATAGATACAATAATATATTAACTTTTTTTAAAACTACGCATTTTTTTTATTAACTTTTTTTTAAAAGTATGTATTTTTTAATTTAATTTATTAAAGTGCCATACCAACTATGGGTTTAGGCACAGGTTATATTTACATTATTATAATTAATATATTAACTAATACATTATTGATTTCCACTTTAAACCTGGTGAATCAGACCTATCAGATTTTCCAGAAGTTCGAGCAGTTGTAAACTGTTTATCCGACTTTTAATTAATATGTATTTAATTAATTTAAATTAATAGGTACTTTAAGGTACTTAATACCTTATTAATGTTGAATTAAAAACAAATTTAATTTATTTGGGACATCGTATGTGTATGAATTGTGCGACGAAAAAAGTTTAATGTCATTAGTCAAAGGGTGCCATCCCTTAAAAATTTCATTCTTAATTTTTGTATCGTAATGCAGGTCTTGAACAGCCATTTACAAAAATATACAGTTTATTGGCGATAGTTCTTGTTGTTCCAGAAATAATAAGAAAAATCGAAAAAAGGGTTGATTAGGGTACTTGATTAGGGTTGATTACTACTACAATTCTGCAAAGTTTCAAATTTTTCTGAGATTTCCACCTGCCTAGCCTACCTCGTAAGCTGAGAAACACTTTTTTCTTCGTCGATTTCAATTAGAGGCCTCTTGAAATTCGTGCCGCTCCATTTTCGCAAATTACTACCTGCACATAATAAAAATACGGCGCTAATAGAATTTTTATTAACCCGGACGTAGTTGGCTGTCAACCTACGATTAATTTCGCAATTTTCGAGCGTAAAAAAATTATTAGGACCATCTATATCATCTTCATCTTTGACGCATTTAACAATAAAAGCAACTTCAATAAAATTAAAAAAAAGAAACACGTCAACTGATCGCGAACACTTTTGAACACTGGGCCAATAAATATTGCCTTCTTATTAAAACCGGACGTCGACTGTCAATATTTACTAATTCGATATAAACTTTCACTTTCAAAATGAATGAGTCGACTACAAATTTATTTGGAAGCTTTTGCGGGAAAAGAATTTTAATTAAATTTTTCGAATCCGCCCGACAATCCATTACGAGCTACAAAAATATCGGCTTACTGTTGTTTTGACATTAAATCGAACAAAATATCGATGAGCGCATTATAAATTAAGACCCGTCAAATTTAAAATTTGAGCTAGAAACGTTAACGTGTTCGGCTCTACGTGTAATTTGAATAAAATTAAAACGGATAACTGGTAATTAACGTTATTACTTAAGTATGTTGTTAATTCGCCCGTTTAATAAATGTTTTTGTGCCCGCTACTTCAACGGATAGCTCGTGATTTATAACCCAATTAAAGCGCCGGCTATATCCCAATGGGCGTTTGCTCGAATTTCGAGATGCGGAGATTCGCGCGATTGACTGCTTACGAAATAAAAAAGGTCGCGGTCAAGGGTCGAATTCGTTGAATTAATCGTTCGAATTAAGCGATCCGCATTTTTTTCAAAATTGTTTCGATAATTAATTGCCGAGTGGGACTGGAATCGTCGCGCCGGCAGGCGAAACGCGCCACCGCGAGAGGCGCTAACAATTGGTTTATTTAAATTAATCGTACAACGGTTGATCCTACGACAAAAAAGTCCGCAACAAACTCGAAAAGACAAAATTCCTTATATTTTTTTGTATGGACATTTTTTTGTAAGTCTAACGTGTAACGCGAGTTGCGGCGATGGAAAGATGAACATTTGCCTAAAAACTCGTTAAACTCCCTATTTTTGTTATTTTTTTATTATTTCTGATTAAATGATTTTGCAAATTCATTTCTACACCACCTATGAGGTGGAGTAAATGGCGCGTTTTTTTTTGTTATGGTATCTTCAGTAGGCCTAATCCACAGATGATCCGGTTTTGAGATCTTAGAGATCGAAATGGCGCTTTTGTAATACGTGTTCTCAATTATATTAGGTAATTACTTTTATCTCCTTTTTGACAGTCCGGGTCGGTCGATGTCGACGTCTTCGTCTTACAATAAAATTAGGCCTCGATGTCATTTTTTAATCGTGATTATCTCCGTAAGTAATTAAAATTTGAAAATGAAAATGAAAATTGGGACGCAAATTGAGCGCAAAATATTCAACTTTTCTTCTCGTCAGCGGTCAACATGAAGTTGGCGAAATTATAAGTTAATCGCGAATACCTCTGAAAGTAATGAAAATCGGGGTACTAGTGGGCGCAAATTATTAGTAAAAAAAAAACAATTAAAAATACGACTACTTAATTTAAAAATTTAATTTTAATTTGGCGAAACAACGAATCAGTCGCGAATCGTAAGTAACGAAAATTTCGAAATGAAAATATGGGTACAAAAGGCGTAAATTGAGCGCAAATGTGTTTATTTCATTTTTTGTCACGTGGAAAAAATCACTTAGGGTGGTGTTTCGGCAATAAGTGATTCGATTAGTTTCAATTACAAGACATAATTTAATGTTTACCTACTTAATTATATTGATTGTTATTGATTTTAATGATTTGATACAGTTAATACTCGCGCATTGTACATGATATATATCTTTCGAATTAAGAATACGAATCGACATTTTCTAAATTTAATATCTACCCAGTTTTGGTATTTAATAAACGAAATTATTGACCTCGTTTTAATAGATAACTATTTTCTTTCGCATTTAAAGCTTTTGTGTAAGCGATGAGTAAAGCTAACATGTGCAAGATAACGTCCGACGTTCATACGAGTGTTGTATGTATAACTGATAAGCCTTCACATGTGCACAGATAACATTGTAAAATTGTTCCGGGGCTACGATTTCTGAACAGGTAATTGCAGTTTAAATTCGAACTTTGACGAGTGCGGAACTAAATCGTTTTAGGTGCGCGTTTCGACTTTCTTTATTATAGTGTCGTGTTGGGTTTTAATCGTGACCGATTGCGAGAAGGACTTTCGGGGAACGTTACGTGGCTTCACTATGGGGGTGAGTTGTTGCAAGTTGATTAATTTAACGATAAAAAATAAGGGACTATTAATTTGAAATGCCGCGGGAGTTCTGCGGAGCGTATTACGGCAACTATCGATAGATAAGTACCTAACTGAACATTCATTGAAAAAAAAAACATTTCCAAAATATTTTCATTCCTTAATAAATAAACAAGCGATCGCAGTATTTTAAACCGCGTCCTCGAGATTGTTTTCAAAACGTCGTCGGATCTTTGTAAAAATTCGTGAATCGCGAACGAAATAAATCTTTAAATGCTTACGTGATTTTTCTAAAATGCGTCGCATTAACGAAAGGGTTTTATATCGTGCCCGTTATTATCAGAAATTTTCTGGAGACGCAAAATATTTCGAAAGCATATGTAAATCAAATTGTAGACTAAACGCCCCCCGCTCTCGACGTAGAAAAACATCAACGAATGGTTTAAAGGGCCAAGAGAAACCTTAACTTATTTACCATCCACGATATAAGTAGGGGTAGTTTATTTTTGGAAATATTTCCGGCAATTAACCGTGGCATGCATTGGCCGTGAAAACGAGATAAACGCACACGTTTTTAGCTGTGCAACGCATAACACGCGTTTATTTCATAGAAAGTATTAACGATAAAACCATAGTTTATCTTTGTTTAAAATTCCTTGCGTCCATTATCAGTGGATTTTTCGGATTTTAAACATAGGCACCCAAGATTATTTAAATCGACTTATATTCGGCATTATGGAGCTTATTGTTAAAACTGGAAGATTGTGTGTAGTAAATGAGCAATAAAACGACGTGATTTAATTAAATAAAATTTAATTACACATCAAAATAGAGTTGTGGGGGAGGGCAACTTTCTAAACATTAATGCGGTAGCTCCTTGGTAATACGAATCGATTAAAAGCAGACCGATCCGAATTAGCAACGAATACTTTTTTGTTTTTAAACAGTAGATACCTACTTCAAAACGTCATTAGCCAATGTTTACTTGAGTTTCTTTTGTTTTGGCTTTTTTTTTGAGTATAGGTAATGACGGTTGCACTTACAAATTTTAACAACGCCGTAGGGCGGGGGCATCAAACGCCCGCAGCGAATGTCCAAACTGCGCCCTTTTAACCCAAAAATACAATATAAAAGATGTGACCGCGCGCAAGCCTCAGTGTCGTATCACGTGGAAATTCGTCTGAAAACTCCTTTTTTCATTTTTCTCGAAAGAAATACGTCAGAAATATTATCGAGAGTAATTTTATATTATTAACGATAACTTTTTCCCGATTATCTCGAAAACCCTGCATTTTATCGAAAATTACAAAGACGGATTTTTGATAGTGAATTGCATGGTGATTCTAAAACACGTTTGATGTTACCGATTCGATAATTAATAACGGAGATAACTCTGTTTAAAATATTCGAACGGCCGCCGTTTTGAAAATGTTCGCTCGATTTGGCTGGTTAACGAACTCGTCCTTCGTATTCGTGAAGACAGTACACTGTCCAAATTTCAGCCACCTGCGATTCAAAATTGCGACCGACCCAAAATGAACGGACCTATATTTTCGCGATTCTAGGACTCGGAATCGTAGAAAATAAAGTCGCTAATAATCGATTTTTATACCTATCCACTCATTTGTTTATTTTTTAGCTTTTACATTTTTTACGTTTTTACGCTCCAAACCCAGTTGTTGTTACGCGGCGTTGTTAAAATAGTTCATTCAGGTGGATACCTAAATCATAAAGAATGTAATATCAAGGAAACGGGTTTTCGCAGGTGTGAATTTATGGCCGAGCCGTTAACCGTTCAGAAAATGTAATCAAATTGTTTTACATCGCGAGATCGTATATAATAAGTCTAGGTATTAATTGATGTTGGAACGATTGTTTTTTAATCGCTTGTCGCGACCCCCATACTTGATTATCTTAGACTACGACCGATTCGTGTAGGTTAACAATTTAATTTTTGGGTTTTTTCGAAAAACAAAAACGGCTCTCCGGCACAAATTTCGTCGCAAGTAGAAGCGAGTCGCTAAAATATTTAAATGTGACCAATATATAGGTGGTAATATGTTTTCGGAGACAATGCGAATTTTGTGAAATTTTTACAGACTAGACAGACAATCGAATTTTTATCGTCACATAAAAAATAAGATGTAGAATTTTAAAAATCTGTCGTATTTTTCGGGTTTGTCGCTTACGCGATCGTTGAAATCTCCGACGATTTGTCGCTCGAGTCGTTTATTTTGACAACGGGAAAGTTTAACGAATTAATTTAATAAATTACAGTTTTTATAGCGTGTTATAGATTTTAATATTTACGATGTTAAAATTATTTTTAAATGTATACAGTTGCGTCGGAACGTCCGGCAGCTTCTTCGTATAAATATTTGATTTCGGACGCACTTATTTTTAGTTCGTCTTCGTCGAAGACATTTTGAACTGATAAAAGATTTGTCGTTGGTATTTTCAAAGGGCAATAATTGTTTAATTACATATCAATAGACACACGTGATTTAATTATTACATTAACAAAATGGCGCGAGCTTACAAAAGCTTTCGAGTTTCTTCACGTTTACATTAAAACCTGACGAAATAAAATGAAGTGAAAATCACGGATTGATTTACCTACGCTGTCGAGCTTATCTCGATCGGCGCCGGCGGTTTTTTTTTTAAACGGTGCCGTTCGTTTTTTGCGCGTACACCCTATATATGGCACTGAAAGCGTTGACGTGATAATCGAACTGTTGAAATTTAAGCGTAACCTATAACTGCATTGGTAGTGGATCGACGACGCGGTTAATCGATTACGGCAGCATCTGACAATGCGGATCCAAATCGAATAGACAATTTGATCAAAGTGAACCTGCCGATAATACAGGGTGCGCCACCATAACAACCGAGTAGCTTCCATTTCTATCCGGACGAATGTCATTCCTAAATAATTAATTTTACATAGATAACTTATCTAACGTTTATCTAAATCCAATTAACCAACTTCTACAAGACAGATAAACTTTTATAATAGATGGTGTTCCGAAACTGGCTCGGTTCCAATTTCTGCGCGGTTAGATTATTTTCGCTGATGTAGGTATATATCGACAACGTAATTAATCTTGGTTAATTATTGATTTAACAATCGATATTTGAATTACGTAAATTTTTCTCGTCCGGTACTTGCGATCGCCACGTTAAAAGACAGCATAAATAAATAATGCCATTCTCCGGTAATTAGAAAAAAATCGACGGAGTACGGCAATTTGCAGCCGGCCGAACGACTCCTTGACATTCTTCATCCAGATATGCGTATCTTTTTACCTCCTAATTAGCAGACATTCTTGGACGCTAAGGCGTTTTTCGCGTGGATAGTTTCCGTCTTAGACATTTTGAAATGAACCAGTATTTAACACATAGTTGTTAAATCGCGAAGGTGATAAATGGTGATTAACTGTCATCTTTTTGTCGTTTACTAGTTGATTAAGTGATTTAATACTTCCCGCGAAAACATTTTGAGTGCCACCGTTCGCATCTTCAACCCGTTTTTATCGGATCGAGCCGATTTTTTCAATAATTACAATTGGAGAAAAGGCAATAACGTCGGAAGACGACAAATGAATAAATAAACTCGGGAATTTTCTAATTGGAAACTCGAGCATATGCAGTTTCTATATAATACGCACTTCCAGTACTATTTCGCGGCTCGTAAATAATATTAAAAAAAAAATACTCGGATATCAAGAAATTCCTGTACGACATTAAATAAATAAATGCCATAAAGATGTACAAGATAAGAAAGAAAAAATGACCAAAACGAAATAAATTCACGTAGTATATACGACGTCAGATTTACGAGACGGAAAACGGTTTCCATCAGTCAAGTTTATGATGCTACATCTTCGAACAAGCCGGCGTGTGATTTGGACTCGAACGCAATGATGCTATTAATTAACTCATAATGCTCTCCACGGAGTATTAATCTCGAACGTGTGCCCTTTTACTCACGATTTATTTGCGCTCGTCGATAGGCTCTCGTTCTTAATGAATTCTTCTAAGTACTTACTACACGTGCTATCGGGAAGCGGTCGTTTTTTCTCTTTTAAGTAACCGTTCGAGTGCCATCTTTTTTGGATATGGAAGTTTCGATGTTGTCGGTCACGTCGAGGTTCTCTTCGGCATGCACGTCGTAAAACGAAAAATTAACGGACGTTAATTGGTCAAAGAAAGCGAACTTTAGAACCAAAGAAAACGTTATCATATTATGTCGAACGTAATATAAACGTTAAATCGTTACCTACAATTTAAAATTAAAACGAAATGGAAAAACTACGTTTAGGAAATCTGAAAATTTTGAATTCGCTAAGGGCCGGAAGTTCGGTCTGGCGTTAAAATGAGTCGATTTACTTAATATTCCGACGCTCGAAAAATCCATAATTAAGTCAAAGTTAAGAAAATAAAATGCTTTTATTAAATAGCATTTTTAGACTAGTCAAATTAGAATGTTGTTTGGAAATAATTATAGATGAAAACTGAAAATCGTTTTAATCGCTTTAGTTTACATCGAAAACGGATATGCCGAGTTTTATCCCTCCGCGTAGGCGAGCCCTCATCGCTACGTGAAAGGAACTCCGAAATTCTTCGACTTTTTTCGTTTTTTGCTAATAACTCCAAAACTACGTTTCCCATCTAATAAGGTCCTCCGACACGAAATGTAGAACATGAAATTCTGCTTCGAATCGGTATCTAACTTTTTAAATTAGGACGAGCCGAATGCATATACAGTGGCGCTCGAAAAGACTGTTTAAAAACTATTTTGTAACTCCTCGCCCATGGATTTCTAGGCATAGGTTTATTACGTAAATCGGCTTATTTATCGGTTAATTTTTTTAATCTATTTTTCTTAAAGCCCCCCCCCCCCGTCGATCGCGAAAATTCGCTTATCGCGACCTTGTCCAAAGCACAACCCCCTCGATCGACACCTGCATAATTTCTTTAGGAACTTAAAAATATACTTATTTCGGATAGAGAAGAAATAATATATCTCGGGAATTTTATCATATTAGATGAAAACAAAATTACTAACTGTTAAAATGCAAAATCTGTTAATTTACTTGTAAATGTGAAACCCCCATGCGCGCACAAGCCACAGTTCTAGGTATCGAATTTTAATGGAGATGCGTTTAAAAACAAATTTTCTAGATTTCCCGAAAACGGCCGATTCTCGCGAAATTTGGAAAGAAACACATTCGATAGAGAATCTTATGATGATTTTAAAACATATTCGACATTAACGACTTTATAATTATTAATAACGGTTATAGCCGCGGTCCCGTTATCAGTTAGGCTGCAATAGCTTTATTCTAAAATTTTAATTAATTTTAATAATAGATTTTCAAAGTTTTATACAGGTAAAATTGCCAATAAATTATCCGGTTTTCAAAAATATTCTTTTACTCGTTAATTCATCATTTTTTAACCGTATAAATAGAAGAGTAGTTGGTATTAAAACGTTGTTTTTTTAAAGCACTTAGCTTCTGAGATACAGGGCGTTAAAGTTTTCGTTTCACAATTTACGCGTCATTTGTTTACCTAAATTAATTAAATTACAATTTTAAAATAAAATATTAATCAATTAAGTAGGTACTTGAAAAACAGAAAATACTTACCTATGTATTTTAAATAGTTAAAGAGAAATTTAAATGACATCGAGTACACAAAAAAAAAACAAACGAACTATTGGGTTCAATTGATTCAAAAACTATGAAACAAAGTACTCGTTTTTCTACTTTAAAACTTTTTTTTTCTTTGGGGAATCGCAATATTAGAAATTTATGATCGAAAAAGCGTAGGCGTGAAAGTTGTTTAGTGAAAAATAATTTCTATCCCTTGTATTTACGTCACTGTACAAAATTGTTAACAAACATTTTAAAATAATCAACTTCTATAGAAATTAAATACTAAATATATTTATTAGAAGACGAGTAAATTACGAGACGAAATCGTTTTTTTTTAATATGTAAAAAAAATCAGTACCCTGTAGTTCAAAAATTAAATAAGCACTTCTCGAAATAATGTCATACATAAGACAAACTACAATTATTTTTACTAATTCATCAATTCCTGTAGTTTCTGTAGGTATTTAAAATCGAATCGGTTTAGTGTGGTCTTTGACTTTTTTGTTACACTTACAGAGTGTCCCGAAAGAACACCGCATTTATCTTACCTTACAATGCAGGGCGTTTCGCGAAGAATGCGGACATTGCAATATCTCGGATGAAAATTTTAAAAGTATGAAAATATTTTAATAAATGTTAGTCACGGGCACATACTTTGTAAGTAAATAAATTTAAAACTTTATCCATCGCCGCTAGGTGGTGCTACCTAACTTTAATTTTCTAAATGGAACGCTATATTTTTTATTGCATTTTTGAATTCTACGACATGTTTTTGATAACATTTATTAAAACTTCTGCCGACCTACGTTTTGTAGTTTTCGAGGAAAAAATAATTTTCGGACGAAAATTCGATTTTAAGAAATTCACGTTAACACTGTTGAGCGAATAGAGTCGGAAAATTTCTATTGAGTAACAGAAACCAATTTTCAAGTGAGATTGAGCATAAATATGTGGTGCTATTGTAAAAAAACCACCTTTTGCGTCTTTCGATAATGAAAAATTTGTTAAATCACAAATATGTCATAGGATCCAAAAATGCTAACCTCGTATACCATCTTCGTAAATCGCCCTGTATACATACATGTATCGTTCCGTCGCGTCGTCTTATTTACCCTTAGAAATTATCGTCCAAATAAACGTCGAGATTCGAACGACTTTTGTATCATTCATGTCGTCTCGCGACGCCCGGGACTTTTATTTACTATTGCGACCCCAAAGAGAAAATTTTACTTAAGACGCGCATCGTCATCACAAAATAAATATACCGCAAACTGTTTCATCGAAGTTCCGATAATTCTCGATCGAGTTGTTTTCCATCACAACAAACAGTCGAACGACTCGGAAAAAAATCGAAACACGCGACGGCGATAGATATCGATAAATTTCCGCAAACGACCATCGAGCAATTTCCAAGCATAAATTATCTAATATAAAGCTTCCGCATGTAATGCAATATTTTAAAATAGATATTCACGTACAGTTATAACCGATCAAGTCGTCCATAAATCGAACCGATCGCCAATTAGAGTTCGATTGATAATTATGTATAACTTTATTATTGATATTTCGTTGCAATATCGTCAACTATGAAAATGTAAAAGTTTGACCGATTTTTTTCCCCCCCCGGATTTCGATGCTTAAAACGTACTCGTATGAAAATTAGAAAAAAAAATCGTTGAGCTTTTAGATGGGAACGATAGTAATAGTAATGCTTGTATATACCACACATTCCGATTCCTTTAACAGATAAAATCGTGTTTAAACGGCATTTATTGTGTAGGTACCGAATGTAGTGCAGTTATTGTTGTAACAACTTATGAATTCGTCGAGAATTTTCCTTCACAATCCCGTCGGTCGTCCCTTTCTCCATTATAAGCCGAGCACGACGTCAGTTTCGCTTTGTCCTTTTAGAAATACAGAAACTAAAATTTTAATGAAAAACTCTCTTCCTTGCCTCCACGATAACCCTTTAACATTACTAAATACGCTATGTTTATGTTAATTTGCCGTATTTATTGTCATTATTACGGTAGATATGCAACTTCGTGCATTGCTCTCATACCCGAAGACAATGGGCGTCGTTGCGAAACTCCAATCTAATTAAAACGAGCTTCGATTCCGTGGAAAATTCTTTCCAGGTGTGCGTTCTAATTATTTCGAGTTGACATCTATTACCTGTTCGACGAAACACCTGCGGGCCATTTATTATAAATCATAAAACGAGAACGTCGCATATACATCTCGTGTAACCCTATACGTATAAGTATATCGATCTTTTTTGTTTCACGTCATTATCGGTAATTGGCGAAAGATATCTGGCACTCAATTACAATTACGCTTCGCATGAAAGGCTTGAATATTAATTTGTGTAATCGTGCCTATTAATTATCTAAATTGACATTTAAAACGAATACGGTGGAAACGATTATCGCAAGAGTACCGTTTGAGATTTTTCAAATCGCAAAGTCCGAGAGTGCGACTTTTTCGTGTTGCGCAATGTAGATTTTTTTTTCATCTCCAGAACATCACCAGAGAAAAGTTTCATTATCGCATTTGGCTTTTTCGGTCGCTTTTTTGTGCAAGTGGACGGTTTTGGGCCGTCCGCGTTCAAAAAGTTCTTCTTCTTAACCCACGCCCTCTTCCGACGTCGTGGAGGTGACGATTTCTCTCCGGTTTTTTGCCCGAGTCCGGGCGATCACTTTCTCCTTGAGTATTTTGCTAATTCCCGTGTTCCAACTAATAGTTTTAGGTTTTCCCCGTCCACTCCTTTCTTGCAGTTTCATTTCCCGCACAATTTTTGCCAATCTATCTTCTTCCATCCCAATAATATGTCGCAAATTGTTGCGTTCGAAAAGTTAAAGATGTTATTTGGCAAGACGAAACGCGAAAAATGTGAAACGCTCCTTTTGAATATCTTCATTTTCTTCACTTGCAATATTGGCCAATTTACATAGATAGTTTGTTCTTAATCTCGTAAAATAATGATTTAACCTTTCGTTAGTCTGATGAAATGTTTTTACACTATTAGTCTGCTGGGGTCCTGACATACCCCTAACTAATATCTTCCATTTTGTATTTAATTGATGACTTTTAAATATTTTCCAGTGTTTATATCGTTTATTAACGCATATACAGGAATATTTTATTTTGTTGTGATTGATATAGTCGGAACAAATATTTATATCTTGAACTTCCAATAGGTTCGGTACCGTTTTCTTCTCTGCTAACTCGACTTCGTCGGTACTATCCACTTCCTCCCACAACTATCATAAAATCTTTGTTGATCAGCTTCTTAATCACCCATTATATGATATTGAGGAGGTTTCGTTGACCTCAACTTCCGAGTGTCCCAAAAAAAATCTACTTTACCAACATATCACCTAAAAAATTTATAATAGCTACTCAGCACGTGTGCCATCCTCTCCAATTCCACCAACTCGTGCGTCGACTGCGAATGGTTTACTCGTGAGGAATTAATAACGGGCTGCACAAAAAGCTATTTTTTTTGGGTGAGCTTACACAATGTATTATGGATGCGTCGATACTTTATACTAATATATACTAATACACTATACTATACTGTACTATACTATACAATACTAATATATTTCTCCGCCATTCCGTTCGCCAATTCGAAAGTACCAAAAACGTCTAAAATCTCAATTTCAATAGGTACCTCTGCTATAAGTAGGGTATCCATTTGATATCAAATAATTTAAAATAATTAATTATTATCACTCTAAAGTAAGGATAATTAAGCACTTCAAATTCCAAAACGTGCACTTTGATGCGCATTTTAAAAAATCAAGTTTTTAGTAATTATAAATTTACTTATATACTTTTTTTTTCTTTTATTTGTGATTAAAATACAGAGTGAGTCAAAAGAATGGAAATTAATTTACATGTCAAAATCATCTTCGGATATTTATTTGTTTTTAAGTTTTGGCGTTATCAGATTTTTGTTTTTTAAATGGCAGCCCCTAAAAATGTTAATATCTTACATAAGAAAATTTTCGAGAAATAAATTATTAAGAGGGCGACTGCTGCGTTTGTTGTCAATAGATGGCAGCAGCTACAAAAATTAAGCATTATTTTATGAATTTTATGAAACTTTTGAAAAATGTTATTTATATTTATAACAACTAGAGCTTGACAATAAACTTTATTAGTTCCATTTCGACATTAATATTTTAAAATTAGAACATTTATAAAATAACTTAGGTACTCATATAGAAAAAGTTAAACGTTACTCAAAATAAAAACCTTCTATTTTCAAACTTTAATTAGCAATAAATTTTCAAAAACAATTACGATCAACATGAAATTTTGTGATTGCCTAAATTAATGTATTGCATTTGTAAAAATTCAAGCTAAAATCAAAATTTTAACGTTTTTGAAAAGTTATCCGTTCATAAAATAATGCTTAATTTTTGTAGCTGCTGCCATCTATTGACAACAAACGCAGCGGTCGCCCCCTTAAACTATTTTTATTAGAATAACTCTAAAAAAGACTGAAACACCTTAAGCCCTCGGCAATTTCATGAATTTCCTGTCTAATAATGCGTTTTTCAGATTTTAAATAGTCTCATAGAAAATAATTGAGGGGTGTAACATCAAGTGACCTCTCGGTGGAATTGATTGTTGAACTCTGACGTCATTTTCATCTGCGTTTCTTGCCGTTTATTTGTTATTGTTTATTTTGATTTTCAATCTCTTTTTCTGCATCCGATAACGTCATAAATTAAAAACAAATAAATGTCTGAAGAAGATTTTGACGTACAAATGTGCGTTGCCGTAACATCATAAGTCACTTTTTAACCATTTTGAGTGCAATTATATCATATAAATTTTAGACCGGAAAACCGTTACGTGGAAAAAAGCGATTTGGGGTGTTTCAGCAATAAGCGATTCGTTTGTTTTAATTTTATTCGATATATTTCATACTTTCGACTCGCTCCGCATAATGGCATAGTAAAATAGACACCTACGACAAAAAATAAACGGTACTAATTATTTTTAAATTAAATCGTATTTAATTATGGAAAGTTGTTTTAAGAGTTCCGAACAAAAACAATATGTCGGAGCCGTTTGTCGCCGACGGTTCAAAAATTGTTTTGCTTAAAGCTATTTTGTCAATAATATTTTGTGCAACAAATCTACTCATCTCGATTTCGGGAGTCGACTCACCTTTTAATAAAAAATATAAACGTATCTAGCGCAGTATTTTTTTAAATTAAAAAAGTATTAATTAGAGCCGACGTCGTTAACGCGCACAGTCCATGCGCCCTAGTCCCGATGGAGGTGTACGTTTTAATATGTGTAATAAAAAAAAGTATTTTCCTCATTGAATAATCGTCCAATAGAGCAACAGGTGCCTGTCCGGACATCCCAATCACTCAACCAAAAAAGTACGTAAATATAATAAAAAAAACCTTAATTTTCGTCCGAAGTACGTTTAATAATTACAACGTATGTCCAAAGATTACTTGATGTTCGAAACCATTACCTAATGAACGTTTATTGGTATAATGACCTTATACATTGCTACATCGAATGCAGTTCATTACGTTAATGAATAATTTGACTGCTCCAATGAACAAGCTTTCTTTGTTTTAATAAATTAATACATAGATAATATGAATTTTGATTTATAGCGATAATAGCTGTGTTTATTAGTTTTATCAATATTCTTACATAAATTCAATAAATTATTCCACTGAAATGTAAAGTTTGTTTATTGTATCGATGAATGTGTTTATTAAATAAAGGAATATTCTTGTATTGTTACAACGTACACTTCTATTCCTATTAAAAGAGTACAGTTACTATTTCACATTGTAAATAGGGCAATGTTTATGTATATTGTTTCTATAGCAAATTTATTTTTTGTAATGTTTCAATTAATTATCGCTCAAATATACTTGCATAGAAAATTTGATTATTAGTTCTTTATTGTTCAATGTTGTCGATTGTAGGAAATACAAATCGATTTTTCCGCTGAAAAAAAATCGATTTATACACGTTTCTCTGGAATTTGATATGTAATAACAAACACAAACAGTTTTTAGAAATATTTTTCTATAACAGTTCTAACATAAATATTAACGTAAACGTCGTGATAAATTTTTTTTGTAATTATTTAGTTTGAGTTTTCAAACTGCACTGTCTCGAATTTATCCTGTTTCTGCGAAGCCGTTAATATTCTTAGATTATTCTATATATAGAATTAAAAAAATACATAATCGACTGTATTTATACTGTATATTAGTGAACTTAGTCATAGATACGATAAATGTAGTTATTATTTCAAAACGACCTTACGTTTTATATGATGTTTTAAATTCATAAATTTTAAGTTATGATGTTAATGTAGAAATTCATAGATACAACCAAGTAATGATTGGATTGATGAAAAAGAGTCGTCGAAGCAAATCAAGATATCCATTAAATTATGAAATATGTTCATCAGTTTCTAATGAACATAATAACATTGGGACTACGAACATGGAAATTAAAAAATGAACATCTATTAGTAGTATTAATGAATTTTTCATTGTATCAATGATCAAAAAGTCAATAACTGGTGTTCATTGATATTATGTACAATAATTTTTTGAGTGATTAGCTAACCTAATTAGGGACATTAAAATGCGTATTCAGTTACGTAAAATCACACGTTATTATATAGACGTGCATACAGTGATATTCCGATTTACTTATTAAACGTTACCTACACGAAACGAAAGCAATTTCCGTCATAAGACTATTTGTGCATGGCTGCCTTGATTGATATGTATATATAACTAACGGATATATGCGGCAAGAATAAGTCTTCGCCGCTTCGATTCCTGTTATACTCGATCTCTTTATCTAGACGATTTTTAGTAAACGATAGAAAACGAAATTAATTAGTTATTCGTTAACTAAAAGCTTGTGGCGCGTTGCCCTTTGTCTTTTAAGGCTGTCATTTTACGTTTCTATAGCTGATAAAGGTCGAACCCATTTGTTACGTGCTGCGTAGATTTAAATCTGACTATTTCACGATCTTGATATTACATAAAGCCGTTACTCTCGGATATTCAATTTGCTGTCGTTAAAAGTACAACGCTTTGTATCAAGTTGAATAATTTAAATACGGTCAATTTGTATACTACGTAGGTATATATATGTCTATAGAATATCTGGCCTGCCCTTTTCTAAAGCGCAACCTCGATAAAACCCGTAATTTATCGGGAATTTCGAATCTATAAATTATTTAGATTATATACCTATAACGTTCTCGATCGTTTTCGACTTATAAATGCGATTTTCGCGCGCCCCCCGCACCACCGGTATTTTTATTAAAATTTTCCTCGATTCCTCATTTCGTTCGAATATTTTTGTAATTGCCATATTAAAAATGAGCAAACGTGAGACACATCCGGTATTGTAAAACGGCGGGCGATCACAGATGGTCGAACGTGTCCGTATCTTGCGGATTTTTGTTATTGATTGCCGATAAAGTTATGGAGCTTGTAAGATCAGACCGCCAAAGAAGTAAGATCTATGAGGACAAGGGCCGCGTGTATGGAATCGAGAATTCCATAACTATTATTATGGCCATTAATTTCTATAGAAATACTTCCTGTTATCCTATTTTACTTTATCGCGGAATTTCGATGTCCGGAATGTCGCCCCCGGAGGCGCTAAAGTCGTATACAACTTGAGAGTAAATTTTACAACGGCATTACGTTACGTCGTCTCGCGTATTTTCGATCGAACCTACGCCGTATAACGACCGAAAAGGTAGCCGTACCGAGTCGAACGGACCGTTTTATAGCCATTTCGTTAATAAAGTATAAACGATGATGCTAGGCTACGTTAAGGTAAGGCATAGTTACCCCATAATGTTACCCCATAAAACGATTTTCATTCGCGACTCGCATATTTTAAGTTTTTAATGTATATTTACATATGGATATCGGTAAAATAATGATTTTATTGCAATTTCACGTCGACCAAATGAAGTTTTCAGACGGACAAATTGTCGTTTGCCATTTTTTCGCGATCGCGCCGAAGGCGGCAGAAGTACGCGGATTATACCGTCGCGGCTTCAACAACAACGTAATTGGGGATCATTAGGATCGCTTTTGTAAATATTCTTGCTGCAATTAAGGTCGCGCACGTTGAAAAGTGCTCGTCGAACGACAAAAAAGTCCGAACTGTGGCATAAAACGCGTAGGTTTCGAGCCCGTTAAAGCGTGAAATTATTTAACATTTATTCGAGCAAATGAAATATCGAATTGCATTTGATAAAATTATTAGTAGTTTGTGGGGATTTTCGAGCCGATCATCTCCGTGTTAAGTGTGACAAGTCGAGGCGGTTTAGGTGCCGTAATATTTCTAATTTATTTTATGAATCGTCGCACGACGAAGATTTAAATCGTGTTGGAAATACGTTCGGAGATCGTCCAAGTCGCGTTTATTTTATTTTAAAACTTACATAATCGGTGCGATTTAGCGATAATTAGTGCAAGGATAATTGTGCATTTGCATATTGCATGTGTAAATATATATAATTTCGATTTTTTTTTAATCACAACCCATATTTAACAAAAATATAATCGATGTTAACGTTTAAAAATATCGCTAATCTTTTAATTAAACACTTTTGAAACTCCCAACCGGTTTCGCAATTTTAACATCGCCAGGGGTGATAAACGAATATCACCAAATAAGTGCAAGTAAAATTAAATCAATTCAAATTTAAACTAGGTGCCTCATTATAAAGTTTATTAAATCATAAATATTTTTTAGTCTTGTGCGCAACGTCCTGTGCGAATAAAAGAGAAAAATATCGTAGCACGCACACTGACATCAATATTAGTCGTTAGCTAACTAAGTTTGCCCCAGGAATAATAAAAGACAAAGTCCACAGCCGGGTAAACATTGGAAATGTGCCTAATTTGTCTAATTTTTTTCTCTTTAGGTCAATGTATGCTCGGGGGCCTATCGCCAATTTTTCGGCAAATATTTCTCATACTGTAAGCATCGAAATTTTCCAAAGGGCATAACAGCGTATAAACCGTGTCAAAATACCGTCACAAATTCCTATAATTCGCTTTCCTGTCGAAATATTCGCCCTCACAGTTAAAAACTAAAAATCTTTTTTTTTTAAATAACGTTATCATTTTTGGAATCTAATAATTATTGGTATACAAATGTACTAAATGAAGGTCTTTAAAATTGTGTAATAGGTTTTTTGATGCCAACTCGGACGAGCCAGGGGTGCACTATCCCTAACTTTCTAGCTTTAAGTTATTAAATTTTTAAGGTAAATTTCGGATTTCCCAGACATCGTAGGACGAAAAAGGTGCTCTCGGTTAATTTCGATAAAATGAACCATATTGGAGAAAATCGTACAAAAATAATATCCTAACTATTATTTTTAATTAAATATTATTTAATATCTTAACAGAGACGGAAAATTATTGGCATTATTTTGACGTGCTTTATACAGGGTGTTAGTGAATTAATGTCGCGGAAGAAAGGTACATGTACCTGAGGCTAATACAAACAAAAAATCTTAGTAACATTTTTTGATTTGAGCAAATTCACTTTTGAGGGGGGGGGGGTGTTTTTGTCCGAGAAATTAAACCAGTAGTTCCTATTAGTAGTAGCTATTTGTTATTCATTTTATTTTAATCTTTTACATCTGCATAAATGTGTTCTAATAAAATTTCTAATTAATTTTTGTGAAATAACTCAAAAAAAAAACTGAAAAAACTCGAAATAACACTGAAAGTTACTAACACTCATTGCGTCATTATGGAATGTTTAGTTTTTAAATTTTGCTTTTGGTCCTTATGTTTGCTAAAAACCCAAAAAATAAAGTACCTACTTGTCTATTTGCGTTTAATTATACTTTAAAAGCCCGTCGAAATTTCTCAATTTCTCAAAATCATAAAACTAGTACCGGCACCCCATTTAGTTCAAGCCTCTCAATATTAAACGTAACTGTTCCAAAAACAGGCATGTTATTAATTATATTAAATAAAGTAATCTAACTTTTACGTGTAAACGGGAAAATAGGAATTACATTCATAAGTGAAAATATCCACAACAATCGGCACTCTCCTACAACGGGGGCCATAAATTAAAGAGTGCAGATGTTTTAACTGCTGACCCAACAGTCAGTTTCACTTTCCGAGTTCTTGAAAATCTTTAAAGGGAATATACTCGAGTAAGACGATTATCAAATTAATAATAGTAATAACTCGAAAATTATTGATTTTAGGAAAAAATTTTATTTAGGTTTTTTGTTTGTTTTAATCTTACCTACCAGTAGTTTTTTTCCGCGATGTTAATTCACTAACACCCTGTATGCTACCGAGAGATTCGCCACAATCTCCTGGACATCCTGTATGTAACAGACTGCTATAGAGTTCAAGTGACAAACTTTTGCAAACATTTACCTGTTAAGTCTTTTGAAAAATTTTAGGACGAGGTAGGTACGAGAAATATTTGACGAAAAATTGGTGACATCCCCCCCCCCCCGACTATACGATATGTTTTTGAATTATTTCAATTTAATATTATGTATTTTCGTTTGCTGTACACGGAGAGGCCAAAAAAAAATACCACCGATGAGCCTGTAGGTCCTCTACAAGTACCGCAAAATTCGCGAAATAGTTTTCGAGAAAAAAATTGTTGTTTCGGAAAGTATGAAGTTTCGGTAGGTAAAGTTAAAGTTCCATCAAAATGGACTTTTGAGGAAAAAAATCGCTAAATTCAAACAAAAATTTTCACCAATTAAGGGGCGGTGGGGGGGGGGGAATCTCGTCTTCGGCAACGTTTATTATAGAATTACGATGTTTTTTATAATAGACACTAAACGCGTGCCAATGCAATTCGAATTGGATAAAAACGGCGCGGGCGGTGGGCGGTGTAAATTAATTTCAAACTAAAGACAATGGCGCCCGCTATCTACCGAACGATCAACCCATAGATACTCTCCCACGTCTCGACGCAACGGCACAATAGACAATTTAAAACGTATTAGCTCGTTTCGAAAAATAATAATTTTAAGCGTTTTATCTTTTTGAAAGCCGGACGTTTCGTTTAAACAAATTATAACCGATCGGTTTTAAGGGGCGAACGCGTCGACAGCCGCCAAAAGCTCGAAAACACAATAAATAATTCGTAATTTTTTTCCGGTTAAAGTTTAACTTACTGTTGTACCTAAAGGCGGCCACAATAACATAATAAACCGATAAAAATGCCCCCTATAGTCACCTCCCATGAATTCGAGTTCGTACGTCTTCATCTCGGCTTAATCTCTAAAACACTAAACCTCGAGATGTAGGACTAACCGTTGACTAAGTAACTCATAAACGTAAATCATTGAATCGTAAAACAAACGCGCACTTAATTTATCCTCGTCTCCTTAAAATAACTCCGGCCTTAACCGTCTCTTCTCCGACCTATCGGTTACCTAGATACCTATATGAATTTTGATTAAAATCCCTTATCTGGCCGTGAATATTTTCTTCGATTTAAATCCTTTTCCGTGCATTATAAAGACTTAGCTATTGTAAATTCTCGCCTCTATGCGGCGATCATGCATGCGGACACCCCGTATATGGACATGATACATATTTCCATGCTTACACAAGGTCCATAATTGATATAAATGGACATATCGGTACACAAATCAGAACCTCTTATAGTGAAGAAATGTGTTCTATGTAAATTGTGTTCAATAAATAGCTACCCGGGAATTTATTAAGGGAAGATAAGCTTGCCATAGATTTCTATATTAAGAGCTTTTAACGCTGGTAGTCGGCATTTTCATTGTTATTCGCTTGATTTAATAATATTGCTTTAGCTACTTTGCTAATCTCTGACACCGATTTTATTTCTGCGCATTTAAATAAATGTTGAAACGCATTCTTGGTACTGATATGGAAAACGAATTCCTCGCGGACGCGCGCGCGCGCACACGAAAATGCCATCAGAACTGCATGTTTCGCGAGGCGCAGGTACGGTTACTTTAATCACACACATTTGTTTGTCGTTTCGATCGTTCATTTTTTTTTATTGCGTCGAAAATGTAATATGTTAACGTAAATGCGAAGAAAGTTGAGTTTTCGAGTTTCTAATGCAAGAGATGTTTCGGTGCGGACGTCGCGACGCTTTATAAATTAACAAGCGGTTAATAATTGTAAGGGTGCAGATTTTCGAGGGAAGAACTTTAGTTGACGGACGACGTCCGATTTTCACGAAAATTTCGAACTCTAAAGAAACTAAATGCATACGCGACCAAGCGGTTTTCTTACGAAAACGTGAGATGACGCCATTGGCAACTTCTTTTATTCACGCCTCTGCATTATGTCGCTGGTGTCAGAACATGTATTTTCATCGAGGATGTCATAATACGTGCTGGATACGTAACAGTAGGAGGCGACACGTTTTCTTCGGAAACGACAAATGTCGCCACCAGATGCCTTTTCGACTTTTCACTCGTAGGCTCTGACGGCGCATATCCACTAAAACCACCACCTGTTCTAGTAAGGAGGAACATCGGGCGCAGTCCAAGCATCAATTCTAATGTCCTTGCCCGATGTTAGTCCTTGCTCCTTAACCCGCATCATCTCGTCTCATGTAAGGAACGATCGCAGTTCAATTGCCCCTCCACTTTCCAAGAGCCGCGTCGTCTCGCAGCTGTTTTTCTTAGGTCTCTATGCTTGTCCCGGAGGTTTATCGGTGAGACCCTCGCCAGGACGTGTATCGCCTCATGGGAAACTATTCTGTGGGTCACCGCTTCCAGCATCTGCCTAGTGCCGGCGACGTTCACTGTCTCCCACCGCACGGACGCCGCAAAAGTCTTCTTCTGCTCGTCGCGCGTCCCCTCAAATTAAGCATAAGCTCCTCTCCCCGAAACCGCGGCCGTCGTGTAACCTAACCTAACCCAACTTAAACTCGAAACTATGAGTTTTATGATTTTTGCGCGGGAAAAAAAAGTTTTCGTTGATTTTTCGCAGTTCCTTAAATGGATTCAACCGCAAACGATGGCGATTCTTGGCAGAAATTTACTGTGATCTGGTATCGGTGACGTGAGACCGGTAGAGGCGTGGCTAAAAAAAAAATCGCTAGTGGCGCCATCTTCCGTTTTCGTAAGAAAAATACGCGTGTTTAATTTCTTTAGAGGAGCCTATAGGTATAAGAATTTTGGTGAAAATCAGACGTCCATCGCCAACTTGTTAAAATATAAGACGTGCAATGATCTTAAACCCAAAAATATCATTCGTGCTTCGCACCGCGCTAAATAAGAATAACCTAAAAAAAAACGATTAAAAATAAACGAACCTTCGCCTCGAATGTCTCGCTAAATCGTAATAAATAAGCGAACACGCGAAATACAAATAGCCGAAGATTGTAGCGCTAGTATTTATGCAAAAAGGAACAAGTCCTCGTACATTTTCCGATGTGTTCGCAATTTCAATTATGAATAGTGCAATCGCTATTACATGGGACGCAAACTGTGAACAGGAAAAGAAGACGCTCCGAGATGCACGCGAATATTTCAACGATGCGACAAATCAAACGGGATTAAAACCGATCATATCGTCCGTTTTACCCCGCTCGTAAAATAAACGGCCGCATTGCCTCGGGGCGCTTCATTATGCAAATGGCAGTGTGACACATCTAAAAAGGTCGACGTCGAAGTAAAACGAACATGTGTTGTGATTACGTTTATTGTTTTTTATTGGGAGTAGATAATGCGCGATTGAAAATACAGAGCAGCACTCGAGATCAGTCATTATCCTGTCTAGTTAACTATGCCTGCTTACCACTTTAATGACCGCCGTTCTTTAGATTTATTTTTGCTCTTGAGGGAACTTGCACTCGTTATTTAATTCGCTCCGCACGTAAAAACTTAAGTAGTATTCATCAAAACTATAAACCTCGGAATTCGTTGCGTTATATAGTACGAGTAACGAATTGATCCATTTTCTCGCATAGACATATTTTTAGTTTGGCAGCTGATTAGAAATCAACCATCGATAAATCATGATTTACTGTACAAGAAATGCACAAATTTATGCGCAACTTAATTGCTTTTAATGATCGATCTTCCATTTTAGAAGAACTCGCGCAACGTTTATTCGAATTTTATAGAAAAAAACATGCAAATGAGTAAATGGACTAAGCCGATCGCGTTGTCGAGATAAGTTTACGATTAGAGTTTCTTTAATCATCTACTCGGAATTGGTTTTAACCTTAGATGGGTCGGTAAATTAAAGGAGGGTGCTGGGAAAATGTTTGACATCTTTTTGGCTCGTGTTTGGCATCCATGTATATATGTATGTACGTAGAAAATATTGTTATTGGGTTTCGAATAATTTTTACCACAGTTCGTAATTTAAATTAACGCGATGGTCGCAAATTAGCTTTCCCAGATTTGGGTGTTTCATACACACGGATATCGGTGGATGAGTGTAGTAAAAATGTAGAAGGACTAAAGATAACGCCTGTTTGCGAGATAATTTGGTGCCGAATTGAAGAATCGTTGATGTAGGGTGGTCCTAGATATGGTGGAGAATCTCTGGGAAGCGTAAAACCACGTCAAGTTGAAAATTGAAGGTTTGAAATAACTTAATCATCTTTATAGTAGAGTGCTCAGCGCTCCGAAAAACGCTTAAAAATGACTTTCGTGGGAGGTCGGGGTAACAAGATGAAACCTCGACAAATCGAAAGAGCGTATTTTTTTATTTAAAAAGCCAAAAGCCGTCAAAAATCGTCCAGTGCAAAAGGGCGCTATCTTCACCGAAAGAGTTATTCAGCGTACGTATAGAAGGAAACGTGAACTTTCTTTTGCCGTAAAATTCGTAATTGGTTTTGTGGAACTAATCGTTTAAAAAATTTTGGAAAAACGCAAAATACACGGGTTCTTATGGAGAAAAATAACTTTCGGGGCCGATATCTCGGTTCGAACAGCTAAAAAGTTCACTTCAATTTCGCGTTTTTACCGTTTATACTGTCATAACTACAAAACAGTACGACATATCGAAAAATTTTATTCTTTAAAAAAGTTTGGTTCGTCCTTGTAGCATCCGACGATAGAAGAATTGTATTTTTGTAGGGCTTCATAATTAAGATAAATAATTAAAAGTGAAAACATGCGAAAATTGCATTTGCGAGAGTCGCGCTCTCAAGTGAGCGCATCGCGTCTCCCATCTCACTTTTCCCGTAGCTCCCTCTCATTCTATACGTAATTCAAAACAAACCAACATACTATTATTTTATTATAAATACACCTTATCCGTTATTTTAATAATTAAGTACATAATATAAGAAGCGTTTTATATTAAATAAATTTACGAAAAGCTCCTATTTCATAATAAAACTACAGCGACTTTAAAATTTAATGTCTGTTATTGTTATTCTTCTTTTTATAAAATTGTAGCAATAAGCCAATAACAACAATTAATTAACACCATATATTTCAACTCTGTTTAGAGTTATCTTCAAGTGGTAAAATTTTATAATTTCCGCAGTAAAAATTAAAAATTTGGTGCAAGAAGGAAACTCCTGTTAGGTATTAATTGTATCCTTATTATGACAATTTATTAGGGCTATTGGCCCTAATCGTAAGTGTATTAAATAACCACAAGTTAATCACCATTTTTACTACAGTATGCCAAATGTGCCTTACAGGCTTAAGTTTGTTAACAAATTTGGTATTACTACGTTCAAAATTGTACTTTTCGCAGTTTAAATTAACAGCCTTGATATTACACACCCTTAATAATTTAACAATCACCTTATTCATCATACATTGACACATTTAGAACTGTCACTGCATTGGTACATTTTTGTTCCATAAATCTACAGAAACCAATGCAACTCATTCGATTTTCCTGCATCTGCACACTTTGAAAACATAATGAAACGAAATTTATGAATCAGCAAATAATGCATGTTAGAAGAATACCTTTGTTACAACCACACGATACTAACACTCTTAGGTTGTTTGGGAAGGATGGAAGAGTACTTAGTATAGGTATCAGATTTCCTTCCAAATCTACTTTCCACCCAGAATCGGTTACGTCGGGTAACTGTGGTTGTAGTTGTAATGAATTTAGCAAAACTTTAGTTTGATAATATGATCTTAAGGTGAGGGTACCACTATTTTTCGAATATCGTTAAAATTAATGTACAAAATAATGTAATGGTTACTTAAATTTGATTTTTAACATAGGTAATACCGAATTTGTTAAAGAACTTAATTTGTAAAGCACTTTTAGCATACTGTAGTAGAAAAATGGTGATTAACTTGTGGTTATTTAATACACTTACAATTAGGGCCAATAGCCCTAATAAATTGCCATAATAAGGATACAATTAATCCCTACCAGGAGTTTCCTTCTTGCACCAAATTTTTGATTTTTACTGCGGAAATTATAAAATTTTACCACTTGAAGATAACTCTAAACAGAGTTGAAATATATGGTGTTAATTAATTGTTGTTATTGGCTTATTACCACAATTTTATAAAAAGAAGAATAACAATAACAGACATTAAATTTTAAAGTCGCTGTAGTTTTATTATGAAATAGGAGCTTTCGTAAATTTATTTAATATAAAACGCTTTTATATTATATACTTAATTATTAAAATAACGGATAAGGTGTATTTACAATAATAATCATAGTATGTCGCAATTCTTTGAATTACGTATAGAATGAGAGGGAGCTACGGGAAAAGTGAGATGGGAGACGCGATGCGCCCACTGAGAGCGCGACTCGCAAATGCAATTTTCGCATGTTTTCTTTTAATTATTTAACATAATTAAGAAGCCCTACAAAATATAATTCTTCTATCGTCGGATGCTACAAGGACGAACCAAACTTTTTAAAGAATAAAATTTTTCGATATGTCGTACTGTTTTGTAGTTATGACAGTATAAACGGTAAAAACGCGAAATTGAAGTGAACTTTTAGCTGTTCGAACCGAGATATCGGCCCCGAAAGTTATTTTCTCCATAAGAGCCCGTGTATTTTGCGTTTTTCCAAAATTTTTTAAACGATTAGTTCCACAAAACTAATTACGAATTTTACGGCAAAAGAAAGTTCACGTTTCCTTCTATACGTACGCTGAATAACTCTTTCGGTGAAGATAGCGCCCTTTGCACTGGACGATTTTGACGGCTTTGGCTTTTAAATAAAAATACGCTCTTTCGATCTGTCGAGGTTTCATCTTGTAACCCCGACCTCCCCACGAAAGTCATTTTTCGGGGCGTTGAGCACTCTACTATTAGCCCTGCGAGGCGTTATCTCTACTCCTTCTACACATCTCTCCTATATTCATTCATCCAGGGCTATACACAATGTCTATAATATCGGGTGATGACGAAATCGTTTTACAATCCAATCCGCATCCAATTGTCGTTTAAGTAAGTAATTCAAAATGTTGCGATACTCATATTTTGCATTAAAAAAATTGAAGATCGCTTCCGGTTTTTTCGAAACTAAGTCTAAGTCAAGAATTTCAAAGGGAACTCCGTGTATTTTGTCACGCAGTTGGATAGAGAAAATTCGATACAAAATGGCAGCGCGTGAGGCATTTTTTTCTAAATTCAATATAGCGGCAATCTGTCGTTACCGATGGAGGAGCTATCGTCAAAGAACTTTTAACATAACAAACGAGATGGGTCTTTCGAAAAACGAGATAACTTTCTTCAAAAAATGTACCTCTCGGAGCTTTTTCAATTTTTTTAACACAAAAAAAACGGAAGTACGTTGTGTCAGACATTTTTCTGTAATTAATAAGACGCCACTTTCTATTCAAATCTTCGACAAAAATTGTTCGACAATAGCTCCCCATCGGTAACGACAGATCGTCGCTATATTGAATTTGGAAAAACGCCTCCTATGCCGTCATTTTATAAAAAAAAATTGGCAACTTGTGATATGTCATTGGAAAGGGAATTTCAAGCTCTATTCAATTATGCGACACAACGATCGATTTGGGCTTAACTTCCGGAAAAACCGGAAGCGATATTCAATCACCTTTTAATGCAAAATACTCTTCTTTATCTCAAATTTCGAATTTCATACGTAAACGACAATTGAATGGCGCCTTGTAAAACGATTCCGTTGTCACCCGGTATTTAATGAAGATATACGTAAAAAAATGCCCCACGCGATCCGGTTTTAATCCCTTAACGAAATAATGTCCAAAAGCTTTCTCGGTACAAACGTTGTTAAAACAAGATATTGTTTTAATTCCTTTTTTTTCACAAAATATTTAACGTAAAACCTCTAATTGACCGCCACCTCTAATAGACCGCCACTACGGTGGAGAGGTTGGCGAATAGAGCGCCACCCTCTAATTGAACGCCACCTCTAATAGACCGCCACTCTGGCGGAGAACGCTACTCTCTAATTGAACGCCGCCTCTAATAGTCCGTATTGTGCGATGTAAAAGCAGTGCTGACTGCTAACGTGTTAGTTTCGTCTGACTGTCAAAAAGTGACGGTTCACCAACGCGTATTCTGTACGGTAGAATAGTCGGTTGTGTGTAAAGTTTTCGTGAGTTTTTGTGTTGCGAAAAAACCAAGTCAAGCGATTCCGAATCTGAAGATCCGACTCCGTCAAAGCGAAAGAATTACGACTTGAATTTTAAGCTGTAGGTTGTTGCATATGCTGAAGAGCACAATAAATCAAAAGCTGCAAAAGACAAGAAGGTACCTCGTTCATGTGTCAAGGACTGGACTAAGCAGAAAGTACAGCTCGAGGCTCAGTTGAAGGATTCATCAAGCTTCAGCGTTTCAAGCAAGCGACTTGGAGATGCCGGACGCCCTTTAAAGGACAAGGAGTTCGATGAGAAGCTTATCAACTGGATTCGTCAGCAACGCCAGAAGAAGCTCCGCGTCAGTCGCACAATGATCCAGAAACAGGCGCTCACTTTCGCGACCGGTGAAGACTTCAAGACAAGCAATGGGTGGCTAGAAAAGTTTTTAGTTCGTCACAACTTGGTCTCACGCCGTCTAACGACGACTTGTCAAAAGGAGCCGGAGGAGTACATTGAAAAGATCATCAAGTATATTTTGTTTGTTGAGCAGAGCCGTCGCACCTCCACCTATCAGCATATCTTCGCCGCTGACGAGACCGCCGTTTACTTAGACTACTCGAGCAGCTTAATCATTGAAAAGAAGGGAGTCAAAGAGGTCCCTGTTAAAACTACCGGCCACGAAAAGTTGCACATCACTGTCGTGCTGACCGCTCGATTTGATGGATTCAAGGGCCGGCCATACGTCCTGCTGAATAACAAGCGACCGATTAAGGAGATTGTCGACAAATTCAAGAACAAGCTTTCAACTCTGCTGGGCCGGCCGCTCCTTCTTCAACGACGACCTGACTTCCGAGTATCTGCAAAAGATCTTCGGCTATTCGTTGTTCGGCAAACGTCTTCTCGCCTGGGACTCCTACCGATGTCACATCAGCGAAACGATCAAGAAGCAACTGAAAAAGTTCCAGATCGATACGGTTGTGGTACCAGGAGGCTGCACCAAGTTCATTCAGGCTCCCGAAGTTTACTGGAACGTCCCCGACAGTTCTATGAAGATTGGATGTTACGTGGCGAGAAGGGTTATACCAAGTCCGGCATCATTCGAGCACCATCGATGGAGGTCTATCTTCAGTGGATAGTCGACGTTTGGGACCAGTTGCCGAAGGATCTGATCATCAAGTCGTTCAAGCTATGCGGACTGACGAGCGCTCTGGATCCATTGCTTCAAGTCAGATGGCCCAATTCCGACTGGACGCAACCTTCTCCAGCAGGCACGAGCGAAAGCCAATTGATGAGGAGGAAAGCGTCGATAATGATGAAGACAGAGATGACAGCGACAAGTCAGTTGATTTCTAGTTTGTTTAATTCATCACGTTGACCTGCTTGTTACATTTCATAAATATGGTATGATTCGCATTTGCATTAGACAAATAAAGTTTGTCCGCTCGAAATTTTGGACTTTTTTTGAATACTAATTTGATAGGTTAAATAGGAGCTCGGAACTGTTTAGACAATACGACGGAAAAATTAAATCAAAATTATCGATTTTTGTTACTATCTCGTTAAAGTCAACGGCGTGCCGACACATTGTGCAATGCGTGCGACGCACACGGGGGCAAAGATTGCAGGCGAGCGTTTAGTGTCTTGCAGACGGGCGTCGGACGCTACTGGTACGCCATTGGTTAAAGGGTTAGGCTATCGGTATTAAAATGGTGACGCAATTTGACACAAACTAAGCGACGTCTACGATTTTTGGTCGTAGTAAATGCACGAGGTCATCTTGCAATTAGAAAATAAGCGGATCTATCGATTTAAATTAAATTTAAAAAAAACAAATAATTTTTATTTATTTTTTTAATTAAATAAAAATATTAAATATTTATTCGTCAATTTCACTTAAGCGGTCGTTTCTTGGAGATTACTATGGACGCATAAAAGAGATATCTTACGTAATTGATGAAAAAAAAAACAATTCGAGAAAATTGCAATCGATTATTTACCTGCATCGAACTTTTTCGTGTTGAAATAGAACTCGTCGTAATGGCCTGACGTCGAATGGGCGGCGTTGAAACGTCCTGGATCCGATTGTGAGATAATACAAGATCGTTGCACGGCATGGGGCTGTTATTAAAACTCCCTTAATATTAAAATAAGCACGGCTCGTCGATAACCGTCAATCGATTAGTTTCGGATTAATCTCGAGAAAAAAATAAATAAAAATTGCCGTCGTTGTCGTTTGTAAATCTATCGGAAATTCCAGGGCGGTGTTTCGTCTCTCGAATAATAGATTATTTAATCGACTACCTATGTAGGTACATAAATTAGCAGCCTGTCGGTAAGTTTTTTTTTGCGCGTTTTCTGGCCAAGATCCGTTATATTCGTATGATTGAGCACCCGGTAACGCGATTAAGTCTCGAGTTATATGCGACAATCGGTTGTCGTATTTAAAAACGTTCTTCGAAAATAAGTGTTACAAAAACGGTACCCCAATTAAGGACCTAATTCTTTGAACGGACGAGACCTCTAACGCGGCAGCCTCTTTCGCAAACAATAATTTCCTCTGTCGAATATGGTATCGGCTCCGGTATAATTTCGAGCTCGAGCTCGAATTATTTCCTCCAATAAATCCGTTCGTGAATTAGAAACGTTCTTCCGCGCGTACCGGTACCGTCTCCGCTATTAATAACAACATTCGACTCCCATTTAATTCGAACGGCGCACTCGCAATTGTACCTTATCGATTATTATTGATTATAGCGACACTGAAATTCGATCTGTGCAGCAGCGGTAGAAATAGTTCTTTTTTTCTTGATAATTAAAGAAGATGAATGTGTATACGGCTGCGCAACGGGTAACTAGTTGTTGTGATTATACGGGGAAAAAATAATAATTATATTTAATGAAAACAATATAATTGGTACCCCGCGGTGATTTATTCCTGAAGAAACAGGTCCGGATTAAGTTTATTCGCGTTTCGTTTTTATAAAAGTGGATTTTATGTGGAACGAGCTCCGTAATGCGAGAATAAAACGTATCGAATATTCGATCAGATCTTACGTTAGTGTATGAACGGTCGACGGCGGAAATCGACAATTTATACGTCACAGCACCGAACTATCGAGGCTAACGAAATAATTGCGTTAATGATTTAATGCGCAATTTACCGCCCTTTCCCTGAACGGTACGTACGTTTATCTGTCGTTTAATATACTTTACGAGCATCATCTATCGGTACTTTCTCGAACCCAACTCACAATCTCTCCCTCGATCTACGGATGCCATTTAAATGGGACGAACCCGGTTTATTAAACGAAGCCACTTACGGCATAATACCCATAAAATTTAAATAACTGTAGGCGTTTACCGCATTCAATTTAATTCAAGTTCGAAACTAATGCATCATTATCAATTCCAAAAACAAAATCAATCAAACTGTGTTGGCAAAGTTAATGATATGATTCGTGCATTTTCTTGTCAGTAAACCGTCACGCTGACAGAAGAATTCATTAGGAATATTAATAACGTATAACAGTTAATAGCCGAGTGCGTTGTTGCTGCGCGATAGCAAATAAAACGAATCGGTGATGGATTGGTTACAATTCTTTTAATCCTATAATTAGTATCCCCGATTTTAGATTAGTCGAATTTTTTGCGCGCCTTCGGGATTAGAAAATTGAATACGAGAAGCTCTCGATTTTAGGTGTAGGCGCGTATCGCGTTCCGACGAGAAATTCATTTATAGCGATTTGCATCTTTTCCGCGTGTGTGTGTGTGTGTGTGCATGTGTGTGTGTGTGCGGGTGACGTACGATAAATGATAGTGATTAATTTAAGTGATCTTAGATTACTGCCGGACAGGCAGGCTACCGTATCAGCTTTGCCACTCGGTCACTGTAATGGATTTACTTATAGAAACTCTCGGGGACTTTACAAATCATACGGATCGCTCGCATCCATCTTCATTTACTTTTGTATTGCTTTCTCGCAAAATTAAATTACTTAATTAATTAAGATCGTCGGCGTCGAGTTCAACATGACGTGGATGTATTACGAACCATCATAAAATTACGAGAGGGAAAAGTTTATTTTCATCAAAGCAGCCTCGCCGACGTTATTCGTCGATAGTATGCAACCCGCCGGGCGTGTTACGCCGGGTACTTAGCAATCGTTTTGTTAATCGATACGACGACGCGTTACCAAATTTAATTCAATAAATCGTCGTTTTATTACAGGTTAACGTGCCGTCGTCGTCGGTCGCCAAAACGCGCAGAGAAGAACAGGTGAGTCGGTTTTTTCGTTTTATTTCTTGTCGCATCGAACTTGTAGAAACAATTGCGAAAGGTACCTGAAACCAATATGGCCTATTTTATATAACTAAAATTTCCCGAAATACTGTATTTTTATTAATAAAAAACATTGATTACGCACGCGTTGATTGCGCCGGGGCGGAGCGGGTCGCATCGCAGCGCATTTAAAATTTAAAATGCACCCCGACAGTTGGTTGCGCTGCAATACGACCCGCCGCACCTCGGCGTAATGTACGCTTACCTTAAAAGCACAACGATTTACATTAACGGCATTAAAAATATATTTGTTAGGTAGACCATATTCGGTATCATAACGTATGCGAAAATGACGTCATAACAATGGGTTTCTATAGAAATTTGAGCCCCGGGTACCTTACGTGGCTACCAAGATCTTTAGGGAAATTTAGTATTTATTTCTCAAAAACGATTATTTTAATCATTTTTTTTAAGATACAGTTGTCTAGGTATTTATTGATATTTTTTTGTAAAGGGTTTTGTCTAAAAACAAAAAGTTCCAGAAGGTTTAACAACTGGACGACCTAACGGATTTCCGGGTTTTAAGTAAATCGGCTTATTTTAACGTCAAGTACTTATCTGCGATTAGAATTTGACTAGTCGATTCGCGACACTCTGTATCTAATAGAAAAAAATGAAAGGTCACGAACGATACTTTTCCCTACTTATTGAACGCATTAATTAACGAATAAGCACTTCGCCATTGATAACAGCTGATAATTAAACGAGCCGTAAATGCGAAAATCGTTTTTCCTTCTTACGACAATCTTACATAAACCAATCCCTGATTTTAATCAACCATCTCAGAACCATCCTGTATTAATACGTTTCAGAACATATTGTAAAATAACTTATGAATTTTGTATTCGAAAACGTAGAATAAGTGAAATGTTTTTATTACAATATTTATTTAAATTTCATAACCACGGCCTCGTAAGATATGAAGTAGTTTATTTAACGGCCCAATATACTAAGTAATAAAATGAAACTTAGTTTACTATTTTAAAATATTATTTGCCAATACATATTTTAATCGTAATCGGTCGAAAGTTTTTAAAACCGTTCGTTAATTGCCAGGGAATATTATAGACACTGATAGATTACCCAAATGTAAATCTGACTGTGAGAGAGATACGAGAGAAAGCGTAGACTTTAAATAATTAGAAGAATCGGGCACTAATGGTGTAAATATCGAAATATACATAATAATCATACTTAAAAGGTCAAAAGCAGTTAAAAATCCGTATTATAACAATAAATAATCATCGTATGTACTAATATACACTACAAAATGATTTTCCGACGATCACTATGAAAAGTATATAAAATTGCAACATTAAATGTCACCGAAAGATGATCATTACAGACAAATAGGCTGATCGCGCGTGAAAAAAACTTGTTGGCTAATCGAAAACGTCATAGTCCGTGTGCAATTATTGCACACGCTACTCAGCCAATCAAAAGCCTTCTAGCTTGTCATGCAATGACTTTACGTACAAACTGTTTTATTACCAACTGTCAATAGAGGTCGTTCTTGAAATGTCAAAGTACCTACGATAAACGTCAACAATCAAAATTTTTAACAAAAATGCTTGTGGTCGTCGGAAAAACATAGTGTACGACACGTGCCGAAAGGATATTTCGCGCTCGTGCGATTAAGTCACTCGAATTTCTCCCGTGACTCGAACTAACACGCTCGTGTGAAATATCTGCCTTTCGGCACAGGCATTCGTACAGTTCTACACATATTCGCATAATAATTTGATATCTGTAGATACAATTTTTTTCAAAAACATCATCTCCACTAATATTCGAATATATTTCTGCATTTCTTCGAGAAAAAATTCCGTTTCTCCCCGCTCTTATTATCACTGTATTCCTCGCTTAGGTCGTCATCATTTCACGACAAAACAGTTGAAATAAGTTTTATCTACAGTTAATTTTCATTTCCTTTGTATTAATCAATTTTAGACTTTTTTAACTTTAGACTTTAGACAATCGAAAATTGGTGTTGTTGTGCAAGTCACAACTGTCTATCTAGAGAAATCGAGAAATCTTGCTTGTTGCTAGCAATGCAGTGTCGTCGGCAAATGTGGCTGTCGTCGCTCCATCACTCATGGGATGTCGCTAGTGTAAAGCAAGTATAGAACTGGCCCAAGGACACTTCCTTGCGGTACACCTGCGGCAATAGGTTTTAATTCGGAGTATTCTTCGCCATATCTCACCCTGAACTGGCGGCCAGAGATGTATGATTTCAGAATATGGCTCATCTGCCTAGGCAGATTTTTAATTATTTTGTATTCAAAATAATGTGTGGCCCTCATGCCACACTTTGTCAAAAGCTTGGGCCACATCTAGAAGTATCGCTGCGCATATTTCTTTTTTTTTCTAGGGTTCTTTCAATTACATCGGTGATTCGATGCACTTGATCAATGGTCGAGTGTTTGTTCCGAAAACCAAACTGGTGGGTTGGAATGAGCTGCTTTTCCTCAATAATTAACTTGAGGCGTTTCAGGAGCAGCTTTTCAAACAGTTTGGATATGGTTGGTAGCAGTGATATCGGGCGATAAGATACTTTCTCATTGGGTGGCTTTCCTGGTTTGGGGATCATAATAACTTCAGCAACTTTCCACTGCATCGGCACGTACTGTAGTCGTAACGCTGCATTGAATAGATGCGTAAGCTTCATTATGCCCTTTCTTGGCAATTCCTTAAGCAGTTGTCCACTTATTAGATCATAGCCGGGTGCTTTTTTAGCACCGAGATTCTTTTGTATCTCATTGTAAATTTCTTTTGGAGTTACCGTCAAAATAACTCTGTCCTCCCTGTTGTTGATCTCTGGTAGATGCTCATTGTCGTCAGCTGCATGTGGTTGAAAAATATTCGCTAGGTGTTCAGCAAATATTTCTGCTTTTACCTCGTCTTTTCTTGCCCATCCGCCATCATCTTTACGAATGGGAGGATTGTGATTATGAGGCCGTTTTAATCTCTTGGTGGCTTTCCAGAGCGAATATTCGGTATCTTTATCATCTGTTAATCCCTTTAGGAATTCAGTGAACGTTTCATTTTTGAGAGAACGTATTTCTTCTTTGAGTTGTTGGCTTAGCCGGTTCAGTAGTTGTTTGTCTGCCGGTGCTCTGGTTTGTTGCCATTTCTTCCGTGCTTTTCGTTTCACTGAGACTAGCTCTCTGATTTCTCTAGGGTAGTTCACACCAATTGTTTTTCTCTTTGGTTCGGGGGTATTGTTCCATGCGGCTTGCTGCAGGTCGATTACAAATCGCTCTGCTTCTTCGTTCAGCTGCTCAAATGTTTTTAGCGGAACGTTTAGTTTAATATGCTCTTCTACTTCTGCTCTGAATCCATCCTACTCTGTCCACTTGTTGGTTAGTAACGGTGGAGACGATTTATTGATTATTGTTTCGCTTAGCGTCAGGATAATGGGGGAGTGGTCTGATGACAGGTTGTAGTTATCTTCAATACCAATGTAGCTGGTCGACACGCTTTTCAGTATGAAGAAGTCGATCAGATCTGGTATTTTGTTATTATCTGACGGCCAGTATGTTGGTTTGCCAGTGGAATGACATACGCATTTAGCTTGCTTGACTGCTTCATATAGCTGTTTTCCTTTAGTAGTGACAAGTCTGGATCCCCAATGGGTATGTTTGACATTGAAGTCCCTCCTAAATAGGAAGTGATCTCCTAGTTCTTCAAAAAGCCTTATGTAGTCATCTTTTTCTAGAGCGTACCTTGGTGGGTAGTATATTGCAAGCAACTGTATAATCCTTGTACTTTGTAAGTATTTTTACAGCTGTTGCTTGCATTTCGCGAGTGTTGTAGTTCACTTCTTCATAATGTTTGACGTTATCTTTTGTTAATATCGCCGATCCTCCCCTTGCTGTATTGTCTGGATGGGGGGTGTGGTATACTTTAAATCCTTTCATATTTAGAAAGCTTTCCTTAGTAAAATGAGTTTCCGAAATCAGGCAAATGTCTATTTTTTGATCCCAGAGAAATAGTTCTAGTTCATGGGCGTGCTGGAGAAGCCCATTTGCATTCCATGCTGCTATTCTAATAGACGTAGCCATTTTTATTTCTTAATTTCGGGCGCGGCTCTATTACTATTTTCTAGTTTTGTCACTCTAGTTAAGATCGATTTTATGAAATCTTCTTGCTTTTCGAGTTTTCCTAGAATTGCTTGCAATGTTTTGTTGATTGCATCTAGGTTGGTTTGTTCCTTCTTGGCTTGTTGAGTTTTACCTTTTG
Organism: Rhagophthalmus giganteus; assembly: GCA_036326145.1. Classification (NCBI taxonomy): domain Eukaryota; kingdom Metazoa; phylum Arthropoda; class Insecta; order Coleoptera; family Rhagophthalmidae; genus Rhagophthalmus; species Rhagophthalmus giganteus. The sequence goes on along the minus strand of JARFJA010000099.1, from coordinate 2,332,133 downwards.
CCATTTGTGCATAACTAATGCTTGCCAAGCTATTTTGCACAGCCGAACTAGCCTCAGGTAAGGTTGGGAAATTCTGCTGTGTTTTCTTTATTGATTCCGTATCTTGGGCATTAGTTGTCCTTAGGTTGCTTCGTTTGTTTTCTTGTAGGGTTTTTTCTCTACGTTTTTGAAGCTCCTTTGCGACTACACACCCGCGGTAGTTTGCCGGGTGAGCTTCGCCACAATTGCTGCATTTAGTTTTTGCAAGTTTGGTTGACTTACAATCCTTAGTGGCATGCCGTCCTGCACACTTTACGCACCTTGCTTCTTTGTGGCAAAAGGATCGGGTATGTCCATACGCCTGGCACTTTTTGCATTGCGGCATAAGGGTTGTTTTCTTTCGTAGAGGTTCAATTTTTACCTTCAAACCTGCAATCGTAGTAATTTTGTGAATATCTATCGATTTTTGATTTAAAAAAAAACACATTTTTTTTAAATTGTTTAAAACAACTCGTAACCAAGCGCGCCCAAAAGATCTGAAACTTTACTATTTTCGTCATTTTCTTCATAGATACAATAAAAATACAAAAGTTGCAAAATTTAAAAACACGAATTACGAAATTGTGGACGTTTCGACGCCGAATATTGTTTTAAAACGGAGTCGTTCCGACGTTTGAAAAAAATCAACGTTATAGGGCAATAAAGTGCTTTTCGATACTCATTTAAGTACGTCAATCAATCGCAAACGTGGAAGATTAATTTTATTGATTTGTAAAGGTCGAGGTAAAATTTTGTTGGCGTTGAAATGTCTGCGTCTAAATGGCCCCCGCGGCAAAACCTCTACGTCGAGCCAACATGTCTTAGCTCATCTATTACAAACATTTACAGGATAATACTCCCTCGCGAAGAATTTAAATGGGTTTCAATACGAATACGTTATACCTATGTTATATGCATCCATTCAGAAATGGCTTCATATTTTATTTTCTGGTAGGCATCTTAAATTGTCCGACGGGGAAAATAAAATAATCAATTAGAACAACATGTTAATGTCGATCGATATCGTGTTCCTCGGCAATAAAGTCGAATTTTTCATTTAAAATTCAAATAATCTGGCACCCTAGGAGGTAAAGTTACCAACGTAAGCGCACCAAGTCGGCGGTCTTCTAATAACCTTAATTTCGCTAATTTATTGAAGTTAAAAATCCCAACTCTTTATGCGATAGAGTGTGATAAATAATAATATTTGAGAAACACGCTCCAGTTAATCTATGGGCTACCCATATACGGTTGTTACGGTGGACACGATCATAATGGAACGTCGAATGTAAATGAAGAGTTTAAAATTTTTCCGGCAAATTTATTAGCGCGAATTTTTCAATTAATTTTTTTTACCATTGCCCGGCCGCGATCGTCGAAGTCGGCCAAAATCGGAGACTCGCCAGATTTACATAATGGCACATTTGAGGCGTCATAAATTAAACTTTTTGTCGAACGACTACTTAACGCAACAAAGACGTCGATTGTGGTACCAGCATAAGTGCGGAAGATCCCGAAGACCGGTCACGATCCACATAAAAAATTGAAATTTTCAATTCGAAACGATGCTGGGATTTGTGGTAGCGTTCGACAACAATCCCGCATTATATGATCTGCCGCTACGCGAAGTTGATTATATACGGCCATTTGAGATACACAATTGAAATCGTAAGTCATCTTTATCGGAGAGCCTTTGTCTTATACGTAGGTACGAATGGAAATGTCACGGGTATCGTCGGTGATTTATCGGTGGATGCGGGAGCGACTAATTCGTGCTTAAGTAATATGCCTTTATTACAACAACAATAACTAAAATTGAGCCGTCGAACGTTCTCCTCCTCCCAATCGGTAACGGTTTATTACGTTGTAACTCTTTTCTTGATCGATTAATAAAAAAACAACCTAATTATTTCGAAATTTCCCTTCATTAGGCTCTTTGTTTTCTTTCGTTGGTCGTTTACGAAACGCGACCTTTAAAAATTAAGTGCCGTATTGTTATCGTGTCTTTCAAAACAAAATGAATGGATAAATTAGTAGTAACACAAGAACCTGTCAAACCAGATTTCACGATTTTATTGTGCATTCCGCAGATTAATGATCGCGAAAAATGCGCAAAACGGCACCAAAAAAAAGAAGAAGAAACAAAAAATCAAAAAAACCGGGGTCTCGCGGAGTCATCTTTAGAAAATCAATTAAACGAGCAACCCGGAAATTCTGGCAGTAGGTCATTCCGACAAACGACAAATCAGGATATTTACGTGGCGAAACCGAGATTTCATTAACTGATTAAAATGGAAACTTTTCGGTAGTGCCCACGACGAGTTCGGCGTGTTTTCGTTTGTTTTTTTGGCCGGCGAATAAATTTCAAAGGAGCCACGCGGAACATTCACACGTATAATCTTTAAGAAAGTAGAAGTCATGAGGTTGATCGATGGGATGAGACAGGACGAGTATCGGGCGTGTTCACAGTCTGCTTGCTTCTTCTCTGGACCGCTGTCAGGTCATCTGGCTGCGATATCATAAGTCATGTCGGCCTGGCCTCCTCTGTTCACTCGATCAATCATGCATTAAGACCAGATTATAGTTCTTCTTTTACATTTAACATGCAAGCTTAGATAGGTTTAGGTTACTTTGGTGTTATTCACCTTGCCAAATCGGCCATTCCTTTTCGCCGACGATTATGAATTTGTCGAAAACTGGACTAACTGCGAACTTGCGGGCGGCGCAAACCCGCTTATCGGGTTCGTATTAAATAACGATCGATATAAAATTTGTTGGCATCTCTGACCTCTGGTGATAAATCGTTTGGCATTTGTTTGGCAAAAAGAGAAATCGAAACGGCCTCGCGTTCCGCAATTTCTAAATCGTTGCCCTGAAAATTCGCTTCGGAAATACACGGTCGCAATAAGCTCGTCGATTTTAAAACAATAAACGCTGCGGGTTAATGGTGCCTCATTATTATTAGTATACGTTGTTAATATTTACAAGGCATTTACGCGGCTTCGATTATATTATTAACGAGGGCCGCGCTTATTCGTCGAATTGCACGTGAATTGCTCTGAGGCAATTAGGGAATGAGTTATTTTAATAAAACTAAAGAATAAAAGGCGGGCAATTATTTTTGATGAATATGCGTTTTATGTAAAAGATAGAAATGTTTTCTGGCCGAATTTTCGAACAATTAATTGTTTTTAATTGTTATCGTGCGCCCAGCGGAACGTTTGCATTTAAAGCGAACGTCCTTGTTTTCGTACTTTCGCGGTAACAAAAACGTAAAACCGTTTATTTGAATGGAGACAAAACGAAATTTTCCTTATCAACATGCGGTCGCTTATTAATAGTTTCCGAGAAAATTGCATTTCGAATTTTAAGTACGGCCCTGACCTTACTCAATTTTAATTTTATTCTTAGCGACAAAGCGCACAAATGACTCATTTTCAAGGTAAAACGAACGTCGATATATATCTAATGGTGATAAGTCAGAAAAGTATTTAACTAGTTTTTTGTAATTTTTCTAATTAAGACACCCTGTATCTATGTAATATATGTATTTACACGTAAGTTAACAGTATTACAAAAAAATGTTAAACACCACTTTTTACCTAAGGCCAGATAACGATTAGGTTTCGGTTCTTACTTTGTTTCCTGATTTTCTTTATTTACCAAAGTTATTGTTTGACCGCATCATGGTCGATGGTCGGTGTTAGTAAATGGAAAGCTCGTCCGTTCCGTCACCGTTCCGAATATAATCGTAATTAGAGCTTCTTTAGCAAAATTAAAAGTCCCAATAGTGTATTGCGAGAAACATTACGGAGGCCGATTGCTAGTTTTCTTCCATATTCTGAGTTTACTTCAATAACACCTTCGTTTGTTTTTAATGTTGTATTTTTTTAAGTCAACACGCGTCTACACAAAAAAAGCAAGTTTAATATATTGTTTAGGTACTATTAATTTATTTAGCGGGACGATATCTCGGAAGGCCCTTGACTATCAAGTGAAGCGAGTCCATTCTCGGATGGTGGCCACCGGGGCCGACCCTTACAATTTTGCACGTTATTTGACTCTGTCTAACTTTTTGCTCATCTTGTCTGATTTTTTGCTCACTTTATTGACCTCATTTGGACTTTGCGACCTAGTTATTGACCGGTCGGCCTTCCCTGGATCGTGCCATTTCTTTTTCTGCTCCCGTCCGGTCTTTTATGATATTTTGCTGGCCTTCTCTAATCTTTATCTGACTTTTAATAGACCCGTAGGGCCTTATGCTGACCTTTTGTTGACATTTTATTGAGCTTCTGGAACTTTTTCTTGCCTTTGTCCGATTTTATAAAAAAATATTCGTTCGTTTAAGAATTTTCGAAACGGAGCAGATAATTTTCAAATTTCGCAACGGGGATTGCTGTTGTTGTTGCAACTAACGTTGATATTTATCGTTTAGGTTGCAAGGTGTGTGGTAATATAATTAAACTGCTGAACTGCTATTGATTTTATATACATTTTGGCTACTGTGATATCCTTTGATTGCATTATGCGATTTAACCCAAAATGCACTAATCGATATACTGAAACTTGCACTACAACATATCCAAAAATGATCTGGGCGAAATGTCTAGTAATGATTCAAAGTTCCCCTTAATTAACATAGAAACAAATGGGGAAAAATTGGAACTTTGGATTGCACTAGTCGATTTTGTTAATTTTTGATTGAGTGACGTAGGAAACTATCCTTTACAACATATATAAAAATGAAACGAACGAGTTACTCGATATCGGAAATATGACTGAATTAGTGGTAGCTATTCATAACGTTACTTCGTTCTGTAACAAAATACGGATACATTATAATCGTGCCTGAATTTCTTGATGGAAAAACTCAATTTATAACTACTGAGGCCAACTATTCAAGACGCTACACAATAAAAAGATTTGTAGTCGAACTTGTCTTCGGTGGTCTGAAGAATGTATTTTCATTCTTCAAAAATGTTATTCGTCGACCATACTTAGATATGTTGCATATATATTTCAGAATCGCATGCGCAATTTCAAATGTTTTCTTTGGTTCATTATTCACCGAATCTGACTTCCATCAAGGAATTGCCGAAATTGCTGTTTCTAGACTTGAAATATCCAATCAATTACAGCAAAGATCGGAAGAGATTGGATTGTTAAAATCTCAAAAAGGAGCAGATTGGAGGAAAGTAACTCCTCGAGAAATAGTCAATATCCGGACACTTTCAATCGAAGACTTGAAAAAGATCACTATTGGTGTGCATCAAACATAGCTTGGCTCCGTTTTATGTTGCAGAACTTATTAATCAAAAGGACATGTATGAGTTATACGTTGCTGTAGCTCAAGATACTTTGCTGAAAGTTCACCTTAAGTCTCGTCATGTTTCTGAGGTTAGTTATAAAGTGAGTTTTGAGTTTGACTCTATGAAAAAGGTTGGTGGGCTTGCGAATGCCAAAATGGACAAAGAACCGTTGGTTGTTGCGGACATATTGCGTCTGTGATTTGGTTTTTTGGTCACTTTTCCAAGTTTCCAGATGTTAAATGTCATTTGTGACCCAAATGTCTCGACATCATTCAAGACGCAAAGACTATGATTAGTTCATTATCATAAACATTAGTTTATTATTTTTAAGTTTTAATACATTAGCAGTAAGTAAAATGGCCAGCCAACTCAATGGCCAGAGAATCGAACATGTAGCCATCGACAAACACCAATAAATATCCAATTAATTACAGCAAAGATTGAAAGAGACCGAATTGTTAAAATCTCGTCATATTTCTAGAGTTAGTTATAAAGTGTTCATTGAATTTTACTCTATGCAAGAAGTTTATGCTTTTTCCATGTTATTTCCAACACAATGGTACTCCGCTACGTCACGGAGCAACTATTCGTTAGCAGCTAATATGATTATTTTGCAACATAAAACGGAGCCAAGTCTGTTTGATGCACACCAAGAGTGATCTTTTTCACGTCTTCGATTGACAATCCAGTCTCTTGCAATCTTTGCTGTAATTGATTGGATATTTTGAGTCTAGAAACAGCAATTTCGGCAATTCCTTGATGGAAGGTAGTGAATAATGGACCAAAGAAAGCATTTGAAATTGCGCATGCGATTCTGAAATATATATGCAACACATCTAACGACGGTCGACCGAATAACACCATTGTGTTGAATTCAATGAATTCAACAATGAAATTCAGCCATGATAACAATGTGTTGAAACAGCATCACTAAAACCACGATCTACAGTAACTAAATCTCCTGGACGCAGTTTGGAATAAAATCCATTATGATTCTTTTGCATGCTAAGAAGAATTCGTGCATCATTGTTTCCTCCATCTCCAAAATATGAACCTTCTGCTTCAAGGATTTCTTCATTGTCTAGAATTACAATCATAAACTTAACAAGGTGTCGATTTTTCTGGGATGACCATAACTTCTTTTGTAGAGTTGGAGGGTTTCTCAACGTAAAGATATGTACCAACCAGAAGTGCAAAAATTACTTCTGGTTTTTTTTCCAATCGTGTAATTTATAAAAATAAAAAAATAATTCGTGTAACTCATATATGTCATTTTAATGAATATGTTTTGCAACATAAAACGGAGCCAAGTAAGAAATAAAGAAACACTTCCTCGAAGCATCTTCAGGTAGTGCTGAGCATTTAAGATATATAGTCGTATGTCAAATCTGATCACGACAATATATTTCTGAAAAAATTGTGGTCTTGTTTAATATGAAACACGACACACTTACTATTTGACAATATTGACCTTAATCTAATATGGCGAATTTTAAGATGGTCGCTATGTTCTAATAATAACCTTAAAGATAGACCATCTGACCGATTTTTTTATTGAAGTATTTAGTCATTTCTTCTCGTTTCTGAAACTCAGAAAAGGCGTCCCAGAACTTTTGACACATCTTGTATATTCAACTAACATCGCAAAAATGTCATATGAACATTTTCAGTCAAAATGCACACTAGTATTACCCTATCTGTTTTGGCCAGAATTGACATGAAATCAGATAGGGTCATTTTTATAAGAAAATTTCAAAACACATAGTACCTAAAATCTATTCAACCTCGTGTATGTACCGGGTGTCTCGGACCTCTCAATTATTTTGTAAACGCAACACTTCAGAGAAAAATGTTTTTTGACAACGCCGTTCAAGGTCATATCAATGCCAGTATCCGATGCACCATTTAAAACCTTATGACTTTTGTCCGAAATATTTTTCTCAAAAATGTCGCGTTTACGAAATAATTAGGTGGTCCGGATGGTCTGGGACGCCCGGTATAGTTATTGAAATAATTAAAAGTGCTATCTCGAAAAATTTTCCGGCCGTGAGTTTGCATTTTTCACGTAGGCGATCTACGTCCAACGGCTTCTGTACGACCCCCACAGGTCCGCTATAGCACGACTTTAATCACAAAACGCAAGATGTCGCCCAAAATCTGACACTAATCTGACACTGACGATAACGCACCCACGTTGTTTTTCATTTGATGGTTACGAAGGTTTATGGTTAAAAAAACGCGCATTAGTAGTCTTCTACCGTTGTTTTAATAATATCTATACAGGGTGTCCCACCTTGATTGCAGTATAACGCTTCATCAGGTTATTCTGGGATCAAAAATAAACGAAAAAGGCCCAATAAATATCTATATACATCGCAAATACATACACAGTTTCAGAGATAAACACTGATAAAAAAAGGAACAAATAGACGAATTTCTTTTAGGAAAAGAATTCGTGCTTGCCCTCGAAGCAAATGGTGATCACATTGAACATTTTTTGGTAACAATTTATTTTATTTTGTCGTGTATTGTTCGCGTTATTAACTTTTTTTTATCAATGTTTATCGCCGAAACTATGCATTTACGAATAAATATTTATTAGACCTTTATTGCTTGTTTTTGATCCAAGAACAACCTGGTGAAGTGTTGTTATGCTGCAATCAATTTGGTACACTCTGTATACCGATAATCATGATAGAAATGTTGAACACTCGTATTTTTCCAGTTTCCTTATTTTATATAGGACGGTCCAAAAATAACGATTACCATAAAACGGATTAAATTTTTGTTTTCATCTATTTTTCTTAATAATATAAAAAAGTATATGTGAATACACTCCGGGCGTTTCTCCACTTTTGAAAAAACACTTTTCCCCACATTATCCGGAAAATTCAAAGATGCAGGATCGCCGATAGAGAATATCTTGATGTGTCTTAAAAGATCAATTTCGAAAACAAACAGTAAACATAAAATCGAAAACAATCGACAAGATTTCCGTGTGGGCCGTAACTTTCAGGCCTTTCTCCAATTATCTCCACCTAATCGTCCATCTACGCCTACTAAAACAAAGCAGGAGCGTTATAGTTGATTACGCGATTTATATTGCACCGCTTAAGGCTGCTAGAAGCAAACCGGAGTATCTCCCGATAAGTCGATAAAGATACCTACTCGATAACGTTTAACGCATAAAATTACAAATGCAAATCACCGAAAAGCCGCTTAAGATCTAATTGCTAAGTGCTGTTTCGGGTCGGTGAAAAAAAGTCACTTGCATGCCGATGTGTAACAATGCGAGCACCTGCGCCGATAAACCGTTGGACATCTCTTACGCAAACCTCACGATATGCCATTTGAATTAGCAGACGTTAAGATTAAGGTGGCACGCCGGAGCTCGTAAATAGACAGAACCATTAAAGGAAACTCCTCCTTTTTATATCCTAAACGTATTTATACATGCCCACACAGATATGCGTCGAGTTATTGTGGCAATTTAGATAGATCAGTGCGCTATGGTAACCCGTGGTCGACGTCCTTCGCAAAAGGTGGGATCGTTCCGTTTTCGAGTTGTTGGTTCGAAAACTTTCGACAGCCCCCCACCACCACCCCTTCGATCTATCGGTAGATAATATCAGATGATGTGCCGCGTAATACGTTATCGTAAAAAAAGTTTAGTTGTTTTGGAGCGTTTTTGCCCGATTTTCCAAAAATCGGGCGAAACGGGCAACTCGGGAAAAATTTTCCCCAGTCGCAGTTCCACCTTCGCGTTGCTTCCTTGAAGATAGTCGATCGGGCGTTCCGTAAAAGAACCGTGCGCTACCTGACCGGTCGCTTATTGTATTCCCGTTGCCCTCATCGGAATGTTAGATATCGGAATTAATTAGTTCAAGATGGCTTGCACGCTTTATCCAGAAAAAATCTTACGTTTATTATAGTATTCTATGTAACTTTTAATGCCCGGTATCTGTATTCTGCAGTGCCGCACAATTATTTTTATATTTCCGGTGCCCCGAGATACTGTTGTTGTCGGTGCGCTGTTCGTGTTCTTCCTGCTTTTTGTTATAAAAGTGCAACTTATTACGTACGCAAAACTGCTGTTAAGAATACCAACCTTGTTGGACAAACGGTGGTAGTACCACTTATAAAGCAACTGCTCGCGCGAGTGTTCGTTTATCGTCGATCGAATATGATTTTCTAATTTATTGTAATAAGTGTAGGTTACCTTGTAGGCTCGAAAGAAATTGAGTTCACTGGAGTGACAAAATCGAGTATTAAAATGTAAATGTATCGATCGGGCGATCCGTGACAAATTTGAATAATTCGATTTTCGTTTGGTATTTGTATCCGGAACTCGAGATGACAAAGTTTAGTCTTGGAGGACAGATGCGGTGGTACTTGACAAAACGTGCGGCGCACCTACGACGCGACCGGTGTCGCACGTTCGACACTAAATGATTTGATTGTTCCCACAGATACACCGTGAGCTGGTTTTGGTCGTGCTTCGTGTCGCGTACACACGACGACGTCGGTTCTTAAACGACTTTTCCCTACGCTTTATCATATTTGATTCATCGTTCGCGTTCGCGCGCCGGTAGAATTTTTGATGATAATCCAGAAATTCCTCGTATTAGTAAGTCTGAAATCGATCGCGTTTTCGGGGGAAAGTAGCCAAAAACGAATCAAAATTGAAGCGAATAAAACAAAACACGGCCATCTTGATAAACGTTTAGGGTAAAAACGTCGACTAGAGGCCTCGTCTCGAAAAACAAACACGTTTGATTCCTTGCAAGAGTCGCAGCTCGAGTCGCGAATCGATGCTTCACAACGAAGGAGTGTATTTGAAGCAATGCGTTTGTTTGAAGGTCACGGTCGGATTCGATGCTCCACTATGTTTTTATGCTTGCAGAAAAATAAATAGATATAATCTCGGAGCGCGTTATCCCCCAACGTCGTAACGAGTGCGTGGCAGAAAAGGCGGCCCGCGACGGGCGCGAAACTAAAAGAATGTCACATTTATAACGCGTTATAATACTGTAATTATTAAATTAATTCGTTCAACTTTCACGTTGTCAAAATAGGCAATTCGAACAACTACGTAATCGCTGGAGATTTCAACGATCGCGCAAGCGACGAACCCGAAAATTATATATAGTTACGAGTAAAACTTTAGCACGTGGGTAATGTATTTAATTATTGTAAGTACAAGGACATTGCGTTTATTTTAAAGTCCATGAAAATTTTAAAACTCACCGTGTTTCGTGTCGTATCTACATATACAAAATAACCTCAAAGAAACAACATATCGAGAAATTAGTAGACGAAAGAGTTCGCTATTTTAGGTACTATTGTATTTTTAAAATTTTATCATTTTTGGTTTTTAAGGGGCGCAAGTAAAGCACTTGCCGCAGGCGCTTCGTGCCCTCGTTACGGCATTCGAATTGCCCCCCTTCATTTTTTCGTAAGTTTCGATCGGTTTCCGCTATATTTCATGTTGTGACGAATACCTAACTAGATAAAATTATCGTGAGTAGGTAGGTGCGCAAATTTCCCCCCCCGACACACTTTCAACAAATCACACACACGAAATCGGACGAACCACCACCTAAGGTAATCCACGTCGTAATAGCGGCCCGTCACGATAATAATATCTATAAATAATGGCGCAACATATCCCTTTAGCCGTGAGCGCTTGCCAATCGTTTAAATTTCCTTAATTTTATTTATTACGTCTTAACTCGGCGTTAAATGAGGCGTTAAAATTACCAATAATTATGCAAATATTAACGGTGGAAGGCATATTTACTGAAGACGTTGTAGGTAACGAAACAATCCCGTAAATTGCTCCAATTTAAAATTTCCCCCTTCGTTCGTCTTATTCGAACCCGAAGCCCCCGGACGTTGTTGTAATTGCTAGAAAATCTCGATCGGTTGTGGAATAAAACGTCCGATGGGTGGCGTATTTAATAAATTTTAATGCGCGACCGAGAGTCACAAAGAAGCATCGGCGACCAACATTCCTCGATAATAAGAGGAAGATAATTGAAGATGAGCGAGCGATACTCCGGCGCGCCGGAGCGAAACTAATCACGCCGATGCCGTATGTAAACTAAGACGGCGCGGCGAGTCGGTCTCGCACAGGGTCCTCTATTATCCATGACTGTTTGTCCTACCGTTAGCTGATATAAGAGCACAATAAATTCCATAAAAACTTCCTCATTATGTCCTTGTGCTCCAGATTTCACATTAGATAACATGAATGAACCATTGGAAAGTCACACACCGCCATAGATGGAAGACGTAGATGCTTGAATGGTTATTCGTTTTAAATCCGAATGGCGCGCAATTTTGATTTTGACGGGCCTATCGTAAAATCACGCGAAAATGTTAATTGGCGAGAACAATTAATTTCTTCGACGCTATCGTGGCTTTGAAACCTTTTTTTAGGGTTGTGGTCGAATTGTTTCGGTATCAATCGCGAGATTGGTTGATTTGGACTATTTCGATTGGAGAAATCGGAAATTACGAAAATCTGGCAACACTGTTAGCATTAAAATTATCAGAACAAAAGACTAATAAAACATAGTAGGTAGTTATAAGACGAGCACATCTAGATTAAACAATATAGCATATAATTAAATCTAAACGATTTTGTTTTTCGATTAACTACTATCAATTATTGTAATAATTGTAACGTAAAAGCGTTCAATTTATTTTGTTAGTAAGTAAAAACGTAACAGTAACCTGCATTTGGCCGCTATTTTATTTACTGCGATATTTCAATGGCTCGTATCTGTAGCAATTTATCTCCACTGAAGCACGAATATGCCCAAAAAATACAATTCCCTTCTTCTTTTATACTTACATTAGTCACGGACGATTTAAAACCACATTAGAGCCACTGACCCAGGAATTATTAATTCAAATTAGGTATGTTATTCGTGTTCTTGTGCGGAAGGCGTTGAAATTGATATTGTTTGGCCGCATCGTATAAAAATAATAATAATAAAAACAGGAATTTATATAATATCTAATATTATTTCTTTGGTTTTTAATTTTCATTTTTATAATAGGTAGGTACCGTTAAAAGTTTTTTTTTTAGAATTAACTGTACCGTAAATAATTAAGTATACCTAGATAGACATTAAGGGTTGTTCGATTTTAAATGTTTTAGGGAAACGTCCGAGGAAAGCATATTAACGAATTCGTTTTACATTTTTGATGCAAACAAATGTTATCGTTATACAGAGTGTTTCGAAAGTAATGCCCGTTTTCTTTTTGACGATCGATTCGGCAAATAAATGCAAATCGAAATTGTAAAACGACAAAATGTCTGATCGACGTTTTTTCGTATCAACATTAAAGCTAAATTAGTTAATGATCGAATGGTTAAAATGAAACACCACCATTTAATTAGCATTAATTACAAAATGTGAACAAACTCGAAATGGATCGATAATGTCACTTTACGTTCGGCGCCCGATAAGCTTGTGCAAGGCGCTTTATATACTTTGGAAAAACGGCGAAGTGATCGAAATTCATTTCCAACACTGGTTAAATACGCTCGATTTCTATTTTTACACGACTTACAATTCGCACAACTTCGTAATTGTCGCTGTTCGTTTGTCTGTTCCTAATTGTAAGCAATTTGTTAGTAATGAATGTGTCATGGATCTTATCCTATATTTTATTCGCGGTCGTAGGGAGACGGCTTGTTACCCCTCCCCCAATTCCTCAAATCTTACCTACACTTGGCACGTAATCAACACAATATATTTTTGTAGGTAAAATATAATAATTGATTTTTTACAAATATTTGGCTTAAGAAGTTCTTTTTTACCTAATAATACTTACAGGGTGTTTCGTTAATAATGCGACATAGTGTAACTAGAGAGTCCTTGGCCCAAAATATGATGATTTAACCTCCTCGCCGAGATACGAGGCGTTTTATTTCGAAATTAAAAAAAAATTTTATAAAATTCGGCAAAAAAATTAAACTGCGAAAAAAGTGTTTATAACTATTACCAAAGGCGTACGACAGGGGCGGTAGGAAGGATTTCCCCGCTCTAAATTCCACGCCACTGACGGAATCGTAATTTTTAGTTTGATTTTTTAATTCTTCAATGTTTTCTACGTAAATAATGTACTCTTGTTTCATTAGCATAAAGCGGGTATTTTCGAAATATTTGCGTTTGAAACTATAGACCCCAGTAAAATTAAGGAAAAATTATTAACGAGCTAGATTTTTGTCTGGACCTTCATTTTTATGTTTTGAACTAAACCTCAAGAGTCCCCTTAGATAGCGCGTCCGCGAAAACTGTTGTAGGGCGCGAAAGGGGGTAAAATTCAGTTTTTTTTTTCAACGATTTTGGAAACTATTAATTTTTCGGGAAACGAAAAAAGTTTTTTATCAACATTGTAGCACACAATTCATCTTCTGAACGTACAAAACGAAGAACGCCTACGTCTAGACCAGTAATTTGAATTGATTGTTTTTGTCGTTTTGTAGTTCAGTTGTTTAGTAGCAACTGCTGCTAGAACAACGTTTCGCTCCGCTTACTTTAAATCGAGAAGATTTCCTTCCGCTTCGGTTGCTATTTATGGTTTTTTTCTAGTTCGTCGGTCCCTGTTTTGAAATATTTTGGTCGCGAACATGAAAGTTCGATAGGCGATCGTTTAATCGTGTTAGACTTCGACGGCCGATCGAGCGAGTAACTCGTTCCCTCGACGTCGTTCTCTCTAACTCCGGCTGACGTGCATATTCCAGAAATCAGATATACAAAAGGAAAACTATACGGACGCGTTTAGAAAATCTTGTAATTAATTCATGCGTGTTGCTCGAAGAGTGGATGACACGACAAACCTCCGGTTTTGACTGGACGAGAACATCTACTGAATAAAATTGAATAAAATGGTAACACGAGAGCTCGCCGAGGCAAGTGTAGAGATTATTTATGCAGTCATGAGTCTTATATTACCTACACCGTATTATTGTTCGAATGCGGTGTAAGAAAAGAAGATATATAACATAAATCTTATGCACGGTTCTAATATTTCCGTAATCGTCAGTTCCGAAAACCGAACGACTATCATTCTAGATGCTAACGTATTATTTAGATGGAGGAAGTTTCAAAATGCAAGGAGCACGTGCATAGCTTCAGGTCAAGCGCTCACTCCCTGCAACACTTCTTGAATCTGATAAGGCTTTCCGTGCAGATTAATGTACTCTGCCCGGAATAATCTCTCGAGGCACGACCGCATCCGCACATTTAAGTAAACCGTACGATATGTCAGTTTTATTGTGGTTCATCGATAGACTCCCGGCAGTGTCCGTGTTGAAATAATTGAAAAGGCGCTCCGTTTCTTAATATAAAATACGCGCTGACGTTTGCGAGGACCCATAAAACTGTCAGCGTTTTAGATATTGTGTAGGAGAACATATACGATACGGTTACAGTTAGGAAATATAAAACGAGGATTAGAATTTATTTAATCTTATTATGTATTTGGCAAACTAATCTAAGCGGGCTCGTTAATTTCGGGATTATCTTTAAAACACATTTATGCTCTGTTTTACAATCAACATTTGCGAGTTCGTCGGAATATAAATGAGGTTTTAATGGTCATAACGTTCGATTTTATAATCGTTGTTGTTTTTTTTTTAAATCGTTTAAATCCGGATTTATATCGGCTGGATATTTAACAACAAACGTTTGTCGTAGACACACGAAACTGTTGGTTATATAATTTAACATATTTAAAGGAGCGCTTAATTAATTTGATCGTATTAATTTCCTAATTGTTTTGATATATTTATGTTTATTAATTAAAATATAATGTTCGTATATTGTATTCGTAATAATCGATGTTGATCTGCAACCTGAATTTTACAACGAACGGAGGAGGAGCTCGGGGTGCCGTTTTCTCTCTTGGCAGTCGTTTAAATTCAATTAAGTTTGTGGTTGTTGCACCGAAACCTATAATCATCACATTGTTCGGCACGCAACGTTAATCTGTATCGGTCGATCGTCAGCTTCCGAACTCGAGTTGTTCTTCAGAAATATCTATTCGCAAACTATTTAACGTCTAGAGGCAAAACGAATAAAAACTGACATCAAAAATTTGTTTCAGAACCTCAAATATTATCCGGTAAGGCAGCTTTTCGCAACGTTTAAACGGTAAGTCCTTGCGACGTTAATAATATGGATATGTACGACCACGTGCGATGAAAATGTCCCTCGTCATTGCTTAGCTCGATTCAGACTGTTTGTCGCTCTTACTACTGTTTAAAAAAGCGACAAAAGTAGGGAGTATATTTTTAATTTATTTTGTTGACGCGCGTTTTGCGAAATGAAATGGAAGACCGGGGCGCCCAAAATTCTCGAACCATTCGCTAACGTAACAATGATATTCTATCGAAATTTATTTGTTTCGCATACGTTAAGTTAGCGAACGGTTTGAGGATAGAGCCGCCCGGGACATTTTCATTGTCCGCGATTGTACCCAACGTTAACAATGATTTTTGGGTACGGCATCAAAGATTTAACTGTCATTAAACGAATCCTTAATTGTTGTTAAAACAATTTCGACCGGCACTCGCACCGCGTAAATTAACTAACGTGTAGTGCGACAAAAATTAATGAGGATGACTTTATCGCAAAAAGATCGACCGCTAAGGTACCACATGTTCACCAAAGTACACACTTATAAACGTTAGAATAATAACTTTTCAAACACTTAACCGGCAAGATAAACATTTGCGGATGGATTAAAAACGCCACTCCGTCTTAATTTGCGCGAAGACGTTTCCGTAGCCGTGTGTGGTTTATGCAAACAAACGGAAATTATTTAAATTATTTTTCAAATAAAAAACGACAGTCGATTTCTCATAAATTTCTAATGCGTCGATCGCCGATCGGGATCGAAGTAAATTATCGGATTTCTACGTTTTGCGCGTCGGAAAAAGCTCCGAGCCTACTTGTGCACGTTTAACCGGGATACTTCGCACATAAATCCGACAAAAAAAAAGTCGCGAATAAAAATTTTATGTCGTACTTGACGAGCACACGAAGTGCATGCACACGATGTAGTCGAAGGCAAAAAAGAGCTACTACAAGATAAGTTTACATCATAACAATAATACTTAGCATTTAAGAATACTATAACAATTAAAAGCTCTATTTTAACCGAAGCCACTTCTTGCGCAACATCCGCTGAATACTAATGGTATTTTAAACAATTCAGGTGTATTGAATTATATCGATGTTATTAGGTAATAACATTCGTTTGTGGATAATCCGTAGGAATTCGTTGGTTGGGTGCGGAACGCGGAGCGACAGGTTTCAAAAAATTGATAACGCGATTTCCTTACCAGGTATTTAAAAATCGTCCGCTGAATCCGGCGGCGGTTCGCTTCCAACGGAAAGAAACGCAGTTCCTTCCTTTCCTGTTTTTTTTTTTAAATTTTTTTATATGATCGCCTTGAAATTTTTAAATCGGCGCATTTATTAAATTCCGCGAAAAATTTCTTTTTTTTTTTAGTTTTGCAGGTGATTTATTGGGGGTAGTTTTTTAAAGCGTGACCGACGCACAGTGGAGTATATGATATGACAAGTTGGCCAAAAATCGTATTTTTTAAATCAATTATATAATGTAGCTTAGAATCTCCCAGAATAAATAAGACTCTGGGCCGTCTATCTGCACCATTTTCTTGTCGTCAGTTCAACTATAGAAGGGTCTAATTCATTTGTAATTTGTCTGTAACTCCGGCTTACAGATAACTTTGTCAAAGCTCTACAAAACTGTTTGTATTATTTTCAAAATATTAGTGTATTAGAGAGTTTTTGTGAAATTTTCGAAGAAGGATTCTGATCTAGAAGGTATGCATATAATTTAGTAGAATATATGACATCTTATATCGAAAGATACGTATATATTTTTTGTTTTAAATTAAACATAAAAAATAATTTCTTTTTCGATTACTTTTAATAATCACCGGTCATTTAGTTATACTTCCAAGCATTGCCAAGCAACAAAAGTTGTTTAATATGAACTGTCAATTAAGTAGCTGTAATAATTAACTTTTTTTTACCGAAGTACACCCATTAAATTTTTATTATTTTTTTAAATAAGGTCTACGTGTTAATGTATGTATTTTTCAAATATTTGTATAGTCAATAAAATTGCTGTTTTGTTCACAGAAACATTTACCAATATGAAAAGGAAGGCTTTGTTTGATATAATAAAGGAATCCGGTCGTACCAAGTTTCAAATTCCTAATTGTTTCAATTTATTTCATTAGTTGTTTATAAGTTTATTGTAATGTAGCAACAAATTTGATTTCAAAAATTTTCGTTTTTTTCAAATTTTATAAAATCTGAGTTAAAATAGCTTTAAATGATTACTTGGACATAGTAGAGACACAAAAACGCATAAAATAGTTTTGGCCAACTTTTTGTGTTAAATACCTCACTGTGCGACGGTCGTCGACGTTATTAAACTAGTTTGAGGTAAAGTAAAACTTATGCCGTAAAATACAATTGATTACCCCTATAAAAAAATTCACATAAATATTTTATCGTAGTCCCCCCAATTTGAAATGATCCGCGACGTGTCGCAGGTGAATTTTAATAAATAAGTCGAAAAATGCATTTGTTTCTAATTTGTCAGTCGTTTAGTCCCTGTTTTCGCCGCATCTCCCAATTCGGATTTTGTTGATGATTAGCAAATGATAATAATGAAAACAACGGTTGGAATACCCCATTTCTTTAATAATTTAATGCAGTTGAAAAAGAACAAATTGGGGATAAAGTTGAGGAAAAGTTTGTGAGTTGTCTATTTTTTTTTTATTAACTATAAATATAGATATTTTCTGTATATGTATATTCGCATTGTTTACTTCTTTTAGATTAACTGTTCGATTTCTCGAATTTTTTTATCCGTTATTTTTCGTTTCGTTTCTTAATTTTCTTTGTTTTGTTGATAAGTTTCGGTTTTCTTTTGCGTTTATGCTTATTTTCTGTTTTTAGAGTTTCCCAAAATAGGTACCCGCCTATTTTTTGAAAGACGATGAATATTTGATATCAGATCGTTTTCTGCTTTTTGAGGAGTTTTCTCGTATTTTGTTCTGAATTTCATCTGATGTAGTTACCTACTTAATTTTCCGGTATTTTTCATTTTTTTGTATTATTTTTAAGATAAAATTTGTGAATCACGTCCACTTTTTGACTTTGATTCCTCAACGTCGTCGTACTGTCGAAAATATCGACGTTTACTTTAAATATTAGTAATAATTTAGAAAGAAAAATCGTTATTTTTTGATGCGTTCGACGTTGATATTTTGGCGCTTGTTATTTCGAAATTTTAGTAAAACCATCTCCGATGTTAAAAACGTACGAAAGTGTTTTAAAGTCAATTTAATTTAAAAAAACCGTGATGATCTCCAGTAATAATCGAAAAACTGAATAAATAGGAAATTTTGAGGGAAACCGGGTCATCTTTGAATTTTCGCACTGTTGCCCATTGTAATAAAATACGAAGGGCGAACCGAGAGAGAGAGAAACTCGATAATTGTTACGTAACCCGACTATACGAATTTCACGGCTAACGCGACCTATTAAATTCCCAATTGCGGGCCAAATCAGTGAACGCTCCAATTAGCAATTTTATCACAACAACAAATTGATTTTTCCACCTTATCTTCGATCTATTTACCTTTCCAACAACGGGTGTATTAATAATTATAATTGAATAAGTGGAACGGTAAATATGAAAAAGGTAAATTCTATGTTAGCCCAAAAAAATATTTTGCATGCTCCAATCGAGGCACTAAAATTACGTGATGATTGGATACATCGTAATAATAATAATAATAATAATTACTAACGATAAATTGGTTGCGACATAAATTTCACGAGCAACATAATACCAATTAAGGGAATCCTAAAAAAAAAACCAATACCGCGGGGAGTGCCGTCAGTAGCCCAAATAGACCACTTATTTGCGTAGGTTCCGCTTATGAATGATGGCTACTAAGTAAGTGCCATAAGCAGATTTTGGTTTTTTCCGCGCGGGCCCAACTAGAACGTCTTGTCGTCGAAAATGGAGCTGTTAAAATATTTACACGCCATCGAAATTATCGTGCCACTCGGCCCCCTCCGGCGTTTTGATAACTAGATGGTGTTTCGTGTATTTATTTAATTTTTTTTTCTTCGAAATAATCGAAGCTCGTTAGACGATTTTTAATTCGACAATTCAGGCGATCGGTTCGAATTCCATTTACCCACTTCTTCGGTTTAACCTCCAGCAAAGCGTTGTTCGTCTTAATCTGGCTTGTTAGGTTGTTGCATCTGGAAACCTCTTCTTAACAAGCAAAAGAATCGCCTGCCGGAATGAGCGGCAAACAAAAGGTGCTTAGGGGACAGACAAGCTCGTGTAATGACCAGCGAAACAATAGTGGAGCGCGTGATTCTTGTGCTTTCTTCTGGCGACAGGTGCACTTGAATTACGGCAGGTATTACACCGTATCGGGCAATTAAACTTATTTAATATAAAACGATATCGTCGTACGATAATTTTCGAATAATTAAATTCCGTAATCGGGATAAAAATGGGACGGGTGGAATGTTCGCCTTAAAAATCGAAGACAATAGTATCTACGGTATGTATGTACTGTAGTACTTATAGGATAAGGATCAGAGATAGCCGTGATAAATATAAAGCACCCATTATACTACAATATTACCCTCGGTATTGAGATAAGCCTGGTAGTTCACGACGAGTGGTTTCTTTTCTGATCAAGTGTTGAAATCTCCGCGGCCGTATATGAAGTTTCTTTTTTTATTCTTTTTTATTCGGGTCGTTTGTTCTCGGTAATTTTAGGATTGTCGCGTCCGTACGTATACGTATATACCGCAATGTATAAAATGATGGTCTTGATTAAGAAACCGGAAAAAGTGACAATTTCACAAACAAACAAAATCTAACAAAGTGTACGTGCTCAGTGTAGGGCGTCTACCAAACTGGAATGTCG
The DNA here is from genome assembly GCA_036326145.1 of Rhagophthalmus giganteus. Classification (NCBI taxonomy): domain Eukaryota; kingdom Metazoa; phylum Arthropoda; class Insecta; order Coleoptera; family Rhagophthalmidae; genus Rhagophthalmus; species Rhagophthalmus giganteus. The sequence goes on along the minus strand of JARFJA010000099.1, from coordinate 2,311,781 downwards.
GAGAAATTAAACAAAATAATTGAAAAATATAAGGAAAATTTTCAAAAACCATTACAACCGAGGAGCGAATCGTTGTTTTTTTTCTTTTCAAATGTTCCTTTTCTGTTTTTAAACATAAATTACATAGACGTAATTTTTTGTAACATCTGCATCTGTTGTATTTGTATGTATTGTTATCATTCAGTGTGTTTGAAAAGGATAAAAGATTTGTCGATTTTTTTATTTTTATTTTTTGATAAAGCTCACCTATAGAGTTTTTTTTTCATATTTCTGGTCAGGGAAAATGACTATTATATCTTGGTGGACGTATAATTGTATAATATAATGTGGTTGAACCATTTTACGAGTGGCCAAATTCGTTACCCCATTGCTTTTGTATTTGCTATGCTATAATATAGGATATTATATCTTTTATTTATTTTTTATATATATTTTATATGTTCTTAGCCTTTTTTTTGTTTATCTGATTTTTTTTTTTGATAAAGCTCACCTATAAAGTTTTTTTTTCATATTTCTGGTCAGGGAAAATGACTTATATCTTGGTGAACGCTCTGCGGTAGCGGGACGATTGTATAATACGGGTACCACTATGTGGTTGAACCATTTTACGAGTGGCGAACGACAGTGCAGCAGTGCAGCCCCCACGTTGGGCGCCATTTTATTTGCTATGCTATAATATAGGATATTATATCTTTTATTTATTTTTTATATATATTTTGATATTTTAACTAATTATGCCATTATAATGTTCTTAGCCTTTTTTTTTGTTTATCTGAGGAGGGGAATCTTCTAAAGACCACCCCGGCATCGGCCGGGGTTGTGTCGGATTCGCTCCGGAAAATCGGTCCGGAACGCCTACCGACTAAACCCCTCCTCGTTGCGACGTATCAATACCCAAAATTTACTTATAATATTCCAGGTTTCTTCATTCTGACATATATACAAAATGACATTAAAGACTGACAATGCAGTTCCTACGGATGCATCCAAAAACGCACGTCCCGAGATCCATTTTTTGCAGTCGAATACGGCATGTCAGTCGTGTCAATAGCATCGTCACCAAACGTGACATTACGTCACCAAACGACATTTATTATCGGCGCCCTTTCCAATCTTGAACAGATAGTACCTAAAACAACCATGGCCGGTGAGAACCTAGGTAATGCAGTAATCGACTTTTCCAAATTTCCTATTGTACCAAAGCTCTAGATTATTTATTAATTTTAAGGTCCAAACGCCCTTGGTCGAATTTTGAAGTTCGCTTGTCCAGATGTCAAAAGACCTGTGTCTGACCTCGGCCTTGCTCATTTTACTATTGCCAAATCTGTTGTTATATAAATACGATCTTTCCTTACTTAATAGGTCTTTGGGGATTAGTTTAGCAATTCACCATCACAGTATAGTACGACGTAGTGCAATACGCCTGACAGATACGGAGGGCATTTTCCTCAAATTCGAAACGTTTCTTTCAATTTCTAAGCATTTATTCCAAACGGGGCATGCGTCGGTGATAGATACAATTAAACGCCTTTTGTTTTCAGAAGGGCCGAAAGAGTTACAAAGAATTTTCAAAATTTTGTTGCCAAAAACATCACCTTTATTACAAATGTGTTCCACTTGCTTACTATAATTTAGATGACTATCCAAAATAACACCTAAATATTTTATACTTTTCTCTCAAAGGGTAATAACACCATTAACATTAATTTTGATTTTCGGAGCTTTCCTTCTGCCCGTAAAAAGAATAGAGTTAGTCTTGTCAGGACATATTTCCAACAGGTTTATCATCCATCCATGCTTTGATGAGATTGACGCTCTTGTTAATGTTACGCTTTAAGGTGGTAATATACCTTGAATGAATGAGCAAGGCGAGGTTATCCGCAAAAGCAAAGGTATGGACGCCGACGGGCGACGGGCACCACAAGTCACCGGTATGGTATTGAAAGTGTTATTACTTTCTTCCACAAGAAGAAATCTGTCACTCAAATATGAATGTAAAATATTTAGCAAATAATTCGAAATATTTCGTCTTCTCAACACTTTCAAAATAAGAAGCCACTGAGCCGAATTAAACGCATTCTTAACGTCAAAGGTTATAAGAATACAAAATTCCCTCGTTCTCAAAGTACCGCTCTTCACCGACCAGGCTATTTTAGCTACCTTGTTTAAGGCATCCACTGTTGATTTCCCCTAAATCCAAATTGATTGCTGTGAAGCGGGCATTTGCCATCCAATTCTAATGTTAATCTCGTTAAAATAAGTCTCTCTAGCAATTTTCCAAATAAGTCAAGCATACGAATGGGTCTAAATTTTGGGTTGCTAGCATCACTGCCTGGTTTTTCGATCAAAGCTAGTCCAGCTTTTGGGAAAAAGCCTTTCGATAAAGATATATTCATTATTTTTAGAACAGTTTCCGGATGCTCCTCCACTAAAATTTTAACACAATCAGGGGAAATGTAATCCGGTCCGGAGGATTTCTGAGATTTCAGTTTTTTAGAAGCGTACTGAAGTTCTGACATTGTAAATTTTTCAAAATCTTGATCATTGTTTGCTCTTGTAGTAAAATCCGCAGGAACTGCAACGTCGGGAGGAAAAAGAGAGGAAACGACTTCCATAGTTTTTTTCAGGAGTGAGACAATTACATTTCATCCTGAATAACTTATTCATGGACAACTTATAGCCAAAACCCCAGATATCCAAATCCAAATCGTTGCACAAATGTTCTTAGCCTACCTTAATCTAACCCCACAATGAATAACCGTAGTACACTCTTTTCCTTTCCTCTCGGTTCCCTAATTATTTTTGTCTTTACTCTTAAACTACTTCCTCGCCTTTTATTGTCCGTTTCTTCCGTCAGTCCCCATTTCGTTCCAATCCTAATTGCACTGCCTTTTGGCTCTTCGATAGGTTTTCCGAGTTTCCGCTGACCATCTGATTCCATCACCACGAACTCTTGCAAAACTTTTTAACTCTACGACGCTGTTGCTCGACCTCTTCTTCGTACACTATTTATCACTTTATTCCTACACCATATTCTCAAATTACAATCAAACTCCTCTCATCTCAACTGTCTCCCTGATCTCTCTTTTTTTTTCTAGTATCCCGTATCATAGCAGTATGTATACGTTAGGTGGTGGCGCTCCCCCTCCTCTTAGGCATTAAATAATGTCCAACACTTGTTTGCTAGGTGTGCACACATCCCGTGCTGGTAGTGTAGGATACCTAGCCGTTACTTTTTCTATGTTTAATTTACATTCACAAACATCCGTTGTTGTAGCGGGATTCGAACCCGCAACGAGACAGGCTCTCTAGACGGCTCAGGGCACATTCATCTATATTACTTGTTTCGTTTACCGATATGGATTACGTCACATTTTATGGGTTAGGAATTTTTTTTCAATTTTATTGCCGCACCACTGGAAATTCTAGGGATGTTGTTTTTGCAGAATTATTAATACCAATGCGTATATTAAGTTGGTTAAATCCGAATCGTCAGGCTTTTACGATCACTCTGTATATGTACCTGATCAATTTTTCGATTTTTACTTATTAAACGGCCCTTAAACACGTACCTATAGGTATTTTAGGTAAATCTATGTACCTTTGGTCCTGTAAACATCGTTATATTCTATTTATAAAAATATAATTGTTCGTTTGATTAATTCCGGGGTATTTTAAATGTGGGTGCGTTTTATGGTCCAAAAGTAAGTGATACGTGGTTGTTTTGACTTTGATGGTTGTTGCGCTCAACGTGTAAATCGATCAAAAATCTCCTGGATTTTTAGAGAAAATTAATTGAAAAAGTGAAAATTTGGGGAACCGCCGAAGACCTAAAGTTTGACCATTTTCGCGACACAATTCGTAGACAAGCGAGAATTTGCAATATAATTTAATACGAAAACGCACCCTCGATTTGGTGTTTTATTGACTTGTTGGTGATTAAGCACAAGTTTGCTGACAATTTAATTAAAACACCTTGTACATAAGCTAGTATTAATCGCAAAAGTCTCGGTTTCGTAAATTATACAAAATCGTCAGGCAATAAAACTCGAGAATGCCATATAAAATGTTGTCGGTTCGTTTATCTAAACATATTCTCTCCTTCGGTTACGAAGACTCCCACAAAATCCGATTCACACACAATAAAAAAAAACGGCTGACAAATGACGACTATTTACTTAAACATTATCTATATTTGTTCTGACTTCCATTACACGCTTTTTTATACTACGCCTTTAGATACCTGAATGCTAATGGATTTCCGCTACAAAATTGAAGTGATATTTTAAGCGCGAGTTTGAGAGTTCCCTTCGTCCGTCTTACGTCAATCCTATTTGTTGACGAGCGCGATTTTTCGAAACGACGTTCTCGTAATTATAATAGACGAAGTGGGTTTTGTTTGTTTGTGTACAAACTAAGTGCACAATAAAATGTCGACGTTAAGCGCCACTTTTATTTTTACGAGTTGCAACCGCACCGATATAATTACTTAATCGCGACTACTCCTCGATTATTCTTCGTCCTTATTTTGTTGTCCGCGTCGAATGCTGACGAAATCGAATTTGCATTAAAATATCTACTGAATATTTTATTGTTGTTCCCATCGAGAGTTGCTTTTAATTTCAAAATTGGAGCACTTTCATTTCGTGACTTCTATTTATTCAACTTTCTAAGGATTTTTTTTTCGTCGATGTACCAAGTTTGGTGGCTTACAGTTGTCAAAAAAACGTGTAGTTGCCAATTTTCGATGTTATTCCCTACCGGTTTTGTCGAAGGCAATGTTATTTTATGGACTTTTATTTTCGCGACGAGGACGATTAAACGAGAGCCCCCGAATGTCTCTTGTTAAATATGAAAGAATGACGTCACATCGACTTAATTGACGTCAACCGGTTTCGGTTACTATAAAAATTTGCACTTATTGATTTTCATCGGCGGATGCAATAAGTCATATGGTTATTTTAATCTACGTTAAAACAAACCACGGAAACCTTTCGCACATGTGTGCGCGGATAAGGGATCAGCGGAACAGAACAGATTGTTCGACTTATAGCAAGTCACAACGTCAGAAAGTCCTTGATTAATTACCGTATCTACGATCGCGATGCATATAAATAACGTTGGTCGGCGAAAAATGCCCCTTTCCCCCATAAATTACGGTGCGTATATCTACATACCTTGATTTTATCCTCTCATTCCTTTTATTGAATTTATAAAATTTCAAATAAATTGCCTACCACGTAACTCAATTTAATCGTAATCGCATCCTCACGTCAAATTAACTGCACGCCCCGAGTAATATTTTTTTTTTCGATAAAAAATCTGCACTACGCTGGCAAAAAAGACGAGAACGAGTCAATCTGAACTAATCCTGGGAACGCGGGTCGATCATGAATAACAACCTCAAATATGTAGATAATCTGCCTCATGTTTATCAATAAGGCATGTGACTTGAGTTTGAACGTAGTTACTCAACATGATGGCCATATCAAGCGAACCGAGAAACTTCTAGGAAAGTTATACTATTTATTTATTTATTTATATACCAAATATGGTAACTTAGTATGTGACGAACGCCACGACCATTTTGTTCACTATTAAAAGGGATTTATATTCTTTGGAGTTGTCCGAAAAAAAAATGCGCGGGAATTTACGCTAATTGGTTTTTATATCGAGCGAAGCCTTTGTTTCGGGGGCCGGATAAAAACCGAAATTGGAACGACAAGGCGCCGAAAATCTGTAGCAAAACGTTTATGTATATAACAGTTTCTAATTTAACATGCGGAGAATATGTCCGTCGAAGCAAAAATATGACATCTTCGCCGTCTCCTATTTAATCATCGGGAACGAGCGCAACGACATTTATAAATCTCGTCGCGTTTTTACGTTTCGACCGTAATTTATTATCGACCGATATATTTTCCGATAACTCTAAGTATAAAGTTCAGGTTTGTCCGGATTTCGCTGTTCGAATGACGAATTTTAAATAATCGACGACGAACTGTTTTACTCTCGAAAGCAGTTTTTAACGAGCGATGTCCCGAGATTCGATGCGTGGAAAACGAATTTTCATCGACCGGATGAGACTTGCGGATTTATTTAAACGTTTTAAGTAGAATTAGTTTTTGTTGTGCGCGCGTCGTAGTGGCCGCGTCTAAGTGTCCGACGACCCGAGCGCCATCCATCGGAATCCCGTGCATTTCGAAAGTTTCTGTTTAGCCGACGTTTCGGGCACAAGAATAATTCTCGTAGCGGCTGGCGGGCGAAACGTCGACTACTCATTTCGGTGGCAGGCACTGGTATTCTTCAAATCCGGAAGACGCCAATCGGGGACGTGGAGCTTACGTTTACATTTAAAATCTTGTTTGCCGCCGTTAATGTAGGAAGATGTCAAAATAGACTGGCTTAAGTCGCAGGGTACAGAGGATTTGTGTTTCTACTGTCCGGTAATAGAGTCATTCCATGTCAAGTGATCAGATTTTAGAAAAACTCTCCGATTTTGATGAAATTTTGGGAGGTTATCATCCAAACTAACTTTGGTAAAATATTAGCTTCTACAAAGTAATTGTCGTTGAGTTACAGGCGCTTATATGACCCCATGTTGCGCACGACTACAGTATCACTAAAAAATTTAGCAAAATTTGAGTGCTAATTTTTCAACCAATATTACATCGAAAATGTTGAAACTACGGGGATTTGTACAGTATTTTGTGTTCTTTCAATGGTGTCTGCTGCATTTGTAACTTCTCGATATTCGATGAGCCAGAGCAGCTTAAAATAAGCTTAAAAAATTAGCTGTGCGAAAAAACTTGTAAGTGTAGCCTACTATATTTCATGATGTACTGTAGATATCCGCTCCAAATTTTAACCATATGGCATTACTATAAGGTCTTTATCCCCCAAATATCATGAACCTAGCTTGCTTATTTCTTTCACGGTGAAGCTTAGAATTTCTGATTTTTGTGAAAAATATCAAAAATAGGGTAAATTCAATCGCATTTTCCGGAAGAGAGCCCTCTGGGATCGTTTTCAAACCACTTCCATTTGAAAGAGCGTATCTATCTATAAAATGTGTGTTTAATTATCTACCTCGAAAGGCTAACATACTAAAAATCGATTGGGTAATATTGGATTATGCGTATATCGGACATGTGCACTGTGCATACATATTTATTATATGTAGGCAATGTGGTATTTATTAATAGTCTTTTAACACTTCAAAATATACTAGCACTAGCAAGTTTTTGAAATCAAGAACGAACGTTATCAAAATCCACTATAACGGCTCCGGTGACCAATACAAAAATTTCAAAAATTTTGTAAATTTGGCCCACCACAAAGAAGACTTTGGTATCGAAGCGAAATGGAATTTTTTCGGCACTAGTCATGGAAAGTCACCGTGTGAAGGAGTTGGGGGAACCAGCAAACGTTTAGCTGCGAGAGCTAGCCTTCAACGACCGTCTAACGACCAAATCCTGACACCAGAAGACCTTTTCGAATTCCGTGACAATAACACTCATGGTATCAAATATATATTCGTACCGAAAGAAGATATTATCGAAAGTAAAGAGAAACGATGGCAAAATAGTAGCACGATTGCGGGAACGAGAGATCATCACCAATTCATTCCACTCGATTCGGGCAGCATTCGCGCGAGTAAAGTTTCAGACGACACAGTTTTCTTCACTACCAAAGTTGCGAACATGGTCGAACTCCGGCGCTTCGAATGACAGATTTGCAGCCTGATAATTACATTGCGTGTGTTTATGACAACAAATGGTGGATCGGAAATGTCACCGAGGTTTCGTTGATTGAAAATGATGCACAAATCAACTTCATGCATCCTCATGGACTAGCGAATTCGTTTTATTGGCCAGAACGGCAAGACGTGTGTTGGGTCCTAGAGGAGCATATAATTGCTACAGTGTCTCCACCGTCCGTTACATCTACTGAACGTCAATATCAAATGTCTGAAGACGTTATTCCGAACATCGAAAGAAAATTCGCAGCAATGAACAACTAATCAAACTCCAAATATTTGATTGTTATTCGGACGTCATGACGGCTTGGGAACCATAAAAGCTGACTTGGGAACCAGATAGAAACCCACTTTAAAGGCTTTGGACCCTTGACGAAGAAACCAACGACAGGCTGGGGATCCTGAACAAAGAAACCCACCCGTGGTTGTTTATTGCGCGGCTATCAGGCGTGACCTATATGGCGATGAGGTTGTCAGATCAGTATCTGATATTGAACTGGCAATGGATATTCCATCATGGACCAGCGCAATAACCTAAGTATATACGAGCATTATTTTACAAACAATTTACTTGATAGATTATACTATCTTAAATATAGTTCGTCATAAATATCACTAACACATTCCATGAACCTACAGTAACCCGCCCATCTTGGATTCGATTTTTAGTAAATTAGCCGTTCGAAGGTAGATAATTAAACACACGTTTTATAATACTTCATGATATGCTCTTTCTAATGGAAGTGGTTTGAAGACGATCCCAGAGGGCTCCTTTCCGGAAAATGCGATCGAATTTACCCTACTTTTGACATTTTTCACAAAAATAAGAAATAGTAAGCTTCACCGTGAAAGAAATAAGCAAGCTAGGTTCGTGATATTTGGGGATTAAAGACTTTATAGTCGGGTTAACGTATGGTTAAAATTTGGAAGCGATATCAACAGTACATCACAAGCTACAGTAGGCTAAACTTACAACTTTTTTCGCACCGCTAATATTTTAAGCTTACTTTAAGCTGGTCTAGCTCATCGAATATTGAGAAGCTACAAATACAACAGGCACCATTGGAAAACGCCCTTAGTTTCAACATTTTCGATTGAATATTGGCTGAAAAATTACCTCTTAAATTTTGTTTAATTTTTTAGACATACTGTAATCGTGTGCGAAATGGGGTCATATAAGCACGTGTAGCGCAACGACTACTGCTTTGTAGAAGCTAATACTTTACCAAAGTTAGTTTGGATGATGTACCTACAACCTCCCAAAATTTAATCAAAATCGGAGATGGTCGAGCGGGGAGCCCTTGATCACTTGACGTGGACTGACCCAATATTCTTGGTCTCGAGACCGTTGCCCTAAATAGGTAATCGCATTGGTCTCAAATTTTCTAGTCGTACATTCTTTCTATAAGTACTTCTTTTTGTCTTATCTGCTTCCATCCACCATTATTATTAATTCTTTTATTAGGTGCTTCGCCCCTTTTGGCTCTCTCATACTTTTGACCATTCGGCTCTTTTCGACCACCAAAGCCCGCACTCGTTCCGACCCAAATGGTATTTCGACCAATATTTCGATGGTATCCGTCGCCATCTTCGGGGCTAAAACTTGAAAGAGACTTAAAACATGACATTTTGAAAAACGTTGAAATGTCACAATTTCATTGCTGTCCGAGATACGTGGAGGGAGTGTTTTAATTTTGGATGGTCCAAAGCTTTTTGGGAGAGCCAAAAAGGGCGAGGCGCCCACATCTACTTTTCCATATAATAAAAGAATTACCTATACTTCTTTTATTTTGATTTTTTTGTTTTCACATTAATAACTCTTCAATTAAGCGTCCAAAGTCCTTCGTTCTTTTGATAAAAGTAAATAAATAACAGAAATGCCGACCCGAATCGATAACATATTGCTAAGCCCCACGTTGGGCGCTATTTTTTTTACTATGCCACGTTGTACTTTTTATTATAAGCTTTTAATTATAAGTATTACCGTTCCTACTACACTTAACCTTCTTAATCTGTTTATAATTATTCACTATTTGTCATCCTTTTACTGTCCGTTCCTTCTATCTCTCCCAATCTTTATTTCCATTCCACTCTCCATCCGACTTCCTTCACTCCTCTGCCATTGCGTATTCTCTTGCTACGATTATTACCATTCTCCCACAATTATTATACATTTTATTTTTTCCCTTACATTTTATTAATTAATCCCCTATTTTTATTATTCTGACATTTCTCTAAAAAAATTACCAACTAATTTATTTATTTTCCCACTGTCTCTCTGATAATTATTATTCTACTTTATTTTTTTTTGTATCCCGTATCGTAGCAATGTGTTTCTGTTGCAAGAAAATATAAAGAAAAATACGATAAAAGAACCGGCCTCGCGAAATTCGTTTAACAATATAACTGTTCGGCACATAAAGTTTGAATACTCCCACGATTCGATTTGTCTCCCGAAACTCGAACGACCCGCAGCTACATATATATTACAATGTTGAAATTAACGCGCAACAAGATAAGAATCGAATCGCAGGCTATCGAATAAGAAAAAAATCAAAACTGTAACGCGATTAGATCGTGCGCGAGAATTAAAAATGAAATAACTTTATTTTTTAACGATCGCGAGTGTCGTTCGAGTTTGTTTCGTATAATTTTTCGTTTCATCGCCCATAAATTGCGATCTCTAAACAAGCAGAAGTTGTTTTTTTTTCGCACGATGGAATGCGCGTTTTGTTCATAATTAGGTCAAAATTTTCCGTGGAACCCAATGAATATATCATTTTGAAGGATTTTTGTTAAAATCGTCGTTCACTTATGAAATGGAAATTAGGGCGAGTGATTGCGCTACGCTCGGGCAAAGGCAGGAGTTTTATTGTGAACGTTGTGCTATATAATAAAATAAACGGGCACGTGGAGTCGACGATCGATTAATAACGACGTCTACGTATAACGGAATTTTTCAATTTTTTTTATTGGGATTTTCAACGATTTTACTAAGTCTCAGTTCTTAACGATGGTATTTGTTTGGGAGGGAATTTAATCTAAAACAAAAACCACCATGTCGCAAACGAAGCAACGATCCCTTTTATAGGATTATTTAAACAACATAGCGAAATCGTCAGGCACATAAACCACAGATCGCGTCGACACTCTCCCCCAACGTACAAATAAATCGCGTTCTTAATAAAGGAACGACCAGCAGATGCTAATAACATACATTATGGGCCGAGGTTGGCTACGGGAATGGCAATAATTCATTAGCTCGTAAACAATAGAGTGAGGCAAAGAAGGGGGTGGTACGCAGTTGATGGTAACTGAGGCCTTGCTGCCGGTGGGCAGCGGATAGCATCTGCAGACTTCGCTTGCTAATTTTACGACGCCCACGACAAGCAGGAAGGCTCTTCGTATTATAGAACATGCTGTTGACAGCCAACACTGCTTGTCCAATAGAGAGGATATATGCGAAAAAACTGAAAACGCTATTGTTGGAATAATAAGGTGAAGGAAACGTGTTGGAATTTTTTGCTGTCGGCCGGAAGACGTATGCGGCTCTTGTAACAATAAAGACTTAATAGGCGACCGGCGCGAATGCGAAAAATGTATTTTTTTCCTTCTAGCGCAACAACATCATTATTACATAAATTACCTATAGGTACTTCTTATAATATTATGTAGATAGTAATTCACGTGAACAATATAGATAAACAGTTGAACGTAGATAAACAATTGAAACATAATTAATTTTCCCTATGACATATTCGAGACTCGTTCTATTTAGAGGATCCGGTCAAACCGATTATTTTATATTTAAAATAATAACCCGATTTTGTGATCCGTGTATCACAATGTGTATTTATGGAGGTATCTCCATACGTAAGAAATTGGGAATAAACTTGAGACGAAGATCTAGCTCGTCGAGATTCATATTTTACAATTGAAAACAATCGAATGATCTAGCTTCCGTTTTCCGGAACGAGTTAATATTTTACAAATTGAAAACAATTGAATATCGCTTCCTCCGTTTTTTCTCATTATTTTCGCCACGGTCGTTTAACTTTTGCAGCTGTTTGCGGTCAATTTTTTTCACGACGAAAATTACACATTTACAGAAAAACCGTGGAAGATAATGAATTTTTCTAAGACTAATAAAAGTTTTTAAATTCGCCTGTCTTTCGAAAAATAAAAACGCCCAAAAGCGTCAGTGGTGCACGTATAAAAATGTTGTTGGTAAAAAAACTGAGGCTACGACCCCTAAAAATAAATAGTCTGTGCGTTAAATTGTGTAAGACGAATTTAAAATTTTTAAGTTAAGTCGTTAATAAGTTATTTTGAAAAAAGTATCTGTATTTCGAAAAGGGTGCAATTTGGTAGGTATCTATATACTTATCACTTATCTACATAAGTACTTATCTATAAAAGTTGTAGTTTATCTGTGTTTAAGCGTTGTACAGATCTTTCGGAGCCACCCTGTATATCGCTACAGTTAAATGCGGGATTTTCTTGTTTGATCGGTTGTGCACAATAAATAATTTTGTTCGATTGAAAAACGGAAGAAAAACAACAAAATAAAATTTAATAAAAAACTAAATCTATATCGCGAAACTCGGGGGTATTTCAAGAATACAATCGTATAATTAGCAATCGAAAATAATAAGTAGATACTTTCGAATTACATCGTGACATTCCGAAAGCCTATTATTTCGACATAATTCCTCAGCCTTAAGTACCTACGACTAAAAATTGCATTTTTTGATAAATCATATTTCCGGTTGTCCCCCTTGTTTTTTGAACGGCCCCCGTATAGGTGTATATTTTGTGTAAATTTGTGAATATTTGAAATTTATTTATGGTTTTTGTTTTAGGACGCGAGACTCTTCGGATAAAACGTCGGGGGGGTAAGTCGATTAAAATCTTTATATTTTGCGTTGGGCACGTTTTACTTTAAAATGAAACATTTGTTTTTGAAAATTATACCGACACGAGCGAAAAATCGCTCGCCGCTTGTCATTTCCACATTAAGAAAAAGAAAAAAAAAGATTTAAAAGTCGCGCGGCTCGAATTTTCGTTTTTCGTGTCCTCTCGTCGATTTTCCAGTTGAGCGAGAGTGACGTTCGATTTTTAATTTTTCTTCAACTGTATTATGCCCTTTATCTAATTAGTTACAGTTTACGTTTTTTTTTATGTTAATTACGTGATTTTTGAGAGCTTTGCGCCGCAGGCATTGTCTATTATAAAATAATCAGCAAGTAGGTGATATTATGTAAATTTCGAGCTGCGCCTGCAATTTACGGACATTATAAAAATCGCCCGCGATATACCTACGTTCCTTCCACGTGGAAAACGCGTACTCGCGCGCCGCAAATTACCATAAATTTCGCAAATATCCTCTGAAACGAACCCGTTCAAACGGGAGCCGATGCATTCGAATCCTTTTAGCCATTCGAAGATTGCAATGGAGGCAATCAAAGTGACGTGTAAATCGGGCCCCTTGCAAATAAACAATTTTGTAGTACGCGTAAGTGGTGTCTAATGTGCCATTTAAATGCAATAACAGCGACATTAACAAGCAGCCCGTGTTTTAAGCGTTGAAAATGCAAACAATGCGAATTACAATCGCATTTGCGAGGCGCGCTCGGTTAGGTTTATAACTAGAGGTACATCGCTAAGCGGGGATCCGCGCGATCGCGTTCGAGAACATTATATTCGGCATTTTGTGCAATTAACCGTCCGGTTAACTATCGCGGAACACGCGAAACTTTTTTCGCGATATCTAATGTCTTTCGATAATTCGCGGGATATAAATATATATGTAAATCAAATTGCTTAATTTATTTCATAGACGAGCGTGTCTTTGTTTTTTTTTATTTCTCGGAAACGTAGCATTTTTTTTTTTGTAATAATTAGAAATATTTTACGATCATACAATTTATAACACGTAGGCGTAAAAATTGTTGAAAATCCACCGTAAAAATCCCACAAAAATGACATTAAAAGACAAGGATCGTAATGTGTACCTAAGTAATTAACGCTAATTTAATTTAAAACAAAACGCTACTACAAAAATAAAGGGCACGCTCGTCGTCGATCGTGCGATCGAGGATGAGTTATTTACTATTTTTGTTAACTTCATATCGTTTACATAAATTGTCGACGTCGCAGTGATGGAAGAAATTACGAATTCAATTGAAATAAAGATGCCGTGTACGAAAGAGCAAACATTTAATTTTATATATTTTTTTAACACTAAGGGCCAGTTGTACGTACAAGTACGTACAATAGCCGATCACCGTCGATCGTCGTTCATTCGCCGTAGAAACAATTATTTTTAATTTTTAATTTTTTAAAGGCGGCACTTCCGGCGCCATCTTGGATTTTATTCACGTTTTAATTAGATTAATTCGCGGGTTTCATCCGCGGATCGCGATCCGATCGAATCGCGGGATCGAAATAATCCGCGGATCAAAACGCGAAACCGCGAATCGAATCGCGGAATCGCAACCTAATCACAATTAATCCGCGAATTAATCCAATTAAAACGCGAATTAAATTAACCGACCTAATTAAACCGCGATTAAAATCCAAGATGGCGTCGGAAGTGTCGGAAAAATCGGCTCCGAATTAAGAAAAAGATGGGTAATTTTTTTTAATATATAGGTTTCTGGATAAATTTTTTTATGGGTTACATAGATTTTTTTTATCTCAAAAACTCGGTTAAATACTGAATGGATTTTCGCAAAACTTATTTCGAATGTTAAGAACTAATTTTTTTTCCTTTAAAAATTACCGCTTACGATTATTATTCATTTATGGGTCAATCCGCCCTGAGAACTCCAGCCTAGTTGTTGCTCAACCGTTTAAAAAAAATAATATTTTTTTTTTAGTGATGACCCCTGCACGTTGGCGGTTTAAAACCAAAATACACTTTAATTTTATATTGACTCGTTTAAAAAAATAGATTGTGTTTGTGGAGGTTTGCGGAACACGTCGTATGTCAATTGTGGTTTATCGCACAGCTCTTAAATTAAATCCATTATTTTCGGCACAGTTCGTACTACATTTTTGTTACGTAAGTTATCTTTCGTATCTTGTTTGTTTATGTCCGAAATTTCGTGCCATTTGCGTTTAGAAAAAATTCAAACTTCGAAGGACGACATTTAGGGAATGATTAAACCATCGGCCTTCAAATTTTTTTTACAAATACTTATGTTAGTGTAGATTGTAGAAATAAATAATAGAATTCTGACACTTTTCCTATTTTGAGTTCACAACATTTTTTATTACGTTTTACGGACTCTATATTGACGGTTCCCTACAACGTACTTGTAGAGTTGATGCGCCATTCTGAAATCGCCCTGTATAATAACAATTTCAATTGTTAGGACAATTGATAAATAAGCGTATGTCGAATTATAGTCCAGTCCTATAAGTTGTTATTATTCATTATTTAATAGTCAAAGCCTTAGTTAATTAGAATTATACATAACATCAATAACTCGAAATGCGTCAAAAAAAAACAAAACACGAGCTAAAACGCGACGCAAATTAACGCCTTAATTTATATTGCACGTTAAACGTTGCTCGTTATCATTATTCAATTAAAACTTTTAAGATTCTCGACATAAATAGGTTTTTTGCGAACGCTTCGGCCTTCCGTTAATTAAATATATAGTGTGGGCCGCGAAAAATGGTCGCCGATAATGCGAACTTGACTTGAACTGCGATTTACGGTAAAATTTTATTGCGCACAATTCTATCCACTCGCGATAGTAGGTAATTGCGTGTTAAATTAATTATGCGTTATTTTTGGCAAGTCGTAATTCATTTGTAATTAGCGGAAATAGATTGATTAGTAACGGGAATCGGTGCGAGAGAGCTACTACATGCCAGCCGATCTGTTGTTGAACGAAAAAAAAAACTCAATTATCTTATGGTAGTTTGAGTGCATTTTCTTGTTTAGAATCAATTTTTAATTACAGAGGAAGTGGCAATTCTGCCTCGTAACGTTGAAAATAATCGAGCGGTGTCGAAGTAGGTTTTATTATTTCATTTAAAAGCCAATAGATAAGGAAATTTAACAGATTTTTTTTGCGAAAGCCTGCACGACTTGAGCGGTTTGAAACGGGCGTCCCCCCTCAACCCCCACCATCGTTCAACTTATTTCTTTGTATTCGCCATGATCGTTCGACATTTTAGATTTACGGAGCATGAAATTGCTTTCGAGGATGAAATTACAAAAGAAATAATAACGGCTACTCTCTTTTTCGATTCATTATACAGTTCGCACTTAACGAGCTATTGATGGATAATCTCTCTAAAATAAGTCGATTAATATTAATTCCGCGCAACGTATTAATAATAATCGTCTCGCGTCGTAAATAATTCCCTTTGAAAAATGAATTAAGCGGCACGCAACGAAATGCCATTAATAAATTTGAAATATTAATTTGCGTGTTCGTAACGTCGTCTCTTGGATTCGCACGTCGCGAGGCCTACCGTTCGGGAAAGAAATAAGTCGACGCGCGTTCGTATTTACCTTGTTCGGATATGAATTGCGGGCGGATAATGTAAAATTCTGAGAATGTAAGTTTTAATGATACGCAACGTTTCCTTTTTTTGCAGATTACGGATTTATTAATATAACCGGGCATGTCGGAGTTGTTCGCGCTCATCGGGCGCTCGCTCGAGTTTTTTTTTTTTTTAGACTCCTATATTTATACAATCAGTCTTTTTGAGACTATAAGTACAACTTGTGTATGCTTAACCTAAAACTTAAATTATTAACAACATAACATGTAGAGTAATGTCCCAGTGGACATTCTCCATAGAGAATATTTTTTACATAATTATGACTTGTTTATTAACTAAAATCTAGTGAGTAGATCAGATGGTTTGAATCGCTTTAATCTTCTTGGTTCTTCTTCGTCCAGTAGCAGAGAGGTAGCCAGTTCGTTTGGATGTGCTGTTATCTTATCTTTGTATTTTGTGCTGTATTTTGTAATTTCTTCGCGGATGGTAGGTATCTTTAGATCGGCGTGTAATGTTGCGTTGGTTATGTACCATGGGGCATTTACTATTGCTCGTAAAACCTTATTCTGAAATCTTTGCAAAATCTCTGTTTGAATTGCACGCAGAACCCCATAGGGGCACGCCCCCTAAAAAATAGTTTTATACAGTAGCAATTTGCTTTCCATTGACAGTTCCGATTTTCTTCCGATTGTCCAGTAAATTTGTTTGAATTTAGCTCCCAGCTGTTTTCTCTTAGTGAAGATATGAGTACGCCAAGTTAGTCTTCCGTCCAAGTGTAAACCTAGATATTTCACTACATCCGCTTGAGGTATTTGGTTTCCATTTAAGATGACCGGAGGACAGGTTTCTCTTTTCAGGGTGAAGGTAACTTGTGTCGATTTTGTTTCATTCGCTTTCATTCTCCATTGTTTCAGCCAATGTTCTAAGTAGTTTACGTGGTCTTGAAAATGTCTGGTTGCGCATATGGGGTCATTGTGTGAAGCTAATATCACTGTATCGTCAGCGTATGTTGCTATCATCGTTGTATTAGATTTCAGGTAGATCTGCCGTATAAAGTGAGTATAATGTGGGGCCCAAAATGCTCCCTTGTGAAACACCAGATTCGATAGGATAGAGTTCGGAATGTGCTTCTTGGTATTTTACATGTAATATTCTGTTAGAGAGGTAGGATTTAAGAAGAGAGTAGAAAGGATGTGGGATTGTGTGTTTGAGTTTGTACAGTAGTCCTAAGTGCCATATTTTGTCAAAGGCTTGACTTATGTCGATGAAGACGGCTGAACAGTATCTTTTCTCTTCCATAGTGTTGTTGATTTTATTTACGATTTGTTCTGTGGTTCCTTGTTGTTTCCTGAACCCAAACTGGTGAGTGGGTATTAGTTTTTTGTCCTCTATGATTACAGTCAATCGTTTCAGTATTATTTTTCTAGGACTTTTGATAAAATTGGAAGTAGACTTATAGGCCGGTATGATGTCACCTCGGTTGGAGTTTTCCCTGGTTTGGCAATCATTATGATCTGACCAATTTTCCATTGACATGGGAAGTGTTCTATTCTTAAAATCGCATTAAATATCTGGCGAATTGCTGCAAGACATTTTTGGGATATTTCTTGGAGTATTTTGCCGGTGATTAGATCGTACCCCGGTGCCTTTTTCACATTAATTTCTTTGTGTATTACTGTTTCGAACTCACTTTTAGAAATTTTTTTTATTGGTAGTGCCATTTGAAATGGAGACTGTAGCTGATCGTAAATTTCTTGTTCTTCGGCAGGTGTTATTTGTGATGGAAAAGGTTGGAAAACTGCGGCAAGATGTTCGGCGAATGTGGTGGCTTTTTGATTGTCTGTTCTTGCCCAAGTTGTTTGATTAAGTCGTATTGGTGATGCTTGCTGCTGGGATTGTTTGAGTTTTCGAGTGACTTTCCATAAGGAGTAATCTGTTGCATCAGTGGGTGTTAAACCTCTAAGGTACTCTTGAATAGAGTCGTTGTTTATCTTGAATAGCAGCTTTTTGAGTTCTTTCGCTAGTTTATTATACCTTTGCCTGTCCATCGGATCTCTTGTTATCTGCCACCTTTTTCGAGCTTTTCGTTTTTCTGATATTTTCTGCTTTACTATTATTGGACACTTTTCCCAGATCTTTCTTCATTTCTGTCTGGAGTTGCTTTCCACGCCGCGTTTTGTATAGCTTTTGTTATGTCGACTACAGCTTCTTCTATATCAATTTCAGTCTTTAGAGGTATCTTTAGAGTTATCTGCTCATCTAGTGTTTCTCTGAAATAATCCCAGTTAGTCCTTTTGCTATAAAGTGATGGTTTCTTCGGCCTACCCAATATTTGTGTGTAAATGGTTACCAGAACTGGTGTGTGGTTAAATCTACACATGATTCTATTAGGAATTTATTGGTATTAAGGCCTTTAATTATGCAAAAATCTAGGAGATCTGGAATTTTTTTGGGATCAGAGGGCCAATATGTATGCTGAAATGTTGATAGATAATTTAAGTTGTTATTTCTCATGACCTTTAGTAATTCTCTTCCTTTTGTGGTTATGGTCCTTGATCCCCATACAGTATGTTTCGCATTATAATCTCCTCCAACTATAAATCGGTTTCCTAATGTCTCGAAGAATCTGTTGTAATCATCATATTTGTTATTGTGTTTCGGTGGGCAGTATATAGCAGATATTATTATTTCCCCTGTATTAACTACAATAGCAACATTAGTAGCTTGTATATTGGTGTGTCTGTACTCGGCTCTTTCGTAGTGTTTAATGTTCTGTTTAATTATTATTGCCGTGCCTCCGTGCGCTGTTTCGTCTGGGTGTTTTGTGCTGTATATGTTGTAGTATAGTATTTTTAGATGGCTTCTGCTGGTAAAATGAGTTTCTGAAATTAATAGAACGTCTCGATCAAATAATTGTATGAATGATTTTGCTCGAGTTTAAATAAAATTAAACGCGGGGGTTGTGCATGCGTCCTTCGGACGCAGCACCGAGTAAACTCGATAAACGCGGTACGCACAAATAGAACGTTGAAAGCATTTCATAAACAACCAGCCTTTAGTTTACTTAAAGTTAAGATTACTGATACGAAATTTATTTTTGGACAATGTTTGAGGTTACGTATTTAATAACAGTTTCGGTGGGAATGTAGGATAGAACGGCCGAGCGCGCCTCTGTATACGGTCCCCGCTAATTCTTTTGCGCCGCCCGTAAAATACCCACAATATTCAATCTGTGTAACATTTTAATTATACAAACAAAAATCTGTAAACGATTTCTACATTATTATTACGGCCGTCATCATCTAAATTGATAGGCAAACAACTTATTTCGTTGAGCGAAGTGCGTCAATTAGTAAGTAGTTAATTACACTTTTCATCCTCGGATTATCGTTTAAGCGAGAATCGTCTATAGATAAGTGGGTACAACAAACAATTAAAATGTCAACGTTACGGCCCTGTCGAAAAACCGATAATTTCAATAGTTGCAATCCGTATAAGTACAAGAGCGAATCGTAAACGATTTATGCCGTCGATTTTCCCACGGGAGCACTTAAGAATCGCATAAATCGAAGATATGATTTAAGATTTGCGCATACCGTAGAAGTTTTATGACTTACAATGTTGAGCGACCAGGAATGTAGATGTCTTAGATATAGATCGTATCGTGTAGCGACCGATAAATGCGATATCTATGAATGAAATGACTTGCTTAGTATTGTTCCGTTTCTGAACCGACTTTCCTATAAAAAGTAGGTATATGAAAGCAACGACGCGGCGCGCGGTCTGCATTTTTGCGGAAAAATTTTTCTCGTCGTAATACGAATTCTTCGGATTTCACGTTACGATCGTTACGTCGTGCTTTTTAATCGAATCGGATTTTTATGTCGATTTTTGAGATCGTAAACGCGGACGAGCGGCGCTTTAGGAAGTTTAATGTCGACGCGAGGTATGCGATCGATAGAAATTTTCAATTGCCCACCGATGCAATTGCGGTTAAATGATTTTAAAAATGCCCCATTTTGTTTTTAACGACGGCCAAATGAATTTAAGTTCGTATCTGTTTTTATGTTAGCGACTACGTACGGTTTTGAAAACCGTAACTACTTCGTTACGTGAAGTGGAATTACCCATGTACTATTACAAATCGAAAGTAATGCGCTTTAGGTGACCAACAAAAATAATGGTCGACGTAGCAGATATCGAAAGTCGGACGTTTCGGCGTTTATTCGGTTACTCTTGTTTTTCCGACGAAGTTCTCGAAACTCGACGAACTGTAAATAAATACTACGTAAACTTAACAAGTATAAGAAGTAACTTTTTTTTTTGAGACCACCACACTCGATTAATCATTAATAATTATCTTCGTTTGTGTTTATTAGGTATGGCGTCCGAGTTATGTTAGTTTGTGTTTACATTCGGCGCTCGTTCGCTTGGAAATTTCACGTCACAACTCGTACGCTTCGAGAAAATCGTAATTTTACGAGACATCTAACTAATTTTCGTGAGATCAATTTTTTTTACTACCTACATAGGTAGTGGGCGCGACATCTCCGCTTCGAACGTGAAACTTGAAACGTTTTTTTTTTTTTAGTTATAAGAATTTATTTTTTCGGCGCGCGTTTAAAATACAAAATAGTAAACGTTTGATAGATACACTTAAGTTTGGTTTGATTGCTCGGATAGAAATTGTACAGGTACTTTTTAGATTTTTTGGAAAAATTGAAAAGTTCTTTGAAAATTCAACTCGTTTTCGTAATAAGGAAATATTTTTACTACAGTCGAATGAATAATTATTTCGCTGGACTGAGATTTTATGCGTAACCTTCCGGATATTACAACAAACAACAAAAAAACTATGTAATATAAAAAGGATGAAAAAAAAACAACTCGCAAAAGTAACCAATATTTCCATATAATAATAATATAAGTATGGTATGTACTTATAAACGCGTTAAATCTTATTTAATTAGTTTTCAGTTTCAAAAATTTCCGAGTTAATAATTTAATCACTCTGTATATAGACAACCTAGACAAATATGCCGGCAATACCTATAATTTTTGTTGCAGTTCGTAATTTAAACGACCGCGATAGAAATGTTTAGTTACGATTCTACACGTGTGTAAAACGATAAGAGTCACAAATTGTTGTTGATAAAACAAGTTTTCTCAAATTTAAACAAAGCGCGTTGATATTTGTGTAACAGACGGAGTCGGATTCGGAATAAACGGTTTTAAAAATTCCTTTAGTCGCGCGTGGTCTTTTGCGGAATTCGTAGTGGCGAACGGTTAAGACTTCGAAGTGCGCTTTTGTGCGTGTTATTCCGGCATAAATGGAAGAGTTTCCGGAAGTGGGAATAAAGTGGACGTAGTTTTGCACGACGAAAAGGTCAGAATTTTGTTAATTTGTTAATTATAAGGGCTTGTTGATGTGCCTTCGTCTATGTAAATGCAAAAATTAATGCAAAGTTGATATTTTGTCCTGTGCTTAATCAAAAAAAAAAGAACAAAATCGTACGGACTATGTCAGACTTATTTATTTATATAAAATTCTAACAAACAATTTACAGGAACTTAAATTATTTTTTTCATTTTTTTAATTCACATTAGTGGAATGCCCACAAGTGTATTATTCATTTATTTTAATGTTTAAAATAAATGTCTAAGAAAAAACTCAATTTAATTTAAATTGAAATTAAACTTGAAATTGAGTTTGGAGAAACTAGCAAAACGCGATTTTACTGCACATTTAAATGTAGTGTTTGATTCTAAACAACTTTTCTTAAAAAGAATTTTCGATAGTGTCAAAAATAAGGGCACTTTACTCTCGAGCCAAATGTATATTTCCGACATAACCCGTATATGACTGACAAATTTTGACTTTTTAACGATTGCATTTTGAGTTTTAGATCACGCACCAACTTTTATCGAGAATAATATTTTTCGTGAAATCAATAATAAAAAAGTTTTCGATGTGGTGCAGACTTTTTGACGGATACTGTATACATAGAAACATACCTACTTATATTATTTATGCGACATCCTACGTTAAAAATTCTAATCTAAACATTGAAATAATTTGTCCGCACGTTTACGTGCAACAATTAAATATCGTTTTAAAAAAAAAAGTTTCCTTTCTCATCTCGCGTTGAAATCTCCGAGAAAAAATCGTTTTATCGTTGTTACTGCGAAATTATTCGTATTTTAAGCGTTTGATGTCACATAAATCGATATTATCATTTGTTTTAATGTTAATTTTATTAAAGTATTCTTCGGGTTTCGTGATACTTTCACACGATTTTTCAAAGAAAAACATATTTGCGGCTGCGACTGTATATTTAAATACAGCTTTTAATTATACAAACAACTTTTTTTTGGAACAATTTTCGATAGTGTCAAAAGTAAGGGTAATTCACTCTTGAGCCAAATTTATATTTTCTGACATAACCCGCACATGACCGATACATTTTAATTTTTGGCGTTTGTATTTTGGGTTTTAGACTATGCGCCAACTTTTATCGAGATCGATAGTTTTCTTGAGATCATTTGTAACTCGACATTCTTGAAAATTATAAACTCGAACTTGAACTCCAAAACATTTTAGCTAGAGATACGTTGGTCGAATTTTCAGAAAGTGTCGGGAGTGTAGGCGTTGCAGAGGATTAGGGAAAATCCAAAGCAATTGATGGTTAACGAAAAGATTACCTACGCCGTGGGACACTTTTTGAAAAACGTCAATCTTCTTAATCGTTAGTTGTGCGAAAGCTTTTACCAGAGATCAATTTTCTATCAGCAAAGAGTGTACTTTAAAGCTTTTTGAGGAGTATTGGAATTTTTAATTCTGGCGCTATTCGCCCAACGTCTTTTTTTCTCTACCCAACCCATCCATCGAGTTTCATTTTTGATTTTTATCGAAAAGATTTTCCAGTTTTGAACAACTTTCGCTTTAACGTCTTAAACCAGTCGTTATCGACATGATGCAACGCAGAAAGTTCGAGTCGGAGACGTACCATCGCCACATGCGAAACCATTTACTGAGGCTCGTGATGCCAAAGCGTTTCCCAAAATCCGTCCGTCCCAAAATTCGTGTCCGTCGAAAAGGAAAAAAAACACCAAATTAAAGCGTTTTTATAATTATAATAATTGGCGGCGCGGCGTCACTCTTTCCGCGTAATTAAATAATTCGATTAGGTTAATGCCGCGCATAAACGTCAATCTCCCGCTTTACGACTGATTTTTCACGCGCCGTTACCAGTTTCCGCTTACTTTTACAAAGGAAAATATTTGCGATAATCCGAGCCTGGATCAACAGGATCCCGTCGAAGCCGAAGAATCTAAAGATTTAAGATGCGTATCAGCAGCAAATTGCTTTCTCGTTGGATGCACACACGGAGACACACACACATGAGTGATCTGCCGCTATCGTCGATCTCCTGACCATCGTTGACCGGCACTGATGGCATGTAAAGCAGATTCTGCAAGATTTATTTGCTTCTTCAGATGTCACGGAAGGGTTCCGATTAAAATATGCGAAGAGGAAACCGTCGTCTCGCGTCATTTTTTTCCTCTCGGTCTCGAGACGTCTCGTCCGTCTTCTTCGACGTGTAAAATCGTGTACTCCGACACGTGTGAACTCCCTGAATTCGCAGATATACTCACGTGGGAAACGTTTCGGCGAACAGACGCGTTGCCGGGTTTGCTTATAAAAGACTGGAAGCTTTACGTATTTGTAATAATTAATTAAGGAAATTTGCATAATATATAAACGTTTATATTCAGGTATCGGGCGTCCGTCGACCGTCAAGTTCGCGTCAGGAATATTAAAGTCGAATTTTATACGGTTAATAATCGAAACGTAAGCGTACAGATGTTTTATTATTTAATAGCAATTAGTCTCGTCAAAAATAACTATCGTTACATTTTTTTAAAAATTTTTATTACCTGTGCATTAGGCGAACGTCCCTTAAATATCAATTAACCTCATCGTCGGTCTTTAGAATTAAATTAGTTCAAGCGGTTAATTTCGATTTTATGATTGATATATACCAACACTTAATTTCATTTTAATGGGCGCGCCAGAGGCGCCTGTGCATAATTTCGTTTTATCGCTACGTACCCTATACATTTGTGAATATTTCGGGAAATAATCGTCGTACCTTTCAAAGTGATAACCAAAAATTGAGCAAAATAACTGACATCGATTTTTGATTTTCAAATGAAACACCACGTATATTATTACATTTTTGAAATCTGCATAATTTTCCGAACATAATGGTACCACGCGAGCGGCATTTCAACTGTCAAAAAAATTTTGTTTTCAAGCTAGGCCGCCATATCCTCCCCCCCCTCCCCAACAGCAACACAACGAAAAATAAAATCACGCCAAAAACATATCATCTGGTAAAGTTACCAACAATGGTCTTTGTATTAAAACTTAATTTTTTTAAATAGTACCGTGATGGCAACAATAGGAAGTGTATTCAATGACGAATCTACCCACGCGTTCACTTCGTCTCTGGGATTAATATTGAGATTTGAATCTACAAGGGAAAATTTAAAAAAAAATAAACTAGATAGCCACAAAATTGTTTTTGGACAGTGGCGACAGATTCCAAAAATTGTAATAATATACAGATTGGTCCGGAAGCGAAAAATACACAATTTGTATGCATTAAATACGTAGAAGTTTGAAAATTTCGTCTTAACCCAGATATGCCTAATGTACTATATTTAGGACGGAATAAACATGTTCATTCCTGCAAATTTTAAGATATACTTGAAAGTTTGTATCCCACAAAATCGTTCATTATACCCAAAGCTTCGCGGGAAGTAAGATTATTCGCGATTTCAGAGTTTAAATTTGATTGTGTGTTAACTTCAAAAGTGTGAAAATTCAAAAATGAATAATTACCAAGTGCAATTTGAAAAGTAAGTAAATTTTAGATACTAAAAATTATAATAAACTTTTAAATTAGTGAATAGCGTAACAATAAACATTTATATTACTGGCTACTATTGCCGAATTTTCATTATTTATAAAATAAGTAATAATTTATGAAGGGGAAAGAGAGGTGTACTATATGTAGTACATTAGGACAATATATGACTAACAACATCATTCGGCATTCTCTTTCAGGGGACTATCTCTTCACAATGTTTTAACATTGTTAGAAGAGGACGATGAAGCCATCGATAATGTAGAAGAAATTACACTACTTCATCCCCTCGATGCAGCCACTGAGCTCACAGATGAAGATTCTGACTCCGAAAATGACTTGACCATAAATAATCTGCCTGCATCTCAACTACAAGCTCTTGCAGAAATCCAAACAAAATACGACAGCGACTTTTCCTCGGATGATGAAATACCGTTATCATTATTAACGGCAAGAGTACCAAACAAAAAGCAAAAGAGAACAACACCTAAAAAAAATTTCACAATTGGATCAAAGAAGATTTACCTTCCTCGTCATCGGGATTTTTTAATGCTGATAATGCAACAAATTTCGAAAATCTATTAGAACTGTTTTCAATGTTTTTCGACGAGGAAGTAACAGATCTCACTGCGAACCAAAGTAATAATTACGTCCAACAAAAAAATCGCGAACCTAACATAGACAAGCAAGAGGTCAAATATTTTATAGCCGTTTTGATCCTTAGTGGATACGTGCGTGTACCACGAAGAAGAATGTTTTGGGAACGTGAAAAGGATTGCCACAATGCCACGGTTACTGAAGCAATTTCCAGGGACAGATTTGAGTATTTGTTTTCAAATTTTCATGTTTGCAATAATCAGTTAGATCAGTTAGATCAGTTCATCAGTTAGATCAAAATGATAAATTCACCAAAGTCAACAACATGGGTAGATTCGTCATTGAATACACTTCCTATTGTTGCCATCACGGTACTATTTAAAAAAAAATTAAGTTTTAATACAAAGACCATTGTTGGTAACTTTATCAGATGATATGTTTTGGCGTGATTTTATTTTTCGTTGTGTTGCTGTTGAGGGGGGGGGGGGGAGATATGGCGGCCTAGCTTGAAAACAAAAATTTTTGATTTGCTAAATAAAAGATTTTTGAATAATTCACCGGTTGAAGAGATGCATTCAGTTGATGAAGCTATGGTTCCATATTACGGACATCATGAATGTAAACAATATATTCGTGGCAAACCCGTGCGCTGTGGATATAAACTTTGGGTTGGAAGTACCAGATTAGGATATTTGAATTGGTTTGAGCCTTATCAAGGCGCCGCAACCAATATAAATAAGAATTTTGCCGATCTTGGAGTTGGTGCAGGAGTGGTATTGGAATATGCCCAAGCATTACGTGAAAAATGGCCAGACAGGAAATTTCACCTATTTTTTGACAATTTTTTCACTTCGATTCCCCTAATTGAAAAACTTACCGAATGGAATTTTTACGCCACCGGTAACGTTAGAGAAAATCGGTTAACAAATATTTCTCTGATCGATTCAAAGTGCATGAAGAAAAATCGTCGAGGATGTTACGATTTTGCAAAAATTGTTGATCAAAATATCGTTGCAGTAAAATGGCACAACAACAGTCTGGTTTGTGTTTGTTCTAATTTTGCAGGAGTTAGACCGATTCATAAGGTCGAGCGTTATTCTCAGACAGAGAAGAAAAATGTTCAAATAGAGCAGCAAAATCTCATCAACGTGTACAAAACCAATATGGGAGGCGTTGATCGTTCTGATCAAAATATAAGCTTATACCGAATTTCAATTAGAGGGAAAAAATGGTACATGTCTTTGGTAACACACTGTATTGACATGGCAATTGCACCGAATAAACGGTGGACAATTGGACCAACTTAGCTTTAGAAGACGAATTGCTACAGGGTTATTAATCCAAAATAAAAAAGAGTCGGCTTACCAAAAAGGTCATCTAAGTAAAGTCAATCAGATTGATTTACGTTTTGATTGTATTAATCACTTCATAATTCCCAAAGAGGAGCAAATCCGATATGGCCACTGTCACGAAAAAACCACTACAAGATGTAAAAAATGTGACGTTGGTGTTCATGTCAAGTGATTTCTATTATTTCATACAAATAAATAATTTCGCTTAAATAGAGGTAAATTTTCCTAATGTCCTATATATAGTACGGTCTAAATTACTTACATTTTGAAAAAAAAATTATGTTTATAAATTTTTATGTTTTTCTTATATGTTAATGAATTATATATTTTTTTAAATTATTTTTGTTTTAATGTCAAAACATCGCTTAGGCATATCTGGGTTAATAAATAAAAGCTGATGTGCGGGGGGGGAGGGGGAGGTACCATGATTTTGTTACACGCGGTATGTTGTTCGGAAGAGTAAATATTATATAATTACCTACATTCGTGCAAAAATTTTAATTCGCATTGTTATCTTTTCGAATCTAATGGACGTCTAAGACGTTTTAACGTCACCGTTACGATGCGACCATTTTGACGCCAATAAATTCGTTTACCTACACGTGAAAATGACGTGATTGATCGCAACATTTTCACTAAAATCAAGCAGCGTCTGCTTAAAATTGATATTCTGTATAAAAAAGTTTGTCATTAATAAAGGCAATTTCTAAAAAATTGTCGCATTGAACGTGTTAAATAACATTTTTAATTAAGATTCGGCAATATAAATGAAATTGACGAGTGGGTAGTTGAAACAAAAGCGTATAATCGCGCGTCGTCAGATTTAACCACAGATTAACTTAAAATGAATTACGACAGAAATGGTCGTCCTTAAAATTTTTGCGTTATTTAACTTGATTTGTACTCTATCTGCGGCCTGCTTGACGCTCGCGCCATTGCCAAAGATCGAGTTGCGCCGATTAAAAAAAAAGGCAATTTTTTCGAGTTTCCGCCACGCAACGGCCAAAGCGCGATTCGAAAATCTACCGCGCGAATAGAAGTCTGTGGACGATTTTTTCCCACGCGTTACGCAATTTCGTTATTTAGAAACGGTTCAAGTTCCATTGCTTTGAAGTGCTAAGCCGAAGAATGGTTTATTTACGGTCGTGGGCACGTGTGAGTTTCTATATGTATTATTTCATTATATCACGAACGCGCCCTGAAAACGCTTCGTGCACTAAATCTGAAAATTTTATTCGCGCGGTCGCGCTCGCATTGTACACTAAATATTTATACTTCCGTTTAATAATATATCGGGGAAAGGGTAAACGAACTAGCTAGTTATGTAAAAAATGAAATTTTACAAATTTTTGGTTTCCTTTCGAGTACGTAGTGGGCGGCGACCGAACCGGTCGGCGCGACGTAAATTTGCTTCCGCGGTAAACGTGTTCTCATAAAGTTATCGATATCGAGAGAACGAACGTTGGCGAGGTAAAAAATTGCACCTCCGCTTTAATAACTAGCGGGGATTGTCGTTCCCCGACTTGTTGCCAACGAGATGGATCTTTTCGAGTCGTAACCGCATAAACTTGCATGTCCGTTAATGTCTTCGACTCGAACGTGTCCATCAATGCACTCTTTATTTTTCTTCGACCGACGACGTCACGTGTAGCTACGGAATGTTCTAAAGTATTTTAAACCGATACTCGATGGTCAAATTTAAAATGAGTATCGATGTTTCTTCACTCAAACACTTTCGATTTGTTTTTATATAGATCGGTCATAAATCGTTGTATAAGTACAGTGGTTCGTCGCTTATCGTGTTCACCGGTTATTAGAATCGGCCGCTTAATATGCTCGTTATTCAACTGTTTTTTTTTAATCGCCCTTTAACGGAAACGTCAGATGCTATAATTGGATTAACGAAACTATGAATTTACGTCATCAATGACGTTTTTTGTGATAAAATACGTCATGAAAGCACGAATATCGTCGTCTGCGTTGATTCACGTCAGTTGAAACATATGATAAGTGTCAACTAACAATAAATCAACGCAAACGACGACAAATACGCTGTCTATGAGCGTTAACCTTAACATAACATAACCTCAAACATTTTAACCGCTATACCAAGAAGATAACATCCAAACATAGTAAACCGTGACGTCATTACAAATTAATTACGTAAGTGCATCGTCTCGTGAATCTAACTAGATACAACAGTCCCAACATAATTCGCTTTTCAAACGTCGAGTGGGTTAACATTTATTTTAAGTACTTTCGGCCATACGCTAACCTCCAGTCTGTATCAGGAAAGTCGTTCACGTTCAGTGTTTTGGTTACAATAAGAACACTTTTGCCACCGTTCATCAATATGTCCAAGAAACTCAAAATGATTAATGACCTACCATTTTTTTCGAATTGGTTATAGATTAAATAAGTCGTTAAACAGCTGTTAGAATTTTTTCGTCCCCACGAAGAGCTTAATCCAAACTTTAACTTTAACCAACTATTTCCGAACCACCCTGATAATCCACGATTATCTAAAAATTGCCTACAATATTTTCTATGGAATTTCCGGGAAATATTTAAAATTACATGCTTTTTTTTTAATTTTAGACGAAGTTAACGAAAAAAAATTAATTGCTTTTTGTAAAATGTGATTTAACAAAGAAGATGAAACGTAAACGGCGTTAAAATTAAAGTTGACCGGTTTGTTTTTATACGGGGTGTCTTAGAAAAGGCGCTAAACGAGAAAATGTAAAACACAAAATCTCGAAGCTGGAGATTACTGCACGCCAAAATGTGACGATCGAGCCCAATATATCGTTGATTTAATCTATTTTCGAGACATAATGTCCCACACGTTTACCTACTCCTTATGCGTGCATATAAAAGAACTTAAACAAAGTTACAGGACGTTCGAGGTTGGAATGTTATTTTGAAATTTCTCAATATTTTGTGAAAATTGGTACGAGGATTGCAAATTTGAAACTTATTTTGACGTTGCCTAGAGAGGGCGCTAGTTATAACCCACCGCCTCGGTAAATCGAGGCGTAATTTTGTTTCCATCGAACAACGGTCGCAACGAATCGAATATCTGAAAGGGCGCTTCGTTTTACAGAAAAAAGTGACTTTTGTTTAATATCGACAACTCTATCGGTTCGCGAGATATTTATTCGCTCTTAAAAGGTTACTTACATTGAACTTACATTAATTGACTTAAATTAACCTGCTTTATGTGCTGTTAAAATAGTGTCGACCTTTTCTAAGACGTCCCGTATATAATTCGGTGAACCTTTAAATAATTAACGAAATAAAATTAATGATAATATAAGGGGGGGAATTCGAGCCGAAGAAATTATCGTCGAAGTTGGTTTTAGTCTTTTTTTTTTAAGCGAGCTCAGGCAAACTAGTTTGTTTTCTAATCAAAATGAAGAAACAAAAGAGGAGGAAGACGATTTATTTTATTTTATTTTTAGACGTACAATATTCTATTTACAGTTGATAGTGAATATTGACTGTTAATCAATCATCATTATAATTCCCATTATGCACTTAACTGTGGGCTTGTGTGTTAATTGATTGAAATTGTTTATGTCCGCATTTAATTCTAATAAAAATTTGAGTAAACGTTATTGTTCTAAATTTGTTTGACCAACTTCGTGCTTAAGTATATTTATACTTAATAGATTTCTTATCTAATTATCACATCAAACAATTGCAGGCATAATTTCCATTTTCAATGCACGTTCCGTATAAATTATTATCGAACAGCCTCCTTCCAATAAATAATGAAGGCCATCGAACGCCAAAAAAATATCAAAAGCCAATTGTGAAGTAATAGCTGTCGGCGATCTATCGGTTTCTAAATCTATATCCATGTATCGCATCTGGTAAAGAGCTATTTATCAGAAAAGGGACCGTTGAGATACTTATGTGCTATTATTTTGCACATACTTTATGTAGTTCGAGTCGCTGCCCACGCTCTTCGTATTCATACCATTCATGTCCGCGTTTCAGGGCCGAAGGCGCTTTTGTATTTACGATCCGAATCGGGGGAAAAAATCCCATACCGTGTATTTATAGGATTTTGCGTGACTCTCAGTACTTACGTCCATAAAAATTCCTTAATATCCGCTTATCATTCGCCAAACAATTCGAAGATTGTTCAAAATAAAAGATGCAAAGCCAGATAATATATATATATATATATTATTATTATTTTATTTTAAATAAAGCCTTCCTTGTCGGGGCCGAAACAATTTATCAACGTCCGAAACGGCATATGGCATCACAAATAAGTCGAATTCTTATAATAGAGCGAATATTTCCCTGTAAATAACTGAAATTATGTAACGCGTGATTTATGCGGCGGTTCGGGATTCAATGGGAGTGTCCCAAAATCGAGCACGAACATAAATTTATCTAGTTTTATACATAGTTATCTAAACTGTGGTGGAATTACGACACAGTCGTCGATATTTTCGAAACGATTTGTTTGGATAAATCGTGAAAACTTTTAAGAACGCAGATTAACAACACGGTCGCCTGTTTTGTTTAGATTATGATTAGGTTAAGCTACGAGTTTCGTTTCGTCACATTTCGCCCCCCCCCCACATATCGTTCGTGCTCAAAAATCTCATTCCAAATTACGTGTTATAAGAATTTTACGAATATATTCTATACCTTGTACTAACCACAATAACCGCCAGAGCCGTTTCCGAGCCACCCCCTAATTCAAAACAATCCCCTTTTAATATTCGGGGCGCGTTATAATACAGGGCGTCTAGGAAATGACGAGAAATCTTCCGGGGACTTATGAAACACGTCAAAACGAAACTTTAAGTGTCCGTAAATTTTTTTCGTACGACGCTCCCCAGTTATATTCGCCCCCAAAAGTTGAAAGGAACTTGTTTAAATAACACTATTATTTTTTGATTAAAATTTAATCACGTTTGGTTTACATATTTTAAAACAATTAATATTTCAAAACAAAACAAATTAAAGAGGGACTAAAGGGCCCTTTAAGTGCGATTTTCTCGAAAATTGCTCGTTCTATGGAAAGTGGACAAGAGCGCCTTTTTTATTCGTAAATGTTGGGGGAATCCGGCAATGAAGTTAAATTTGGTTTAAATTGATCCAACGAAAAATATGATCGGAAACGTCAACGTATCCTTACCCACTCCGCCTCCCCCCCCCCCCTTAAAGTGGTTTCTAAAAATCTAAGAAACTTTTTTAAAATACTTTATTTCTCAGGAAGGTAAATCAAACAAGATTAAATTGTAATAAAAAATAAAAGTGCTATTTAAACAAATTGATTTTTCCCTTTCAACTTTGAGGAGGGGGTTGAAGAATATCTCGGCAGAGGAGCGTTGTGGGAAAAAGTTTATAGAAACTTAAAGTTTTATTTTGACGAAGTCCTATACGTCACCGGAAGATTTCTCGTCATTTCCTAGACGCCCCTTGTATTAAAAGCGGGTTATTTTGAATTAGGGATTGGCTTCAAAACGGCTCTGACGTTTATTGTGATCAGTATGGGGCACACAATATACCCCTAAAATTTTATGCTTGCATCAGGAAATGCGGAAGTCGACCGCATTTTTACACTAACGATAAGAATCTGAACTAATTGTCTTACGTCATTTTACAATTTCCTTTTTTTGGTTGGATTCCCAGAAAAAAATTGAGCCAATAAACCCCTGTTCCTTCTGCGCTTCAACCTAGAAACCTAAATAACTGGGAGTAAATGTCAATTAATGGAATTTAAACGAAGTTAGCGCAGGCTAAAGTTCATGTTCATTTTTCTTAAACAAAATTGAAAACAATTGAAAACACGCGACGCGACGGTTTTTTAATAATCGACTACGGAAAATATTTGTTAAAGTCTTAGAAATCGAGGCCGAACTTATTGTCCGCTCGTGATGATAAATCGACGCTGTTTAGTTATCCGATAACTTATCGAAAATTACATATGCACGTATTTCAGTAATTCGCGCGTTCCAAAAATCGTAAAATATGCCGTTTCTTGGCTTGCATAGTTTAAAACCTATATCGTAACAAACGGCGAAATTTATTTGACACGTTTCTCGCATTATTCGCGACAAATAATAAATCTAAACAAAACGGTGAAATGCGACCCCGTAAAAAAATTATTTGAAAACTGACAATTTCGGAATGCACTGTCTACGCAAAGAAGGAATGTTTGTTATTCGAGGCACGAGGCAAAATAAATATTTTAAAATCGAATAATCGTTGTTATGTAATAAGAAATATTCCGCGTTAGATCGTTAAATGAAAACCGCCCTTTTTATGTTGTGTAGTATATGTACTTCGATTGTTTACCCAACAATAAGTAATGATTTTCGAAATTTGTAGCGATCAAAAAATCGGGAACCCTTTACACCGTGTTGATAAATGATAATAAAAATATTTGTTCTTATTTTTCCGGTGTTATTGTTACTAAATTTTAACAGATGATGCCCTTACTTTAGATGCATGAGATAGTCGGAATAACTCATTTTCACAAAAGCCCTTTGCCCTTTTGACAAAACGCCATCGATATTATTATGGAAACAACGTGGAGATTTCAACGATGTATTAGAACACAAACTCCCATTTAGTACCCAATAAAAGAATTTGAGAATTGATAAATCTTAAAAAAAACAGACTTAAATTAGATTATCTTTCGAACTTATTGGTTTTGTATAATTAGTTATTTTTATTATATTTTTATAAATATTTTAAAATATTTCCGTTGAGATAAGTTTGACGTTATATATATATATTATTATATATATTAAATATATATTTTTATTATTATTTTTTATTATCTTCGGTTATTTTATTTTGAAGGAGGAGCGCCATAATCTACCGATAAAATTAATTGAAATAATTAAATAGCAAAGAAACTTTAAAAATAATCAGAAACTTATAAAATGATTTAAAACGCTCGCGCGATTATCATAATACGAAAGCAATCTGGAGATTTCAACGTTGCGTCAGAACACGAACTCGCATCCAGCGATAAAATAATAATTAATTCGAATAATAAAAATTAGTCTTTATTTTTTTTTGAATTTTAATAAACTACGATTACATATCCAATATAACATAACAATAAATTTAATTAGTCAAACAATTAAATAGACCAAACAGCTGACTTATCAATTCTCCGGTTTTATAATTAGTCGAGCTTCGGTCGTTTTATTTTGAAGAAGGAGCGTCATAATCTTTTTTTTTTAATTCAATCTAACAAAATTAATTTAAACAATAAATTAAACGGCAACGGAAAATTAGAAATAGGCAGAAACTTATAACGATTTAAATTATTAGGTGCTCGCGCAGTTATCATAATATGGAAACGATCTGGAGATTTCCGACGCTGCGTAGAACACAAACGTCCAATCCAGCAATAAAATAATTCGAGAATCAATAAAATGGTGTCTTGAAACGTTTTTGAATTACGTTTTGTATAATTAGTTGAGCTTCAGTTGTTTTATTTTGTAGGAGGGGCGTCGCAGGTATAATCTTGCGATTAGAACGTCCAAAATAATTTAATTTTACGACGCAGACGAGGAAAGTTAAGTTTTTATCGAGACGATATTATAGACAGTTTTACAGTGCGTTTTATGGCCGAGGGTCGAGGGGGGGATTTGATCGGTGTTGATTTGGGTGGATTATAATAAAATCTCTCTACGTTTGAAACACAACCGTAAAAACATTACTGAAACGTTGTCCCGTAAAAAAATAAAGATCGATTACTTATAAAATAATAAATGTTCAAACAACATTTGTTGATGTGTTACGTGTAAAATCGCTTTCTTGTAAAGAGAGGATCTGTGGTACCGAATTTTAATTTGTCCACAACATTTGTGGGTAACCACTTATAGATAAATTTTAGTTTTCAAGAACTAATGTGAAAAATCTCCATGTTTCGGCAAAGTTCGACAAATACATATGTCGTTATTAATATTCGTTCAACAAACGTCAAACTTATCTCAATGGAAATATTTTAAAAGCTGCCACGAAAACCTTTTTTTTGTGTTTCAATTGATAAGAAAATTAGACGTTTAAAAAGGGCACGTCGCGCTTTTTTACGTTTTTTTTTACCCGCCTTATCCCTCGTGTCACGTCATGTCGCGAAATTCTCACCTCTTCCCCAGAAAATGATGTCGCAGTGTCAACTTGACGCCTCCTAAATATTACAAAAATATTTAAACATTTGCTTCGTTTTCTTTGTCTACTTGTAAACTTGTCTAACTTTGTTTTGTCGCCGAGGAGACGCGAGACCGACGAGACATTTGACGTGTACAATGTACGTGTTGACTTATAATGTATATATTTTCACTACGAACAATTAAAAAATTGTACTAACATACAATTAGAGATTTTTAACTGAACATGTCCAATAAAGTTAGTTGTTTTGACGTAGAAAATGTAATTTTTTATTTCCTGATATCGATCCGGATGACTGGAGTTCGGATAAATGGAGTTCTACTGTACGTGAAATTCCCTAAATTTGGGGAATTTCACTTACCTACGTTACAGTAGAAAAAAATTAATTTCTATACGAACCCATTGACGTCCCATTATGAATAGTCACTAAATGTCTTTAAAACGTATGTCTTTAAAAAAAAATCAAAAGTGGTGTTTTTGAGACATTAAAAAAGTTCTTTTAAGGTCGGTAAAAATTACAAAGTTTAAATATCACAATCATGTTGCATGTCAAATTAAAGTCCATTAAAAACAGAAGAGAATAACATCAAATTGAGCGCTGTAGAACGAATAGTTTTTGAGTTAAAGATGTTGTAATTTTTGTGTGATTTTTGCTTCTTATAAAATTAATGACTCAAAAACTGTAAGCCGCAAAAATCTGAAACTTTGGGTTTTTTGTCTTCTCGATAGGTACGATGAAAGCCTAAATAAAAAATCTTACAAATCTGTAAATCTTAAAGTCCAAAAATATGTTTTTGCGTGTAATGTCCCTGTAATGATTTAAAACGTACGTTCCTTTTACCATTGTCCTACGTTAAATGTTGCACTGCACAATACAATTTTATGGAAACTTTCGTACGATATCTGGCGTGACGTCACATATTTGCTAACCCCCCCCAAGCCTTCGTGTCACGATCCGCGATCTCCCCAACTTTTTGTCTCGATTTATGTTTTTTTGAAAATTTGAGTGGCACTTCACTTTTGTTATTTACACTTTGAAACGATTTCAGCGTTTGGATTAAAAAACTTTTCAGTCGTTCCAGTATCTCTGCAAGGGAGAAGATCTTATTTACAAAATGGAAATTTTCCGTTGGCACGTTTCTTGGCTTGAGCTTCGACTCTCAACTTTCAGATCTAAAAAGCGCCTAA
The DNA here is from genome assembly GCA_036326145.1 of Rhagophthalmus giganteus. Lineage (NCBI taxonomy): Eukaryota > Metazoa > Arthropoda > Insecta > Coleoptera > Rhagophthalmidae > Rhagophthalmus > Rhagophthalmus giganteus. Next base: position 2,275,269 of record JARFJA010000099.1, on the reverse strand, counting down.
TTTTCGAAAGCACGCTTGCGTTAATTTGCTCTGTGCAGAGCACTTAGGTCTTTTTTTTTTTAATTATTGGAAATCCGATTAACGTTAATTTCGACTAATTGCACTACAAACTCGTCGAAAAAACTTTGAAATTCCAACATCGATTACGCGAATCTGATCATTTTAAAAGACTCCAAACGCGGCGGCGGTTTCTTGCAAAACGACCGGGAGACTTCAACGCCGCATTAGAACGCGAACCTTTCAAGTCCGTCTCGATCGTCCAATAATTCCTTCCGACCCGATCGCGTTTTCATAGAAACGTCCGCTAAACTTTGCCAAAGCAATAAAACGGGACGTTTTTAATTAAAGCAAAACAAGAAGTACCTACAGTCGAGTGTAGTAATATAATGGAATATCGCATCAGCGCTATAAGTACAATCAAGAAGAGCCAATGAATCAGCGGGAGCAGCTGATCGACTGCAGTAGTGTCACGTATATATCAACATCCTCGAGGGAATACAAATGTCCGCACCAATTAATGTTGCCGATCAGTGGCGTACGTTATTCGGTTTCCCCCTATAGGTGGGTAATTAACAATCGCATTTATTTCGATGCCGATGCGCGTATCGCGCGGGATTCCGAACCGCGTTTCGCTGAATCTATATACCTTATAGCTGAACCGCGCGATCCTTCTCGAAAACGTGCAACCACGCTCCACGGGATTATCTTAATTAAATCTGCCTTAATGGTCGGAAAATAAAGAGGCTCGCCGTTAATAATTGTGCGGAATTTTACGTGGCACTGACAAATAAATATGTGGATGCCGATTCCGGAAACTCCTTCGTTTGTAGCGTAAAGGTAACTTTGCCATCATTAGTTTTTGAACGTGCTTTGATTAGCGATCGTTGTAATCCAACTTCACTTCGAACTCACTTCGCTTATCTGATTTATGTCTATCAGAGCTTGAAGCGTAGTTATTCCGCGTTTGCTCGATCGTTATCAAACCTGTCTTTTTGATCGGTTTTAATATTGTTTAATTAAACTTCACGACGTTATCGATTAAATTACGATTATTGTTAAGGTTTCCGGTTTTTTTTTAATTGTACATTTTAATTTAACGACAAAAAATTCGAATTTGTCGCGATTTTCGTGCCGCGCAAATGCCGACAAAAAATTTAATTTGCTACAATCGTTGTATTCCAATTAAAAATTTGCGATTGGAGTTCCAAACCCGAAAACGTGCCCTATCGGTCGAACGAAATCTAAAATTTGTAGAAATGTTGGTTGGCGCGACAAAAGAGTTGTTTGTATTACAAGCGAACGCGAAGGGCAAAGGTGTTAGTTTATTTACGTGACAGAAACGGTGCCGTGTATCGCCATATTTGTTAATTTTAATCCAATCTGACGTGTTTGCGAGCCGAGGTGTCTTGTAATAGCGGTATTTACCGCTTATTTCCAGCGAGTCCTTTTGGTTCGCGTTCTCTCGTATTTTTGGTTTCGATTCAAAGTCGACTCGATTTACGGCGACGTTTATTTCCTGAATTATATGCCATTTATTCTAATTTATAATCCGAACACCTTTCTCGTTTAAAATCTGCTTTATCTGTTTGCAGATGCCGGAAGAGACGCCCCCGAACCATTATCTTCCAGAAGAAGACGACAACCCGAGGTTGTGGCTAGCATGGGCCTTATCGGTTCAGTCGTTTATATTTAAAATTCTACTGGCCTGTTAAGTCCCAAGTTATTGTCAACAAGAGCCGCCGTAATTGGAATGAATCAAGAGCCCCTTTCCGGAATTTTATTATTTTTTCAAAATGGATTTTCGTGCGTATATTCGACAAATTATTATTTTTAAATAACATGGTTCCTACGGATTTCTTAACTTTTTTCCCCCCCTTATTTTATTAAGCACAAAAACTACGCTTTTAACAGATGGTTGCCACAATTTTGGGGTTTCTCAGTGGCATTTGCCTGATATGTCGTTGCAATGCCCTTGGAAATCCCAAACATGTATGCGACTTTCCGTCATCTCGCGTTTGGCCCACAACTTTAAACGCTAAATTGCCAGTTAGTCTCTGTTGGAATCATGTTATTCGTGATCGTTTCATGCTAGTTCCTTAAATGGTCGCTTTAGACAAGTTTTACTGTAGTATTCGGCGTGTTGTCCGTCACTTGATCGTGTCACTTGGAAAAGTCTCTATAATTTAACATCGATGTTATAATTTTAAGGACAAGTTGTTGTGCGAAACATCGTGGCATAAAATTCAGGCGGTACTAGGAATTTTGGCGACAACGATTAACGTCAATATGTTTGGGTACAGCACAAAGACGGCACAGGTAACTATGTAGTCGTCAAATTTGCCCCATACACACCATACACGCCACCTATCAGTATTCCATACGTGCACGAGGTGTATCCAAGAAGTAACAAGATTGGTACTAAACAACAAATTCAAAGTAATTCGTCTGGGTAATCTCGCCACCGGAGACGTACGTGGCTTCTGCTCCAAGAAACACTGCTGGAAGCCTTCGACCGAAAGTGGACCGTCACGAGCTTTTGGACGTTGTACACGGCGGGCTTGGACAAAAGAATCGGGCAAGTAGAGGGCTGCAATGCCACAAAGATGTCTTTTTTGATCAAGAATGCAATCGCCGATTTCATTCACTCGCAAAACGTTCCGCGAGCGAGCGCGAGACAGTTTTCCACCCGCGAGTTCTTCAGACTCGTTACTTATCGGGCGCACCCCGTATAATCATTGTCGATAGTTAATGTGCGACTCTAACAAGGAAGGTTAGGCAGGAAACTTTGCAGGATTGTAGTATTAATCAACCGTAATCAAGAGCCGTATTCCGTTCGTGCTCTTACGCGGTTTAAGAGGGTGAAATCTACCCTTGAAAATTGCAACTTTTTTCGATTTTGTTTGTTATCTGTGAAACAACCAGAGCTATCGCCAACAAACTATATATTTTTGTAAATGGAGGTTCAAGACCTACATTATGATATAAAAACTACGGATGAAAATCCTAAGGGGTGTCATCCCTTCGAATTTTCACCCCTAAATTTGCCATACTTGGGTACATTTTTATATCGGCAGACGTATATATTCATGTAAAGGACAATTAAAACTATGTTTTGAAAAAAAACAACGCGATGTAGTTTTATACAGTAGGTGACATATTGAAAATTTATTCATTCGGAGGGAACCACAATAATTCTAAATAATTGATATTTCTCTAAAGTCTATAATAAATTTTGTCAAGTATCAAGTTTATCAAAAATAATTAAAACAAACATTCAATTGTCTGCCATCGTTTGGATATTTCCCACCATATTAACTCTTAAACACACTAAGAAAATTTTAGTAGCGTTATGACGCAGGTTTTGTGCGACGGGAGCTTGGGCTATTAAAGGGGTCGTAGTGGCAGTTTGATAAAAAAAATCACTATTTACTGCCTTTATCCCTCAGAATTATAAATTTGCTCTATTTTTAATTTAAAAACTATTCGTGTGCCTCTCGACATTGAAAATTTCCCTATTACAAACCATAAACCAGATAAAAGTTTAATCGCATTTTTATGTGGCCGATAAAATATAAAACAACTAATAAAACATGTGCTTAAACACATAGCTTATCGTAGTGAAAACAAGGAACTGAATGTTCTTAAAATAAAAGCGGGATTTCCGAGTATCCACGTAAAAACACAAACGCATTTATATATATAGAATTCTGGAAAAACCGCTTCAGATCTTTCGCGTTCTTGATACAGAGCGGTAGTGTTTGTTTAAGTAGTTCGAATTTTAAATTACGTTGTCGTATTGTTCGTGTGTGCGAGGAGTGCTCGTTCGGTTTATAAAGCCTTTTTGCGAGTGTTGTGATTTGTTCTTTAAAAGGATTACAAACAAAAAGATTTAATACGACGAGGAAAGGTAGGATCTTCCTTTGTGATCCGCTAAGCGTTCACTAGTCCGCATAGGACGCACAGCACCATCGTTTAAAATTTTCACTCCTAATTTCTGTATCATAATGAAGTTCTTGAACAGTCATTTATAAAAATATACAGTTTGTTGGCGATAGTTCTAGTTGTTTCATAGATAATAAGCAAAATCGAAAAAAATTGAAAACAAAAAACAAAATCGCCACTTATTAGGGAGTTGTAGGGGGTTGTAGCTTTAATTTTATTTTTTCGTTTCCTCGTATATGTATTCTAATTTCCATTATCATTGTTGTAAGGTATCGTTCTGGTTATTGTCCTTCATGCTAATTTGGTGGAGTTAACGGATGGGAGGTGCGCTTGCTGATATAACCAGGAACATGAATTAAGAAAACATCAAATATTAAAAATCTCCTGCGAATTGATCTTCGCAATTCAATACAGGTTGTTAGCGTGAGTTGTTGTTGTTTTTTTTTATTTTATTTACTTTTTACATTTAACAGTTTATCTACGACGTTATTAACATCATTTCAATTTAATTTAATTTGTTTTTCTTTTATTCTTTTTTTAATTTCGATTTAAACATTGGCGCGTTAGTATTGTTTTATTGTTGAACTTTTTTAAATAAAATTGTAAGATGAGTTTACAAATCGTGCTCTAGCGATAGCGATAGCCAATGAAATTGGAAAGATTGAAGTAGCACCATTATTCGATTGGTTGTCCCAGTAATCGGACCACAATTCTTAAACTCAGCTTTAAATTTATATGATAACAATGTTGAATATGCCACGCCAATGTGACGAATCTTTGTTTAAATAATTACAATTAGTTAATAATTTAAAATAGATGTTTTTGTTGTATAAACAACTCTGATAGTGTATGGATAATGAATTTGTGTATAGATAACGTTCTGTATAGGAAATACACAATAGTCATATTGTGATTATAAAGTTGGCAGCTATGTTAGTTATGAATATCACTAGTTTTAAAATAATTTTAACAAATATGATAACAAATGGATTATTTTAGTCATTGATAATCAACGTGTTATTTTTACAAAATAGTGAGTGCATTTATGTAAAGAATTATTAAATTCTATTCTTTTATTTTATTACTGCGGGTTCCATAACCTTAGTTTCTTGTAATTAATGCAAATGCTCGTCATTCGACTTTTGATATAATTTATTTACAAATTACAGGTTGCAGTCGACAAATCGAGCAGGTCCAGGAATTCAAATACCCGAAGAATGCTAACTTTTCCACCAAAAGCAAAATTCCCCTCTTCCGAACACCGTTCCTGCCAATTTTCCTGAATGGATCGGAAACATCGACTCTGCTTAAGTCAGACTCGAACAAGCTCGAGGTCTTCCAAATGCGATCGATGCCCGAAACAAATCGTGGATGTCATTCGGCAACCGAAGCATATTATGAATGATATACGGAATCTAGCGGCATGCCTACAGTAACGTGATTGAGAGAATGACCTTCTACCTAATCGCCAGCTAAGGACTAACGAATAATATAACAAGAGAAAGGATTCGAACATGAATTCCAACGTTCCAGATGGTATTAGTAAAACTCGCCTTTGCAAATTTACGTTATTCCTTCATATCTTGGAGTGAAGAATTGTGAATTGGACAAATTCGAAGGGAACAATGATTATTTGGGAAAATATCGTGGTGATCTTGGTTTCGTTCGAGTTGTTTAGCAATTGCCGAAATAAAAAATGCAACAACTAAACAAAAGAAGAAGTTGTTTTAGGTAACAGAACTAATAAGGAAAAGGACAACTATTTAAATAATAAATTATGTTATTTAGGGGGAGGAAACTAAACCAATCGTATCGATTCATGTGATGACTTATAGAAACGATGGACTATAACTTATCATGTGGAGCATCTTAAGAAGGATTTCTAAGTAAAGCATAATGGTTGTACGAATATGTGCCTGTTGATATGTTGGAAAATATATGTCGGGGTAATAAAATCAATTTGTTATTTTAGTTTAATTTTGTGTTAACACATAGAAATTATTGTGAAACAGTTATTTCTATGGTAATTAAGTGGCGGTCAGAATTAACTATTGGCAATTGAAAAATCGGCCCAATTCTGACCATAGAAATAATAATCACTAACTGTTGGACAGTCGTTATAGTAGCGGTTGTTGAAACAATTGTTTTGAAAATAGTGATCGACTGATGCTTAGTATTAACTGGCAATTGAAAAATCGGCCCTTAGGGGTTTATTGAAATGTTTATTTATTTTATTATACAAATGTTTTAGGTCGTTATAATCGCATGTATTTTATTTGCCTGTTAGATATTGCATGTATTTAAAAATTGTCGACGTTTAAATGTCGGTAATAAGTCAGTTGAAAATTCTGAATTTTAACATCTGCTTGTTCATTTGAATTGATGGCCGTATGTTGTTTTATTTGATTGCTATGTTTGAAAAACGCGAATTTTTCTCAGAATAATTACGATAAATGTAAATATTATGAATTATATATTTAATGACTATTCTCTATTTCGAACTAAAGCTCTTTGTCGATACATTTATTTAAGGAAATCGCTTAGTTGGCCACTTAGCCAATTTCCATCTCTGAATGCGTCCAATCTATTCAAAATATCCACCAAAATTTAAAATAATTAGTCCCGAGATCTTCAAAATGCTAATCGTTATTTTTGAAACAGATTTAATGGTGTAACTGGCCAACACCAGGTGACAATTTCTCGCGATGCAAGACAGATAATAACTGCACAGGAGCTGCGCAGAAGAGACATAAATTTAAAAAAAAAGGTAACAGAAAAAATAACATACTTTTAATGTGCTAACAATAAGTTTTGTCGTTCTTTATGAAATACAGAAATTTAGAAAGGGACTGAATTAGGATTTTTCCCCCTACATATAGATTTCTGAATTTTGTAATGTAGCAAAAGCAACCTGTATAACAGCTTTCAGATTATCTGAAATATTCGAGTAACTTCCATTACAGTTTTTGCATAAATAAGGTCGTCATTTTGCGAAAATAAAACTTGTCCGTTCGGCAGAACTGCACTTTATTAAAAAAACCATCAAAATTACAGCAATTTGATCAAAGAATGGCCGCAGTTTATTCAGTTGACGTTGATATTTAAAATTTCATTAAATATTTGAAATACGTTTTAAGTCTATTTTACAAGTATTCATGTCGACGTTTAAAATACATAGAAATTACATTTGAATTTACTGAAAATACTGTTAACTATCTGAATCGCGATGTCGCCTTTTCTTTTTCCCATGCTTCTTATTTTTCTTGCTGTCGGATTCGCTGCTACTATCGCTCGAACTACTGTAACGTCTAACTTTTCTCCTATTCTTCGTGCTCGTGTGTTCCGATCGTCTGCCTCTTCCGCCCCTATCCGAATCGTCGTCCGACGACTGTTGTCCCTTCTCGATCTTTGTTTCCGATCGTCTTCCCTGTACCTATCTCTGTACCTCCTATCGTTAGAATGTCTATCTCTGCTCCTGTCGTGCCTCGATCTCTCCTTAGGCCGTCGCTCTTCCTTGGGCGACCGCCCCCTAACAACAGGCTCTTTGCCCCTCGCGTTTTTGTCGCGCTTATAATTCCCTCGGCCCAAGTCGTTTTTCTTATCGTCGGTCTTCCTGCCTTTCTCGTCGAAATGGGTGACGCCTCTACCCTTGCCGTGCCATTTCACTTTGGCAACCGACTGACTGAAGTCCACGTGAATTCGTCGATCGTCTATCAAAACATTGTCCATCTTGAAATAAGCGTCTTCGCACGCTTTTTGATCGTCGAATTCGATGAACGCGTACTGAAGAGAATCGCCAGTTTTTCGATCGCGTATCACTTCGCACGATTTAATTTTACCGAACCGGCTGAATATTATTTCTAGATCGTCGTCGGTCGTGACGGGATTCAGTTTGCAAACGAACAGGACGTTCTCGGGCGGCGCCATTTCGGCGTCGGGTATGTCGCCCACCATTTCCAGAATGGTCGCGCGCGCTTAGCCTCCCGTTCTGCTTTCAGCTCCTCGATTTCGTGCAGGTCTTTGCCGATGGTCTCGTCGATTTCTTCATCGGGAGCAATCCGGCCGCCTTGTAGCCGTTCGGCATTGGGCGACGGTGAGCGTGTTGGTACTTTTATACCTTCGATGTCCGGATACGGGTCGTCTAAGACGACGGTGTGCGTAATTCTGATGTCTTGGTAAGGCCGATTGTCGGTGTCGCATATTGCGTCGTTAAGATGGTCCAGTACGTCCAGCCCTTCGACGACTTCGCCGAAAACGCAATGTTGATTATCTAAATATGTCAAGCCGGGCGCTAAGGTAAAGAAGAATTGCGATCCGATCATGTTGTCCTCGACGCCCACAAACGAAACGAGCCCAAGTAGCGTGTGTTTGATGCGAGGTTGTACTTCCGATTCGAAGTACCGTTTGAGGGGACCGTCGACCACTCCGTATATCGACTCGCCGCCCTTACGAGAACCGGTCGGATCGCCAGTCTGCGCGATGAAGTCCCGACTGACGGTGTGAAACAAACTGTAATTGTAATATTTGATCTTGCACAGTTTTAGGAAGTTGAAGCAGGCCTTCGGACGTTCTTTAATGTAGAGATCTACGGTGACGTCTCCCAAAGTTGTTTCGATTACAACGGACATTTTGAGGTTAGCTTTCTGAAAATTCTTTTTAATCGAGTTTCGTAATCATTTGTCGAATCGTACTTACGTTTGTCTAGTTTTAGTTGATCCGTAAAATTAAGTTATCGCTTTGGATGAGAACTAACACGTTTTTTTCTTTTTTTATTATGTAAACACGGAACGTTTAATTATCGTTCGCGGAATGTTTTAGAAGCGTAGTTACAGCTAGCTGTAATATCGGCCACTGTAAACATTTTGATTGTTGTTAAAATGATGGCGTGGCTATTCTACGATAGATGGCGACACCGAAGGTGTCGGAAGGTGGTTAGGCAACGCACTTTATTTTGTGAAAATTGTTAATTTGAACTACAGATGGTTTCTGATTTGGAAGCCACTTAAAATTTGGAAAATGATAAACACGGGACCGTCATTTTTAATCATGGTTTTTATAACTTACGTTTATTTCTTCGATAATTCGTTGAATGTAATTTTTCGCGCAAAAAGTATGTTTATTTTATCAAATGAAATATAAATTGGAGGGTCTCCATTTGCGCACATCAAGAATTAGTCGGGAAAGCGTCGCGACGTCGTAAAACTTAAAACGGACAAATGACCAAAGGCTCGGGGGAGCAAGTTGGATAAGGCTGCCCAGATGCGACATTGCGATTGCCCATTGTCTGCACGGCCACCTCGATTCGGACTTCCTGATTGAATTAAGGGCGAATTCAGCTTATTGCGTGGGGATTTCGAAGTGCTACTGCGGAGCAAATTGAGATCGCCCTTACGTCATCCCGTTCAAATTTGAGCGTCGCTGCGCGAACGAAGTGAAAAAAAACAATAATAATAATACGGGAACGCCTGCAATAATTACTCGTCGTTGTCGTTGGAGCGGCTTCGTTCAAGTTCCATAATATAACTTAACTTTTCGTGCACGAACGGGTTTTAACGCCCCACGCTTAACTTTTCAAAACTTAATTTGCTGCCAAAGTCAGCTGTACCCACTACAGAGACACCTTCAAGTGTCACCGCCAATTACTAACAATTAACTAAGTTAGTTTAGACGGTGCGCGTCACAGATACGACGCCGAGACGTTTCGCAAGATCCGCTTGTACAAATTCATTTTGCAAGTTAACAAATTGAAAGTTTTAAGTTTGTCGAGTTCTATTCGGAAACGATTTGATTAGTTAACTTGGGGGGTGGGGGGCGCTTTTCTTGTTTTGTTTCGTATTGTTTTTCGAGTTGCCGATACGTACAAACGGCCATTTCGAACGCGTTTTTCAGGTGGAAATTGTTTCCCTCGACTTTTTCATCGTCTTTCTGACATTCGAAATGTTTCTTTAATAAACGAACGTGCAAAATTAATGATCGCGGACGTCGAACGCCTTGCTAACGGAACCCGCGGCGAATTGTGCTAAAATAAAAGATTTCATATTCGGCACATGTCCCATGCAAAGTGGAGGTCCCGGGGGACCCGCCCGGCCTGTAACCGGGAATACGGAACTTTGTATGTGGTGCATTCGAAATTGGGGCATGTGTAAGGTACGTGAGGGATGTTCGTAGGTCTTGGTTTTCGTGAGGGGTTCGTTTACGGCAAGTAATAACCCTGATCGAACTGATTATAGAAATACTTACGACGTTAATACTTAATCGATAAACGGCAGCTACACTCTCACGAATTTAAACCCTTAAATCCGACCAATAAAATTTTAATGCAAACCGTATTCATGAGGATTTAATCACATCTTAAGTAATGATTAATTCAGGGACATATAGGGCGATTTAAAACGACGGCGACGACGCAATTTCCGAGTCTAAATAGTGAAACAATGGGAGGAGAGGGCCTCGTGTCTCCCACGTAAAACTTTCTCATCTCCATTAAATATGCATCGGAAGTTTTTCTTGAGTTTTTCGGTTTTCTAACGGGAACGGACGTTGATGAGGGTGCGTGTGTGGTGAATTTTGAGCGGCGCCAGGGAAAGTTTCTAATTCATTTCGGTTATGTTTATTTTCGGTTGGAAAAAAAAGCTTTTATTTTTTTTTTGACGCGATAGTCGTTGAGTCGATAATATAATTTAATAAACCGCGAAATCGGCGACGCGGAAAATATTGAAAAATTTCGAGTTGTGGAAAATTAAGTTTTTTTTCCTAAAACGTCCCCTTTCGGAATTGCACTCCTCGAAAAGGGAAGTTTTTGCCTTTTTATTTCTCGAACTTGGAGAAATCTAGACGAACGACGTTTCGTGGATGATTTCATTTAGATCTCCTATCGTCAAAAGGGCGCGGGTTGAAAATTGATGCAATCCCTGTTGGTTTTTTACGTTCCAAGTTTCACTGCATCGACTGCATTTTATTTTTTTCGCTGAAAAACCGTCGGTTTCTCGCGAAAAACGAAAGAGCCAAAAACGGTTCCAAATAAATCGAGCTTTTCGAATTGCAAAATTTCAACCCGCCAAAAAGTTCTTTAAAGAAATCCAGAAGGTGAAATCATTTTAAATCGAGAGGAGAGATCAAACGGGGCACGCGTTTACCCCAAAGTCACCCCCCTACCTCGACGTTTTGACCAAAAAACCAAATCTCGATCGATCGATCGAAATTAAATAAACAAATTTGCATAAGTTTAGGTATCGCTTGCGCGTCGCCGCGCGCCGTAACTTTTTTCGTACGCGTGTCAATTAAACGTAATCATAAAAATCTGACCGCGCGCGCGTAAGCCACGGTGTCGAATTTTCATGTCGCATGTCCATTAAAAACTCCTTTTTTTTTAATTTTTCGTCGAAAGAAACACGTTTTATTGAAAAATAATATTTACGGGAGAAAATAATAATTAAAAAAAAAAACAATTGTCGCTTTTCTTCGATTCTTTCGGAATCGGTACGTCGCATCAAAATTGCAAAGAGACGTGAACGGTAGAGAATTTTATGCCGATTCCAAAACACATTTCACATTACCGATCCGATGAGTGATAACGGACGTTAGAATTTTTTAATTTTTTTTTGAACCTCGGAATTTTAAATTTACTTTATTTTTAATTTAAAAGCTATTCGTGTGCCCCGCAACGTTGAAAATTTTCCCCTATTATAAACCATAAAACCAGATAAAAGTTTAATCGCATTTTTATGCGATTAGGGAGAAAATCGAAATTAGTATTAACAAACAAGCTCTTAATATATAATATGATCTTTAAACCCATATGGACATATGGCATTCAGCTTTGGGGAACAACGGCAAACTCCAATATTCAAATACTTGAGAGATTTCAAAATAAAGTGGTAAGGTCAATGTGGATGCACCATACTTTGTGAGAAATACAGACATTCTTAGTGACTTGAAAGTGGACACAGTTAAAGAAGTGATAGTTAAGTTCAGTGTTAAATATCTAGGTAAACTAGAATATCATTCAAACCCTTTGGCTGTTAACCTACTCGATAATAGTGAAACCACTCACAGACTAAAGAGACACAAACCACTAGACCTACCGAATAGATTTGATTAAACTTATACAACCTAGTATGTAGATAATTGTAAATTGTAAATCGTTGGATTTCAATAACGTCAATGCCATGTCCAATATTTTTTAGCAGACATATATTTTGCTTATTGTTATATACAGATTGCAAAAAGTAAAAATTAAAAAAAAAATTTATGCGACCGATAAAATACAAAGCAACTAATAAAACATTGCGCGCCCACCTAGTTTCATATCTTATCGGAGTGCGAACTGGACGTTTTTAAAATAAATTGCGGCAATTTTCGCTGCCTCGCGAAGATGGGAGAGAATCGTTTCTTCTAGATTTCGCCAAGTTTGAGAAATGAAATTTAAAAAAAAATCCCCTTTTGAGGAGCGTAACTCGGAAAGGAGACTTTTTGCGAAAAAACTTTATACGAAAGACCCCTCCCTCGAAGTTTTTCGCAATATGTAGAATCGTCCCGTATGCATATGTTTATTTTAAATCGCCTTTTGACGATGAAATTCGATGCAGATGATTTACTAACAAAAATTTTGCATATATCTGTTTGTATTTTCTTATTATCTGTTAGCTATTCTCTCGATTATATTCCAAAAGATACGTGTGGTCAAAAAATTAGGTTTATTTTCAAAAAAAAAATTGCATTTTATTTTCCGTTAACAAAATACACGTCGCGTAAATATTCAATTTCGTTCATTTGTAGAAAGAACGACGGCGACGCTCCTGGCAATCTGTCTAACCGGACCGGACCTTGCTTCACCGATACGAGCCCGGAAAACTCATCGACAGGTGGGAAAAAGAAGTCGCTCGCTTGCTGTTGTCGGTGTCGACGTCCAAATCTTCTGACGAGACCGTCGAAGTTCGACGGAAAACCCGAGACATGTCCCGAAGAATCAAAAAGCTCCCGGTTTTTACATTAACATGGGTCAATCGGGGCCGATTGATTACGAAGATTATGTTTTAACAAATTAACAATATTATCCGGATCGCCCTTCGACGACCAATTCAAAGATTAATTACGGTTTAAGGGTCGTCGGCGCGCGAAAAACCCGCGCGCCAGCGATTGCCGTTCGAGGGAAAAAAAAAGAAACGAAAATAAATAAGGGAGAGACGTGTCGCAGTTCGCAGTCGGTCTGAATAATAATCGTTTAAAGATTTAATTCCGTAAGTAAGCTAAAGAGGCACGCAGATTTGCTCGCGAAGCCAAAACGCGCTTTAAGGATTGTAAAAATTGTACTCGTTAAGCCGACGTCGTGCTGCAGCTTATAGAACAGACGTGCTCCGCAATTTAAGACGTCCATTTTCTTGGGCGAGCATCGCGAGACATGCCTCTTAGCCCTCGCCGACGCCCCGTTGTCATTAGCTGCAGATTTAATGATGTTTCACGCCAGGCCGAATCAAGATGTTGACTTCGACACTCCAGTTAAAACTTAACGATTTTATTCTCTTCTTTTACCGACGACTCCGACTTCTTAAACATTTTTAAAGTTGCCAGACGTGACTCTCGTATTAAACGCGACCCTTAGCGAAAAAAGTGGTTAGTTAGCTTAGGAAGCCGTCGTTAAGATTAAATTAAACAAAGACTGGGAACGGGAACGGGCGTGCGTGCGCGTTATTCCGCGACGTTAAAACGGGCACAAAATAAACCAGTAATCAAAGAGAATAAAATATTAACTACGCAAACACGTCACTTGGCGTCCGCATAAGAACGAGGCATCCGAGCAACTCCCTTGTCACACAATAGTTTGGTGCATACGCGATAACTTTCCAGTCGAACAACGCCGTTTTGTCCCCCTTTTTACGTAACTTTTCTAGCAATGCTCGCACGGACAGGCATAATCTGACGCGCAATCAGCCCTACAAATGTTGACTGATGTACTTGTCAATCTTTTGATGGATTGTGACGTGTTCGCTATTGTGATTGTTGTTTTCTCTTCCAGATTTGCATGTGGCACGCTCTTTGGGGCGATAACGCGTTAAAATTTCATACGAACTCTTTACGGCAAGTACGTTGAATTTCAAAATAGAAAATGTACCGATTTATTTAAATAAATAATAAAATATAGAGGCTTTGTGTAATTTCAGTTTATTCTTCTTAGTATAATAATTACACAGTATACGTTAAATAGATCATATTCAACATTATTTTTAATGGAACATCATCGTTCAAAAAATGTGAACTGTCGACATTTTTAATATGATCTATTTTTCGTATAAAATCCACTGTCCGTATCCTAAACGTAAACAACTGTAGGTTGAATCGTCACGGAACTCTCCATATAAGTAAAAAATTACTAAAGCTTAAGAAGTTATACGGTAAGTACTTCTAAACATGTGCAATGCTAAGATACGTACTCGTGAATCACTTACAATTTAAATAATATTTTGAAAGACCCTCGCATATCTATCTATAAAAATGAACGTCAAAAAAACTACTCGAATTCCATGGTATGCTTAAAAAATGCGATAACGATTATACCGGGGGCATTCGAAAAGTTTCTCGTTTGCAAACGTTTTGCAAACTTTTCAGACAGTCCTCGTATACTTTAATAAATGGGCCCAATTAAATTCACTTAAATTAGACGTTCTAATTTAATTTCCAATTTGATTGAATTTGAGTCAATTTAATTTATTTTAAAATCTGATAACGATTATACGGGAGGTTTCGAAAAGTTTTTTGACGCCCATTTTTTAACTATACGGGGGCTGTCCGAAAAGTTCGAACGCCACGTAACTTTTTGAACGGCCCCCGTATAGGTTAATAAATGAGCGTCCAAAACTTTTCGAAATCCCCGTATAATCGTTATCAGATTTTAAAATAAATTAAATTGACTCAAATTCAATTAAATTGGAAATTAAATTAGAATGTCTAATTTAAGTCAATTTAATTGGACTCATTTATTAAAGTATACGGGGGACGTTCGAAAAGTTTAAAACGTCTGAAAATTTTTCGGGCAGCCCCCGTATACTTTAATAAATGGGCCCAATTAAATTAACGTAAATTAGACGTTCTAATTTAATTTCCAATTTGATTGAATTTAAGTCAATTTAATTTATATTAAAATCTGATAATGATTATACGGGGGATTTCGAAAAGTTTTTTGACGCCCATTTTTTTAAGTATACGGGGGCAGTTCGAAAAGTTCGGAAAACTCTGCGAACGTCCCCCGTATTCTTCAAAATTTGCGCGCGTCAAAACACTTATCGAATTTCCCCCGCATATGGTACGGAAGGTCGTTCGAAAAATTCCTCTCGCGAAAATTACTGTATTGATCTTGTATGGGGCAACTCGAGAAAACTTTTGACGTTGATTTTTGAAGTGTGCAGTGGTGATTCGAAAAGTTTCTTGCGATTAATAGATAATTTAAAATTTTTAGCAGGAAACTGTGTTAAATAAAATACTTTTAAAGGCATTAAAACAACATTGATATTAACGAAGCTGTTTATTTTTCTTCTGTTACGTGTACATTACATGTTATGTTTACATAAGTTAAACAATGTCAATGCATAAATAACACTGAAATGTAATATAACATAAATTATAAAACCTAAAACATTTTAATTTTAACCTAATTTTACCTAAAACATAAATTATATTAAAACAAATAAAACCCAAATCTTACAACATTTGTTTCCGACATACGACATGCGTTTCATTTTTATTTTATACGTCGTAAGTCAACTTAGTGTACATGACACCGACTTTTCTAATTATTAGACGCAAAAATACTACAATAAATAAATGTAAAATTAAAATTCTTGATTACTACAGCCTAGAAGTCAGCAACTCTAATAACACAAATGTGACTTGCCGACATATACGGACAAGAAAAACGTAAATAATAAAAATCAAAGTCGAGTAGTAAACAGCGAATTCAAAATTTTAAGATAGGCTGAAAATTTTGTAAAAATTGACTGATATGATTTCTTCTCCGACAATTGCCGAAACACATATTCTCGACAAAAACCCGCGTTCTTTCTAATTTCTAGCATTCTTTTGATGAAAATTTGAATTTTCTAGTAATTTAGGACGTGTAATAAACGTCAATAAGCTCAAAATTTTGCAATTTAAAATTTCCGAGAAATCTCGAAAAAAGCCTTGATGCACGTTTTTTTTTGGGAAAATTTTGACCGCAAGGTTTTGAGACGTAACGTTCAGAACAAGTCGAAAACTATTAGAAAACACGTAATTCAGGTATTACGCAGCAATAAGTAACGAACTGCCAGCGTTTAAATAGATTATATTTTTTTATAATCTCGATAAAATAACGCTACCTAATAATACACATAGAAGAAGTCCGAAATTAGTTAAAAAGTAGTATTTAGAGAACAACAATTCAAGAAATGACAATCTAAGCGCGTTTCCGGCGATTAAAAATTTTTGCCAAATCTGGAAAAATCCCTATTTATGCTCTGGAAAAAGTCCAGTGATTTTTTTCTGGCAAAATTTTGACCGCAAGCTTTTGAGGCGTAACGTTCAGAACAATTCGAAAACGATTAGAAAACTCGCATTTTAAGTATTACGAAGCAATAAATAAGGAACTACCGGCGTTTAAATAGTTTATAATTTTTTATAATCTCGATAAAATGACGCTATCTAACACGCATAGAACAGGTCCGGAATTAGTTGAAAAGCAGTTTTTCGAGATTAACAATGCCAGAAATGACAATCTAAGCGCGTTTCCGGCGATAAAAATTTTGCCAAATCTGGAAAAAATCCCTTATTATAGTCCAGCGATTTTTTCTGGCAAAATTTTGACCGCAAGCTTTTGAGCCGTAACGTTCAGAACAAGTCGAAAACGATTAGAAAACACGTAATTTAGGTATTACGCAGGAATAAATAAGGAACTTCCGGCGTTTAAATAGTTTATAATTTTTTAAAATCTCGATAAAAGGACGCTATCTAACACGCATAGAACAGGTCCGGAATTAGTTGAAAAGCAGTTTTTCGAGATTAACAATGCCAATGACAATCTAAGCGCGTTTGCGGCGATTTAAAATGTTTGCGAAATCTTTAAAAAAAAGCATAAGGCATTGTTTCGAGATCTCGTAAAAATTTTAAAACGACGGTATCAGGCTTAATTTGTCATTTCTTGTCTTGTTTTACTTAAAAAACGACTTTTCAAGTTGTTCCGGACCTGTTCTAAACGATTTAGGTTGGGTCAAAATTTTACCAAAACCATAAGGTTTTTTATCTGAAATTTTCAAAAACGCGGTTAATTTATTTTACGTGGGAATTGATATTTTTCGATGCACGGCGATGAAACAGAAAGTCTTAGGTCGTGGAAAGTGGTTACTCGTCAAAAGCTCGTGTTTGGCATTTCATTAATTTACGTTTTGTTCTAGATTGAAATTCAGTTATTTCGTCATTATGTCAAGAACGACGAAACGGCGTATAATGCGTCAATTTAGTGGATTTTTTAAGGTATTGACTTTTTTAGTAGTACTGGACGTTAAAGATTTTCTGTGGTCATTTTTTCAAAAACAGCAGGTCATAATAAAAGGTTCTTTTCTGAATTTCGCCAAATGTCGAGTTCGAAAAACAATGTGTATTACGTCATTTTAGACAAGTTTTTGGGTGGAAATTGACGTTCCGCGCAGTGAATGCGCCTAAGCAACAATTTTGTATGAACATAATCGACTATATAGTAGATAATTTTATTATATGGTCTTTTTTTACGTAAAATTTTGAAAATATAATATCGACCCTAACCTGAAACTAGCCTAATTGTTCAAGTAAATAGCCTTGACTTGAACAAAATTCCAGATTTGTTGGATTTCTCAGTTACCAACGGGATTTCGAATATAAATTGTGCTATAGAAGCTAGCTTTGATCTCAGCTCGGACCACAGCCCTATCATAATAACTTTAAGCACAAGCGTTATTTGGAAAGAGTCACCACTTCGTATATGTACCAAGAATACAGATTGGGAACAATTTCAGACTTATATCGAGGATAATATTAGATTGGATGTTCGTCTAAAATCCAATCATGATATAGAAGAAGCTGTTCAATATTTGACACAAATAATTCAAGAAGCTGCCTGGAAGTCCACTCCGTCAAAAATCAAGAGGAATCAATGAAGTAATAACTTTCCGCTACATATCAAAGAACTTTTGCAAGATAAAAGAAAAGCTCGCCGAAGATGGCAAAGTACACGAAACCTCATGGACAAAGCTCAATTGAATAGAATAACGCACAAACTTCAAAAAGCTCTTCGTGCATCTAAAAATGAAATTTTTCAATCATATATTACCAACCTTTCTTCTGATGACCACTCACTCTGGAAGGCGACTAAGAAATTTAAAGGACCTACTGTAACTGTACCGCCAATTAGAAAACCTAATAGAACCTGGGCACGATCAAATATTGATAAAGCCAATACATTTGCGGAATATTTGTCAAGTGTTTTCTTCTTGCCTGCAATAACTAACGATGACTTAGAGATAGAAACATTCCTAAATTCTCCATGCCAACTATCTCCACCGATGCAAGCACTTACTATAAAGGAAATTCTTAGAGAAATAAAACTTCTAAATCCACGCAAAGCCCCTGGGCACGACTTAATAGTGGCAGATATATTAAAGAAATTCCCAAGGAAAGCAGTTATCCTAATAAGGAACATCTATAACAGGGTACTGCGCCTATGCCACTTTCCAATACAATGGAAATATGCCCAGATTCTAATGGTTCCGAAACCTGATAAAAACCCAACGGAGGCAAACTCATACAGACCTACCTATATTGGCTAAACTCTTTGAAAGGCTATTTCTCAACAAAATTCTAGAAGACAATTCCTTAAGTGAACTCCTCCCTAATCATCAATTTGGTTTCCGCCATAACCATTCAACAGTGCCACAGGATAGTCAATAAAATTAAAGATAGCCTGGAGAGTAAGAAGGTATGTGTTTCAGTATTTCTAGACATCCAGCAAGCCTTTGACATATTTGCATAAGCAGTTTGGCATATGGGACTATTATATAAGCTAAAAAATTACTTCCCTGACCAAATATACCTTATCCTGAAATCCTATCTGAGCGAGCGTTATTTCCAAGTGAAAATTGATGACGAACTATCTAACTATCACTGTGTTAAATCGGGAGTGCCACAGGGTAGTGTGCTCGGTCCATTTCTCTACCTAATGTTCACCAATGAACGACACAACCACAGCCACATTTGCGAATGACACAGCCATCATGTCTACGGACTCAGATCCTCTACGAGCTTCAGAAAAGGTACAGAATCACCTAACCACATTGCAAAATTGGCTAAAGAAATGGAAAATTGCAGTTAATCCAACTAAATCTACACAAGTAAATTTTACTAATCGAAGAATCAACTGTCCACAACTTCATTTAAGCAACGTGCCTATCCCAATCAAAACAGAAGATAAGTACCTAGGAATGCATCTTAGATCAAAAACTAAGCTGGCGAGCACACATAAAAGTCAAAAGAAAACAATTAGATTTAAAGATTAAAAATATGTATTGGTTAATTAATAGAAAATCCCACCTATCAATTGAAAACAAGCTACTTATCTACAAAACCATAATAAAACCGATATGGACATACGGAATTGAACTGTGGGGATGTAGTAAGCCATCGAACACTAAGATCCTTCAAACATTTCAATCAAAAACTCTTCGCATGTTAGCTAACGCGCCTTGGAACATATCTAACCAAACTCTACATACTGACTTAAGAATACTATTCATCAACGACATTATCAAACCCATTGCTACCAAATATAAAAATAGATGCGTAGGATATAGTAATCCGCTCGTAGGCGAACTATTCACACACCAACCAGCAGAGAGAAGATTGAAGAAACTGTGGCCAGAGGATCTTCCTGAATGAATTCCAGAGAACCATTAGTGGATGGTACCTGACTCAAATCAAATTCTTTTATCCCATTTACTTATTACTTTGTAATGTTTGAAGTAGATTGTAAATTCGCAATTATAAAAAAAAAAAGTAAATAGCCCAAAAAATATAGCGCAGTGTCTCCCGTTTTCCATATTAAAAATTAAAGTCGTTCATTATTTACTATAGGAACATATTAAAACATACCTAACAATAAGTTATGCGTGAAAGATACAAGTAATTGCAACGATACATAGCGTCGAAGTTAATTTCTTAGAGCGCTTATCAAAAAAAAAAACGTATAACGTGTCAACATAAGCCAATAAACGAACCCCCAAGATTCCTTCTAATACGTTCCCTGTAGTCCTCTATAAAGCATGCCAGTTTTCAATTTATTTACCCTTAAATTTCCTTTTTGTCTCGGCGAGAATACGGTGTAAGATTGGCCAAGCAAATTGCTCCCCGAAGTCGCGTCAAACTTAAATGTCATATGTGGGGAATGAACTGCGCTATTTCCGCGAGAACACTCGCAATTTTCGTGCCGAAGTTCCGCAAGAAATACGAGCTAGAGCAGGAAGGAAAAGTTTACGGGATCGAACCTTTTTTAAGGGCCAATCGGTTTATGTTTGCCTAGAATAATATGTGTTAGGATCTAGACGTGGTATTTTGCTTTTTATGAGTTTTGAGGGATTTATTAGTAAATCGGTGGTGTGTCGGTAACGATCGAAGGATGGGGACGACGGGACGTCGACGACTAAGGAGTATTCTACGAAATTCAATCTATTAGTTGATAGTTTCGTAAATGGAAACTACTTCGGAAGAGTTAACCGAAACTGGGAGCGTCTGAAAGCACCTGAAATGAGAGCTCGCTCGGCGAAAGACAAGTAAAACTACTTCGGCATTTTCTAATCAACATGTGCGACTGCAGGATATTTCGTTTAAAAAAAGCGGAAACGTTTGCGAAACTTGTTGAATTTCCGACGTTCGTCGAGCCGAGAACAATTAAGGTCCTCCAAAAACTATTGGAATTGAACGCGGAACGTTTTAAAGATTTGAAAATTGCCGGAGGCCGGAGTTCGCGTAAAAGCTCGAACGTTTTCAATAGATGACAAGTACTGTCATCTGACATTTAAGTGTTCACAATAAATTTAAACTGGAAAACACGTCGTACGATTTTTCGCGGGTTCGACGCATGGCCTCGAGGATGTTGTTCGGAAGGCGCGCGCGGTAGAAAGCGAGAAGACCGGCGCCGACGTGACGTCGGCGCGAGGAATACAACATGCATATTCTAACTACGCGTACTTTACTTCTAAAGGTTATTCTACGGAACAAAAGGGTTAAAACGAAACAAAAGAGCTTTTAAGCGGGGATTAGGATGAAGTGTCGCAGCCCGGATTAAACAAGGATGGGTTACATTTCTTGGCGCGGCTTATCTGCTTAAGAGTAAGAAAAGGAGTCCGCGCACTTTTGAAACCTTAAAAGGACCAACGGAAGTTATCAAGAAACGGAAAGTTTTTAATATATTCCGATGACGAATTATAAAATGAAATAACTTGCGCTCGTTCGTTCGGGGTCGCGGACGCGTTTTTGAAAAATTCGAAAAAAATAGAAGCGAATATTTATAGTCGTTTGCGTAAAAGCAATTTATTGATGGCTTCAGTATTCGGGGATTAAAATTAACGGCTCAGCGATAAACAGTAATACGGGACGATTCCGGTTTAATTCCGGAAACTTTTCTATCGGGCGCGTAACATTTTAATTTGACGACGTTTTAACAAGTCGAGCCTTCGTTCTTGCGAAATGAATCTACGAATAACTGCAATGACTAGTTGATATACAGGGTGTATTTTTTTTGTGAAAGAACGCGAGTCGAAAAATGCCGCGTTTAAGCGCCGGCACCTGATGAAGTAAGATTTGGAAAACATCATGGCGATGTTTTCCGAATCTTACAACTCTCAAATTTTGATGGGTAAAATCAAATGTATCAAACCTTTTACCGAGTCTTATACGTACTATCTGGTAAAAAAGTGGTGTCGCGTACCGAGTCGTATGGGATAGGCAACTCAAAAACCACTAAGAATTCAATCCCTTATTTTATGAAGGCGGAGTTAAACGACCTTAACACTGGTACTTACATTACAAATTAATTTCGACTCGTTTTTATAACTAGATATTATTTGCTAAACTAGGGGGAAGATAAGATAAGATAATTATCGATAAATTTATTGTTTACATCAATTATACATAATTATGTAATGTTAGAATTTAATTAAATTGGTAAATATAGATATTTATGAGTATAGAATATAGGTATTCGATAAAAATATAAGTTAGTTAAATTAAATAATCACCTAGTTTTATTCATTTTATATTGGTTAAAACTTTCAAGGAAGACGATCGATAAAGTTTTACACTTCTTGTTTAAGCTTTCCTGTTTGCAGGTATGAAACGAAGGTTATTCATTGTTATCGTTACCTAGTTAAGTGTTGTTAAAAATATGCATATTATCGTTGAAATTTCTCTCTATATTACACCCGATGCAAAAATACATTTTGAATGAAATCGAACATTTTTTATTTATATATTTACATGTCGGTAGATATTTATACCTAATTATTTATGTATAATTTTTAATATACCTATAGCTTATCCAAACCTATATGATGGTCACGTCATCAATACAAGGTTACTAGATGATGACGTTTCACACAGTGCTGTCACCTCGTACCTCGTATTTTGACAGTTCTAATAAATTGTAGTCTTTCTTTATACCATCTAATATGTGCGCAAGTGAATCATCTATAGAATATGTCACTTTCCTAACTTTAAACCGAATTACAAATAAACCATCTAGTAACTTTTTGTTGATGACGTGAACATCATATAGGTTTGGATAAGCTATAGCTACCGTTATAATATTTTCCCATCTTTATATCATTCATCATTTTCATCATTCATTTTTATAATTATTAACTTTAAGTTTAGATTGCATTTTTAAATAAATACTGAATATAAGTACACCTATCTTATTAAAACTTCTTTTTTCAGCAAACGAGAAATTGTTAATCTAATATAATAAACGTTATATAGGTAGTAATAAATTATAAAGATTAAAAATAGCTTATAATGAGCATGTAAAAATAAGAAGTTTTAATAAGATAAGTGTACTTATATTCAGTATTTATTTAAAAATGCTCACACTAAACATCAAAAAAAATTAATATTAAGTAAACACAATACCGACAAATAGTTTCCTGATTAAACGTTAACGCCACAATAAACATAAAACTAAAATAATAGTTGTAAAAAATATGCAAAGTATTTATAGTAATATACAGTATATAGTATGTATATAGTATAAAAAATTATAATTTATAATATTTTGTAGGTAATTAATGTTATCAATGTTAGTTTTATAAATGTTTCACAAATTTGTATAATCGTTTTACTTATTTAGTTTTACACTTACAATCTATTTACTTACCTAACTAAAAATTACCAAAATATTTTATATTTAATGGATATGTTTATTTTATTATTAACCGTAAGGTCATTACAAACAACTTACAATATCGATATTGTGAAATCAATTAGGTAGTATACCCATTAAAAAAGTAAAGTCTTACTTGTAATGTAACATAAACCAGGAATAATCTGTTATTATTTATCAATAAAAATATTGTATTAACCATGATTAAATTTATTAATTTACTAAAACAAGAACTACTTTGGTAGTAATATAAAAAATTAAAGATATTCAACAAATATGCAATAAATCAACAAAATATAAACATGGAAAAATGATTAAATTAATTAAAAACTTAAGAATAATCATTAAACCGAAAATAAGTAGGTACCTAAAATTTTAAAAATTCGATGTGTACAGAAATATACATATACCTAATTGCAAGTATTGACGGTGAAGATAATTAGAATAAAGTTAATTCTTATGACCTAACTATAAATAGGTATTATTCATAAAATATTTTCATGGTTAATATTTAGTCCACAAACCATTATTTCAATTACCTCTTCCAATCTATTTCTCATTGAACCGATCATATTTTCGCAAAAATTCTTCCCTCTCAAGCTCTCCCACCTTTGCATAACGTGACGATGTAAGTTTTCGCTGGTACGAATTTGAGTTTTGTCGTCCCACTCTCTGATCATTAACCCCCACACATGCTCAATAGGATTTAAATCGGGTGATCTAGACGGCCATGTAATAAGATTTATTTGAGGATGGTTTAAAACAATTTCGCACCATCGATGATGTGTGGACACTGCTGTTATCTTGGACCAGGTCTATAATAGTATTTGGATAAAGGGCTCGAACAGAAGGAAGCATTCCATTTTCTAAAATATCAATGTAATCCTCTCCTCTCATTCGGCCATTGATCCGTATAAGTTCACCTGGTCCTGCCGCCGAAATCCATCCCCAATATGCATTGGTAATGCGTCCTTGCTGTCTACCTTTCACGTCGTTTTTTGCCTCATATCGAGTACCAACTTTTCTGTATAATGGTTTTAAACTGTTTTGTAACGAACAAAATACTTTTTCGTCACAAAAGATAACAGTGTTCCAGTCACGGGTTAAATTATTTTGAGCAAATTGTAAGCGTTCTTGCTGGTGGACTTTATGCGAGTCTTTATGCGCATATAGTAATCATGTAAATTCTCGCCCGGATTTCTATCAATAATCCGAAGTCCGGCTTGTCTATTGCACGTCAGAAGGCTTTTAGTACCATCTGGCTCAAAATTAACGGCACTAGAAAAGTATTTAGGTGCCTTCTTGGCCAGGAAAACCATTTTCGAGTGAATGTCGGATACATCATCATTCAACTCGTCGAGACCATAGTCATCAGGCATTATTTCGTCGGCGTTAAGTAACACCGGATTGTCGGGAGCGTTTTCCCATATCGCGCCTGGAATTGGATTGCTACGGTAAAATCTCCTACGATAATCAGCTGGTACGTTCACATCAGCTAAACTCGTAACAACACGTCTCAGATTGGAAAAAGTCACGTTTTCGGACAATGGTATGAAAATGTTTCTTTGTGTAAAACGGTCGCGTGCTATTTTAGGCACGTAAAGTTTATCACCGACCTTTATTTTATCGACAGCTTTTAGTGTACTCGTTATTTGACTAGGAAGGATTGTTATTCCCTTGATCGCACTTACCATGTCTTCACTGCGTATTAGCGGGGTGTAGTCATCTTCGTTGTTTTGTATTGCAGTAATGCTGCGTTGACACATCTTCACTTTTACTTCAAATACAGCAAGACTGATTCTATATAGTTGGTAAACATTACCACGGATCGGGACATTATTAAATTCAAAAAGAGCTGCGAAAGTCAAACCTTTGGATCAGGTTTGACTACTAATGCTACGGGTTGTAACCGTTAAAGTTATTGCTTTTAACGTATTTACGGCTTCAAGCCGTTCCATAGCACTTTCCCCATTCTTCACACCAGGGAAAAGTTTTCTTCCGAGATCCTCCGCTAAATCTAACTCGGTAATTTTATGTTGTGCTTGTCGATAACCGATAACGCGCTTTTCTTGGTAGCCTTTCCTTGACGGGGCTGCCCGCCACTTTCCGCGATCGCGCTTCGGCGCAGATTCGCTTTTAGCTATCACTTGACGGCTATTATCCATTTTCATATGAATCTTGAGCTAAGGCCCTGCGGAACTCATCTCTTCCAGCAGAGCGGTAATAGTTGCCAAAATTTCTACTCATCTTTTGAGATTTTGTTCACTCCTGATATCATAGAGTGTAAAAGTAGTAGAGTGTAGAGTGGTTGTTTGCAATGTACGCCTTTTTTTTAAATTGCTTGTTATTGTTTGCCGACAGCAAGGCAAATTAAGCCTTTCTTTAATATTATTGGCGCTGACGAATGGAGTCTCTTCTACCACTGCCATAAATTCTTCCATTTGTTGATTATTTAATATTTTTGATCTTCCACATTTGGGTCGGGATTTCAAACCGTCCATAACCGTCACCAACCGTCCAACCGTCACTATTATAACGTAAAAGCCAACGTTGAACTGTTCTTATCTATAGGAAATTAAAATGTAAGTACCAGTGGTCGTTTAACTCTGCCTTCATAAAATAAGGGATTGAATTCTTAGTGGTTTTTGAGTTGCCTATCCCATACGACTCGGTACGCGACACCACTTTTTTACCAGATAGTACAGTAGATGCTCGAAAGAACGACCGCCAACACTTAGGCTGTGGTTACACTGCGAGCGGCGAATTATCCTTCGTGTGACGTCGTCCGAATTCGCACGAGCTAACAACCCACGAAAGGAATCACCCGCACGAATCCATTATTCGTTATCGTTTTTTCACTTGCATCCGGAGCTTTTAGATAAAATCGCTTTGAATCGCGTAAACATTAAAAAAATTAAAAAAACACCTCTTGTTCGCCCTAATGGCAGTTCGCGCTTAATCGCTTGCACTATAACCACGACATTATACGAGCTTCAAATCATCGGCGTATGGATTTTCGTACATTAGCAAAAATTTCAGACATTTGCCGAGCATTTCCTATATCTGCGAGCTTCGAAATCGTGTGGCGAAGCTTGCCGTTGAAAATCCGAATGGGAAATGACGCCTTTCGCCACAGATGCTATCGCTCGACCTAAACGCGTCACGTTCTTTGACAAAAAAAATGCTTATTTTGGGCCCCCCTTCCGCCCTGTTCAATTTGGGTGGTTATTTTTAAAACACCCTGTATACCTACTTTCTGCGAGTGCGATACGTGTTTTTATATATTATCGGAAAGTCCACCCGTATTAGATTATTCAAAATAAAAAAGCAGGTGTATTTTCCAAGGTGTCCTGTGACTCGAACTCGCGCAATGTCGCTAATAATTTTCACATGCCTATCAATTTTTTGTTATATTATAGCCGCCAAGTCCAAATTAAACCCAAAACAATATTTCTAAATACATATCTAAATTGAACAAATTAATATAAAATATACATACATTTAAAAACGTACAAGCTTTCAAATTCTTTCTAGAACTGCGCTATGTACTAACGGCAGGGGTTCCCAACCTTTTTATACCCTAGAGCACATTCCAAAATATACCGATAAGGCGGTGGGCACCTAACGTAACATCAAATTGAATTTCGGAATAATTATTATTTAAACTGAATGTAAATAAAAACCTTTTTGTCGTAGTCGAACAGTGGCGGGCGTCGCGGTGCCCGCGGGCACAAGGTTGAGAACCCCCGACCTAAAGATATCTCCAACAATGGCGAGCGAAACGTTGATTTTGACTTCAACGTTCGCGCAGTGAGTCATCGACGATGTAAAACACGAAAATAGATATAGGTACAAAAAATCAATAGGTAAAAAAAAACGCTTGTGAACAATAGTTTACAACCGAACCTTTCGTGACGCAAACGGACGGCTTGGTGAACTTGGCTCGAACTCTTCTTTAAATTTCTGTCGGAAAACGGAAGAGTTTCGTCGAGCTCGCTGTTACTTTTCTTTCTTCTGTAGATGATTAATCAGCCACCTGCAACAAAAAAAAAACAAACTAATGTATCACACATACTAAGACTTTAATTTTCTAAATTTTAACGATCGTAAAAACTTTTCGTAACAAGTTGTGAA
The DNA here is from genome assembly GCA_036326145.1 of Rhagophthalmus giganteus. Classification (NCBI taxonomy): domain Eukaryota; kingdom Metazoa; phylum Arthropoda; class Insecta; order Coleoptera; family Rhagophthalmidae; genus Rhagophthalmus; species Rhagophthalmus giganteus. The sequence goes on along the minus strand of JARFJA010000099.1, from coordinate 2,247,764 downwards.
ATTCATCAACAAAATGCCAACCTTAAAAAGTTAACAATTTATCTACATAGGGCGTTCCAAAAAAAATTAGAAAAAAAACGTGTTTGTTTTTCATATCTGCCGAAGTGAACTAAAGGATTAAACTAACGCTCGATAATGGGGATGTCAAGCGTCGATTTCATTGTTTTATATAGAACACGATCACTTTTAACAAAACTTCTTTGAAAAGTTTTCTTATAACGAAGAATGAAGAACGCAATTTCCTCGATTTGATAAACAATATTCAAACACTAGTAGAATTATTTAAAAAAAAAGGTCAAACAAGACTAAATTTAGCTTAAAAAATACACAATACCCGTGCATGCTGCGTTTTTGCGTTTTCCCGGAAAAGGGGCAACTGCCCTTTTTTAAAAAAACCGGCTTTTGGCGAATTTCTATAGGAAATAAAGCTGTTACGATCTGTTTTGTAATGGGTACCATTAGAGCCGCTTTGTATTTTTTTTCCTATCTCGACCCCTAGATCACAAATACATGGGGCCCCGTACACGTCGGTATAGATTTTCACATAATCAAATTTTGTAAATACGATAGCGGCTGCAACTTGGCAGCATATTGTTCTTATGACTACGAATGATAAGTTCGTTAATCAGAAAAATTGATCCACACGTTTCAAAATGGTAGCCGATCGAAAATTTTAGATCCCGCCATCTCGGTTATTAACTATCGGATCACTAATATAAAGTATGTTCTAGAATCGTCATAAAATATTTTATCGAACATCTCTCTTTACAATTTTCGTTAAAATGCATCGTTTTCGAGAAAATCTAGAGGCGATAAAGCTCGTGGTGTAAAAAAATTCGACTTTCCAAAAGTTGTCGCTTTGGTATTTCCACACGTCAATTATCAATTTTGCAAAACATAAGGATGCGAAAATAACCTATTGCCTTGTTTTAGTTTCACGATATATTAAGTGAGAAACTGTAGAAATCGATAATAAAATGAACTATTGAGTATCACTTCTTTGACTAAATTTATCTATTTGTAAAATGTTTTACCGTAACTAACGAGACGCAGACATTTGCGAGAAGTTATTTTTATATTATTATGCAAATAACCGGGTCTACTACGTACCCAAAACGTCAAATATAACATGTACGTTATAAAACTCAAACGTTATATTATTATAACCTTCATGTTATATCAAATTAAGTATTAATTATCCATAAATACTATACCTCGTGTTTATACATATTAATTGACACGTCGGCGGTTCAGTTTTTAACAGTTACATTGTGTTAAAGACCCAATTAAAAAAATATGACATATGAAACATATAACGCACATGTTATATTTAAAGTTTTGGATATATATAATCGGATTAAATGTAAACAGTCCAAACACTCGCAGAAACATCGCTTTCTTCTAGATTTTCTCGAAAACGGCGCATTTTAGCGAAAATTGCAAAGAGATATGTTCGATAAAGTATTTACAACCGGAAATTAAAAGAACGTCTAATGCACGAAACTGTATAGTTGCATAATCTTAACGTCTCAATATTTAATAAGATAGAACGTCACGACGAACAAGGGCCGACGCGACGCGGCGCGTTTCAATTTTTCTAATTTTCCATTTTCCATTTTTTTTACGCAAGTCGCGAGTTTTTCGTTCGTATATAACGTAACCAAATATAAATTTGTATGTCGACTAAATCAAAAACGCGAACTTCCGTCCACACTTCGCTAACGTTTCGGTCGAGCTTTAAAATCGCTCGCTATAGGTTACGGTTACTCGAAAAAAAACGACCATAAAAACGTCTTCTATTAACTCGGAAAGTGTTACCTAAAAAAAAGTCGAAAAAGTTCAAGGCTTGAACTACGGCCCAATTTATTATACATCCGGAGCAAGTACAAACGAGATAAAACTCCGATGTGTCGTCCCAAGGAAATTAGAAGGAGACGACCGTCGTTTGCTTACGAAAGTAGTAAACGAAAGAGAGCCGGAATTTTCTTGCAAGAAACCAAAGAGGACGGAGACATAAGAGCGTTCGCGTTCGCGATAAGGACGGACGCAACAAAAAAGGCAAAGACGTCTCGAAGACTTTGCGCGCTTGCGTGGAACTTCTGGTAAACCTCGAAGAAACGACGCCGGTTTGGGGCTAAAAATCCGGGCGTCTTTCCTGGTTGGCGGCCAAGACGGCGGTGGCGGTCTACCTCAACATGCCCCGCCCATACCCCAAGCCCCTCACACCCCCGCAATCCACAGACGACCCGCGACGTCCCCGCGACGCTTCTTTTACACTTCTTAATGCCAGATCATCGCGCGACGCGAAAAGAACTTAACGTTTTTAATGACTAGAAAAGTTTAACGTCGATCCGCATCTGATGCGGAATGAAAATTTTCGGAAAATTTTCGAAATTCGCGGTAACGATAAGCACGTTCGGTGTCGTATAAAAAAACAATCCCAAGTATTAATTAATGGTGATCGTGTTACGAGACGAATAAGGGGATGCACAAGGAGGATGAATCAGAAGTCGTCAGCTGATTTCTACTTCCTTATACACTATTCCTAGTTATTTGGACCAAACGTGAATCGACCGACAAGCAAGCATCCGACGTCACCCTAACGTCCCCTCGATAGCTAGACACTAAGTTACTTTAATAAACGCCGTTTAACGGGGTGCAAACTTATGCGTCAGGGGGAACGTATTTTCAACTATACGGCGAACGGAGATAAATAAAAAAAAAGAGGATAACGAGGGAAATAATTTGTCACAACTAGCTATATGATGGCGTAATTAGAAAAACATATCGTGCAGTTGCGGATCGGCGGGGGCGAGGAAGTCGTCAGGGTGGAAAACTCTCACGCGCACTTTTCCAGCTGCGGTCCGCGACCGCTACACTGCCCGGATAAAATCGGAGCGGCGGCGGCGATTTTTCATACGAATTCGCGCGAATGCACCGACGACGCAACAATTAAACCTCTCAATTTGTCTCCCGCACGCTAAACAAGTGAAAAAATCTGTAAAATCCCGCGACGTCACGCGTCGCCGACGCATTTGTCAAGTTGTCAGGCCGCCGCTTCCTTTCGCATCTCGCAAAAGAGGGGAAGCCCCATCGAAAAATCAAAGACATCAAAGAGTTCTGCGGTTCATTGCGTTCGGATTTACTGTGACAAGATGCGTCGACCTCGCATGAAAGGGACAAATTCGACCACTTGATTCGATCCGAGACGACGGAGGGATCGGCGTTTCGTTGGAGGAAGAAGATGCACCTCGCGAGCGAAGTCACCTCCACCACCGGCCACTTTGATCGCAACTATGAAAATTTAACTGCGGAAATTCTGGCCGAAAGGACTTTAGACGGACTGATGGCCGAGCATCCGGGGGAGTTAGTTAGGACGGGGAGTCCCCACGTGGTGTGCACCGTTCTTCCGCCTCACTGGAGGTCCAACAAGACCCTGCCGGTCGCTTTCAAGGTGGTGGCGCTCGGGGAGGTCGGCGACGGCACCCTGGTTACCGTTCGCGCGGGAAACGACGAAAACTTTTGCGCGGAACTTAGGAATTGCACCGCGGTCATGAAGAACCAGGTCGCCAAGTTTAACGACTTGAGATTTGTCGGTCGCAGCGGAAGAGGTATGAAAAGCACTATAGTATTATTCTATTAAACGTCCCCGTCGAACGATTACGCGATAAATTGTAAAACTTTGAATAGTTAAACGTAATTGAATATTTAAATTGAAATCCGGCGACTCCGTGTTGCGGGCAATGCCTCTTTACAGGCGCGCAATTAATTTTAATCCGGGAAAAATTAATTGCTCTTATACCGAAATAGTTAATTTCCCTCTAATCCGACTTTTTTTAGAAAACGTACAAGTTAAGGGGGACGTTTGCGCCCTTTTGCGGGAAGAACTTCGTCCGTTGTTATCCCGAAACTAAGAACAACTCACAATTAGTATAAGAATGTTGCGGGGGGGGGGGAGTTAACACCTACCCGCAAAGCGAGGGTCACGACGGCTCGTTAAAATAAACCACATCTGCACGTATAACGTCGATTAAAAAGTTAAGTTCGACGACAGTTATCGGAAGTGACGCATCGAAATCGTACGTGAGATTTAAATTGCTCAACTGGACTTATTAAAATAAATAAACGGCGCTTTTTTCGGCTATTTATAATTTTTGTTGGAATATTTACTAAATACGAACGTGGAGGGGTAGTGTGCTTACGTTGAATAATAATTCGTGAATAATTATTGAGAAACAAATCTGGGTTAATTTACTTTTTACATAGGTAAATAATAGAAACGCTCGCTAATCCGAAATGTCGTCAATTATTGCACATTTTCAAAATTACTTTTTGCTCAAAACAAATTAAAAAAATGATTTTTTTTGGTGACTTATTACCTAATACTTGAAAATCAAGTCTTGCGACACAACAATCGACCTACTGCCACAAATATGGACTTATACGAACTGAATGCCCGTAGTGCTTCCTGTTAAGTTATTGCACGATAACAAAAATATAGGGGTCGCGGTTTTATTACGATCGTTAAAATGGTAAAACAGCTTCAATTTAAATTTAAATTAAAAAATTTTTTCAAGCATCCTCACTCGATCGCTGAAAAACTCTTTAAAAGTACAATCGCGAACCATGATAATGTCCCTGTTTTCTATCTCGTTTCGCGAAACGCCGCACGTTGCCAAATCGAAACGTTATGAAAGTAAAATTAACGCAAGCGACTTTTGATTTAACGTAAAAATAAATCGAAATTTAAAATGACAACAAAGTAAGTTCGAAGATATTCTTTTGTGACCCTTTTCCGAATAGCAGTAGGAAAAAGTAATAATATGTGAAACGCGTAGGAAAAGTGTAGCTACATAAAAAAAATTAAATCGTTAATTTAAAATAAACAAGGTGGGCGGGCGCAGACGTGTGTCCTGTTGGAAAGTTTGCTATATAGAAAATTCTTCGATATCATTATGACGTTTTTTTTTATCTTGAGCACACGATTAAAGTGTTGTCAGTTGTTTTTTTAATGGTCGCCTTTGGTACCGTGGTTTTTAAACGCATTCTATATATTTATTAGGCTTCACTTGATATAATCGCGAGTGCCAATTTTTCAGTACGTCAGATACGTCATTTTTCGATAGTAAACCCTTCATCCTCAAACTAATTTAGGTACCAAAAGGTTTTTCGGTCTTGGTTGGCCGTGGAAAGATAAAGGCGTGTCTCGGTTTAAATAATTTTATTGCTATCAATATGACGCGACAAAAAACAATTTATGACGTGCCTTCGTCTTTCCACGGCCAACAACGACCGAAAGACTTTTTCAACACCCGTTACATAAGGTAAGTGATACTTATGACACATAAGCAACATCTAACTGGACGTACTTACGACAAAATTAAAATATCGGTTGCTTTTAAAACTACATCGCGCATTAAATGAAACAGTTTCCCTTTAAAATGCCTACTCTACACTTATTTTGAATAAACTTCGAAAATGCAAAAAGTTTCAAAATAGAGTTGTCCGTCGTCGTCAGAAAGGGCGAGAAGTTAAAATATGACCATATAAGTAGTACTCCAGGACATTTTTAGGGATCACCCGAAATGCCGGTATTTATTATTTTGGATAGAATTTCTAATTTTCAACTAGCGGCGCAGATACGTTTAGCTTCAAGTTATTTATCTGAACTAATACCGATAACGCAACATAATAATGATATACAGAGTGATTCTAGAATGGCGCACCAACTATTCAGTACGTTGTACGAGAAAAATAATACAAAAATCCGACCGTTGTATTTTTGTTTTTTATTCGCAAAAATTGAATGAATAAATCTGAAAACATGGCCGTAAGTTTAGTAAATGGCTCTGTATTAAGTCCATTTTTGTACTCCTACATTTATAGAAAATGGTGTCGTGTTTCAACATTGCTAATAACAATGAAGAAGTCGAGTCCTGCATTTTACCCAACTATTTCACATTAAATTATCGACCAAGATTTTTTCTATTATTTTGCCTAGATCCCATTAACGGAGCGAACGCTGGTACCGTACGTACTACATAGTTGATGTGCCATTTTAGAATCGCACTGTATAATGAATTTTATTTTTTGCGCAGTGCAATTACACGCACAAATTATGAAAACAATTTTAGGACAACAAATCTCAAGTCAAACACCATGAAGTGCACTGTTTTAGTGACCAATTTACTTTAAATTTACCTAATGACGTCATCGTGGATTAGGTAATCTATTTCGCGTAACGTCCGACTTATTATTTTTCTAAATACGTGCATAGATATGTCATTTATAACGTCGGAAACGTTTTTGCAACAACAAAACATGCAATTTTAAAAATTAATACTTAACTCAACATTAATTTAAGTAGGTCTCGAAACTAGTGCCTGTTTTGTTTTGGAAGCCCAACTACAAGTACGATCATACTGTTCATATATGGTTCGTTCTCAACTTATACACTCTTTTTAGAAACAACCCCGCAAATTCAGATGAAATTTAAGCACCATTTCAACTTTTGACACATCGACACGAACGATACGAAGGAACGGAATGCACTGGTTTTAAAAGCAAGGCTGGAACGAACGCACGTGTATTGGTAAAGTGTTGGAAATTCCATCGTTATCGCAGTTATAAATTCGCTATAGCCGCTTTGTATTTTTATCTTACAATTACGGTTCAATGGCATTTATTGACATAGTTGTAAAAATAGTATTTTTAAATTATTGATAATAATCATATAAAATAATAAATAACGCGTACCAATACAGGGTGTTCCGGAAAGTGTGGATAAAACGGACAAGTTTCAACAAAAAACATTTTCTTTGAAGTCGAAACGGCCACGCCGAAACAGCGGCGTCAAAATGGCCCAAATTTTGAGCTTCAAATTTCCTTAAACTTCTTTGTATCCCAGTTGGATATATGGCGTTTAATGTTTTTATACAATAATACCTAAACAGATATATGAATTTAACTTGATGCGTCAAGTTAAAAAAAAAGAAGAAAAATAACCCAAACAAATTGTCTTCGATTAATTTCAACAGCAAGTTTAAATTACATCGAAAACTAAAAAAACGATACACGAGATTATAGTGCAATAAAGAAGTAAATGTTGAAAGAGTAGCTTCGTCCTTCTTAAATACAGTAAAACCCCGTCAGTTAATCCGGATTTCGTTTAATTCGGACGGCAAAAATAAAATAAGCGAAGAGAAACAAAAGCGTCCGTGCTATGCGAAACCGCGTTCTTCGAGGTCGTATTTATAAAAATTTTCAATTTTACCACAAAAATTGCAATAATGTCGAATAATAAAAACCGCGTTAGTTCAAAACTGGCATTGTTCAAAACCGCGCTATGCAAGGTATTCCTGTATTTGTTTTAAAATTAAAACCCCGCTTTTTTCTATCGTTAAATTAGCCTATTTTGTTAAAATTGTATAAGCCTATAATATAAATAAGAATGGACGATTACTTACATATTCGCGTTAATCCGGACTTTCGTTAATTCAGACAACCGCGAGCCCCAATTAGTTCGAATTAACGGGGTTTTACCATACTCTTAGTACACATTTAACGGAAATAACAATTGTACATTTTTACAGTTGTGAATTAAACTGCAATTAGAGCTCGTGCGGCGATCCACCAAATAGTTAGTCTTATTTGTTAACTTTTCGTAAGATTACCACCAATTTTAACCAGGGAAGTGATATGATAGAATTAACTATAGGTATCTTTACAAAAAAAAATGTTTAAAATCAACTCCCATCAGTAAAATTTGACCGACATTCCGAATCGTAAAATACCATCAAAGTCATCGAAAGTGCACCTGCTGTCACATTAAAAGTCTCGTAAAATATGGAAAAATGCGCGAGTTAGTAAGAAGTGAATAGAAAACGAAAAATGAACTTGTATCATTTAGAAAACTAAAGCCTTATGGTGCCTGAAAACAATTTGTACTGCATAGACCTACTGTTTTTTTTTTATAATTCCAAATTCAATTGTTTTCTTTTGCGAATAGTGAAAAAGTAAATTTTCCAAATTGAATTCAAATTTTGGTTATTTTCTTTTTTTGGGGTTAACCTTTATCCCAGGTGTCTATAAGTATTTTCGGATATTATTTTTGGTCTTAAATATTCCGTTGCCGACGAGAGGGTAGAAAAATTCTTGACGCGAGCCGTTTTTCTTCGATTTGATCGGGAAAGAAAACTTTCGGAAAAACTTTATCTTTTGACGTGAATATAAGAAAGCTCAACCGGAAGGGAAATCCGAAATTTTCAGATTAAAAGGAAATTTGTTAAATTTGTAGTTTAAGAGTGTCGGGCCAGAGTCGACTAGTCTATTATAGCGTTTCGCGGCTATTCTGCTTTGTGGCGTTAATTTCGATTGTCTTTCAAATAAATAACTTTATCGTTTAAGGGGATAGTAAACGGAGTTTTGAAAACTGTTGCCGTTGCGATGTCGCCAGTGTAGTTCCACCGAACCTTCGTAATAATAGGCAACCAAAATTTGTAATATCTTAACACAGATGTTTTTCTAAAAACAGCAGGTAGTGAGGTTTCGGTTAAGTAGGCATAATGGGTCCCCAAACGTAATCCCTTCTCATTGTTACTGAAAGTATTTACAAGTAGTTAAATTTATTTTTAGATTCTAGAATTATTCAACTGCTGCTTACAAAGTCGACTTCAACATAGGAAAGAATTTCAATAACTTGCAAAATTCGTTAATAAAAGTTACATTTTTTTTTAAATTTATTTATTATAAAAGCAACATGATTGGTTCGAATATTTTATATGTTACGCATTGATATCGCCGCCGCAGGCCAAACGTTCCGTGAAAATGCGTCTTACCTGTTTATTTCACAGAATTATGTATTGTTATGAGTATACAATCATTAGTATTATACAAAAGTATTACCGAGCATTGGTGCTCACGGTGATATCAATACTGTAATCCAACGGGGTTCTCGACCTTTTAGTATTTGTGACCCAATTTTCCAAAACAGTTTTAATCGCGTCCCTCTTCCAAAGATTTTTAGCGCCTGAATATGTTTTTTACATCTACTTTTTTATGCTTTTGTCCTTTTAAAATGTCTTCTCCGACTCTCTTTTTGTTATTTCGCGCTCCCTTAGGGGGAATGTAACGTACGAAAAAAGCGAAGCGGGTAACGTTTTATTTATATTTAACATCGTTGCCAGATTCATTTTTTGACTATCACGATAAAGATTTGGAAATTTATAAAATACGATTTAAAAATTAATCACCAATGATTATCAATTACTTTGGCGCGAAACAATAAAGATATTTTAGGTTTTTTTGGGAAATATTAGTTTTAAAAAATTTGCAGAAATGAAAAAGTTGAATTCTCAACTTTACTTCTTCATATCGACGAGAACGATCAAGAAGGAACTTTTTAACAATTTTTTGGGATTCTTTGACAGTTCCCTTAGAATATACTAGAGAGCATATACGCAATTTTCTCACGTCATATTTTACATTAAAGTTTTTTTTGCTCTTGAGATGAATATAACAAATTCAAATTTTAGGATTTTTTAAATTAAAACGATAAAGCATAAATTTTAGATAACCAGAAAACAGATAATAGTAGAAACCACACGATACGTAAGGCAGTTATGAATTAGTACGATATTTCATAATCTCTTTACCTTAAAATTAAAAAAATTTATCACTTTCCGGATTATCTCAAAAACGGTGCATTCTATCGAAAATTATAAAGAGATATGATGGACAGAGAATTTTATGCCGATTTCAAAACATATTTCATATTAGCGATCAAATAATTAATAACGGAGATAACTCACAATCACTTTAAAATCTTTGATTAGCCACTATTTTGAAACAGGTCGGTCAATTTGGCTGATTAACGAATTCGTTCTTTGTTTTCTTCAAGACAATACACTATCTAACTTTCAGCCTCCTACAATCAAAATTGCGACTGGAATTGTGTCTCCAAGATTTGGTTGTATATAGATATATATGACCGATCCAAAACAAACGAACTATATTTTCGTAATCTACGGGTCGAGATCAGAGAAAATCTAAAACGGCACGTCTGAGTCCCGTCATCAGACAGGCTGAAATAGTTATATTTTCTATGAAAATTGGCTAAAAATAAATTTTTAAGGGCAGGGTACCCATGATTTCAGCGTATTTTACGCTCATCCTTAAACTAATTTTTGAGACATTTTGGATCATTAAAACCAAAATGTTTTTATGATTAGTTGTTTATCACTATTTTGTTTATGTATACTCATAATTTGAGTGCATGATTTTTATTCGTTAATTTGTTATTATAAATTATAATTTTGTTAGTTATGGTGAAATTTTATAAAAACTAAATAAGTTAAAGTGAAGTGGATTTTTTTGTTTTACAGAGAATAACGTACTCGAGGACATATAAAAGATCCATAACGAATGAATTATTTTAAACTAATAAAAAAATTAAATTAATATTTTAAAATCAATTTTTTTATGTAAACAATAATAAAATTTTGTGAGAACTTGTTAAGTCCTCGAGTACATTATTCTCTGTAAAACAAAAAAATTCACTTCTCTTTAACTTATTTAGTTTTTATAAAATTTCACCATAACTAACAAAATTATAATTTATAATAACAAATTAACGAATAAAAATCATGTACTCAAATTACGAGTATACATAAACAAAATAGTGATAAACAACTAATCATAAAAACATTTTGGTTTTAATGATCCAAAATGTCTCAAAAATTAGTTTAAGGATGAGCGTAAAATACGCTGAAATCATGGGTACCCTGCCCTTCAGTATTCGACATTTTTTCATATATACAAAATATCTACATCAGCTAAGGCCCTATCGACAAAACAAATTGTAAAGCAGAAATTACTGCTTATTTTACTATTATTCGTTTCTTTGACATATTCCAAACAATGCCACCTTCGATATTTATGGTTGGGCTAATCTTCTGAGAAACACCTACTTTCAGTTTCTATGCAAATAACTAGAAGTATTATTAAGCAGGTAAAAATTTGACGCTGTATTTTTGGTTGTCTACATTCGCAAAGACAATATTTTTAAAATAATAAGAATATACCCATAATTTCTTAATTTCTAAATTGTTTTAGATGACCGTTGCTGTTCTAAAGTATGTGTTATAGTTACTAGAAAGTTATATTAAAACTTCGGAAGTTCATCTCTCATCAAATAGATTTAAACATCGAAAAACTACATTTTTTTATTAACAACATTAATTAAAATCGTTCTAAATACGAAACTGTTGAAGTGTACGTGCTGATTTTACTTCTCAGCCTGAAAAACGCTTTCGTCTATACGACTGCAAAAAGAACAAGTGAATATTGAAATTATTTTTCAAAAAAATATCGGGAAACCTATTATTTTTGTTTATCACTTTGAATAAAAATTAATATATGTAACAGCAGGAATAATCTTTTATAATCATGTTTATAATAAAAAAAAGTTTTAGATTTATTAAGTTATAAGTAACACTGCAAATTCGTCTACTATCCCCTTAAATAATCAAATAAGTATAAGACAGTATATTTTGATGTGTAAACAATGAATATAAAGGGCGCGCTAAATATGTTTAGGTAAACAAAATAAATATCCCAATCATTGCCAATCAGGTCAGGTCGTCCCAAATTATGAATCGAACAGATCCGGCCGTTAGTTCTTCGGACGCGACCAATAGTTTTATACCGTTTTATCGGCGGATAATGCCGGGAAAATACGTGGGGGGCGAGGGGGGCGCTGTCGATAAATCAGGGATTTATCGGGCTCGCCAACATAATTCATAGATTAGAGGAGGCCGAGCCGTATCTCAAATAACTTAAATAGGAATGTTTACTTTAGAATGTTGGTATTTAATTAAGGTCAGGATGCATTTATTTACTTTCCGCCAAATTTATCGCCGTATTATGCCCGTTACAAAGTTGGACAATTAAAGCGATCCTAAACTAATTTGGAGGGGGAAAAACCAAAAACTCGCGCAACAGCTTGTATAAATTCGAATCTGATGGGCGATCGAGTGGCTGCGCCTGACGTTTTTGACAAATGTAGCGGCGTCGATGGCAAATCCAATTTTAAGAGAGACGCGAGCCCGGCGGGAGTCCCTCGCAAGACGGAAAAATAAACACCTCCGTCGAAATTGGCCGCGCGGGCAATTTTCGGCTTCGGAGACGTCTCGGTCGGCATGTGTTGCCCTTGCATAATCTCGAACGCGACGCGATAAAAACTACCGCCAATACATCGCTCCAAACGAATCCGTTCCAATATTTATCATTTCTTCGCTTATGCAGTAGACGCGCCTTAATAGGTCGACCTCGCGAAATACGCAGGAAAACCGTGTGGCCGTTCAAGTTTCGGAAAAGCTTCTCCGAAACTCCGCTAAAATTTTAACGACGTTAAGTGAGCGGCGCGAACTGTTAAGGGGCAATAATTTTTCATTTTTAAGGCTCGATCGTCATAATTTTGCGGCTCTCCGAATTTCTATGTTTCCCCAATGACGTAACGCGTAAAAAACGAATTACAAATAGAAATATTCATAAGTCGATCGCTCCCTTCGGACCGTCTACTGCTACGTTGTGGAAAAGAACGAGAGGAGGCTTCGTGTCCTTTTCTTTTTTAAATTGAGACATTCCCGACCGATGCCTATTTATTTTAACATATTTTAAAATGCAAACGACCGACCGGTTACAGACTGGCGCCGCGTCTGTCTCAATTTTTTTTGCGTAATTCCACAATTTCGTTGACCATTCGACACCGACGACATCCCGTCATTATTTTACATTTAAACGGAGCGTAATCCGTTCCGCTTTTGATTGCAGGAAAAAGTTTCACCCTGTCCATTATCGTGTCCACGACACCTCCGCAAGTCGCCACGTATAATAAGGCGATCAAAGTGACGGTCGACGGTCCCAGAGAACCAAGATCGAAAACGAGACAGCTCCATCATTTTCCGTTTGGGCCGCGAAGTTTCGGCCCCGATCCGCTTACCGGCGGCTTGCAGTTTAAATTAGGGGGTAAGTGTTGCTGCGTTACTATTATTTTTTTTGCATTAAAACGTATTAGGGACGAATTGGCCTTTCGGCAAAACGGAAAATAATTACCCCCGGAGTTCTGATTTTCCGATTGGGCTCGGGGTATAACTGTTAACTACTTACTTGGGATATATCCGCTAACTACCAATTACAGATGGAGCCTCAGATCGCGCTAATTAGTGCGTGCACGTTGCCGCTTGCAACGTGTTATGCTTCACTTAATAACGACGCGACGTTTAATAAGTTAACGCTTCAGTTAACGCGCCCTAATAGGATTTCCCGATATAAGATTAGTACCGTTTTCCCAATGTTACACGATAAAAATTTAATTGTAGCCAAAAAGCAATTTCGCCGACGTTATTAAATGTTAATAATAAAAATCGCCGGAGTAAATGGGAGCGCCTATCTATGAAACGGATCGTGAAAATAAAGCATCGATTTGTTCACGTATTCACCCCAACATTCAACCCTTTCTGCACCGCAGCATTTTATATGTGAACTAGTTGAAAGCTCGGAGTTTAAAGCGAATTCGACAGGTGGCGCGTGTTTTGTCAATTTCCCATTCTGAAAGTTCGCATAAAATTACGATAACGACCATTCATTTTTGTATACATAAATCGAATCGCCCCCCTCACGATTAAAAAAAAATCGTAACCCATTAGAACGTTACAAAAATCAAACGCCCGAGAAATTCGCCAATTTAATTATTCCTAATAACTTTTAATTTAAAAAAAAAAAACAACTTTAAAACCGCAACTCGAGCTCGAGCTTTATTTTGTCGTGCACGACGGCGAACTTTTAAGGTGCGGAATATTGCCTTAACGGCACGTTGAAGGAGTCCAGGTTGGCAATTTGCAGTCGGAAGGGTGTCATTAGTCAGGTGTCTGGAACACGCGCGGTGCTGCTGATTACAAGCCCGACGTCACAACGTGCGCGGCTTCCTTTAACCTTCGGGGTTCCTAACCTCCATTTTCGAAGGAGAAAATGAAAAGAGCGACCGTAAAATTGATGAATTGGGAGAGCCGGGCGACAGTTCAGATTTTGATAAGTTCCGAAGGAAAATTGTCATTTAATTAATAGCGATTTTAGGTGGTAGGCCGACGAAATACGATTTACGCGGGGGGGGGAGGGGGGCAACGTAACGATCCGACAAGAAGAAACGTTAATTGTTCGAACGAATTGCGATCCGCCTAGTCGAAAATATTGTAGATTATCAACAGAAACTCATCGGATAAACATTAACTACTACATCTCTAATTAACGATCGCGAATAAGCGAATAAACAGCGCCCATAAAGCTCAACAAAAGGAAATTAAACGTAAGTGGGCGATGCCGAAATTATGTGCCATTTGCGTGCGGCACTTAAAATTTCGCAACCGGAAGTTTGGAGGGTTGTCGGCCGATACATCAGTTATCGCGCAACGCCTATAACTATTTAGGTGCCTATCCGCAATTTAAGATGAAACGCATTCTTCTTAGGCGTTGGGCGTTTTTCAAGGCGTTGGACATTTTGACGCGGCCACGACAACGCCCGGTCACTTCGACGCCAACGAATTAATATTTAAAACTCGACGCTCGAGAAACAAAAACGCCCGTCCGACTAATTACGTAGAATAACCGGCGATTTCCATTCAACTACAAAACTAAGAAAGAAGTTATTTAAACGACGACCAAAATTTAACGCTGTAAAATACAAAGAATAAAAGCCGTGTCGGACGTTTATAGTAGAAATAAAGTAAAATGTTTAAATATATTATTATATTATGTATAAAAAAAGTTATTAATCGTTATTAACAAACTTTTTGTTTATGTTTGTTTTGTTTATATTCATTTTATAATAGTTAAAACAGATTTTTAGCTGAACGCACACGAAGAACAATTGATTATCTCAATCAATAGTAAATAAGATCAGTGTTAAATTGTAGTTAAATAGTTTTATGTTTTGTTTTTGAAAAAAGAGAGATCAGAGTGGGAGAGAAGTTTTTGTTTTGTTGTTGTTTTGAAAACAGAGAAAACTGTCAATAGAATTTTATAGTAATAAATATTTACAGTTATCATAGTATTATCAAAAGTTTATAGTAATAAAAGTTAATACAGATTTATAGAAGTTTTACAGTTATTAATCAGAAGTTTATAGTTAAAATCGCTGGTCATTCGGCCGGATATATATGTTACAATTATAGGTAAAAGGCATAACAATCAGGTAGATAAATAATTTTTTTTTAAATCTTCGAACGCGCGATTATTTTTTATCAGACGACGAGGGGGAAACAAAAATCTGAGTTTCTCATTAGTTTAGAAACCAACTCTTATTTCAAATTTAATATATAATATGCGAAAACGTTACTATCGCCGGCTTTACAAAAAAACATCCGAAGTACGTAATAAACGTTAAAAAACAACTTTCTCTGCTTGAAAGCGATTTGGGAAAATCAACCAGGTACGCACGCAATTGTCTTACGTATTTATTGTTAACATCTAAGGTTATTGTGCTCCGTTGCTCTTGGTAAAGTTTAAATATTCGCCGGAAAGGTCAACCGATAAACGTATTTCTCTATGAAAAGAATTGTAGAAGCGTTTCAAATACAACACCTGTGCACTGGGCAACGTCATAAACAATATCTATTGTTATCGAATTTAAGGGTGTAATTTTGTCAAACGTTATATCCGAAAGTCCGTTATATAACCACCATAATTTATAAAGGATCTTATGGACTGCATGGCAAAGCTTTCAGGAACGGTTCGTCATAAACAACTTCAATTACTTAATTTAGCACTTTTCTGCTTTGAAAATCACAATGGCCACACAACGTCAAAATAAAAAAACAATTACCACATAAATAATAAAAATTTATTGAGTATTACATCAATTAATATTTATCAATTTTTGATTATTACTTAACACGACGAGCGAACAACACGAATGCAAAAAAAACCGAACGAATTACAAAACTTCATTTAATTATTTATAGGTACTTATAAGCAGGCTCCCATACCTTTGCTGCACAAACAAACGTCGGGAACCTGAAGGCGCCCATCGCCCGTAATCTTCTCTTCGGATTCGATCGCGAGAAGATTTTCCGTGCCGTCCCATTCGTCGTTGTTTTCGTGAATCGTCATGGTGTATTTCAAGTTCCCGGCGATGCAGTAATTCGCCAACACACTCCTGTTCGACGTGACAAACATGTTGTTCCGGTACATTTCGCGTAGTTCATACGACTGACAACGTCCGTGTAAACTGAACACGGCATTATTATCGGTGGGATGTTGAAACTTGACCTTAAACTTGTACTTGGCCGCGTCGGCCTTCGGTCCCAAATAAACGACGCGCCACTGTATAAATCCCGATTTAGTGTTCATGTCCCATATGCATCTGAACAGCTTGTCGAATACGCGAAAAACGATGAAGTAATGCTTTATATGGAAATCGCGGGTTGGAGGTTCCAAAAAATCGAAACAAACGAAGGTCTGCTTGTCGCCGTCGCACGTGTTGTTCGGATGATTTTCTAAGCAATGCTGGAACATGTTTCCGATTCGGTCTTCCCATAAGCATCTGTTGACCGTGTCCAGAGGACACTCCGTGATCGAGTACGTGCAGATCATCTCGTGATCGTCCACGCTCGATAGTTTCATCTTGTAGGTGCAGCCCTCCGCGTGGTTCCTGCAGCGATAAACGAAGATGTCCGTCAGCTGTTCCATGCAATAGTTTCGTCCCGTGGCGGCTTTGGCCGCCTTGCATATGGGACAGGCGGGTATCTGTTCGAAGCACTCGGAGCAGAAGCTGTGACCGGTAACGCAAATTTTTATGGGAGTCCTCATTATATCCCCACAGATAAAACATTCGTATTCTTGATAAACCCTTTCGACCAATTCGATCGTTTCGTTTTCCATCTTGAAAAAAAAACATACACACGCTCTTAAAATTTAGCTATAGGTAATTGAAAGTGTCGACGTCACAGAATAAACGCTTAAATATATGTATGTACCGTAAAGGAAGTGACTTTGATCCGCGGGGTGATTTTGACTACAAAGTCAAAGTTATTGGCCAATCAACATCAACACATAACAGTTATCGTTACTGCGTTTGATGGTTTGATATTCTAGATGTTAAATGGGAACATTATTGTGAAAACTCTTTTTGCTTTCTTTTGAAACGTGACGCAGTATTTTTATTGATAACTAAGAATTGTATTAGGGGGACCGGAAAGTAATATCGTTTCTGCGCATATCGATATTTGATTGTCATTTGTCAGCTCATTGTGTATCTCGAAAGTCATTTTAAGGTTATTGTGACCTGTTCACTTCTAAATAATTCAATATTCAACTTTTTTTTTGCAATTTGGGATGAAATGGCCAACAAAATGCCAGAAGAGCATACCCGGCATTGTATGCTGTTTGAGTTTCGCAAGGGTAGTAACGCAACAGTTGCAACACGCAAGTGCATTAGACGTTCGTAAATGCCAAAGATGGTTTTCCAAGTTCAGATCCGGTAATTTTGATCTCTCCAACTCCTATTGATCAGGAAGACCAACAACATTAGACAACGACATGCTAAGGGCAGAAGTAGAAGCAAATCCATGTCAAACAATCGAGGAACTGTCAAACACCCTTAACCGACCTTGGTCGACTATCCAAGAACATTTACAGCAGATTGGAAAAATAAGCAGAGCAGGTGTTTGGGTCCCCCCCATAATCTGTCCGAAGAGAACAAAGCCAACCGATCTATCACATGTAACGTATCCCTTCAACGGCACCACACAGAACCGTTTTTTGATCGTTTGATCACTGGAAACGAAAAATGAGTCCTATATGATAATACAAAACGCAAAAGGCAGTGGCTCTCTCCAAATGAATCACCACGAAGTACTGCGAAGCCGGGTTTACATCCCAAAAAGGCGCTTCTGTGTGTTTGGTGGAGTATTCGCGGAATTGTTCACTTTGAAGTGCCGAAACCTGGACAAACTGTTAATGCAGACCTTTATTGTGAACAATTGGATCGAGTGAACCAATCTTTAATCGAAAAGTATCCGGCGATTGTCAACAGAAAGGGCGTCATTCTGCAACACGACAATGCAAGACCGCACCGTGCAAGGCGAACACTGGAAAAAATTAATGAATTGGGGTGGGAGGTACTGCCTCACCCACCATACTCGCCCGATATCGCACCCTCGGATTTCCATTTATTCCGATCCCTACAACATTTTCTTAGTGACAAAAAAATTGAGAATTTGGATGATGTCCAAAATGCCATCTCGAGATATTTTACTCAAAAACCAATTGATTTTTATCGGTCCGGGATTGAAAATTTGCACACTAGATGGCAAAAGGTCGTTGATAACGAGGGTGATTATATTATTTATTTAAAAATAAAGACTTATTAAAAATTTATTCGTTTGAATTTAATGTAAGAAAGCGACATTACTTTCCGGTCCCCCTAATAATAGATTAAGGTTTTAATTTGTTTATACCAATTTTCAGCGTGTAAAGAAACATTTTAAATTTTGCAATGTCTGGGTGTTTTCGATCGTGCGAACTATGATCGTTAGTAAGAGGGAAGGAAAAGGAAAAAAAATACAGCGAAAAGTTGAAGTTTGATGCAATTTTAAAACTAATAAAAGAACCCAAAAAGGGAAAATGGAGGCTGTTTCGTAATAAGTATATTGCGTTTGCAAAATTAATTTGTTTTGTAACTCTCGATCACAGTCGCTCCGACAAAATTTTGACCTTTAGCAAGAGAAAAAAAAAGAACTCGCGGAAAAAAATCGAGGTCGCATTAATCTCATTCTCTGCCTCACGCACTGTCATTTACTGCAATCAAAATCAACTGTCAGGTGATCATTTAATGAAATAATAAAAAATCGCGCGCGAGCGCGAGGAATTTATACGTAAAAATGTCGAAAAGCTGATCAAAATCGCCTCCCTTCACGGTATTGCAATTAATAAAAAAAAAAAACTTACCTTTTCGCGGAAGATCACTAACGGCTTCGAGTATGTAACGGTCACCGCGATTTGCAACTTGTAGCGTCAAGACTAAAGGTAAAATGTTACCGAGAAACTAGGCTTTTATACAATACCTATAGGAATTCAACCCCCTACCCTCGCAATTTTTAAATTCTTCCGAGAACCAATTCGTTAACGAGTTATTAAGTACTTTGGACGTTTAATCCTGTATGTAATGTACTTAAACGGAAAGAAAATATTTCCAGTTATCTACTTTAACAAAAGCAGTTCACAATATATTTAGCTTTGGTAATATGTATAAAATTTAATGCGCATTTAGAAAGTTTGGGGACGTCGTAAAAATATGTCATTTAAAAGAAAATGCCCTTTTGTTATTTTAACAACACTTTTGTTTCTGTTGGTATTTTTTAGCACAAAATAATAGAATTACTCGTTCGGACCCGTTTTAACGTTAAAAACTATGTTTACGGTTAACTATTTGAAAAGCGAACTTTTCGGTTGTACCTATTGATAATAATTTTACCAAATTATTTCGATAATTCTATGCACAGCGTTTATACTTACATAGGTACGTAATTCAATTGTTCGTCTGGTAATTAATTCATTTAAAAATCATCCATAGGTATATAAATGTGTTAATGTTGGATTCATAACGGGTGTCCAAAAAGTCTTTCGATCTTGGTTGGCCGTGGCAATGATAAAAACGCGTCTTACATTAGCTTAAATCGTGCCATAAATTATTTTTTGTTAATAAAATTACTTAAACGCCTTACATGCCTTAATACATGTCTGAACTTATGAAATTTCATCGAACCACAGATAATGTATAATTTTTGATTAGTTGAAAACAATAATTGAATGCAAAATAGAAATGCAAGGGCGCGGCCTTAATTTCCAGGACCGGACGCGCAGCCAACTATCGCATTATTACAATATTTAAAATTAATCACTAAATTACCGAAAGAGGCGCATTTTTCCTTTACAAAATTAGGAAGTATTTAAAAAAAAAGGGGAGAGGAAAGATATTTATTATTGTATAGATCTATGTTGTGTGTTTTCTTCAATCACATATAATTTATTTTTAATTGATAATATAATTTCGATTCGTAATTATCTAATTATGTTTACGTTTTTACGTGCAAAAAAATTCAATGATAAAATAAAATAAATTTGATCAAAAAATAATTATTTAATAATAAGAAAAATTAAAATAGCACTTAACACAATTTAGAGGCCTGTTGGCTAGCCTTTAGGCAGTGGAGTGCGGTCGGGTTCAAATAAAATAAAAAACTAAAGGGCGCCAAGTAATTTTCCTTTCACTAATAACTATCAAAGGGGAAAATTACTAAAATTATACGATGTTAGATATTTACAATATGGATATGTAGGTAAGTTATTAAGGAACGTAAAATACAATATGTAATTTTCGTACGAGGCTTAAATGAATTCAAAATTTAATACTAACAAATTTATATAGGTATGTAAATACGTTAATGCTTCTCGAGAAACACTTCGTTAACAATAATTAATATAAACAATAACCAAAAATATAAATTATTCCAAACGACAATTAATTAAACTTAGCTGTCTCCGCGTGGTAACTAAAATCGATCTTTCAAGTCAACCTCCGGCAACAAAATCCAAGTCCAACCAATAACAAGTAAATCCATACAGTAAATCCAATCCAAAAAAACAATAACAAAAATAAATCCAAAAAGAGAAAATGTAATCCAAAATAGAAAAATGTAAACCAAATCTAGGACTGTGGGTACGGAGCTCCTATTATTTCCACGATGTTACGATATATATATATATATTTTAGATGATCCGACTATGTCGGTGGGTCTTAAACACCCTGGCCGTTATTCTTCGTATTGTCCGCTCTAAAGCGATAAATATAACTCAAACTATAAAAAAATGAACGAAGATTAACGGAATATCTATATCGGAAATTAAAGATGTGACTTTTCTATTTTTCTTGTTATTCTCTCACTAACTCGTTTCTAAACGACCGCCCTTAATAATCGAAAATCTACGCCAGCCAACTCCTCTTATGCCGAAATTGAATTTGAATTTAGAAAAAAAAAACGTATCACGTTTTACTTCATTTATATGCAACTATGTGGACTCTTTTGTTTTTGTTATTCCTTTAAATTATTATTTTGATTTGCAAAATAAAAGTAAAATGCATCATTTTACGTATAAAAAGCTATCATTAATTTTGCATATTTTTAAATCGAACACCTGAATACCTACAATAAAACCTGCCAATGTGGAACTTGTGTAAAATGGAAACCTTCAGAAAACGCAACGTAAATTACGATCCTATTTTGTGCGCAAAATTATGAATTTAAACCTGCTAATTTAATTGTAAGATCTTTGCCTAAAAATCCGTAATTAGACATTGAAGGAAATTACCAATTACCGGAAATTTGCTCATAATACGACGAAACAAAACAATGAGAATGTTTAACACGTCAAAATATAATTTCTGTAAAAAACAATAGGTAAACGTTTTTCAAACGGCAATAAATTATTTGTATTAAACAATCCAAATTTTTAAAGGTATTATTGTAAGGTTTGTTTGTAAGACAAAAAATTAAAACGTACTCTGTTTTATTTTTAAAATTAAGAAGTAACGATTTTCACCTTGAAATAATCGAATTCAAGCAATTTCCTATAATCGCATTATTTTATAATGTATAATTGCCTGTATTTAAAGGTTCGAATTTATTTGCAGATGTTTACGAATTGATCATTTGCGATTATTGTTAATAGCTATGTAACGATCTACTCGGCTTTAATTCGTATTAATGCTGCATAACTCCGTGAGTCACTTTCATTAGTTAACGATTGTCCCTATCTGTCTCTCAAATAAATATTACATGCGTAGGTACAAAATAACTTCGTTGAAATTTTTACATAAACGTACTTATCGCATTATCCTGAAATTAGCACCAATTTTCCATTATACATTCGGTTACTATATCGCATTGCAATCATCTAATCATTGTGGGTTTTAACCTTTGAAAAAAAAAGGAAAAAGTAAAAAATGTCGTTCCAAATATCGCCCGCCGTCCCGTTACAAAAATTCGTCCATCGACTCGGAGGGAAAAAACTGGCTTTACAAGCTGTCGAAATTTGCTCGCAACTTCAATCTATTTTTTTTTCAAGAAAATTTTAACATCGAAAATCAAAATTAAGTAGTTGTCGTCCTATTATTTTCGAGTTGGTTATAAACGAAAGCTTATAATTTTCGAATTTTTCGAGTTTTGTTATTTATTTATTGTTGTTTTTCCAGTTTTGATTGTATTTCTATTAGGTCGGCATAAAATTACCTTTGGCAATAATTACGTTTATTTAATCGTCTAATTTCAAAATAATATTGTATTTATGTACGAAGCTCGAGTTCGAAAGAAAAACATTCAAATGATTTCTTTGCCGTTTTATTTCTAATTATGACACCCCAATTAGCGCGTTCGGAATATCGATAAAAATGTTTGATGTTAGAATGAATTACTAGTTAATTGCGTCTTCGATCACGAGGTTCTAGACTACGTAATTTAATCGTGTTGACTTTTATAAAGAGCAAAGGAAAAACTGTGATTTACGAATATAAGATGACGTTCGAAATAAAGGGACGCCGACGGAAAATGAGAACAGCGAGATTTTTGTTTCAAATTAATTCAATTTAAATGTAAGATTGTAGAATTCAATCTAGATTAAATTGGAGTGAGTTTTTAACCAATCGGAAAATAAACGACGCGGTGGTTAATGTATATTAAATAACAAAAGGGGATAATTATTGAATAACAGTTAAGCGCGACTGTTGTCCTGTACACTCAAAAAATTATTGTACATAATATCAATGAACACTAGTTATTCACTTTTTCATCATTGATACAATGAAAAGTTACTACTAATAAGTTAATAGTTAATAGTTAATACTACTAATAGATGTACATCTTTTAATTTACATGTTCGTAGTCCCAATGTTATTATGTTCATTAGAAACTGATGAACATATTTCATAATTTAATGGATCTTGATTTGCTTCGACGACTCTTTTTCATCAATCCGTTATTCTACATTTCAACATTATTTCATGAATTTCTACATTAACATCATAACTTAAAATTTATGAATTTAAAACATATTAATGTAAGGTCGTTTTAAAATAATAACTACATTTATCGTATCTATGACTAAGTTCACTAATATACAATATAAATACAGTTGATTATGTATTTTTTTAATTCTATATATAGAATAATCTAGGAATATTACCGGCTTCGCAGAAACAGGATAAATTCAAGACAGTGCAGTTTGAAAACTCAAATTAAATAATTGCAAAAAAAATTATCACGTCGTTTACATTTATATGTATACATTCAAAATAATATTGTATTTATGTACGAAGTTCGAGTTCGAAAGAAAAACATTTAAATGATTTCTTTGTCGTTTTATTTTTAATTATGACACCCCAATTAGCGCGTTCAGAATATCGATAAAAATGTTTGATGTTAGATCACATGATCGCATCATTTTACATGTATACATTCATATTTATGTTAGAACTGTTATAGAAAAATATTTCTAAAAACGGTTCGTGTTTGTTATTACATATCAAATTCTAGAGAAACGTGTACAAATCGATTTTTTCCACCGGAAAAATCTATTTGTATTTCCTACAATCGACAACATTGAACAATAAAGAACTAATAATCAAATTTTCTATGTAGGTATATTTGAGCGATAATTAATTGAAACATTACAAAAAATTAATTTGTTATAGAAACAATATACATAAACATTGTCCTATTTACAATGTGAAATAGTAACTGTGCTCTTTTAATAGGAATAGAAGTGTACATTGTTACAATACAAGAATATTGCTTTATTTAATGAACACATTCATCGATACAGTAAACAAACTTTGCATTTCAGTGGAATAATTTATTGAATTTATGTAAAAATATTGATAAAACTAATAAACACAGCTATTATCACTATAAATCAAATTCATATTATCTATGTATTAATTTATTAAAACAAAGAAAGTTGTTCATTGGAGCAGTCAAATTATTCATTAACGTAATGAACTGCATTCGATCTAGCAATGTATAAGGTCATTATACCAATAAACGTTCATTCAAACATCGAGTAATCTTTGGACATACGTTGTAATGATGAAATCGTACTTCGGACGAAAATTAATGAACGCCAGTTCTTAATATAATGATTTTGTTATTGTACTTACGTACTTTTTTGGTTGAATGTAAGGATAAGTACCGAAATTACAATTATCGGGTTGGGGAAAAAGTTTCTTCGTATTTTCGCGGTAGATGGCTTTAAGATCGCATAACTCTGGTACTATTAATCGAATTTAGTAATATTTACATGCAAATGAAAGCTGACATTTCACAGAACAAATTAACCTAAAAAATTGTGATATTTATTCACTCAGTCAAAAGTTATTGCGTTTTGAAAATGAGTGAAAA
This sequence comes from Rhagophthalmus giganteus, assembly GCA_036326145.1. NCBI lineage: Eukaryota > Metazoa > Arthropoda > Insecta > Coleoptera > Rhagophthalmidae > Rhagophthalmus > Rhagophthalmus giganteus. The sequence goes on along the minus strand of JARFJA010000099.1, from coordinate 2,223,258 downwards.
TAAAGAGGAAATTAGATACATTTTGAAATTTTATTATAAAAAAGGGAAGAATGCGACTCAGGCTGCTAAAAAGAATTGTGATATTTATGGACATGATGCAGTATCAGTACGCGTTGCACAAAGTTGGTTCAAGCGTTTTCAAGCTGGAAATTTTGATATCAAAGATGCACCTCGCTGTGGTCGGCCAATCACCGAAAAAGTCGATGAAATCATGAGAAAAGTTGAGCAAGACCGGCATATTAGTAGTTATGATGTTAGCAAGGAACTAAAAATCGACCACAAAACAGTTTTAAACCATTTGCAAAAGGCCGGATATAAAAAAAACTCGATGTTTGGGTGCCACATGATTTGACAGTGAAAAATTTAATGGATCGAGTTTCCATCTGCGATTCATTGCTCAAACGGAACGAAATCGAACCATTTCTGAGACGGCTCATTGCAGGCGATGAAAAATGGGTCACGTACGATAATAATGTACGAAAAAGATCGTGGTCGAAGCAAAATGAAGCTCCGCAAACGGTGGCAAAACCAGGATTGACGCGAAGAAAAGTGACGTTGTGTGTGTGGTGGGATTACAAAGGAATACTTTATTACGAGCTGCTCCCACCCGGTCAAACAATTGATTCTAATCTCTATTGTCAACAACTGGAAAGATTACGTCAAGCAATCGAGAGAAAGCGACCAGAATTGAGCAATAGGAAAGGCGTTGTCTTCCATCACGACAACGCCAGACCCCACACATCTTTTGCGACCCGTCAAGAATTGAGAGAGTTTGGCTGGGAAATTTTGATGCATCGCGATATAGTCCTGATCTTGCACCATCAGATTTTCATTTATTTCGATCTCTACAGAACTCTCTTAAACATAATTAATTAATTAATTAATTTTTGTTCCATGAAGGGTAGCTAGTCATCTAAAAATTTTAATTCCTGTTGGTACGGCAATAATTATAGTAGCTGAAGTAAAATAGGCTCGTGTATCAACATCTATTCCTACAGTAAATATATGATGAGCTACGAATCCTAAAAATCCAATTGCTATTATGGCATAAATTATACCAATACATCCAAATGTTGTTTTTTTTCCTCTCTCTTGTCTAGCAATGTGAGAAATTATTCCAAATCCTGGAAGAATTAAAATATAAACTTCTGGATGACCAAAAAACCAGAATAAATGTTGGTATAAAATTGGATCTCCACCTCCTGAAGGATCAAAAAATGATGTATTTAAATTTCGATCTGTTAATAATATAGTAACGGCTCCTGCTAAAACTGGCAGAGAAACAATCAAAAGGACAGTTGTAATAATTACTGATCATACAAATAGAGGTATTTGATCTAGACTTATTCCTGGTGATCGTATGTTAATAGCTGTTGAGATAAAATTAATTGATCCTAAAATTGATGAAATTCAGCTAAGTGTAATCTAAAGATAGTAAGATCTACTGAAGATCCTCTATGAGCAATGTTTCTAGCTAAAGGTGGATAAACTGGATGGTGTAAAGTTGATTTCAAAAGAGGTCTGTGAAAATCACTTGTCGCAATTTTTCGCTAAAAATCACAGAAATTTTATAGTGATGGGATTATGATTTTACCTCAAAAGTGGCAAAAGGTGGTCGAACAAAATGGCACATATTTAGTTTAATAAACATCATTTATAATGTAAAAAAAACTTGTTTCATTTTCGTACTAAAATACGAAGAAACTTTTTCCCCAACCTAATATTTATGAAGCGCATTACAATAAAAAAATTATTACGCTTTTGTATAATGCTGGTTCTGCTCGTCATTTTCAATTTTTACTTATTTATTTAGCTGCAAACAACAGACGCCGTACCGACATTTTTTCCAATTAACAGACCGTTTCCCTTATAGTTTGCAAGCCGGGCAGAATCAAATTACTAATGTCGAGATGCGTACCGAACGAGATCAGAAAAAAAAAAAATACAATTACGTAAGTAAAACTAGGAAAAATGCAGAGCGTGCAGGCGCCTGTCACGTGCGAAGCGGCACTTTTCCGTAGTTAAAGAAAATTGAAAACGCAATTGCTAACGAGACAAACAAGGAATCGTTTCGATGAACACGCGGCGGCCAAACAAGGACGGAAAATTGCAACCCAAGAGACGACAGGAGCTCCGAGGTGGGAACGCGAATAATTGAGTTATAGTCTCGCCTTCTGTTGCTCGTGATATCTTAAGGGAGAACAGCAGACACCCGGAAACCGGGTTACCGCGTCCCGGAGTACCCTCACAAAAACCAACAAATAGAATCAGAATCGAGAATAAAAGCGACATCGCGAGATTAATTTCTACGATAATTAAACGGGAGCGCAAAGTTTGATTAATTGCCGTTTTAAACTTTACTCGCAAACCCTTTACACGCGCGATCCTTTGCATCGGTTCATTTCGCCACCACAAAATAATATCGTTACGATTCGAAAAACGTTAACGCCGTCGTCCGTCGTGAAATAATAAAAAATTTCGCAGTTGGCAAACGCAAACTAATTTCGAGCTAATGCGCTAGATATATACCCGTCTTAAGACTTTGTACAGTAGGCCATCATCGCAGCCTTATCCCTGCTATTCCACTAATGCATTCCCTCTGTGAGAAAGGATTTCACCTTAACACTTGCTTAGCACGCACTTTCAACACCCTCGAACGTCCTCCGTTCGTGTACTTCCGGAAAACCCGTTCGACCTTCCCGAATCAAATTCAAAACTCGAGGCCGGCACAAGCGAAACATTTAGAAAACTCGCAACAAATTCGCGCAACGAAAACGATAACGGACAAAAAGTGGCCAGTCGTTAGGGCCCGTTTCGAATTCTAACGACGATTTCGAATCTAACCATTCGGGAAGACGGTAACCCCTTAATGCCGAGCCGGCATTAGTCTTGCTCCGTTTTAAAGGGGTTGAATAATCACCAGCCCAACACCTCAGCTTAACCCTTGCAAGATAAATGTCATTCCGCCCCTCATTACTCCGGCAATCAACTTACGGAATCTATCTGAGAAAGCGGCTAAAAATCCCCGGCATTGTTAACACGGCTCAGCCCGGATGCCCGCTTTAACGAAGTTTTTCCTTCGAGGGATCCTAAACGAAGTTTTTCAGTTGTAAAGGGATGTTTTTTACGCCCCGAGCTTATCTTTAAGGGCTACTTTAATTGTGAGAGAATCCTACGAATTTTCTTTTCGCCCTCGCGCGCGCGCGCCCCCCGCGGGCCCTCGAAATTGTCCCATTTCGTCGTTCAGGGAAGGTTGGCGCGCGGGACCCGATTTTATTTCGATTATTAATTAGCCCGGCCGTGAGGGACGGTGCGCCCGATTTTTCGCGGCGGGCCCGAGAATGTTCCGGGGGTAAATTTAATTTAAGCATCGACTCAAAATCAATAAGAGAACAAACAAAACATAACGGCAGCGGAGAAGGAACATAAAACATGCCAGAGTTTAAACGCAAAGCGACCCGATATTGTAACCTAAAGCAAAGTACATGATATTATAGTGGCTCTGTGAAATCTTCGAGGATAACAGCATCCAGGATGACTTATAAGCGGAAGGGTTGACTCCAAGACGTGCTATTGGTTGGGTGGGGCGCCCTCAGACCCGATTGGCGCGCCGCAAGGACCTGCTGTTAACCTTTACTACCAAGATCTATACCGAGATGTGTTGCGCTCGCAGGATTCCAGTTCCCAAGTTATTGTTTGCAGGAAATATAGGATTATGGAGCTTATTATTGAGTCCTTAGGCGGAATGTTATTATGCCTCTAGGATCTCTGTCGTAAGAGGATAATATTCCGAATCGCGTTTCCGTCTCAATCCTTGCACAGTAACACACATTATACGTAACTCGAAAATGTATTTGCCTATTTTATTAAAATTCGATATAAACCCCTTCTGTTTTTTTTTCAGGAATAGCGCACCATTTAGCCGGACTACCTTGTCCACCGCCCGACTGGGTAACGTTGACCGGTCGACATCAGTATCCACCTGCACCTTTTCTACCTCATCATCACCCGCACTTTCCGCAACATATGTTTGCGGCGCTAGATAACAGACCTTTAAATACCTCCCCGAGAATAGCAAGCGGTAAGCCCTCGTCGACTCGCGTTTCACGTTGCGTGATCTAGATTGAAAAAAAACAAAAAACAATTGATTTGCAGAATCGACGCCGTCGTCGCTCGGCCCAATTTCGATAAACTGCCACAACGGCCTCGGCGGCGGCTCTCCCAAAAGCTCGCCGCTTCCGGTGGGCCTGCTGACGACCGCCAAGGCGCCCGCATCGCCCCAAGAAGACGACATATCCGTTACGGCCTCGCCGACGCCGTCGCCGCAACCGCCGCCCGCTTTCCCGGGCGTCCCGCCAAGCTCGGCGCTCCAAAACAATCACTTGTTCAACAACGCGCTGGCCGCGAGTTTGTTTTTAAACGCGCCCCTCTTGCCGCCGCCCAGTCAATGGCTGTACTCGCAATTCTACCCTCCAGATTGGTCCTGGATACACCTGCGGCATCCGTCGCTTCTTCCCGGTTCGCACAGTTCGCCGAGAGAATTCAAGTCCTCGAACGCGGACAGCTCGACTGCCCGCCTGGAACTCGCCGACGTCGAAAGCGAAAAACGGGAGGACAACGGCGAAGACGACGTCAAGCGATGCATATCTAAAGACGAAGGGGTGAATTTGACGGTGGGACGCGGGAAAAAAGCGGCCATCACTTTAGTTCGGCAGAGGAGCGAAACGACGTCGAACGAGAAAGACTCTTCGGTTAAACATTCGCGCGGTTCTAGACAATCAGACGTGTGGAGACCTTATTAATTCGGATAATAACCGGCGATTCGGTTAGGTTCTGATAAAACAAAAAAAAAATCATAAACGCCCGTCCCAAAGCAGTGTATGTATATAGATATTAACGTGTTAACAAAAAAAAAAACAAACGATTAATGAGTGTGGTTGCAAATTTGAAATCTTGCACTTGTTTACGAAGTTCGTATAAAGTAAAAATCGAACAGTGAATTAAACTTTGATCGTCGTTCGTTAGATATATAATTGAAATGTATTAATAATTATAAGTAGTAAAATATGGCTGTTTATAATTTTTAATGTAATAGTTCTAGAATATTTCTGTTAAAATAAAATCAATATGTGAACGTCTTATTTTTATATAAAATATCAAAATATTTTATACCTTATATTTTGAAACGCACGCAGTTCGTCATAATTTGTTTGGTTATATTTGAAAAACGACATTTTTAGCAGTTCCGGGCCTGTTCCGAGTTTTTCGTGTCCGGTCAAAATTTTGTTAAATCCACGAATCCATTTGGAGATTCCTCGAAAATTTTTAATAAGCGAGAACGCGCCTTGTTCGTCATTTCTTGTTATAAAAAACTTGAAAAACTGCTTCTTAAGTAATTCCGAACATGTTCTGAATGTTTCGTGTACGATGAAAATTTTGTCAAATCCATCGTTGTTTTTTGGAGATTTTTTGAAAATTTTGAATCGACGGAAGCGCACGTAGTTCGTCATAATTTGTTTGGTTACACTTGAAAAACGACATTTCTAGCAGTTCCGGGTCTGTTCTGAATGTTTCGTTTCCGCTCAAAATTTTGGCAAATCCATGAACACATCTTTTTTTGGAGATTCTCGGAAAATTTTTAATAAGCGGGAACGCGCCAAGTTTGTCATTTCTTGTTATAAAAAACTTGAAAAACTACTTTTTAAGTAATTACGGGCATGTTCTGAATGTTTCGTGTCCGGTCAAAATTTTGCCAAATCCATGAACTATAAACACGTCGTTTTTTCGAGATTTTACAAAAATTTTAATAAGCGATTTAAACGCGCCAGTTTGTCATTTCTTGTCTATATATATAACTTGAAAAACTGAGTTTTCAAAGTAAGTTCGGCTGTTTTAATTTTCAGTGTATGTCAAAATTTTGCCAAAACTGACCATAAACGTCTTTTTTTTTCGAAATTTTTCGAAAATTTTTAATAAACGAAAACGCACCTAGTTTGTCATTTCTTTTTATAAAAAAACTTGAAAAACTACTTTTTAAGTAATTCCGGACATGTTCTAAATGTTTCGTGTCCGATCAAAATTTTGCCAAATCCATAAACGTCTTTTTTTCGAGATTTCTCGAAAATTTTTAATAAGCGAAAACGCGCCTAGTTTGTCATTTCTTGTTATAAAAAACTTGAAAAACTACATTTTAAGTAATTCCGGGCATGTTTTGAATGTTTTGTGTCCGATCAAAATTTTGCCAAATCCATAAACGTTGTTTTTTCGAGATTTTTAGAAAATTTTGAATCGACGTAAACGCGCCTATTTTGTCATTTCTTGTTTGTTAAAAACTTGAAAACTACTTTTAAGTAAGTTCCGGGTCATGTTCTGAATGTTTCGTGTCCGCTCAAAATTTTGGCAAATCCATAACACATCTTTTTTGGAGATTCTCGAAAATTTTAATAAGCGGAAACGCGCCAAGTTTGTCATTTCTTGTTATAAAAAACTTGAAAAACTACTTTTTAAGTAATTCCGGGCATGTTCTGAATGTTTCGTGTCCGGTCAAAATTTTGCCAAATCCATGAACGTCTTTTTTTCGAGATTTCTCGAAAATTTTTAATAAGCGAAAACGCGCCTAGTTTGTCATTTCTTGTTATAAAAAACTTGAAAAACTACATTTTAAGTAATTCCGGGCATGTTTTGAATGTTTCGTGTCCGATCAAAATTTTGCCAAATCCATAAACTATAACGTCCTTTTTCGAGATTTTAGAAAATTTTTAATAGCGAAAACGCGCCTAGTTTGTCATTTCTTGTTATAAAAAACTTGAAAACTATTTTTTAAGTAATTCCGGACATGTTCTGAATGTTTCGTGTCCGATCAAAATTTTGCCAAATCCATAAACTATAACACGTCTTTTTTTCGAGATTTCTCGAAAAATTTAATCGGCGTAAACGCGCCTAGTTTGTCATTTCTTGTTATAAAAAACTTGAAAAACTACTTTTTAAGTAATTCCGGGCATGTTTTGAATGTTTCGTGTCCGATCAAAATTTTGCCAAATCCATAAACTATAACACGTCCTTTTTTCGAGATTTTTTGAAAATTTTTAATCGGCGTAAACGCGCCTATTTTGTCATTTCTTGTTATAAAAAACTTGAAATCTACTTTTCAAGTAATTCCGGACATGTTCTGAATGTTTCGTGTCCGGTCAAAATTTTACCAAATCCATAAACTATAACACGTCTTTTTTTCGAGATTTTTCGAAAAATTTTAATCGGCGTAAATGCGCCTAGTTTGTCATTTCTTGTTATAAAAAACTTGAAAACTACTTTTTAAGTAATTCCGGGCATGTTCTGAATGTTTCGTGTCCGATCAAAATTTTACCAAATCCATAAACTATAACACGTCTTTTTTTCGAGATTTCTCGAAAATTTTTAATAAGCGAAAACGCGCCTAGTTTGTCATTTCTTGTTATAAAAAACTTGAAAAACTACTTTTTAAGTAATTCCGGGCATGTTTTGAATGTTTTGTGTCCGATCAAAATTTTGCCAAATCCGTAAACTATAACACGTCCTTTTTTCGAAATTTTTAGAAAAATTTTTAATCGGCGTAAACGCGCCTATTTTGTCATTTCTTGTTATAAAAAACTTGAAATCTACTTTTCAAGTAATTCCGGACATGTTCTGAATGTTTCGTGTCCGGTCAAAATTTTGCCAAATTCATAAACTATAACACGTCTTTTTTTCGAGATTTTTCGAAAAATTTTAATCGGCGTAAATGCGCCTAGTTTGTCATTTCTTGTTATAAAAAACTTGAAAAACTACTTTTTAAGTAATTCCGGGCATGTTTTGAATGTTTCGTGTCCGATCAAAATTTTGCCAAATCCATAAACTATAACACGGTCCTTTTTCGAGATTTTTTGAAAATTTTTAATCGGCGTAAACGCGCCTTGTTTGTCATTTTTGTTATAAAAAAACTTGAAAAACTACTTAAGTAATTAAAAAAATAAAAAATTGCTAATATAATTAATATAAAATACCTACCTAACGCTACACTAATATTTTTAACTATGCGGGGTTGCGAGAGAGAACGACGAACTAATCACGTTCCGCACTATTTTACGACGACGTCGGGATGGATCGGGTCAAAAAGAAACACGAAAACAAAATCATTCGAAATTAGTTAATAACCTGTAAAAGGTCGTTAGTTTTTACTGTTATTGTTATGTCTTCTTCGTTGCTTTATGTGGTATAATTGCAGGTCGCCTTCAGACCACTCTATATTTTACGGCGATTCGGGAAGAATTTCGATTAGCCGACGAGCCCGTGATTAAGAAATATACGTTAATTTATATATCGGGAAACTTATTTTATTATATAACATCATTTATATATATATATATATATACTACAGTTCTGCGTTTTAAACGTATAATTATCTGTTAAATGCGTACTTAATCGGTTTATTTCAGAAACGGCGCATTTCTTATAGTCGACGAGGTAAAATAATTACTTACAGTTATGGGTTGGTTTTCCATTATTTTATAACTTCGTTGTCTGACGATAAGTCTAAATTATAAGGCGAGTGGATTTGCTTCGTCGACGTGATTTTTAAAACGGGCCGCAAACGTGAAAACCCATTTTTACGGCGATGACCAAAACCGTTTCTACGGTTCCCACTGATTTTAATTGCAGGACGTTCGACGATAAACGGGTGTAGGTGGTGTCAATAGTTTATATTAGATAAACCCACAAAAATGATTCGATAGCTTCTAAAAAGACAAAGTTGTCTATCGTTTGTCATTTGTTTTATATGTATATTTTTGTTCCGTTGTTTTCTCTAATGTTATGTTACTTCCGTGCCCGCTACCTTTTTTAACCGCAATAAACAATTAGCCCTAAATTTGCTGATCCGAACGAAGTGACGATCGGAACCGATTAGTTCGTATTATCGAGATTCTGTTGTTTTTTTTTTTAAATAAATGCCTATTATTGTGCGATACGCGTGCGCAACGTAACTCTTTTATAACATTTTATCGAGATGAGTCGTACACAGATTAATTTGATTTCTACTTCGCCTGCCTTCCTGTCTACGTTGGTGAGATTTTTCAAACGAAAAATTTGAAAGTGTGCGTTCTTCGCGAATGAGCAAACCGCAAGCAATTCAATGCAACATTTGGCATCAACGGATAGCTAGCGCTATAGACAATAATTCAATAAAAGGCCATCGCATGTCAACAAATAAACAAGTTATTTACGACTTACTTTTCGATTTGAATGTTTTAAGTGTGTTTTTTTTTTGGTAAAAATCGCACGTGCACGTTACTACCGACCACCACTATTCCATCTGCTCTTGTATGGAACTTCGTAATACGACCAACTTTCCACCCTACGTATGGTAAATGGAAGTTCGGCTTAATTTTATTAACCCCTTTAAAGCGAATTAGCCATGATTTTTTCGACAATGTTTGAAAAGTTTGGAGAAGTTGTCGATTGTTTTTTTTATCCTATTTTTTACAACGCCATCAATTATAAAAATATGTCTTAAATTAAGGGCCGCTAAGATTATTTGGGCAACTAAATGATGCATTGTTCGTAACTCGAATTACGTTTAAGTTTAATAAACTTTGTACCGATTAATCACTATTTAAAACAAAGCAATATTCATTATTGTTTACGTTATCCTTCGGAATCGCACAATTCATCGCCGCCGATTTATCTTATTATTATTATAAATGCAATCAAAAGGTTTAGTAAGTAGATAAAATTTTAACTAGCGGCGTTAACTTCGCTCCAAATCATATTGAGGATAATAATAATGTTATATGTTATGTTATGTTAAAATATTCTTTAACATTTCGTAATGTATCATAAAAAAGTTTTATTAATTTTGTAATTTTAAGCGCTCCAAGTGATTTTTTTTTAACATACTCGTTATAGCCAGTCATCGCCGTTATAAACGAATTTCGTTGCGCATTACATAAAAGCACCCCGTTTTATTGTTTCGAAACAAACTAAAAAAAAAGTCTAAGCTCTCATTAAAGATTATTAAAACGGCAATATGTATTTTTATATTTTATAATACGAATTTTTTAATAATCATCGTTAAGTACTTCGAAAGCTGCGTCGTTTAAATGTAAACATATTAAAACGGCAGTCTTCAGGCAGTCGTAAAATTAAACAAGCTCTCGCGCAAACACTTCCGAGACTAATGGTCTACAACCTGAATCATTAGAACGCAGATGGAACATTACAGAATGAATAGAGCGACTTCTGCGACATCTATAGAACACATCCATGTGAGAATGTAATTTGCTTAGTTCGCCGGCATTCATTTGTTCAAATTACGCAGTAGCGACCATTTGAAAAACGTGGCCCTATTCGACCCTGTTCGACCGTTTCAGGACGTTAGCGATCCTTTAAGATAAAAGCTCGTTTGGCCGACTACGTTACTGTAACGTCATGTAAGCTAGATCGGGGAGACCCCAAACTCAGAATTAATGATGGCTTTTATTGAAACTTCAATTTCTTGATTAGCCTCGCTCCCCGCGTCCCGCCCCCCTCGCCCGTGAATTATTTCAACAATTTATTTCAGCTACGGTTCAAATTTTGGATTAGGCGCGGCTGCAAAAATTCCTGCTCGCCCCTTCCGAAGCCGCACACTTTTAATAAACGAACTTCGACTCGAGGGTCATTTATTAAACAAATATATTTGAAGTCGGAGAACTTGCAGTCGCGCCGCGCCGCGCCGGACCCGGATTATATAATTAAAAAATTGTTATCGTTAACCTGGGGGGAGGGGGGGCGTCAAAAATTATCGGGACGCGTCGTCGGAACTTTTCCAGGATTTAGATCCTATTTTTTACTTTCCCGTAAAGGGCGTTGTCGGATTTTTAAGTCGTCCCCTTCGCTTAATCGACAGCCCGAACATTAAGAGAGAATAACAATTATTTTAAGTGTCTCGGGTCTTTAGGGATGTATTCAAATTCTTTGTCTATAAAAGAAAGGGTTAGAATTGAATGAACTGAAAATTGGGCATAAAAACGATTTACTGTGTTCGAGGGAGCGATTTAGGCGTTTCCGAACAAAAACCTACCATTTACGATAGTATCGGGCGGGGATTAAAAAAAAAACAAACAATAATTATAAGTACCTACAAAATTTTAACTGTTAACTGTTCTCCGAAGAATTTTTTTGTACGAGTCCTTAACGGTAAATTAAAAAAAAAATCGAAGTCGCCGCCACAATTAAAACAAAATAGTTTTCCGGTGTGAATCCGTCTCTCGTTCCCGGTTAACCTCTTCGGTTGTTCCGGACGATTGTCGACCGAGAAAGCGGGAGCTGTTCGAAAAACAAAGGGAATGGACGGGGACAAACGTTCTTTCGGCATCGAGAATATAAAACTAAATAGAACAGACGACAATTCTAATATATCAACTGCGCTGCTCGAGGCGAAACGGGGAGCGACGAGGAAAACGGACGTTTTTCGCGTGTCGAAAGGAGCGCGAACGCGCCGAAAATGAATTCGAGAGAAAACGGCGAGAAAGACGGCTTTGATTTCAATATACACAAACATATTTGAGGGTTGTAAGGATCAGGCGTGTGGGAAAATTTGAAAGAATTAAGTTTCGGCGCAATCATAAACTTCCAGCTGAACCGTATATTAGTTGTAGACTATTATCAATAAAGAGATGCAATACGACTCTCCCTTTGTTGTTCCAAAACGCCCCACAGATATTTGCGCGCATTCCCTTAATTTATTCTTGTTTACTTGATTTCGCAATAATGCGAATCTTATTAGAATATTATGTTTGTTTAGTGTTCGCGAATTTATTATTATACGTATAAGTAAACTTGCCATAGAAATAAAACGATACGAAATACGAATTTTCAAGTCCCCACTCAATTTTCTCTAATTATAATCAAACATTTTCTCTTTTTTATAATAAAAAGTCAAGTTGGCCCCGTTTCAGCGGGATCGGTCTACCGGTGGCGCAAAAATTTCCAACTGAAGGAACAACTCTATAGCAACCTTTCAGGGTGTCACATCACCTTGGTGATGTCACAATAAATAGTCACCCTCCTATTCACAATTACACCCTGCCGAAGAATTCGATGCGGAATAAAATTAATAATGAGATTTTAGAGCGAAACGCTAATAATCTTGACGACTCGTCGCGTTATAATGAAATTTACAGAATTCGCAGAAGTCGACGCGTTAGAAAATCCCACTTAGCTTTATCGCCGGTGTAATAAGTTCACCTTAAGTTGAAAAGTGCGTGTCCTAAGCTGACCCTAGTAATATATTTCCGCGAGGGTCCACCGAACGACCAGCACTCGATCTTATGGCCAATCAGCCCCACAACCCTTATCTTAAATGCGCTCCGGATTAGAATGTAAGCGTGCGGCCGACGGGTTTTCCGAAAAATTGCGCGGGCCCGCGCGGCTCCGGTACCGTCTAACTAAACGACCGGTTCGCCAACAAACAAGTGCAAAAGTGGAATATTTGTTATTCGCGAATTTGATTTCCGGACTGACAACCGCGAGGATTAAAGTTTCGAATTAACTCTTTTTTTCTCTTTCGCGGCTACTTTCGTTCGTCCGAAAAAAACAGCGTCCGTCGCGCACGTGCCGCGCGGCGTTAATTCGAAAATGCACCGATCGAAAATGGACAAACGGACGTCCGTCGTATTTCTTTTGCGGTTTTAAAACGCCCACGATTAAGATTTACGAACCACGTTGTCATTTAAACTAGTTTTCTAACCTGAAGGGCAACAATTTCCCAATCAACTTCAGATTACGTCGTTACGGCGCTTTAATAAATTTAGAATTTTAATCCGCAAAAATCGCCGCTAGACTAATGCATAATATGTTTCCTGTTTTCGATAAAATAGAAACGATAAAGTACTTACGTTTTAAATTATTCAACCATTCTCCGTTCTCCATTTTTTCATATATATCTGAAAAAGAAAAAAAATGAAAATGATTTCGTACATTTCGTGGTTTGGAAATATAACAGTGGTATTCAAAAAAAAAACAAACGACGATTAATTTTAATTATAGCCTCTAAACACCACCGTACGTGTAAATGTTTATTGGTGTACATGCAATTAGGTAAAATAAATCTAAAATGCAAGCAATATTTTTGGCTACCTCTAAAAAAAACGCCTACTTGAAAATAAAGCGGTGATATTTTGGACGTTGGCTTATAACTCGATTAGTTTTTAACGGATTTTCTTCAATTTTTTTTTGCACTGCTAGCTCTTAGTATAGATTTTTAACGCAATATTTTATTTTTTGATAAATTAATTATATAGGAGGAAACAGAATCGTCATACGAATCATTCGAAAACGTTTGTTTGTATTGTGATTGGTTAGATGTACGATCGCGTCCCTATTTTGATATCATAATTAACACGTTGACTGCCACGGCACTTTTCAGGATTCCAATGTAAAAAGTCAATTTAATTTAATCGTATTATATTATTAAAAATTCTAATTATATTACATAGTAATCATCAAAAAGCATATAGAATGTGTTGTTTTTTTGAAAAAAAGATCTTACGAATTATTTCCTAGTTGGCTTATGTAACAGAAAGCTGTTCGCAGAAACCAACTACGAGTTAATTCGTACACAAACACGTTTCGACCTTTTTGATTTTTTTGTTCTATTCCCAGAGGCCATGAATTTAACCCTAACTGCACAAACATGGCAAATAATCAAATTACGAGATAACTCGTAGTTGGCAGTCAACGTGTTAACTGTTTCGAACTTTCAAAATATACATTCAATTTTTTTTTTAATTTAGGTGTAGTATAATACGATTCAATTTTGAGTTTTGCAGTGGTTCCCTATATTCATTTAACTCTTTCAGATTTAAATTTAACTGTTCAGTAGGCCTTATAAGTTCTTCACAGAGTTTAATTTCACCTACACGTTCAGGACATTTCTGTGCGAAATTAAAAAATAAAATATGCAAGCGTGCTCAATCTGATTTTAATATTTTTTTTGCTGTGAATTCAAACGTTTCTGGTGTACAGTAGAACCCCGATTATTTGAAACAATTGGGGCAATTGGGGAAAATATATTTTCGGTACTCTTGGAGGGGGGGGGGGAATTATAGTACAACGATTACTATAACGAGCTTATTTTGCATTCGCACGAGTAAGGACAAAACAATGTAGGTACATTGTTGTGTAACTGACACCTTCAGTCTTGTAGAAGTTCTTTCTGCTCTCAAGCGACAGAGTGTAAAGAGAGTGGGTTAAAAGAATTTCCGATTCGACGTTTTTTTCTCGGGCCATTTCGATCAAACCGAATTTCGAATAAGAGACGTTCGAATAACCGGGATTCTACTGTAGGTATATGTTATGTACAAATCGTTTTTATTGGCGTTTCTGGCGAATTTGGTAAATCATGGTAAAATCGTCTCTAACAAGTAATTTTTCGATAAACGAACGTTGTTTATTATTTAAGTTTTCGCACATAAATAAGATGTCAAAACTACGTATAATTTTGTTTCATTGCAAAATAGAACATTTTTCAACTTTAATCGTGTTTCACAGTACAATTTTACTATCTAACCCTACAATATGTTTATAACACCGTATAGAGAAAAGATAGCTCTTCTAAAGAAAAATATAAAAAATATACAAGTTGGATATTACTGTACAATAATATGCAACATATGAACATTTATACATAAACGTATTACACACCTATTTAGTTTAAGAGTTAATTCATTTTAGTGCCTTAAAAAAAATAGCACCGGTTGTTATGACAACCAAAGTTGTTGGAAATAACAATTAGTCCGTTAATTTTTATTTCGCGCCATTGGGACCTCGAAGGAACACGTTCTCGACAATTTTGAACGTACACAACTCAAAATATGTTTCGTCCACATCGATCGAACCGTCGCGTCCCTTTAAAGCTTATCACGATTAGGTACAAGTTCTTGAATCGTTTAAATCCGTTGCTATCGTTAAATATCATTCTCTCTCGTTTACAACATAATAACATTTTTAAAGATTTGCACGACGAACTCGATTCTAAAGGTCGTGCACGCCGACATACGGCCAACTAAAATAATCTGGAACTAACGGGTCGCGTGTTCAAAAACTGATCAAGATAAAAATAATTTATTGGACTTTTTAATATTTTTGAAGAAGTTCGCGCGCAATTCGCGTAACAAGTCGTTTGCGGAAGGGAATATTTTACACACGCGAACGGTTTAGGTTGCGGCTCTTAATTAAACAATTTTCCGTTGCCGTCGAATAATGTAAATTGTAACGATCGCGATTGCACGTCAAACGCGTCAGTGTATCGAATCTGGAGGCCCGGACTTATTAAAATAATCGCGCTCGCCGATAGTTTAGGCATCCAATTCGAGTATCAAAGGTGCTTAAGAATTCGCAGAATTTGTAAGTAAGGGTTGAAATGATACATCTACGATCGACCCGCAGCCACGACAGCGAATCTAAAACAAGTCACGCGGAAATTCCGGGTAGGAATGCAAACGAAATTTGTCAAATGCCCCCTTTGGTCCTCCTTCAAACAACTCGCCTCTTTGCTTGCTTGTACGCGCTTTTATTTAAAACGCGAAGAATAAAAGAAAAGTTCAAGTGGAACTTTAAGGAAACAAATGATTTCCTGGAAGGCCGGAATTAAAATTAAATCTAGATCTGACGTTGGCGCGCGTCTCCCGCTTGCTCATTTGTTTTTACAATTCTTTTTTAGCGGCTCGCGGTTGAAAATTTTTCAACTGCAGATTTTCCCCGCGCGTTCGTTTTGTAATTCGATGAAAGCGTTTTTAATCATAATACGAAAAAGCGAATCAGAGGGATAAAAACAAGCAAATTACGTAGCCAGTTAGCGGCTGCCCATACACCATTTTATATCTGCTGCAGGGAAAAGTTGGCCATATAACCTAATAAGAGGAACAAAAAGTCCGGAGCTTTAAATCAAGCGATAGACGGATTGTAATTTGCTAATGGAGATTGGCCCTTTCTTTTTCTGTACGTTCCGCGTCCTTTTTTAACGTTTGCGCTATCTGCTTCGATTCGCAAAATTACATTTTATAACTTTTAGGCGCGCGCGCGCGATGGTATTAACTACTAGTTAACTTGTTATCTTGTACAGTGCTCTTCGAAACATTAGTTTAACAAAACAATCGATCGATTAAAAATGTGAAAGCGTCAAGTGATTAATCACGCTATATCTGAAGCTAATCGTCGTCAGCTCGATAGTTTCGGTTGGACGATTGGTTTATAAAATCACTTAAATATAGGTAGGTACAGTCAAGTTCACATGTTTTGTCCCATCGCCTGTGTTAGTTTTTTTCGTAAAAGGCTCAAAAAAAGATTACTGTCCGTTTTTACAATTCAAAAACAACTGTTATCATTCATTCCTTTTGATCCTCTCTCGTCGCTCGTTGGCCTGATATCACATCTCGCGGGACAAAACATATGAACTTGACTGTACGTGTAATTAATATGAAATCGGCTATACTCAACTGACTCAACTATACTCAAACGATCTAACGTCTAAAATAAGTTTTGAGGTCGAATTAATTAACCACACTGCATCACTCGCCATGTAACTATTTCGCTTAAATATCATTCGATAATCATTTTCGAATTTGTCCAAAATATTCTACATAGAAAATGTCGATTACCTACTTTCGTATATTTTTTTCTCGAATAAAAAACAAGTGTAGTACAAATGTCACTTATGCGGTGCCATTATATTCAGAAAATTGTGCAGATTCCAAAAACGTAATAATATACAGGACGTTCCATTTAAAAAATCCAAAAAATTGATGTCAGTTCCGGCGAAACCGGAAGCGATAATAACGGCAAAGTCTTTCGTGCGTATTAGTCGCGTGTATTTCGCGAACGGCCGAAGAGGACGCACGACGACGCGAACGCCAAGAGGGCCGTTTTCTTATCGCCAACAGATAGAGGCGTTGGCGGGCTACAAAAAAAGCCCCTTGTAGATTTTTCTCATCTCCGATCGTTCACGAGATACGCGCGATCGAACGGACAAAAATGTAGCGATTGCGATATTACCGATGCTATTTTCGAGACTCGGACGTCTTTCAGATCTAAAAACGCGAATAACTTCGCTCCGCGTTCACCTAGAAAGTCGACAGGTACATCGATCTCTTCCCAAAACTCCAGAAGACGCGCCCGAAAAGAAATCAATTCCTCACATTCGGCCGTTCGGGAGCCGTACGCCCCCAAAATCGACGAACAGTTCGTAAAAATCTCGATTCTATCCACCCCCCGAAAAAGCGCCCTCCCGTTCGAATTTTTCCCCTTTCTCCCGCGCACGACCAGCGCCACCGGTAGGTCTACCGACGGCCAAAATTTCGCGCGGAAATTCCCAAAAACGGTCCCGTTTTACGAAATTTCTTTTTTTTTTAATTTCAAAACGCGACGATTTCGAGAAAATCGAAAAATTTTTCGCGATTTTTCGTTCGGAATCGACGAAGGGACGCTCGGGAACCCGCGCACGACGAAAATTTCCACCCTCGCGTCCCCCTAACCGCCACGAAATAATTCGAAAAGCCGTCGCGGACGCGGTCGACGTTGTAATTTGTTCGCAAAAATCGCGAGAAGACGGATGCCGTAAGCGAAAAAAATCTTTTTCTCTTTTAAACACTTTTAAACAGTTCCAAACACTTTAATTTACGATATTTGTAATAAAAACGTTTAATATTTAACAAATAAAACCGAATAAAACTTTAAACAGATACGTCCGTTGAAAATTGGACACGTGTTTATTACGAACCTTTTTACTCGGAATAATCTATACATATCACCACCTCTTAAAACACGCTGTATATCGATAAGATACGTCCCGTGATCCGTAAAATTTTACAATAAAAATGAATTGTTTTATAATTAACGTTGTAATTTCGAATAACTAGTATTGGTAATTAATTCGCAGTTCGTTAGAAAGACAATAAAGGACAACACGATAAAGTTCATTTCTTGAACGCCCTGTATAATATATTAATATCGATTATTCACTTACAAATTTTGTTTATGAGACCAGCTGAAGGTTTCATAAAGAACATGCGTAATATATTTTTCGGATAATGAAATTTCTTGTTCGTTACACTTATCTATCGTAAACTTAATTCGGGGACAATCTGTACGAAAAAAAGTTATATTGAACTTTGGAGTTAATTTAATCTAGTCTACCTGCCCCGAGAAATTTTTTTACCCTCGCCGCGAGACGTAGAATGATCGCGTAAATAATTTATTATTATAACGTACACATGAAAGATAATAATCACTTTCAAAGAAAAATGTAATAGGGCGCGCGCGCCGTACTTGTTTTACTGGTATTTTGAATTTTATCGGAGATGATCTCGACGTTTTTCTTTCTAAATAGCCGATTAAAAGTAGCGTTTTTGAAATCTACCTAACAGATCGCTAATCACTAAAACATTAAAAATAATCGCGCAACAAAAAAAAATCTAACGGGATCAAATCGGGTGGCTCGAGTGGCCGAGTCGGGATCGCTTTCGTATTTTTGTTGTTTATACCGATCTGACGAGCCAATAATTTAGTTTTAGAGTCGGTCGATTTACTTCTTCGACGGAAGTGGCAACATTTAACGGATAGTTAATTCGAGTTGTCAAAATATCTTGGCGAGATAGAACGTAAATAAGTCAAATCTACTTTGACAGTTAACCCTTTTCGTATTATCCATAGTTTCTAAACGATTTACAAGACGAAGCGAAATTAACATAAGCTCCGCGTATTCTGCTTAATTTTTAAAAATGTAAGGGAATTAAGGGGGAAGGGTGGTTGTATCTAAAAGAAGTGCTTTCCAATTAGTTCATAAATTACTAATAAATTTCCGTCTACCCTCGAATTAAAAGTGCAAAATTATTTGAATATTCATGCAATTAATCTTTACTTTTGAAGTCTTAAAACGCTTTCTGTCTGCATTACGATTTAATTTTATGTTAAGTCCGGAGAGCTCCCGGAGGAATTAGCGCGAATTAAACATTTTCGAAGTTAAAGAACGTACAGGGCATATATGTATTTTATTCGCACCTCCGAATTCACCCATGACTCTTGTATCGTGTCCTCGTGATCCGTAACACAAGAGACACGACAGATGTAGGGTAGCATGTGCAAATGGAGTGCAGGTTACACTAGCAGGGTTGGCTTCGTAATTTAATAACCACCCGACAGTTGCGACTCCCTTCGATACCGTCTTATTGATTTAATAAAGAAATGTTCGCGCAATGTGCTGTATAACCTAGCACATTCCTGTCGGACGATAGTTTTGATAGTAAAACACTTTGAAAAACCGCGCCGACCTCTTCCGGTACTCCCTCGGTTAATGACTGCGCGGTTAAAAATATTCCGGGGCGAGGGGCGGGGGCGGGGGCGGAAGATTTTCGGCGAATTTTCTTTTGCGAGACGTGAATTACTAATCGTCGTCGAGGCGCGATTAATAATTTTTAACTTGTCAACCGTCTCAAAATCATTTTCCGTCAAGGTTTAATTTTTCACGTCTCGTCCAAGTCGGTTTAACTTGGTTCTCGAGGAGACGGAGGGATTTTCCGGAAGTGACGTCACGTGGTCGGTTTGATATCGTAGCCGCACGCGCCATTAACGAATTTAAAAATATATCCGAATTTAAATTTTCAGCTTCGAACTTTAGGGGGACGCCGACGAAGAAAAATCACTGCGAGGAAAAATAAAGTACCTACTGCGCGTGCATTTGCATTTTACGATTAATAACCCACTGAAAATCTCTTTGTATGTTGGCATTTTGTAATGATGTACTTCGAACCGTTTATAAATCATGGGCCGCAGTTTTATTTTGTTTCATCGTCATCAGAAAAGACTTAATCGATAATTTTCAAAATTGATTTTGTACGATTTTGGTTTTGGATTATTATCTTTTTGCAAGTTTTTGGATGTGACGATCAATTTTGTTAATTCGGACTTTATTTGGGAATTCATGGGTTTGATATTGGTACATACCATTATCATCTAATTGAGAAATATAAGTAAAATCGGCTTCGTTAACTGCTAAAGCAGTCAATTTTGACCATTTTTCTGGTGTAATGTTAAACATGGCCCCTGAAATGTGTTTTTTTTATGAGTAGGACTTCAAGCTTCTATTCGGCATTGCATTGTTTCATTATTGTTTGGCCAATAATTCTTTTGACTGATTTTTGAGATCAGTTTGATGCTTGTGTTTCGATTTATATTTGTGTTAACTTTTAAAATTCTAAAAACTAACGTTTTAGGAAAGTAGATTATACAGGATGAGTTAAGATAGTTCGTTGAACATTCATATTAGAATAATATTTTCTTAACAGAAGATGTTCAGAACGACGATTAAAAGCAAACCAAGTTGACGAAGTTGTCCTTAAATTTTTTTGACTTTTCAAAAAAGTAAGTAGGTCGTACATACTTGCGTAACGTTAGATACTCAAAAACTAGCCTTAAGATGAAAACTGAAATATTTAAAATATCTTTTGAAGCTTTTAGCATTTTTTACACTACGCACCCAGAAAACATGGTATCTCATAACAGAAGACTTCAAATATTTTTGGTAACTCTAAAGCAGGGTCCAGATTACTTGTGCTCGTGCTCTCTCTCGATGTTACTACGGAGCAGTGTGGATCGACGGACAAATCACAAGACAAGCCACGCGAGCAGCGCAAGTCTTGAGCTCGTGAGGATCCGTCCGGTGTCGGTACATCATAAGGATTTATGTCAATAAGTCACGCTAGCCATATCTGGACAGAGACTTCAATTGGATTGAACCCGAAGTTCGTTTGGACGTAGACCAGACGAGTACAACCTGAAGTCTGGCCTATCGAGCAAGAACACGAGCAACCTGGACGCGCCTTAAGGCATCGGAATATTAAATTTGGACAGTTGATTAAATTTAACCATAAATCTAAAATCTCGGTTGGTTGAAATAATTTTAAAAAAAAGATTATGGATCGTTGCACGAACCGTCGCGCGTCAAATATATCGGTCTGTACAAACGCATAAAACTGTATAACATGACAACCTTAAAGGAATAGCAGATGTCGCTCGCATCAGGAACTAATGGTAACTGTAATGAATATTTGCAACTAGGCTTATATGTTGATAAACTGTTAGGTTTTAACAATTAAATATTAAAACAAAACGTCGGTTGTGATTAATAGGTTAAACCTAATTGTAAGCAAATAAATAAAAATCGCCGTTTCTCGATTAATAACATTATTAAATATTTTCAGGGCCGGTCATTCCATCTATCTTCTAATAAGTTCCAAATAAGTTATTTCAAGAACAGCGTCCACGTGCGTCTTACGGAAGTTATTCTGCAAATGGCTATTCGAAACTTTATTGGAAAGTTTCGGCAAATGGTAAAGTCCCAAACTATAAATTATAGATTTCATTAGTACGCCGATGCAAGCGCCACTAGTTGCAATTTCGAATCGATTGCACGGACCTGATAGAAGTGCCAACTGACACGAAACAACGTAAACAACGCATCGTTTGTTTTCACGACAAACCGAACATCCCGCAGTCTGACAGTATCCAAATAAATACGCGATTTGTTTTTTTTTTGAAACTCTTATCGCGAAATAAGAAACAAAATAAGATAATTTTAATTGGCGCGTTTAATTTGAAATTAAACGGAACGTCTACTTAAACAAATGTAAAACCGAATGCGAGTAAATTAAAGTTCGACTATTAGCTGGCATAGTAGACGGTTCTCGTGCAAGTCTATGACACATTAATATGGCTTCCTTAATTAATTTGGGAGTCATAAAAGTTCATAGAGGCCGCCTACGTCGACATTATTTATTTTAAAGCGGAAGCGCCACCTTCTTTCGACACTGTTTCTGCTTTATCTCTCGTAAAACGCGCTTGGCTGATTTCAAACCTTATTCTTCAGCCCGAGCAAACTTCTGAAATACAACTATATTTTATCGTAGCCGAAACAAACAAATCGGTGATGGGGGGAAAGGCGGGGGAGGGGGAAGGATGGAGAGAGGAAAGGATACACTTATAAGCCCCATAATAAGAACACTGTATTAAATAAAATTAAAGCAAACTCGCGTTGATCAAAGGAACGAATTCCTCAACTTTTGCAACGGAGGGCAGTTGAAAGCAAATCGGAGCCTTATAAAGGATATTTGAATTCCTTTTTCGGTCCAAATTTAAATCGAGAAATTCCCTTAATTATTCAAAGAGTGGGACGACGAAGAATTTCTTCATTAAATTGCCGTTTTAAAATGGCTATAAAAGTGGGCATCGGCCTTCGATTTCCTAAAATAACGTTTAGGAAGTTTATAGTCGAAGTTCATCCATCAATTTAGGCTTTGTTAGCAACACTTTAGGTGTTGGTGGCGTCACTTCCCGTTTGTTATCAATCTGATTGATGAAACCTGAACTGATTGATCGCGTCCCGTGAGAGACTTTCAGTCTGCTCTCGTCATTGTTGCGTTTTGCTTTTGTGAAATCCGTTATCGTTGCCTACAATGTTCTGCGTTGTTAAAAGTAGAAAATTTTTTGGGCTGGAGGGGGGGGGCATACCTCGTCGTGCATTAAAAAAGAAATCGCGATATAACGCTATCTATGTACATCTCAATTGCGTACCTGCAGCCGGTTTTGACAAAATACCGGAAAATACGAGAGTAGTTCCCGTGAAATTTGAAATCGCCGAGACTCGCATTTATATTAAGCAAAAGTTGGTATTCCCGTCGTTCCGGGCTATGGGAAGTCGCCGTTGGCCAGAGAGCGTTGCCAGGCGACGCTACGGACTTCGGGTTACTAACATCGATACGTCGATGTCGAATTCACAGATTAGTCCCATTTTACACATTTCAATTGCTAATCGGTCGCTAGGAGCCGCGTGTCGGCAAGATACTTCGTGGCCGGACTTTAAAATTAAAATGAGAGGCCCCGGATGCCGGGGGCACTTCCTTGTGCGGCGTCGGTCGTCGCGTTCCCCCGAACTTATGCCCTTATAAAAAATGTTCCCAAAACTTTTACAGAGACTCGCGAATATTAATATTCAAGACCTTATTAATTAATTCCATCGACGGTCTTCATATCCCTTCCTGATGATGAATTAGTTATGAGGGATGAAACGTAGTTTAGAACTTCAAACTGCGACGAGGCAGAAATTTCGCTCGCCTATTGTATCGGAACTTAACTGATATTATTACATATATATATTTTTTGTTTCGAGAGGGATGAGTGGGGAAAACTACTTTATATTAAACTGACCGTGTTATATATAGCTCGAGATTCCGATAATACAAAGAGGTAAAAAAAGACGGACTTATTTACTTCAAAGGAACGAAAAAGCTAGAAGAATCCTCGATAGTAAACTGACCGTGCGATAGAATCGTAAAAGTTATAGATTGCATTGGAGATTATCAGCCGTTATGGGTTGTCGTTTGGTCATTTTTGTGTTTCTGGCAAATTGCTCAAGTCATCTTGGCGACTTTGAAATTTATGGCAGTTGAAAATAAGTTGTTTATCTCGAGTTTATATGTATTGCTTTTTAAATTCGCGCTTGATAATGAATTAATTGTCGACGCGTAATTGTTTCGTAAGAAACGGCACGAACCGTTGTTTTTTTCGTAAAAACACCCTTCGACGATTAACGAACAAAAAATTAAATAATCCCCAAGTGTGTGCTCGGAAAATCCAACTCGCGCAATGTCCGCATTAATTTAATGTATTTTTCTGCGCCTATTTAATGAGCGGATTACGTTCGAATTTTATTTAAAAAAAAGGACGTTTTAAGTATAATTATGTAAGACATCGAAAAATAACGCGACCGATACAAAGGAGAAAATTGCAGCTGACCGTCTTGATTCGAATATCGGGCATCGACGGCGTCAGCTTACAAATCCCGGGAGGGTGGACAACTCGTGGATGTGCTTAGGGATGTAAAGAGAAGATCTCTATTCTGTATTGTAAATTCACTTCCCTTGTCCGGTAAAAAGCACTCAACAGCTTGAATTTTAAGCGGAACTTTTCTGAATTTCACGTTGGGATATTCGCGGTCAAATCTAAGGATATTTGCCCGAGGATTAAGGGATTTTATAAATCGGGACGAACGGAGATTTTTAATGGCAATTCATTGATAAATTGACGCGCTTAAATTAAATTAATCAAAACTTTAAAGAGATAAATGTAACAGCAAAAGGGAACTCCGTAAAAACGGTCGACAATTTGTTTGAAATTTCACCTACTAGGAAACGTATTTGAAAATCGGAAAGGAAACTTTAAAAGAGAAAATTAAAAACCCATTAATATTAGATCGAAGAAATTCGAGAAAAAAAAATAAAGCAGGATTCAAGAATAGGCGAATTAAATAAATATATAACAATATGTAAAATAAATATCTATCTAATAAAAAAAGGGGTTGTGCGTCTCGTATTTTTGCAATAAATATTCGAGTCCTTAAAATCTTCGAGGGGGGGTCTATTCCGTAAGGAACCTGTTAATTTTAAAGTCAATCGTAATCGAAATTTTCGTACGTTTCTATGGCGATTATATGTTAAGGCTTTTAAAATTTACAGTGTGAGGGTTTTATAAGTATATATTATCTTATTCAATGTACAACATCAAAATGGAACACTATGATAAATTAACATGGGGCTACACATTACATAGGCAAGACGTAAAAATATATACAGTCAGGGTGTCGAAGTATATTGTAACTGGCGGCTGACCGACGGTGGTACCCTTAGCCGTTTCCCTTCTCCCCTCCGTGCAACGGCACGCGGTCAGGGAACGTTGGGGGTTTGTTATAACAGACTTTTACTGAGTAGATTCCCCAATATCGTTAAAATTTTAAAATTTAATAGTGAACCACCGCATATAGTACAAAAAACTATTCAGGTTAGTCATTGTTACTTTAATAGTAGATAACAAGGAAATGGAAAATAGAAACAACATGTAAAATAAATATCTATCTAATAAAAAAGGGGTTATGCGACTCATATTTTTGCAATAAATATTCGAGTCTTTAAAATCTTCGAAGGGGGGTCTATTCCGTAAGGAACCTGTTAATTTTAAAGTCAATCGTAATCGAAATTTTCGTACGTTTCTATGGCGATTATATGTTAAGGGTTTTAAAATTTACAGATTTTTACTGAATAGATTCCCTAATATCTTTAAATTTTAAAATTTAATAGTGAACCACCGCATATAGTACAAAAAACAATTCAGGTTAGTCATTGTTACTTTAATAGTAGATAACAAGGAAATGGAAAATAATTAAAATTTTCTTAGATAGGTAAGTACGAAGACGACCGTTCTTAAAAGCATTTGATTACTATTAGATAAATTATTATAATAATAATTAATTAGAATATAAAATAAACAATTCTTAAATGGATTTTGCAGAGTTGCATATTAAAAATG
The DNA here is from genome assembly GCA_036326145.1 of Rhagophthalmus giganteus. Classification (NCBI taxonomy): domain Eukaryota; kingdom Metazoa; phylum Arthropoda; class Insecta; order Coleoptera; family Rhagophthalmidae; genus Rhagophthalmus; species Rhagophthalmus giganteus. Next base: position 2,197,854 of record JARFJA010000099.1, on the reverse strand, counting down.
AATTAGGTAGAACAAGTTATAGCAAGGTATAACCTACATTGTTTCGATATTGTTTCGATATTGTATCAAGTTTTGTAGTCAACATTGCACCAACATAGCATTAGAATATTGGGTCATTATTGGATTTCCATAATTGAACTTATATTGGGCCAATTCGTTGGATTGTTACTTGGCTAGGTACGTATAAAAATGAATGACCTTTAAAACTGATAGTAATACCATTGACTATATAGTATTATAGACAGCTAACCCTGTTATTTTTTGGTAACGCTGTTTTGTGACACCACTACAAGCGTCCCTACTTTCGAGTAGGTAGAACACTGTTAGATTTTGAAAAAAAATTAAATTCAGTGCATCTAGATGTCGCAAATTAAAATTGCATTTTACAACTACATCGCACAAAATTCTTCCGACCCTTTTTAAAATTACCCGCTTTTCTTGATCCCTTAAATATACGGTCCTAATCTTTTTAGTATAGTTCACGGTCAAAGCTGGCATTTACCGCCTAAATTTTCTTATTGACTATTTATGATAATTTTGTTCGAAAAAGGTTCCTATAAGCTATACATTCTTTTTTGTTAAAATATCGTTAGTTTGTACTTTTAATTATTTCGCTATTATTATTAACTACTGCATGGTCAAACAATGTACATAATGTACACAAATAGCACTTCCCTTCGTATGATATTACATAGGCAGGTACCTTTCTGTTAATATTTCACCAATAAGTTTTCGTTTTGACATATGCAATAAATTATTAATGCAACTTTTAGGTGGGTACGTTTAAAATACAATGCACGCCGACTATTAGAATCACGAATAATGTATGATATAATGTATATAATTCGGGTATTATTATCACTTTCGCAAAGCACGAGACGAACATGGGAAAAACATCGTTTACAGTAATCAAGACATCGGTTTCAGTTATCAATTTTTTTTAAAGATCGTTTTCATTTATGAGCAATAAACCTTGTTTGCGTAGATTTGTTTGTTTGTATTTTCAAGTTCAAGTGACACCGAATTTCTCTCTCCAGTAAGTTACTAGCCTATAGATCGAGCAACAGAGGCAAACAATGCCGAATGAGTTTTTTTAATATGAATGTTTTTTGAATATACTTCAGAGGTAATTATTTTCTGGGACTACCCCGGAATTCTGGGATTTTCAATTGACCCTTCCAGGATTTTCATCTGTCCCATCGGGATTTATTTTTACCCATCGGTATTTTCACTTACTAAAAAGAAAGAAACAGTTCTATCTCACTTTAAACTTCAATAACAAATTATTGTAGATAAAGAGCAAACAGTGCAATTGTTTACTTTTGTATCGGTAATTTTCATGGATTTTTACTTTGAATCGTTAAATTTCAGGGTTTTTCACTTTGAGTGAAAACCTTATTTCTTTTTGTTCATAAATATATACATACAGTAGGATCCGGTTATAATAAATCACAAGGGACTCACAACATGAGTTCGTTACATCCGAAGTTCGTACTAAACGGTACAAAAACTTCATTTACCGTATATAAAAATGTCCGCACTTTTTATTCAAAAATTTCAGTGCAAATTTCCAGGTGTAGACGACATTACACGGGCATTCCAGTTCCAAAGAAATTGAAAAAAAAATTACTAATACCATCTTACACGGGTCAACATTTTTTTCTTACATTCCTTGCTGAAAATCAAGGTGTCGTCAATTACATGAGCGTGGATACTTCTCGAGCGTATACGGTAATATAAATTTAATTGAAAAAACCTTAACGAACGACAATATTATATGGTATTTACATATTGCTTTTAATTTTTTTTTCAGGAGAAAGTAGGAACCAGAACTAAATCTGCATTTTGAACTTTTCTCTGCTTGAAAGTGATTTGGAAGTACCAAATCAGGTACGCAATTGTCTTATGTATTATTGTTATATAACATCTAAGGCTATTGTGCTTGGTTACCACTTGTGTCCGTTATCTAGTGAAGTTTAAAAAATTAAATATCCGCTGGGAAGGTCAGCTAATAAACGTATTTTTAGAAGAGAAGACAAACATTTATTATATGAACGTTTTAAAGACAATATCTGTGCACTGGCAACGTCATAAACAATCTATTATTATCGAAAAAACATGTTTACCTACTTTTATGGAAACTTTTAACATACGGGAACAATTTGTCGAACGTTATATCCGAAAGTTCGTTATTTACGGGTTCGTTATAATCACCAAAATGTATAAGGGATATCTTATGGGTTGCAATGGCGGGACTTTTAGGAATGGTTCGTTATATCTAGAGGTTCGTTATAAGCAACTTCACCTGTAGATATGTATGTAGAATAATTTGTGTTTTTTTATCGCATATTGTTACCAAAAACTCAGAGTTCAGATGTGATCACATTAAACGGCGTGCACTGTAGTTTCGTTTACTGCCAAATCAAATAAAGGATTTATTTCCGGGCAAATAAACTATGTTAAATCCATATTGAAGTAAAATTAGTTATTTGCCTATACATAGGTATTTGTTAAATCGTTTAATTTTTCGTATATTTTTATTCAAGTATGTAATTAAAATTTTGAACTGAGTAGTGATTTGGGAAGGCGATCAACGCTACAATTAAATTGAAGACATTTTGACTGATTAGTTATTTGCGGATTTTCCACGAATTTTCGCGGGAATCTCGGAAACATAATCCTAGAGAATGTTGAGGATCGACTGTATATAAATAATACAAGTATAGCTGCCTACCTATAGGTAATGTGAATATGTAATTTATTATATAATTTTTGTATTGTATTATTATAAGTAGTAAATTATAATCTATTAAAAAAAACTATTTTTCGTAATATTAATTTTAAATATTAATGAGTACCCAGGTAATATTAATATTAGTAAGTAGATAATTATCCATGTTATATTAATAATAAGAATTAATTGAATCGAAATTGCAAATAAGTTAACATTGAGAGGGTAACAGTGTCAACTTTGGCTTACCCTGCTAGGTACCTGCTTTTTACGACTACGTATTGTTCGCGGCATTCCTAAATGCAAGTTTTATCATTGGTTTGCTTTTCTAAAATAGTGTCACAAACCATTTATAAAAACAACCCGACATCTATATTTCACTTTTAAATCCATTTTTCCCGTCAAATACGAAATTTCAAATTCCGAACAATTTTGTATTGGCGTGCCATCTATAGCACAGAAAAATGAGGTTGCCACTCGTTCCATTTACGTGAGCAGTCTATAATACTATATAGTCAATGGTAATACAATAATGAAATTCCTTCTCAATCCTTTGCAGAGAATTAACAAGTAATTAAATTTTAACAAATAAAGGAACGAACACGTCATACAGAAGTGCAACGATCACAGTATCTACCTATACGCTATTCCTGGAAATTCTGGAAGTTTTTTCCTAAAACGTCACCTTTCGTAGTTACTCGCAGTCAGCTATACTATAACGTAGCGCTTATTGTCCGGCACTTCAGCGCCAAGGCAGCGATTTTCCGGCCGATTTATTTAATTTTTTTTGTTCGAAAACTGTAGATTTTGCGGGAAAAATTAAAGAGTCAAGAAAGATTTTCTAAATTGCAAAATTTTAACCTTCCAAAAAGGTCTTCGAAAAAAAAAACCAACACCAGTCGCAATTCTCACCTCATTATTCTGAAGATAGGAAATGATTCAAAATATTACTGTGGAAAACCTTAAGGCTTTAAGAAAAGATCGTCCACTAAATGTCAATCTTCTACTATTCTCCAGGTTTGAGAAATAACAAAGAAAATTTTCGCATTATTTTTCGAATCGCCCTGTATATATCTGTCCCGGAAAAAATTTCCGATCACAATACCGTCGACTTTTGTTTGATTTTATTCGTGAAAACGTGTCTCTCTCGAGCGCCTGCTGACGCGAACAGAAGTTGTTACGAATCCGACGTCCACGTGACCAGTTGTGGACAATCTCGATTGGCCAAATCGTGAAACAATCACGTTCAACACGAGCACGTCAGCGATCTTGGGACTACGTTACTTAAACTATTAATAAAACATAGGAGGGCCGTCCCGAATTTTAATGTTGCGTCGAAATATGTGACCGACATTGCATAGTGTATCTATGGCTGAACTTGCTGGATAGTTTCTCAAGTAGCTAAATTGGCCCTTTAGGGCGACTTAAGGTATTTGCTCCGTCTTGACCCCTAGCAAGTATCAAAAGGGCCAGTCGTACGTCCGACGCTTTTAACGCGTGTTCGATTAATGTATTCCGACGATAATTAAGTCGCGAGTAAACACCCATACATATTTCAAATCTCGAACGATGTAAATAAATCAAATAATTAATTTCGTCGCGAACATCAGAGAGAACGCGAGCATAATTATACTCATTTATCTGACGTGTTTGGACACGTTCCTTTCTAACAGACAAGAGCTTCACAATTGCGTAGAAAATAAATGACAATCAGTAGCTTATTGCGCCCTAATGAGAAATTGTTAGAAATCTTTATACCATATTGTATGGGTTACGAAATATAGCCCTTATTCGCCACGTTCCTACGTGCCAAGTGCCTACGGATTCGATCTTATACAAGCGAGCCTTAAAAGCCAGTTTCCTGCGTTCTTCATATTACATATTCTGCTATACGAGACGTAAAGCTTCGCCGAAGCCGGTAAAAGCTCAGAAAGCTGGCTGAAAGCTCGTGCTGTTAATTAATAATTACTGACAAGTTGCTCTTCCTTTGCTTTAGTCGAGATCAGCATCGCACGTTCGCTGCAATTTATGGGCGTTTTAATCGAGACGACGACGACGTTCGCCGCCCCGTCGGCGTACCTGCATTAAATTGTCGAGTTTAATATTTAAAAAAAAATAAAAAATGAACGCCTCCTTGCCCGATTATTGCAACGATCCCGATTATAATAACAACTAAGTAGAATCCATAAAAAGCTTCCCCTGTTAATAACCGTAAGAAGCAAGACGGCGAATAAGGTGTTCATTTCCAAGTAGTAATTAAGACGGTAGTTAAAAGTCCACAGAGAGCGCCCTGGTGGTAATTAAAACAACTAGCACAACTTTTCCTTCTTTTAAGACCTGTCAAATTAATTCCGTTCCTTTATGCGAAAAGCTAACGGTGCTGCGCAGTCGAAAATATTTTACTCGGTCGCATTAATTACAGAAATTAAAGTAGATAATGCCATAGTTGCCGCGTATGTAGTGCGTAACTGCTAGTGTTCGTGATCGAGGAATGCGACAAATATGAACTCTTCCCGGATATTTAGGGGTGCGCGGCGTAGGTTAAAGTCGAATCCGGTTTGCACGTTCGAGTGCCGGAATTTGCTGCACTCTGTCATAATTAGCATTCCGCCACCGACGTCGCCCGACATTTTTTTTTCATTACTTACACCCCTAATTAGGTATGCGGGATAATTACGAGGATCTCGTTTTCTCGCGCCGCAGGTCGCCCGCGACGAGTCGCGGAAAAAGCGTTTCCGACGTCCTTAAAAGAATATCATATTTATATATATTATTGTATTCCTGCTGGATGCTGAAAACATCTGTCGCGAGCCAGCTGTTGCCGACATAACGTTAAGGCGCGAGAATCCCGCTTGGGATCACAACACCGCCCTAAACCCCTTCATATCCACCTCAAACCCCAGATATGAACCCCAAGCCCACGATATCGACCCACAGACTTTCATAAAACGTAGAGCACTTCCCTCCCGCCGCTTTGCCGATATAAAAAGACAAAATGAGATAAGAACGAACAATTTTTATAGAGTAGGGTTTCTCGAGAAAATGATATAGTGACGCGGCGGATAGAATTCGTCGTGCGTTTTGAAAATAATTTTGCAGCTCACCGAGATGTTTTTCAAACAATGGAAAATCAATACTTCGGCTATAAATATGTTATCGACGTAGTTCGCCATAGTATAAAGTTATCGACGACAAATTGTTAAGTACGACGCGAATTACATCAGCGCCCGCCCTTAAAATAGTTTTCACGTGGGAGCACCGTTTCGTTTGTTATAAAAAGAAACGTTCGGAAAATACGAGCTCCTTCGTGCAAAGGCTCTATTAGATTTGTTAATAAATAGGCGATCCTTCGGAAATATTTGCTCTAATACACATATTAATTTCTTATCTCGATTACCTACTAACACACGTATTAACTTGTTCGAAACGTCAAGTGCCCTTTATAAGAGAAAATCTTCAATCGTTAACAATTTCTTGTTGCTTACACGAGATAGTAATTCACACTGTTTTTGTGAAACTACCTACTAATTAATGTTAATTTTCTTAGATAAGGTACCTACTTGTACCGTTTAAAAGTGAACGAAAGGTCACAAGCATTGAAAATGTCGAAATGTTTTTCACAAACGTTCATTTCGATATAACTTTAATTTTAGCAAAATATTATAGCTACAAAAAATTCATACTTTCCAAAAAAAAATTTTTTGAAAATTTATTTCCCTCGATAACTAGCAATTTGTGTCAAGGCAAATCTGCGGTACTTGTATGATATTGTAGAGGCACTAAAGGTTCGTCGGTGGTATTTTTTTTTTGGGACTCTCCGCGTACCTCGACGAATGAGGAAAATATAAAATAATTTAAAAATATCTCTTATACTCGGGGAACATCTACCAATTTGATAATAAAAAGAAATTCTAATTTTGGTACTTACTTGAAGTGGCGTTGACGGATTTTTCTGTGTTTGCTCTTCCGGTTCTTAATTCCAATACACTAGAACAAAATAAATAACATAAATGAAAAGTGTAACAGAACAACAAAATTAAAGACTGGATTAGTGAACTTCGTCCCATTCCACATTAAAAAACCGCATATATTTTAACCTTTTCCTATTCTTATATAAACTCTTTTATTTTGAAAAAAAGAATAAAAAATCATTTAGACGTTAATAATAAAGTTACTTTAATTTCTAGGCCGATTTATTTCGTTAAAATTAAAAATTAAGTCCTTTTTAATCTTATTTGAATTTAATTTGTTTTAATGTTAATTATTTTTTTTTTATTTTTTTTTCTTTTATTATAGCTGGCTCTGCAATATACAATGCAATACACGGCCTGGTTATTATTATAGTACAATTAATTAATTAAGTGCTAAACTACATACATGGTGTTTAATCCAATGGGGATTAACTGATAAATTTCACCTCTATCTTAAACATTGAGTTGGGTTTATATACCATATTTAAATTAAGTCCTGTGGTAGTTTACGCTTGAGACGCTTGTGAATCTTTTTTTGGCCTAGATTTAATTTAGTAGCACTTGAACACAAAATTAGGTTTTGGAAAAACTTCACTGTAGTTTTATTAATGAATTCTGTAATTAAGGGAACACTTAATTCACTGTGAACTTGTTTATTACGCACAAACCAAGGGCAGTTGATGGCGATTCTGAGCACTTTATTTTGGATTGTTTGAAGTTTCTTCATGTTAGCTTTTGATGTGTTGCACCAAATTGGACATGCATACGTAAGAATTGGTCTGAGGATTCCTTTGTAGATAAGTACAGCACACTCAGGTCTGAGGTGGGATTTTCGGTTTATAAGTGGATACAAGGCACCCAGTCTGTTGTGGCACTCGTTGAGTTTTTTATTGATATGAAACCCCCAGTTCAATTTCGCGACTAAGTGCACGCCTAAATATTTAACAGCTGAGACCTTTGGATTCCAATCTATTTCGTTATTATTTATTATTATTTTTGTAATTTGCTCATATCTCTTGAGTGTAAAAATTTTTGTTTGACATTTATCAGTATTTATTTTAATTTTCCATTTCCGAAACCATACACATAACGTATCTATAGAGTTTTGGAGGAGTTCGATTGCTGTATCAAGATTGAAGTTCTGTGTAATAATTGCAGTATCGTCGGCATACGTAGCCAGCGATGAGTTGAGATCTGTGGGTACGTCGTGAACGAACAGGTTGAATAGAGTGGGACCCAGAATACTACCCTGGGGTACTCCGGCCCGAATAGGTTTTGAACTAGATAAGGTTGAGCTGATCCGGACTCTAAAAGTTCTATTAGTGAGAAAGGAGTGAATGATTTTGATTAGGTAATTTGGAGTATTTAATAATCTCATTTTATATAGAAGTCTATCATGCCAGACCTTGTCGAAGGCTTTTTCCAAGTCAATAAATACAACCGCAGTGTATTCTTTCTTTTCGAATCCTCTTTCAATTGTTTCACTTATCCTGAGAAGCTGGTGAGAAGTCGAGTGATGGGTTCGGAAGCCAAATTGATGAGGAGGAATAGTGTCGTTTTGCTGGAGGTTATCTTGTAGTCTGGATAGTATCACTTTTTCTAAGAGCTTGGCCAGAGTTGACAGGAGACTAATAGGTCGGTAACTGTCAGGATTATCCTTCGGTTTTCCTATTTTATAAATGGGGAGCACATTTGCAGATTTCCATGCTGTCGGAAAGTATCCGAGTCTGAGACAGGCGTTATATGTATATTGAGGTTAAGTAAGCCAGAGCCTTTTTTGATAAGTGTTAATTATTATACGGTATTATAACGTATTAGAAAAAAAATTATACTTTTGTCCAGTTAAGATTCGATTTCTGGACCGCCGGGCGATATTACAAAATCGTTCAAAAATTCCTACCCATAGAATTTCATGTTTGTTTCGCAAAGTGCATGGTTTATGCGCTTACAAAGCAACCTATGTAGACCACTGAAACCTAATATTTGAAAAAATGCATAGGTAAGGGTGCACGGGACAAAGTGAAATATTATTTCACTTCGCCCCGTTTAGTATTATTATATTATGACGTGCATGACGCGATGGCGACGTGTGCAATTAGACGTTTTCAAGTGAGTCACGCTAACGTCACTTTTAACAGCTAGTGCCGTTAATATAACTAAAAATCCTCCTGAAAATTATGTTTGAAGTGAAAATTCCACATAACCTCATCAAATTTTAAAATGCTGTAATAATGATTATCTATTATCTACCTAAAAATTATATTTTGCAAACGTGCCTTGGTGCTTTACCTCCGACATACAACTATTCACAAATAACCTTTAAATTGCCTTTAATTTAAAAAAAACGACAGGTTGTCGGGATTAAGTCGAGGTCGTTAAAATGGACGTCACATGAAAATGCCTACGCGTTGTTGCCGTATGCTATATACGATGCTCTACGATGGTAGACACGGTTTCCACGTACTTACGGAAATACAATTTTCTGGTGGAAAAAATCTAAATGTTGTTGTCAGATTTTACCAAATTACGTCTTTGCCTTAGACGCATAAGATAGTCGGAACAAATCATTTTCGAAAAAAGTGACGTTTACGTTGTTTTTGGGCAACAACCGATGGCGGCGCCACACGTAGTAGACAGTATGGCACTTATGATGACGATGTTGTCGCATTGTTTTTTGGCGTGTTGACTTTGCCTCATGTTCCCCTTCCACGCCTTTTATCGTGGAGAGAGAGGTACTATAGCCCAATTCGTGAACAGTCTTTCATCTTGTCTATTAAAAAAAACCTTTATTTGGTCGATGACTAATTACACTTTTCATTTTATAGGCACAGCTTCCGATAAAGCCAGGAAACTTCTTCTCCAAAAGGTATCATAATCATTTGAATTGTGAACCTCGATCATTTTCATTCTTCGATCAAGGTTTGTGGATCGACAGCGATATAGTAAGCCATAACTGCGGTGCCCCGTAAAGCCTTAAGTCACGATAACGGATATCGACAATAGAAAGGATCAATTATATACACATGAAGACATTTTGACAATTACACGAAGACACGTGATCACGTGATGCGTTTAGTGGTTTGTTGGAGTGCCCACGATTTAGAACCGCATTGTTCGTGAGGTCATTTTGTTATAATGCATATAATAGTAGTAATTTCACATCATTCATCATTTTTATGTGTAACTTTAATTTCTTTGTTATGTTTGTGTTTATTTTTAATTTATTAGTTAAAAGGATAGGTTTGGGTTTTTTGAATATTTGTAAATTTATACTTTTAATCTCAGGACATGGTGGAAGAACGGGCGCAGTTTGAACTGTGCCATTAGGTTTCCCATACCTGTCATTTTATTTACAATATATTCCGCGTGTTTTGGTTGGGAAATAATTTTTTTTTTATTAATTACGCAATTAAACTGTTCAAACAATTATTTTTAAGAGGTACACCATCACTAGAAATTTAAAAATCGATTAGTTGCAAACAGTTTTTACATTTAAACGCGACTTTGTGATGAGACAAATAATATTTCTCATAATAATTTTCATCAATACAGCTTTTAAGCGCGTTTTATCAAATAAAACTGTTTCGAATAAAATAAGGCACAATATTTTTTCGATTAAATATTCTGTAAATAAGAAATTTACTTTATAAAAGTTTGACTTCAAAAGAATCTATGATTACTATTAATTTCGCTCTTTTGTTTCAGTTCGTCTTTATTAATTTATTTCGATTGTAGGTATTGTATATATTATTGGCTGTCTCGAATTTCATTTTTCTTTTGTATATAGGCAAGTTTTATTTTAATGTATGATTTTCATTTTTATAGTTCAAAACTATAAATAAATAAAATATATATATATAAACTTCTTAAATCGGAGAAATGTATTTTCATAATTTATTAATAAATAAATTTTTTTTTTGTGTCTCCTTTTACCTATCAGAGTTCGACAACCATTTACTTATGGCAATTTGCATTTTATGTTCTGCCACACAAAAAAACATCAAAGTTCGTTAACTAACAATAAGCGACAGACGAGACGCTGAAATCCTTTTATTGAAAACTGTTCTTTCGACTTTTTATTGAAAGATCAAAAATTTGTATGCGCGAAATCAAGCTGTTTTTTTTTATAATAAAATAAGCTCCACCACAAATATACAGGGTTGTTGAAATTAAAGTTCCTTCACTTATAAGTGTCCGAAGCGCGTTCCAAAAGCACCAAATTAAATTAAATTTAGACAACAGGCACGTCGAGCGAAGTGCACGCCGTTTACTGAAAAAAAAATAGTGACAAATGTCTTTCGTTTTTAATTTTCTCGTACTTATCGAAAATCTTTTACAGTTAAAAAGTTTTTTTGTCCAACGTTCGACCACGTACAGGGTGGTCCGTAAGTAATGATCCATAGAGAAATAGGAGAGTTTTGGCTTCAAAATATTATACGATTTGACCCAATGAGCATTATTAAGATGTTGATTAAGGGTTGTCAAGGTTTAAAATTTTTAATTTATTTTTTGTAATATGTTTAACGTTTTTGAATGTACGATCGTAAAAATTTGGGAATAGACGTTTTTTAGATATGACAAACCATAATCCGATATCTTTTTTTATTAAATAAATCTTAAACTCACCTCGTTTTGAAGAAACAAAGATGTAATGTTTGAAATCGACCGCTTTCGAGATAATCGCACGTTAACACTCGGCCGCATAATTCATTGCAAAAAATATTAACGCGGTAGGCGCAGATTCTCACACAAATTTTGCTCTGCTCCCTGTATATTATTTTCCCTCAATATATTCTGAAATCAATTTTAAAGCGAGAATATTATTATCAGTGCGCGTTTGTTAATCGAATAGTATTTGTAGAACGGTTCCTTGCGCCCTATAAATCATTTAAATCTTTTTCAATAAAAACAAAAATAAATAGAAGCCAGTGTGTATATGTACAAAATAACCGTAGTCAATTATTTTTGTTCTTTTTTTCTCCAACTAATTATTTTAAAATAAAACAAAAAGCGATCGCTACAATAAAACTAACTATAAGAACCTAATGCAAGTTGGTAAATAATAATAATAATATAAAAAATAACCTATTAGCTTAAATTATACAAACAAAAATTTCAAATCATTTAAATCTTTTTCAATAAAAACAAAAATAAATAGAAGCCAGTGTGTATATGTACAAAATAACCGTAGTCAATTATTTTCGTTCTTTTTTTTCCAACTAATTATTTTAAAATAAAACAAAAAGCGATCGCTACAATAAAGCTAACTATAAGAATCTAATGCAAGTTGATAAATAATAATAATAATATAAAAAATAACCTATTCGCTTAAATAACACAAACAAAAATTACAAAAAAAAAACTAGAATCGGGCGCAGTCTCCAAATGAAATTAAGAGAGCGTCGAAAAAATCGAAGATATAAAAGTAAATTTGCCAAATCGTTCGGCGTGAAAAGTAAAAAATGACAAATTCGATTTCAATTTTTTTCCTATAAACTCCCTTAATTACCCGCTCGAGATAAATTTAATATCGGGCGCTCGATCCGGGGAAAAAGTAGTTAAGTAAATCCGTTGTAGGTATACGTATATTTCGTTACAAAGAAAAACAGAGCCATAAAAGCGAATTAAAATAAAAGAGGGAATACTAAAGTATAGACCAATTGAACCATAAAACACATGTATATGTAAATCTCGAGATCCTTTTGCATATATTGTACATTTGGGCGTCTTAAAAATCCGCGCCCTTACAACCTCGGCAACAAGACCTAATTCTGGCGCCCTCTATCAACGGCGCTTACGCTATAATGGGGCAGTTATTTAGTTACCCCTGCAAGGTAAAGGGAAAATAAAGTAAGCTGGAAGAATGGGGATTGTAATTTAGAGGGATGTCGGAATTAAGGGTAGTTTATAGGTAAACCAGGCGAGTCTTTAGCGGATGTCGGGGTTGCTACTGGTTTCCTGCTTTATAAATACCCCGGATTTTTTACAGACGCTTTTGAAAGCGCGCACTTTCGAAGGTTTTTTCTTTTTAGATTTTCTCGTCGCTAAATAAAATTCGTTTTTTTTTTGTTTTTCTTTTTAATTGGATGGAGAAAATAAACCGACGCGAACGCGGAAACGGCGGAGCGAGCCGTATTAAAAATTCACGAGGCTCGTATCGGTATAGAAAATAAACTAAAATCATATAAGCGTAAACAACAAGGCAAAATTAGGAAGAAGGGGGTAAAGGACTAGGGTGAAAGGACTCGCGAGGGGTAGAGGGCAGCGCAAGCGACAATAAATCAAGACTCGGATTTAATTAAATCTTGCACTGAAGTTACGCGGGTCGCCGCTCGCCGCGCTGCGGTGCTCGAAAAGGATGGAGCGTAGGGAAGAGCTATCTGATTGCGTTTTTAAAGGTAGGGTATACGCACGCCGGCCCGATACTTCTCCAATTTTATGTAGATTTTCGCTCGCTTTAATTCGCACAAGAGAACGTCTCTGCGAAAGGCAAACATCTTGGAAATTGGCAATCAGTTAAAAAGTGGACGAGATCAAACGTTCCTTGGTCAATCGACTGCTAAAGACCGTCTTTGCCCTCAAAGATCCCGATCAGACATGCAGAAGGATCGGGGGCGGTCGTAAAATGGAAAAAAATTTATTTTTTACGTCTTCGTTTCCTTTGCGATTCGTAAATTGGAACGTTTCGTTAAATTATAAACATTTTTCCGTCACGCTCTGAGCACGCTTTAATCCCTCAACACACATCGCAGATGGCCATGGCTCGTCTTAATCTTAGAGCGCCTCCATGAATATATAAACCCCGAAATGTTCCTATAAAGACCATCTCCAGTTCGCGCTTAGAATGTGTTAATTGCGCGGAAGCTCCGGGCCGCAGAGGTACCGTCTAATTGACTGTTTGTCCGTGCGAATACCTTTTAGTGAGCGAACTAATTTGAGATCGTTTACATATTAAAATAAGCATCTCCGCGATGAGATGTTATTTTACGAACTTAAGTAATTTGTTACGCGCCCAGCAGCGCGGGCAACATTTCATCTTTGAACGCTTGCGGCAATACATCGAATATAGCGGTGTAACACTTCAACGAAGAGAATATATAGGAATTCTAACTCCATGTATCATCCCATCTTTGGGGCAAGAGGAATGATATATAACCCAGGGAACAATTTAACAATTGGACTAGGGAAGATATATGTGGCGATTGGTACAACGTCTGGGGTATTAATTAAGACAAGTGCTGAAATATTAGTTAAGTTTGGCGAACGTATGCGGGGGGGGAGGGGGTGCAACTTGCGCTACAACCGTGACACGATGAATAATAACAACACGTTTCTAGTCGAACAATTTAAAAAAAAAAACAAAACAACAAAGATACGAACAAAACGAGACCGTTTTATGTAAACGAACGACAAAATACGTTCTCCGTAAACAAAATCTCATTTAGAAAACGGTATTTCTTCGTACACTTTTATGGCTCTGCCGTAGTTTGCATACGTTATTGCTAAGCTACCACAGTGTCTAACCGCCAGCCGCCAGAATGAGCAACGGCTCGGCTGAGCTTTGCTCCGGTTTTCGGGACGATACGCGCCGAAACCCCACGCTGGTCCACTATTCGAAACATGGGGTAGTTTTTAATTAAGGCGGCTCAATGAGCGCGTTAAGAATTCCTAACATTCCGGCTTCCTTTAATTGTGTCACACGCGAAAAGTTATCCTTATCGGTTAACGGGGAACCGACGCTCGCGAACAAGGACGGACGGTTCTGACGAACGAGCAATGTGCGCCGTTCGCGCCGCTCTAAGTGCACTTTAAAGAAATGCAGATATGCATTTAATTAGGGATATTAAATTATAAATTCTAATTATGGCTCTTGATATTGCCCGAAAAAAGGCGGGGAATTATTTATAGCGCCAGACGGGAACGTCGGTATATTATCGTCTATACGAGAAGTCGCCAAATATAAAGTTATTTGGGGTCGTTTCGAGTTGACAGCAGAAAATGCAGCTGCGAGTCGGAGGTGGGGCGTATTTTGATATGTATAGTCGGTACAATTGTAACCAAAATTCGGAATTACGACACTTACTTATTTAATTGGGTCCATAAATGTACAGGGTGTTCGATAAACGTGGACAAACCTTTTGTGTACGTTTAAAACCCGCACTTAAGTTTATTACCTATGCAATAAACAATTACCCACCAAATAATTGAAGATTTCAAGAAGGACGTAAAGCTACTGAATGAAGCTATACTTCGTCCAAACCTATACGCAATGCACGTCATCAATAAAAAGGTTACTAGATGATGACGTTTCACACAGTGCTGTCACTTCGTACCTCGTATTTTGACAGTTCTAATAAGTTGTAGTCTTTCTTTATACCATCTAATACGTGCGCAGGTAAACCATCTATAGAATATGTCACTTTCCAAACTTTAAACCGAATTACAAATAAACAATCTAGTAACTTTTTGTTGATGACGTGAATTGCATATAGGTTTGGATAGGCCATACCAAATAATAGCTTGATGGCCTACATTTTTAGAGCACCTGGATTTAATTCCTAGTTCAAGCCTTTCGCGGAAGTATTACAAGTTATACACGCAAGTATACTACGTGTTAAAAATTTGTTAAAATATTAATAGAAAATCTCCAAAATTTAAGTAATTTTTAGCGATTTAATAAAGGGAAAAAAACGTTAAGCAAACATTTAAGTTTCTCTGATCTCCTGAAAAATACATATTTTGTAATTACGCCCTTTTCTTATTAAGTCGACAAATTAAAAATTGGACATTTTATTTAATTCTTTTGTTTTGTTGGAAAAAACGTAATAATATCATTCATCTACTATACGTACTACACAGGGCGTATCGATTACCAACTCGTTAATGCGAACAATTTTTTTTTTGTAAAATTTTTCGATACAACACTTCGTTATCGAAATTATCGATATTTTTTGTTTTTGTTTTGTTTTGGTAATGAACCGATTTTAAAAATCGTACACTTTTTAGGAACTACTTTTTATCGTCTACAACTTTCATATTTGTATATAATTTTCAAAATGCTTAAAACTTCAAAACGACGGTCGTTCAAAAACTTTAAAGTTGGTCATTTTGTAAACTGTGTAATTTTTAGTATTGTCTAAAAATGCGCTAAAACTTAAAATTTTCATCGATTTCCTTTAGTCTCTATAGGTCAGTGATAATTGTCCTTGAACAATACACGATTTTAGGTAGATAGCTGGGTTTTTACATCAGTTATTTAAAAAAAATGCTTTTCTTGAAACAATAATAACATAAACAGGAGCGATGGTGGCCTGAAAAGAATTTTCTTTTAAATAAATAATGTGCAAACCCAGATACCTACCGAAAATCGCGTATTGTGCGAGGACAATTAGCACTGACCCATAAAAACTATTCAAAAAAAAAACAATTCGAAAAATATAATTTCATTGAAAAAATCCCTGGGACAGTTTTCAAAACGGTCGAATTTTAAAGTTTTAAACATTTTGAAAATTATACAAATATAAAAGTTGTAGACAATAAAAGTGTTTCTTTTTGAAAATTGTTTGATTACCAAAAAAGACACGACAGTTATTAAAAAAAACAACAAAGCAATATCGATAATTTCCATAGCAAGCATTGCGTCGAAAAAATTTAGTAAAAAACGTTGTTCGCGTTAACGAGTTCTATTGTTGGTTCAAGGTAGTAGATACGCTCTGTATATAGCGACGCAATTGCGCTCCTCGCATTTTTTTATTATTCGTTGCAAGCGCCGTATAGCGCTCATTGTTTTTATTCATACAATCACGATAGTAAACAATAATTCGTTTCGACGGTTTAGAACCAAACCAAGTACGGTAGAACTCCATTTATCCGAACTCGAGTCATCCGGATCGATATCAGCAAATAAGCCCATTTTTTTTATTAATGTCATTCAAATATACTTTATTCCTGTAGTAAAAATAAACAGAAGCGTCTTTAAATCAATTTTCGCGTTTTATTTTACAATTTAACCTTTTTTTAACGACTCTCCCGCACACTCGATAATCCGAATAATTGGAGTTTTACCGTAGTTGCATTTTTATACGAGAAATTTCCTTTTATCGATAAAGTATTTGTTTTATTTGCAAATTATTAACAGCAAACAGCAAGAAAATGACCACAATCGTTATGAAACGAAGCGATTTTCTCAGTCTTAGACAATTTTTGCGTTTCAAAGTCAACGAGACGATCTCTAAATTATTTCTAAATATATTAGAACTACCTATATTAGACATTTGCAAATTTCCCCTCCACTCTTAATGCGGCGTTAAAACGAACACTTACATAATAATATTAGATTTTCGCGCCGTTCTGCGTCTTACCCTTCTTCGAATTAAAGCGCGATAATGAATATATGATAAGGGTAGGCAGTATATTTACCGACCCAGTTCAAGTTGCTCTTTTGGGAGTAAAATTCAATTGCAACCCTTTGAAAGTGACAGGCCGGAGACCTGACATCATATTACAAGGAGTTCTACGACCTTCCACGTCATCTATCCCTTTCCGATGAACACAAAACGCGGGTTTCGTTTTCGCGGGCACGTAACTCCCGCTTTGTAATTCGAATCGCCCTCGCCGTGTTCTAATTAGCGAAAAGTTGCTAAGACGTCGTTGTTTGTGCTGTTAACTTGCAGCACGCCGTTCCCCTACTTTTTCGAATAATACAGAGAGAGACGGAACGACGGCTCGCGACCCAGAATTAAAACGTAACAGGGTGCCACGGAAGATAACAGAAAAGGAAGTCGGAATAATTAAAATACGACGGAGAGAGACGGATAGGTATGTTTTGTTGAACCAGGTAAGGTTGCACGCAGTCCGTGCGGGTCGTCTTAATATTTAGCCTCTTAAGGAAGGGTGGAATCAGCACCCTCTTGGGGAAAGTTATACTAATTAATGAAGGGGGTTAAGGTTGCTAAATACTTCGAGAAATGTTTGGAAGAAGGATTATTGCCTCCGTTTTTCTAATGATGATGCATAGCGCAGAAGATAAGGTAAACCTTTCTAGAATATTGCCGCAACCGAACCGTAAACTTTTAGTCGTCACGATTAATACCCTTCTTTCCTTTATTTTAATTAACTAGGAATTTCTCGCGACGTACACTTAACTACTTATATGCGACTTATATCGTTTCTCGCACTTCATCCACTTTACGGCTGTCGTTAAAACGAAAGGCGATTAATAAGAAAAGCTCGCGATCGATGTATGTTCCCTGGCAACCCTCAAAGTCAGTTAATGAAACAAGATTTTTCAGGAGCCCGTTAAGAACGAAACCCGGGCACATTGTCACTTTTAATAGGAAACGCCGCAGCCGAGAAGAAACGGTTCGTGTAAGCAGGATATTATAAAGTGGGCGCGGGCGTAAATTGGATTTTTAAATCAATCTCTTCGGTAACTGACTATGTCGAAATGAAAAATAAAGCGGCTTTTGAGATATCGGATCCCCGAGAAATTATCGGAAAATTCCTGGACGCCATAAGTCCCCTGCAAACAATTCCTGCAGGCACACAATGCTAATCCCGCTCTCGGAGCAGTTAATACTGATTAAGATTCCTTGTGTGTGTCCCGTGGCTAATTAACAGTACCTTCCGCCTTCTCCTTTTAGGACTAGCGCGCTCTTGGTCGATCCCACGCGACGATCGCTCTTTTCTAATTGTTGTTCCCTTCCAGGGCCTGTCGGATCGTATATCTTGCTCAAGATACCATAGGTCATTCCGTGATTTATTATCCGGAAAAGCGATTTAATCATATTTTCCTCGTAAATCAATTCGGGGACGGCTTAAAGAAAATCGACGAGAACAACATCAAACGGCCGTGCAGACGCAACGAAATAATAAATTTACGTAAGCAGCAATTACCGTGGAAATGGAATCGTCAAAAATAGATTTGCCTCGAAGACGTTCTCGCGAGCAACACGGGGATGCTTAATAAATTCATAAAATATAAACTGAAAGTACTGTAAAAGAATATTCAATAATGAATGTTCTTTTTGAGATGCTCGTCTAAAAAATCAAGCATCAGACTGCCGGCTTCATTAAATATTACTAAAGACGAGCAAAAGCATTTTTACATTAGCCAGAAAGCCAACTGAATATGTAATCAGACTCCGGTGAGACGAGGCCAGCCAACAACCAACCGAGACCTCTTCAAATAAACATGAAGTTTTTATTCCTAAACAAACTCCCGGCAAAGTGCTCTCATTCCTACGAAATAAATCCCTTACGATATTTTTTTCTTTGTAATGAGAGGATCTTTTAGGAAGTCGAGTGGCCATTTGAAACATTTTATTTTATGTAGGGTAGGTACTATCTGCATATATTTTTTTCGGGAACGTGTTTGCGTGTTTCGGGGCGCGTCCGTGCCAAAAATACTAACGTAGAGAAAAAGGTAAAACAACTTGTTCATATTAACGGACCAGTTGCTTTTATTATTACGATAATTTAAATGTGCAAACTTTCCTAAAAAAAAATTGATAAAAATAATTAACCGAATATGAATTTCAAGGTTGTTTTCGAATGCCATTGAAAAGCCAATTATTATAAATCAATCGAAAATTTAAACGACGAAGCATTTTAGGACACGCGTTTATAAAAACTTTTCGTTTTACAATAATAGACCGCGGAATCGACAATTATATAAGAACACCCTGTATAGCAGTATTTATTGTTTAATAGTACATAGATTGGGAGATATAAGGCGAATATATACCAAACGTGTTGGTAAACTTTCGTTTCTACATCATTTTTCATTTATGAATAGGGTAAACTGGGGCGAATCGGACCAAAAGAAGGGAACAGTCTATATTTCAAACATCGCAATAAATGCGAAGTTTCTGCTCGTTCACGTTCTTTAGACCTTTTGCTGTCGGTATCCAATGCGAATTTAAGTTGCGTAACCTACGATTTCCTATATATCCTACAACGAACATTGAGGTTATTGTCACTATTCGAGAACTTCTTCCATCGTCTGCAAGAACTTGGACTGTCACAAAACAAATTTTGCATTCGACGTCACCGGAAAATAAAAAAAAAACCTCCTTCAGAAAGACGAGAAAAAACGAAAAGTTACGTTAAAAATGGATAAAATTTCTGCCAAGGAAACGGCAAAGACAAGGACAATATCCAGATTAAGAAAATAAATGGAAGAACTTCGAGCAAGAGCAAGATTCGTTAAGAACATTACCAATTTTCGATTTTCGAGTGATTTTTGTGCGATCCGTTCATGTCCCGGAAATCGGGGCGAATCGGATATTTCTCACTTTTTGTTTGTAAGAGAAAAAAAAATAAGCTTATTTTCATTTTATGTTATCGGTGTTTAGTTAAAATGTATGCTGATTGCGAATTCGTAATAAAAATTGAATTTATAAACGAATGATTATTGTTTTGTCGCTCACAAACTTAAAGCGATCCGATTCGCCTCGGTCTACCCTATAACTATTACTATTACTCTCTAAACATAAATACAGAGCAATATAACGCAATATTAACGCGATTACGTAAGAGTAACTGAACGCACACAATTATATCAGGTTGGGGAAAAAGTTTCTTCGTATTTTCGCGGTAGATGGCTTTAAGATCGCATAACTCTGGTAAATTATATAAATCGAATTTAGTAATATTTACATGCAAATGAAAGCTGACATTTCACAGAACAAATTAACCTAAAAAATTGTGATATTTATTCACTCAGTCAAATGTTATTGCGTTTTGAAAATGAGTGAAAATAAAGAGGAAATTAGATACATTTTGAAATTTTATTATAAAAAAGGGAAGAATGCGACTCAGGCTGCTAAAAAAATTTGTGATATTTATGGACATGATGCAGTATCAGTACGCGTTGCACAAAGTTGGTTCAAGCGTTTTCAAGCTGGAAATTTTGATATCAAAGATGCACCTCGCTGTGGTCGGCCAATCACTGAAAAAGTCGATAAAATCATGAGAAAAGTTGAGCAAGACCGGCATATTAGCAGTTACGATGTTAGCAAGGAACTAAAAATCGACCACAAAACAGTTTTAAACCATTTGCAAAAGGCCGGATATAAAAAAAACTCGATGTTTGGGTGCCACTTGATTTGACAGTGAAAAATTTAATGGATCGAGTTTCCATCTGCGATTCATTGCTCAAACGGAACGAAATCGAACCATTTCTGAGACGGCTCATTACGGGCGATGAAAAATGGACACGTACGATAATAATGTACGAAAAAGATCGTGGTCGAAGCAAAATGAAGCTCCGCAAACGGTGGCAAAACCAGAATTGACGCCAAGAAAAGTGATGTGTGTGTGGTGGGATTACAAAGGAATACTTTATTACGAGCTGCTCCCACCCGGTCAAACAATTGATTCTAATCTCTATTGTCAACAACTGGAAAGATTACGTCAAGTAATCGAGAGAAAGCGACCAGAATTGAGCAATAGGAAAGGCGTTGTCTTCCATCACGACAACGCCAGACCCCACACATCTTTTGCGACCCGTCAAAAATTGAGAGAGTTTGGCTGGGAAATTTTGATGCATCCGCCATATAGTCCTGATCTTGCGCCATCAGATTTTCATTTATTTCGATCTCTACAGAACTCTCTTAATGGTGTAAAGTTGATTTCAAAAGATTTTTCGCTAAAAAAATCACAGAAATTTTATAGTGATGGGATTATGATTTTACCTCAAAAGTGGCAAAAGGTGGTCGAACAAAATGGCACATATTTAGTTTAATAAACATCATTTATAATATAAAAAAACTTGTTTCATTTTCGTACTAAAATACGAAGAAACTTTTTCCCCAACCTAATATATTATTTTTGGGCTGGGTTATTTACCATCGTCCAGAAGCAAAGTTCAGGAATTGCGGAGGGGATTTAGCAGGGACATTTGGTCACGGTGTAAGTTAAGTGTAGTAACGAAATCAATAAATGTCTATGCATTTTATTCTAACCCAAAAAATGCGTTTAAAAAAGTTCAAATTTCCAAGGCTCTACTGTACATACTCAATAGACTATTAAATTAAAAGATAGCGTTAACATCTGCGCTAACAAATTGATTTTTAAATTTTTCTAAAAAGTGTAATATCTCGTATTTCACCCGGTACGATCATAGTTACATTACACTGCGTTTAATCGCATAAGATTAAAAATGCGGAATTTTCGTAGAAAATTAAAAAGACGATTGTGAGCTGCTTTTTCGGGAATATACTTTGTTTCCCTTGTTGTAATCGATGCGAAGCTAAGTCGTCCGAAACTGTAAATAAAACCAATCGAGGCCATCAGATATGACCTGGTGCAGTTCGCGCGTTCGGCCATCAGGTTAATTTTGCGGCTCGAGGTTAACGCGCGAACCAAAACATTTTTATTATCTATCTATATTCTAAGTATTTTTACGAGAGGCGTTTCCTTTTGATTATTTAAAATCGCTTAGGCACTTCAACTTTTTATATAACATTATAATCGAAAGTTTTCGCTTTATTTTAATGTCCGAAACGGAAATACGCCAAAGCTTCGTCAAGACTTTTCCCGATTAATAACGCTTTTCTGCGAAACACGCGCACGTTTTAAAACTTTTTCGACATAAATTCCATTTAAGAAGGGGCTTTTTAAACAAATTTTATGAAGAGTGTCAATATTCTTGTGCAGATTAATACGTTTTTCAAGACGTAATAGGCGGGATTTTTTACAAAAATTGCGTATTTTATGCGGGAAAGCGTATTAAACGGGAGCGTCGTCTTAACAGGGTTTTACTGTGTATTGTAACATACATCAGTTCATAATTTAATCATAATAGTTACGAGTATTAATTATACATATACTAACGATTACTGTTTAAGACGTTTACTCTCGCTGAAGACGCGTTTTTTTTTTGGTTCTTCGGAGAGCGTATTTTAACGAGGTTTTACTGTATATATTGCTATATTGTCGAGTTTTGATATTAGCGGCATCGTTTTTAATAATAAGCCATTTAACATTCAGTTAGTTTTAACAAGCAGACGATACTTAGAATATAAGAGAAGAAATAAGAAAATTAATTATACCTAAAGGTTGTCGAAGGGTAACGAATTCTAAGTTAAAAAATTTCTAGTAAAACAGCGTCAAGTGCTCGATACTTTGAATTAAGATTGAGAAATAGTTGGATCTCTTATCGCGTGTGTAATTGAAATAGTTTAACAAGAGACTATAGTAGAAGTTGCTTATAGCGAACCTACGGATATACCTAACAGACCATTCCTAAAGTGAAACCAATCAAAGATTTCTAATAAATTATTGTGCTTACAACGACTTTATGTTGCGAGTCCCTTGTGATTCGTTATAATCGGATTTTACTGTATTCCTAAAACTAGTAGACGATGTCGAAATAACAATATGAACCTATTACCTTTCGGAATTTGCATCGGATTTTTACCTAATAAATTCATTAGTTAGGTCTACTTTAACTTTTGCTCAATAAATATATTTAAATAAGTCACGCAAGAATATTAAGATTCACCGTCTCTGTATATATTTTTACGATACGATGGGACGACAAAATGGAATTTTGCGGCAAAAAGTTTCATAGATTAATTTTCGAAAAATTAGCGCGCGCTTTAACCTACGAGATGATTATTTTTATGATTTCGTTAAATACCTATAAAAGCAACACAACAGTCATTACAGATTTTTCAGTAGAGTATTTTTTTGTGAGAAAGTATAATACCCATAACCGTTTTGTATGCAAACAAGTTGTAATTTAAAAAAAAATTATTCGTGACTTACGTACAAATAGTACAAACAACTTGAAATGCAACGAAGTCTACGCCGTTTTAAAAGTCGATGGGCATCGAAAAAATTTGCATAAATCAAAAATCTCTTTAGAGAATGACAAAAAGTCGCGTTTTAAATGCACCATAAATCCCCCTCCTCGGGCATAAAGTTTCCCAGCAGCCCAAGACGAGTCGTCTACGAAAAATACAAGTCGTCGCGTTTACATTGTCTCGGGACGACTGCGCCAAATTGTATATCAAAACAGTATCACTCGAAAGCAAAAGAATTTATTACGTTTGAAAAGCTATTACTTAATGGCGCGAACGCGGATACTTTGAGAGAATATAGAAACATGTGTTTCAGAAGGAATTATTTATGCCTTCGGCAGTAGGGAAAACGAAAAATATTTACAGGCGGAAATATTTTGGGGAAAATACATTCAATATTTTAAAGTTCAACGGCTATTCCGCGTTTCGCCATATTTCTTATCGAAAACGCTATATAGTTCTTTCGACGCGGGCTTAGACTGTGACCGCCCATAATGGTTTTTATTCGAACCTCACCTCAATAGTCTAAGTGACCATCAATAACAAAACAGTAAACAGAAAAGATTCGTGAAAAGGATAATTTCCGTTTACGTTCTAAATATGCATAACTTTTTCTGATGTTCGGATTTCCGCGTACTAAAATCAGCGTATACTGGGAAAATGAAGGCGAGGAAGTTCGAATTTATGATACAATATCTAAAATTGGGTGGCCCGAGGATGGGAGGGATCCTCAAGAGTAGATAGACATATCTTATGCGATGTAATATTCAGAAGCAGAGGTTGCACACCCGCCTGATATCTGTATATCTCGGGGGAAACACAAATATGCTATACTGCCAACATAAATTGATTCTAGATACGCTTCTCGGCCTACAGATTTAACAGGTTTTCAAAATATGGGGTGTCGACTTATTATTTTACTATTGCGGTGTGTAAAGTTGTCGGGGGCGCGTTTCGAGATCGAAAAATAATTTGATTTCCTTAGATTTTTCCGAAACGAAAACGACGAGATTATATCGTCGGTCGAGTTGTTCCGGACGATGTTTAACTTGCGCCAACTTTCTAGACGGATACTGTTTGATTACCCCTGAGGTGCACCGATACAAAACCGCATTAATTCCCGGAACCCCTTTCGGACGCGTCGTCGGCCCTCGGTTAATCTTAAATCCAACCAAAGGACGAGAAAAACTCCCAATAAAAATGTAATAATCGACCACATGCGTAAACCGCAAGAAATATTGGCGAATCAGGACGACGAATTATAACCGCAGCTCCGCCTGTTTAACCGCAAACCAACCGCAAGACGAGGTGCATCGAGACGCCGATTTACCGGCGTCTATAGGCGTCGAAGAGGAACTTCGGTATGGCGATAGGTTTCCGTTAAAAGTGTCCCGAAAGTTCATTCGAACGCTGCTCCCTCGACCCGACAATCGCATCGGCACGAATTTAACAACCGCAACGTAGTGTTTTGGTTATCGAGGAAAACCCAATTAAACGATTCTTAGTGTTAAACAAAAACTGACGAAGTTCCGGTAACGTTTTTTAATATCCACGACGCTCTCTGTTGCAGGAGGGCAAAAGTTCCCCGGTTTACTTATATATTTTCACGACAAAGAAGCTCTTTCAAAGAACTTTCCGGTTTCTTAAGAAGGTAAAGATCGAACCTCACCGTAAATAGGTCACCTTTCGATCCCGATTTAATCCGGACTTTAAATTCGCAAACATTTACGGTTCGGTATCCGATAAATGTCGAGCATTTAAATCTAGTGGCGTTTCGATTGAAAAAAGCTCGAAATAAACTGAAAATTGGAAAATCCGATAAACGAATATGCGCGAAGCGGCTCGATCTTCGCCTGGCGCGCAAGAAAAGACTGCGATTTTAAGCGAGAAACTTTTCTAGGCGCTATGCTCCGGGCGTCGCGCCGCTGTAAGAAAAGGGTAGAAAATCGTTAAGTTCAAGGAGATCG
Organism: Rhagophthalmus giganteus; assembly: GCA_036326145.1. Classification (NCBI taxonomy): domain Eukaryota; kingdom Metazoa; phylum Arthropoda; class Insecta; order Coleoptera; family Rhagophthalmidae; genus Rhagophthalmus; species Rhagophthalmus giganteus. Next base: position 2,172,377 of record JARFJA010000099.1, on the reverse strand, counting down.
CGGTAGAAAGCGCTGCTCGACAAAAAACCAAAGGCGCCAATGATGGAAGGAATTTTGCGGTCGCTTTGATTCATCTAGGATTGTACCTCGAAATTGATGTTTCATCCTTATTTTCTCCTATAGACGCGTGCTTTAGAACGAGAAGGGGGTAAGTAACTTTATTTGCTTCGGAGCCGATGTGCTAGACGATTGAAGTATACTCAGCGTCTTCGTTATTGCATTTGTTTAATTTGGAAGACTAATTACTCATTTGCGAGAGAATGGGATCTGAGAATATTCGATGAAGTGTTCAAGATAAATGTCGTACGATTTAAACGTGCGAAGGCGCAGATGACGTTTTAAATTGTTCAGTACCCGGCAATTTAGTTTTGAACGAAAATCAATTTTTAAAAAAGTCACCGTCGTCTTAACGTTTAAAAAAATGTCTAATTTAATTTTAAAAATTCATTAAAATAACAAATGCCTGCTTAATTAGTAAATTGAAATTCTAAATTTTGCGTTGTGTGCACACCGGACAAGAAAATAACTTCGATTAAATTCGACGTCCAACAGTATTTTCTGTAATTCTAACAATCGAAATAGCCAAGATGTTGAAAAACACCCCGACCGCGCACACTTCATCCACTAAAGCTTATTTCTCAGAATCTAACACCTGCGACTAAAAATCCAAGCTTTTCCAATCAAAGTTATCAGGTATTTACAGTAACAGTTTGCATTACGAAAAACAAAATAATGCAGTGTGATTCACGACGACGTATAACAATTCCTTCGTCCCAATTTCCGTCGAGGTGTGTAACATCATTAGATTTGTATCAATCGTAATAAATTTCATAATTTTATCTTGAACGGTTTCGAAAATAATTTTACAGAAAAGTTAATCATGAGCGCAGTCCGTCTTTAGGGAGCTTTTTTTATAAATCATCGTCAATCGACGTCATCATCCTAACCATGAGATAAACAACCTATAATATTTTTATTCCTATTGTAAAAATATAAAACTAAACACCGATTTATCATATCACCACTACCCCCACCTCAATCTTTAAGACGCTATGACTGTAAAAAACAACATTTTTTTCCAAAAAATTGAAAAATAACGAAATGTAATTCCATAAAAAAAAATTAAAAATAATTGGAAATTCCTGCATTAAAAACTGATTGCGGGTACGTTGTACAAAACTGACTTTAATAACTTATTTTATTTCGGCCCTTCGTTTAGGGAATAAATTTCTGTTTTAAAACGATACAGAAACAATTTTGAGCATTTCCTTCGACCGTTTTCACGACCTATATTATTAATTCTCACTTTTTTAATTGGTAAAAGCGCTAAAAAATTAATTTAAATGCCATTGCAGTTTTTCTTATTCGCGACGTTTTCGGTGGGTTTTCGTAGTTCGTTCCTAAAACCTGGTTCGGTCGAAAAATTCGAATTTAGCGCTTAAAAGGCACGAGACGTTTCACATAGTGTATACGTATAAAAATAATTTTGCGCTCGAATTTGAAACTTATCGACTTTCTTTTGAAACAAACGAAACGCAGATAAATAAAGCGCAAGTTTATGTTACTACGACTTTTCGGAACTTTTTGGTACAGTTGGAAATAATTTTAAAATTGACGTCATTTCCCAGTCAAATCGTCATCTGACATCTCAAAATGTTTCAATAATGACTAAATATTCATTGTGGAAATATATGTATGTACAGTCGGATACAAAATTAATGTCGCGAATCACGAACATCGGACGAGCAATACACGGTACAATCAACTAATCTACGAAAAGTATTTACAAGCGAGACAAATTACAAATACAAAGTTGAACTTTAAATATGCTGATCGTGATATGTTCGTTGTGTCGTGTGTGCTCGTATAATGCTCGCGATTAACGACATTAATGCTGCATCTGACTGTACAAATAATCGTTTAAAAAATTTTGTGCTAAACTTACAATAGTATATTGTACAATTAGTGCTGAAAGGATACTTCGCGCTAGTGTTATAGTTTGAGTCACGAGTCTGAATCGTCTGAAATTCATCGAATTTCGAACGAGGGCGTTGTTTTTAATATGCCTAAAAATAATTTATAAGGAGCATTCCGACAATGGTTCGACTTACGGGATCATCGATTTGCACGTATTTGTATTGCAAATGCCAAACAAAAATGTTCGAGTTACAGAAAGTTCGACTTGGAGCGAATGATATTTTAATTTAAATTTTGCGCAAATGCTTTCGATCAATTTAATAATTCGTGTTACGGAGAAAGTCGAGTTATATAGAGATGTCGACTAGGAGAGAGTCGAATGTAGCCACAACTTTATCTCTGTTATTAATAGGAAAGGCATAATTTGTTCCTAAAACGGTCTCGTTTCGGTTGTTAATGAGTAAAATTTTCGACTATTCATCTATTTTGTTGTCTAAGAATTTTTTTTATCGATCGTTTCTTGTTAGTGCACCACGCAAAATAATTTCACCGCTCCTTCTCTAAAATTTAACATCGATAAGACAAGGAATTGTTTCGATTAAAAGTGATTTTTGAAAGTCAATCTTTCCAACATAACTTGAGACAACATAAATTCAAACCTAATTGTAAATCGTGAAGTGTATATAGGTAGAAAATATTCGGTCGTGAAGTAATTTCAAAGCCAAGTTGTTTAAATATATATATATACGAATTCCTCCTGAACCCTGTTTCGGAGTTGGTCGTTCTCCATTTCCTTTTGCTTTCTCTCTTTTCCTTTGAATTTTATGTCCCTCTGTACCGACGACCGCAAGCGGCCAATTGCAGTAAAAGTTTTAAAACATTATTTAGAGTAAAAGGTTCACGCTCGTTTCTAAATATTTTTATTTTATTACAAAACTCTCATATTAAAGGATTTATGTAGCCCTCTCGAATTTGAGCCTTTCAAAGCTTTTCAGGAAGTATTGCTGTTATACGTCCCTTTTTATGTGCGACTTTAATTTTCTCGGTTAAAGAGATAGGGCCTAAACCGATAATGAATATGGGAATGTCCGATTACGTGCCAACTATTTAAAATACGGCCACTAACCCCTAACGTTAGTGCATTTGATTTTTTCCAAGCTATATTTTAAACGGAAAATTGAAATTTGCGTGTAAGTTACGATCCATATAATGGTAGGTATATAACATTTAATCCGCATTGTGTGGTCGTTAGAAGCAACTAATTAGTGGTGGCAGGTGTACCCTATAGCAACCAGAGGTTGCACGTAGATTTCCCTTTTACGGCAAGTGTGATAAATGATTAAATTTGTTATCGATTTTAGATTGCCCATTTTTTACGTATACGCTTTCCTTTTTAAATTCGAAATCTTTTAAATTGATAAATTAAGTCTTTTGTTAAAAAAATTGTTAAAAATCGATAATAAATAAATAAATAAATTATGCCGTGCCTATATTTTAAACCAACTAGACAACAATCGAATACATCTTGGAGAAGAGCTACGACAGCGAGCGCGTTCCCTCAGGCACAATAACAGGGGCATAACCTTGATTAACACATACTATACTCGCGTTAATTTGTTAACCCTATCTTATTACTACCCCAACAATAGTTATGTTTTAGTACGCAGATCTTGTTTTCTTAATGGAAACGGCGCCGTTGCCGAGGGCGTTCCTACTTTTCCGACAGATTTTTCGGGGCAAACTGTTATATAATTTTATGAAAGTGTAGGTAATTAATAGGATAAAACCGAAAGCGATCGATTGTGTACGTAACTGATACGCACATAATAACCAATCAAATGCGTGTTGTTCGATGTGATAACAACGAATAAATAAACTCTAAACATTTGTAAGCTCGCACCTGTACTCCGACGTAACCAATCACTTAACGTGTATAGAGAGCAACGAATTACTTAGGTACCTATTTGTTTTATTAATAAATAGGTAGGTAATAAAAAAAAATTATTCTTCTTGCCTTCGCCTGTAACAAAATTCTGCTTATCCTTCCTATAACATTCCGTACCAAATCACCCGATAACAAATTAAATGGTTGCACAACTATTTTGAAAATTATAATACCTTTGTACACTCATTCCTACATAAACTGACATCGCGAAATTAATTTTATTAAAAACTGATCCCCCCCTCGTTTATGTTTCCCAGTTAATTAATCCTAGAAGTGGCCGATAGTCGATTTTTGTGATTAAAAGGGTTTACGGAATTTCTCATATCTCGGTTAATAAGTAAGCTATAGAGACTTGCAAAAAATCACTAAACTCTTCATCGTAAGAGGGGTTTTATTTCTTTTTATCATCATATTTTGCTTAACGCGACATTTAAGTGCCATAAATTGATCTGAAATCTATAGTAGTTTTCTAAAAACAATCAGTTTTTAAGTCACGAAAAATATAAGAAGGGGCTGAGACTAAAATTTCACATTTTATGGCGTTTTTACCATATATCGCGAGTATATGTCAGTAAAATGTACCCCTTTTCTTGTCATGTGGTCTATTTACAGAAAAAAATAGAGTTTTAGAGTATTCGGGTTTACAAATTATGAGGTCTTCATATGAGGTATATTCATCAACATATTGGCTGGCGTGTCGAAACCATCGACTTTACAGAAAAATGATAAGAACATAAAGTATAGGAAATTACCCGTAGTTTATTTTCTCATATACGTATTTTCGTCGTAAAATGAACCTTAAACAAGATTTTGAAGAAAAACTCGTTTTTAACACCATTTTCCCATGATATTGCCCCCCAAGGTACAACATTAAAAAGGACGACTACTCTAGAGTGTTTCAAAGTCTAGGAGAAAGCTTTATACTTGGAGGTGACTTTAATGCGAAGAATTTACTATGGGGCTCGCGACTAACCACAACTAAAGGAAAAGAGCTGTACGAAGCAGCTACTAGAATGAACTGTAATTTCCACTCTACGGGTAAACCAACCTACTGGCCCACAGATGAAAATAAAATTCCTGACTTGATTGATTTCTTTGTTACCAGGAAAATTTCTATAAATTTTATAGATATGGAAGAGAATTTTGATCTAAGTTCTGACCATTCCCCAATAATATTAACATTGAATGAAAATGTAATCAAGAAACAGTGCAACCCAACATTGTTTAACAAATACACAGATTGGGATGCCTTTAAGGAAGAATTGAGCAATAGAATTCATCTCAACATACCCCTTGTGAATAAAGAACAATTAGACCAGGAAACAGAAAAATTTATAATAGATATACAGCAAGCTGCGTGGAACGACACGCCAGAGATAAAAAGGAAAACAATAGGTATCAACTATCCTAAAGAAATTAAAGAGCTAGTGGCTGAAAAAAGAAGAGCTAGGAAAAAATGGCAGCAAACAAAAGCACCAAGGGACAAAAATAAGCTAAACCAACTCACCCAACAGTTGAGAAGGGAAATACAAGAAATAAAAAATGAATCGGTGAATACTTATCTTAGGAACCTTTCAAATGATAAAGATGCCGACTATTCTTTATGGAGGGCAACTAAGAAAATCAAACGACCCATAATCCAAATGCCACCATTAAGAACTGAAAATGGATGGGCAAGAAATGACAAGCGAAAAGCAGACGCTTTTGCAAAACATCTAAAAAATATATTTCAACCTAATGAACAACAAATACAAAACGAAATATGCCAAGAAGAAAATAGAATTGAAGAGGAAGAAATACGATATGTTACCCCACAAGAAGTAACAAAAGAAATAAAAAAAATATAAATCCAAAGAAATCTCCTGGATTTGACTTGATTACAGGAATGGTTTTAAAGCAACTGTCGAAAAAAGCAATAGTAAAACTAAAAAATCTAATAAATGTAGTGTTCAGACTGAAATATGTACCAAGCGTCTGGAAAGTGGCTGAAATAATAATGATCCAAAAGCCTGGAAAACCCCCTAATGAAACGACATCATATAGGCCTATCTCACTCTTGCCAATAATTTCAAAATTATTCGAAAAGCTACTCCTAAAGCGGCTCAAGCCAATAATAGAAAGAAAAGAACTGATTCCCACGCACCAGTTCGGATTCAGAAATCAACATTCCACTATAGATCAAGTCCACAGAATAACTAACATAATCGAAAAAAGCCTGGAAGAGAAAAAAGTATGCTCAGCAATATTCCTAAATGCTGCGCAGGCGTTTGATAAAGTGTGGCACGAAGGATTAAATTATAAACTAAGTAAAATGTTGCCTAAACAATATTACGAACTTCTAAAATCATATATTACTGACAGATTTTTCAGTATTAAACAAGGAGATAAGTATTCTGATCTATGTGAAATTAGAGCAGGGGTTGGTCCTGGGACCAACACTATACCTTCTGTATACCAGCGACGTGCCCACCAGTGAACTAGCAACTACAGCCACTTTTGCAGATGACACCGCGATACTAGCGATGGGGAAAACACTGAAGAAACAACGGAAGCACTGCAGCAAATCATAAATGAAATAGAAGTATGGACAAAAAAATGGAGAATAAAATTAAATGAAAGTAAATCCGTGCATATTAACTTTATGAACAAGAGAGATGTATACCTACCAGTAATATTAAACAATAGTATACTACCACACGCTAATACAGCAAAATACCTAGGAATGAACCTGGATGTTAAACTACGTTGGAAGGAACACATCAAGAACAAAAAAGAAGAATTAAATATTAAGTATAGGAAGGTGCATTGGCTGATGGGAAGAAAGTCCCAGCTGTCAACTTACAACAAATTATTACTATACAAACAGATACTAAAACCTGTTTGGACGTATGGCTGTCAACTGTGGGGATGTGCCAGTAAAAGTAACATCGATATGATTCAAGTTTCTCAAAATAAAGTGCTAAGGAACATTTTAAATGCGCCCTGGTACGTTAGAAACAGTGATATTCATAGGGATCTAGGGATAAAAACTGTGTTAGAAGAAATCAAAACATGAAAACAGGTTACATGAACACGTCAATATAGAGGTGCTACAACTCCTCGAGACCGAGCAACTAGAAAGAAGACTCAAGAGGATAAAACCATTTGAGTTAGTGTGAAAGAGTCGAAAATGTCAGTGCAATAGCAGAGTAAAAAGTATGTGAAATTAATGTGTGCACCAGATTACTAGAACTGAGAGGACAATCGTTGGGTAAAATCTCATAGCATAGTTAAGTAGATAATTTAAGTTAAAACAAAATTGCTGGTTAGTCTTATGACTAGTTGTAATAAAAAAAAAAAAAATTCCCATGATGGCGACCCGAGCTCGACAGATTGTGTTCAGGACTTTCAATATGTTAAACATTATATCTGAATGAGCGTCTCTGCTAAGTTTCAAAACTTCATCAATTTTTTTCGTCAAACGTCGAAATTTGCTCCTATTCGTCTGAATGAATTTTCGTAAAAGTTTCATTGTTTCTTCTAATAGCGAGAACGTAAAAGTTTACCCTTTAAAAATTACCGCAAAAAATGGAAGTCTGGCGCGTTTTAATCCTCGCCCTTATCAAGTTTGAATTATTTCCAATCACAAATGCCGAGTTTCGCGTGAAATTTCGGGCACAAGGAACAATAACATACATAATAGTTTTCTAGTACCTACACTACAGTATTTCAAGGTTTTAAGTCGTCATGTGCGGATGACTCAACTGTTTAAGAACAAAAATATTACCGTGGAACTTCCAGTGGTTTTCACAACCGGCCTCTTATTAAATATCATCATATTCAAAGATTTATTTAACGATCTAAACTTTAGTACCTACATGCGATTATTTTAGAATTCGATCACTTCTTGTCGTATTCCCTCGAAATAAACGACGAAAAGTAAATTCAAAATACAAATATCGTTAAAAAACATTTATAACGACTTACCCCCTGTATTAAAACCATACGCGGCCTTTATAGAAAGTTTCATCTTATTGTCAGTCAGTCACGATTAAAACGACACGCGACACTTTTCATTAAAAAAATTCAAAACGCGCACCGAAAATAAGTTCCGCACTCGTCAAAGTTCGAATTTAAACTGCAATTGCCTGTTCTAATAAATAATTACCATCCGGAAAAATTCCACAACGTAACGTTATATACATATATTTAAATGCGAGCACCTACTTATCACTTATTCACAGATACAAACGTCTATGTATAATAAATTACGATTCAAACCGACAAATAAAAACACAAAACGCACACCGAAAATAGATCCGTACCGATCGAAGTTCGAATTTAAACTGCAATTACCTGTTAAGAAACCAATGTTATCTCTGCAGCTGTGGGGGGACTTATCGCTTATTCAAGTATGCATACGTCGAACGTTATCTTGCACGTGTAGTTACATTCGTCGCCTACACACACAAATGTTGTTTTAAATGTAAGAGAAAAATTCTAATAAATTCGAGGTCAATAATTTCGTTTCTTAAAAGTAATATTTAATGACGTAAACTTCATTCTTAATTCGAAAGACAAAGAAACCAAACAATATTACCGGATTAATACCGGATTACGGGATTAACCGTAAATCGGCTATTTTGAACGTTCAAATTGTTAAAATCACGAACAATTTTTTATAATTATGTAGACTAGATTTTGTTTATTTTATAAATTCATTTAAACGCCCTTGACGTGCCTTTACGAGCAATATTGGAATTGTAACAAATATATCGGGGTCGGCATTGAAATAAATGCAATTGCATTATAAATTTATCTTCGAGCAATATTAAAAACATTCGACCGCGCGCAAGCCTCGATTTCGAATTTTCATGTCGCATGTCGAAAAACTCCTCTTTTTAAAATTTTCCTCAAAAGAAATACGTTTTTCGAAAAATAATATTTGCGAGAGAAATTTATAATTAAAAAACAATTATCACTTTTTTTCGATTATTTCGAAAATGGTGCATTCTATCGAAAATTTTAAAGATACGTGATCGATAGAGAATTTTATACCGATTCCAAAACACATTTCACGTTACCGATCCGATGAGTAATAACGGAGATTAGAGTTTTTTTAATTTTTTTTTTGAACGACCGCCATTTCGAAACGGGTGGGTCGATTTGGCTCGTTAACGAACTCGTCCTTCGTCTTCGTAAAGACAATACGCTGTCCAAATTTCAGTCTCCCACGATCAAAATTACGATCGAAATCGTGTCCACAAAAAATTGATTATATATATACATATATGTCGCCAATCCAAAATGAATGACCTACATTTTTTTGATCTAGAGGTCGAGATCGAAGAAAAGCCAAAATAACACGTCTGTGTCCCGTCATCAAACTGACTGCAACAGCTTTATTTTCTATGAAAATTCGCTAATACCAGTTTAAAATTATTTGTATAATCACTATCTACTGCCTTTATACCGCAAAATTATAAATTTACTCTATTTTTAATTTAAAAACTATTTGTGTGCCCCTCAACAATGAAAATTTCTCTATTACAAACCATAAACCAGATAAAAGTTTAATCGCGTTTTTATGCGACCGCTAAAATACAAAGCAACTAATAAAACATGTGCGCCACCTACTTCCATAGTTTATCGGAGTTAGAACAAAAAACTGGATGTTTTTAAAGTAAAAGCGGGATTTCCTAGTATCCACGTATAAACTCGAATGCATTTATGAATAGAATTCTGACAGAACCGCTTCATATATTTCGTGTTAGTGGTACAGAGCGGTAGTGCTTGTTTCAGTAGTTCAAATTTTAAATTACGGCGTTGTATTGTTGCGTGTGAGGGCGTGAGTGTTGTGTTGTGTACTCTAAAAGGATTACAAACAAAAATAATTAATACGACGAGGAAAGGTAGGATCTTTCTTTGTCGACTAACTCTCCACGTATTTATAAAGTGTAAATTCGTGGAACTTTAAGCTGTAACACAAATTCTCTGAAAATCTGGCTAGGCTGTTGGATAGGGACTAGGTTAGGGTTCCCCTCAAACATTCGACGGTCCAATTTCGCGAACGAAATTTTATCTTACGCGCGTTTTTGCAAATACAGTGAAATATGAAGCATCATAATGCAAGTACACAGTCAACGGAAGAATCTACGCTCGAAATTGACGATAGAGGGAAAACGATGACAAGAAAAGGGTAGGAAATTCAAAGAAAAATTTTAGAAGTTTCTAATTTTTTCTTATAGTATGTTACAGACAAGTGGCAGTTCCGGCGGTAGCAGTATTAGTTTGCATTTTACGTAAGTGTTAAAAGAAATATTTCAGAATTTTAATCCTTTTAAATGTTTTTTTTTGTTTTTTTTTTAATTTCTCTTATTTTGAGAGATTTTACCTTTTCAACGCATTCGTTTACGGATAATTGAATTGATTAATACAATTCAAAATTTTGATTGTCGCAACAATTTTTAAACCGTTTAGGCTGACAAGGAGATAAAATTTGATCGAATAACTTTTTATTTTGCAACCTCTTACTTAAAAAAAAATTCTAATAATTCCAGTTTTTTCGTGGCATTCTTTTAATTCTCCTTGTTTTAAATTTCTTCCTTTTTTTTACTGACTATTATAATACTTTAATGCAATTGTAGTTATTTTACTAAGAAAGTGAAAATAAGGCAACGTGTGAGGGTACAAATTTTAAATTGTTTGTGTTAAACATTTATCTTTATAATTTTCGATAGAATGCATCGTTTTCTAGGTAATCGAGAAAGTGATATTTTTTTTTAATTCTTATAAAAATACTCTTGAGAATATTTCTCGAGTGAATGTAAATTTTCAAAAGATGCATTTATTTCGAAAAAAAATGAACTAAAAGGAGTTTTGAGACATATTACACGAAAATTCGATGCCGAGGCTTGCGCGCGGTTGGATATTATTACTATGACGATAATAACGATGTAGTTTATATAAGTTACCGACGTGAAATTAAAAAAAAAAAATCTTGACCAACATAAACCGAGCAAAAGCAGAATTAATCGAGATAACAGTAGTCGAAAACAAAACCTATTCAAAAAGAAACCAAGCGGAGAACGAATTCGAGTTACGAAAAAAGATACAAAAACTTTAGAAAGGTTCCTATAAAGTATAACCGCAGAAATTTTTGGTAAGTACACAGGCGCCACAAAAATTTGACGACCTCTGTTTTATTAAAGTTTAATAATTGAGTTTTCTTATTGCGGCATTTAAATATAAAATTGATCAGATTTCTTTATTTTATGCTCTTATTATATAGCCCATATTGTCTTATTGTTAGGTTAAAATATTTAATGACTCGTACGATTCATGTATGAGCCATACGTGACTCATACGCACAAAAAGAAACAATTGAAATGTGAAATAAGACGCATTATATTTTTGGGCAAGCTTAATTTAGCCCGTCATTAATAAAAATGAACGATAAGATATCTACTTAGTAGTTCAGTTTTAATATAATTATTTTAAAAGTAAATGCTCGCTACAAAAAAAAAACAATTAAACTGCAACGATTAGATGCCGAATAATTATGAACAATTATGATATTTTTGCAGCTGTTTTCGCGTCTTTCCCTTTTTAATAAAAATTATTTTTGCACGTAATAAAATTGAGGTCGGCCCTTATCCAAATAAAAGATAACGCTACACTAGCTGCTTCTAACGAAATTAAACATCGGCCCTTTCAACTTCGGTTAATTGTAACCAACAAACGTTTTCCGGGAAAAATATTCAAAAAGCGTTTTCAGCACCTAACAATAATAAAATTATTAACTTCATTGTTGTTTATTTGATCTCATTTTTATATCTTAGGTCTTGGTAGGAAAGATCTTGGTACCATTATATCTACTAGTCCCATCGATTATAATTTAAAACATGTTATTTTGTTCAAAAGCCTCACACACTTTGTTTTATATCCTATTTTTCTTTAGTTTCGTAATAATTATACAAAAATAGTCATAAAAATGATTGGTTTATCTTCAAGAACAAGCGTTTAGTTATTTACACAACAAGAAGCGTAAACAGATGGGCGCCCATAGAACTTGTACAATTCGTACAAAACCTACTAAACGTTGAATTCGCACCGTGGAAATTTCGAAATATCGTTGAAAAACTTACGCCCTACGACCCTAGAAATAAAACGCACACCTTCAAATACCTTCGGTATTATTTAAAATTATTTTACAGATGATAATAACAACAAAAGTTCGAACAGACACAACTTAAAAGATCTTTGGTGAAATTTAAAGCCGCCGAATTTGGTTGGTTACTGGGGATTTTTCGAAAGCACCTAAATAACAAACAACTTCTCGACGGTTTCCCGTAAGACAGAATAAAAACAGTTGGCGAGCTCGAAAAGAAATAACATTTGATATTGTACACCTACGTCATATTTTCTTATATTCACAATAATTCGTTAAATGTTTATACTCAACAATTCGTTATTTCATTTAAAATAGTATCACTACTTCTTAGGATAAAATAGAACATTGCACTCGATCATCAATCCTTGCGATCGCACTTGGCCTCTTGCTATTTACAATCGAAATATTTCTTCGAGAGGTAGTTTTCCGATGGAAACGGCTTTCGTTGCCAATTAAAGCAGACGAAAACGTGGCTAACGTAAGTGATTCGTTTCCAACTTTGTTAATTAAACTGACAAATATAAACACAATTGCACACTTTGTAGCATAACGTAAAAAAAAACAAAACAAGAACAATCAACAATCGAAAAACGAAAAACCCAAATTTTCAAGTTCCTCTCAGTAAGGTCTCCAAACGGCTATATCTCCAGTTTGAGCGGGCCCCCTCTGTCCGCCGTTGCTTGTAAGCGATCTGGTGTGAGCGTCGTCTTGTCTCGCAGCGGCGTTAGAACACGTGACGTTATTTGCCAACAACAAGTCGCTGCTTCCGTTCATCTGTCTTTGATTGGAAGTCGAAAGTTGGTCCATGACCGTTTGCAAGTCGTTGTGGTGCCCTTGGGCGGTATGGGAGTGTAACGAGTGAAAGTTGTGAGTTTGATTTGCGGCCGAGTAGAGTTGCGAATACAACAAACTAGCGGGCAACACCGGATAAAGGGAGTTGTTGCAGTTCGCGCTGGGATACGTGGTCGGCGTCATGTTTTGGTGCAAAGGAAAATTGGAATTGTTAACGTGATTGCCGGTGAGGGCGCCCTGCGAGTTTATCAAATCGTCCTGGACGGGACTTTCGGCGGCACTCGAATTATCGGAGAGAGAACGCGGCCCCGAAATCGCGAAGTCCGCGTGGTTCGTCGTGTATCGTGGTACTAGAAGCGAAGACGGATGAGTGCCACTTTGCGAGTGGTTGGCGTGCTGCGACGACACCAAGCCCAAGTGCTGGTCTAGATCCGTCGTGGCGGTATCGGGAAGTACTGAAAAACACACTTGCCCGTTACTCGATTAAAATCTGAAAGCGTGCACTAGTTTTGGTCAAGCGTTACGTGCAATGCGTGTTAACTATGTACATCTATCGTGCCATTGGTGGTTCCGGTAAAACTTTTTGATTCGACTCTCGTGCAAAAATAAAGAATTGTAACTAACCATGCATCGTTTTTCCAATTTTGTTGTGGTAAAAATAGGTCTGAATTCTTAACGAAGTAGCGCTATCCAGCGGGAGATCGTATTAACAAGTTATCAATTAATTATTGGTTTCTCTTCGTGCCTTGACAATATTAAAAGCACTTTAATGTGAACAAACGCGTGACGTTTCAGTATGTGTTACTTCAGTTAGATGCTCTAATAAAACTTGACCTACACCTGTTCGCTTTGTAATTATTTAATAATATAAATGGATCCCTTGGACCCTTTATCGGAAGTTCATATAGTCCACGAGGGATTAGTCGTCGCCCTTGTGTGCCAGATTCGCTGCTGCAATCGATTTCCGCGTACATGATTTAAAAGCACCCCGTCGCGTCGTCCAATAGGTATTATAGTAACGTACAAATCAAAGAGCCCCCCCCCCCTCATTTACTTTGCAACCCTTCGGTACACGAACAAACCAAAAATTTACAAGCTCATGCGAATATAGTATTAAAGCGGCAGGCGACATCCATGCACGAAAAGCACAACTTACTTGAGCTCACGGTTGCGCTCGCGCCAAAGGCGTCTTGGTTAGACGTTTGGTCGGGCGCGGTCCCCGAAAACCCTAATGCTGGCGTGTTAAATTGAGACGGCGTCGGCGCCGCACACGAGCCAAGCGAGCTCGGCGTCAAATAGGGCGAGTACGCTCCTGTGCTGTAGCCCCAGTGAGAATTCGTCGTACCGAGTCCGAACTGAGGCATGTCTGGAAGTATGATAACGTTATACATACAGTGTACAACAAAAAAGTTATCTACTAAAATGTACTTGACGTACGTAGTTTTTCGACTGATGGTTTCTTGTACGTTATCAAATTTTAACCGTATGCCAAAATAAGTACCTAAGTAAAATGTTTGTTCTACGACAGTTTCGAAACTCGGCGTGTGCAGGTTATACCATAACCTACACTATCATTGAAATTAAGCCGAAGTCGTGCAAAACGTGTTTTTTTTTAATTTTTATCAGGGGTTGGCGCACTAAATTGGTCTCCTGCAGTACTGCGGCCTACCGTAGGTATTATAAAGGCGCTTTTTTCGAGAAAGTTAGGATTTTGCAAAATGTTCACTCCGGACTTTCTTACACTACCTACCAATGTAAAGATTAAATCCAAAAATTTAAATTAACTCTTCAAGTCGCTGGTCTTTTTAATTAACTAATTAACCTCGACCATTGTATTACATACCGTACTGTGCGCTATTTACTGTAAAATTTTTATACTTTTTTTCTAGACGTTACGCATCCCATCAATTATTAACATATAATTAGGTATAATTTAAAATTTTATGATTTCTGAAATCGAAGCAAATTTGCATAAGAGCATGATTTTTTTTTTCAAAATAAATTCAAAGCTTGCATTTTTATCGCTGGATATTGAAAGCGAAAGTTACTTTGAATCCTACGAGATATCACATTTAGTTTGTTATTTTTGTTATCTGTTGCAGAAAAGAAAAACGTCCAAAATTATATGATACATTGTAGGATTAAGAATAAAAAATATATGAACTGAAGATAACGAAAAACGCGCCTTTTCTTTATAGGGTTTTGGGGAGAACACGTTTCAAAAATGAGTCGAAAAGAGATCGGTAAAAATAAAACATTCGGCTGATAGCATCCCAGTTATGGGACGAAATTTTATAGTAAATCTGGAAAGATAACGTTCACTACAATCATCATAAGGGACCGCATAATTTTCACATAATATAGGAAATCTAATCTCATGGTCCGAGATTTTCAGGACGTAATTGATAAACCTGACGATCTTGAACCTGATCTTCTGGCATTTCGCGAAAACCGACAAAAATTTAGTACCATATAGGTACAAAATGTTATGATACGGGATACTAAAAAATTAGAAAAAAAAAGAGATCGAGGAGACAGTTGAAATGAGAGGAGTTTGATGGTAATTTTAATAAAAAATGTAAAAAAATGAAAATTGTCCCGAATAAAAGCGTAATAAGGGAGAATGTGGTGTAGAAATAAAGTGATAAATAGTGTATGAAGAAGAGATCGAGCAACAGCGACGTAGGATTAAAAAAAATCAACGAAGAAGGAAAAGGTATTCGCAAACAAGAGGAAGTTGCGTAAGTGTTCGTGGTGATGGAATCAGATGGTCAGCGGAAACTCGGAAAACCTAGCGAAGAGTCAAAAGGCATTGCAATTGGGATTGGAACGAAATAGGGACTGACGAAAAAAACGGACAATAAAGGGTGAGGATGTAGGTTAAGAGTAGAGACAAAAATAAGTAGGAAACCGAGGGGAAGATTAGATTAGGGTTAGATTAAGGTAGGTTAAGAACATTATAATGGCATAATTAGTTAAAATATCTATATATATGTATATAGAAAATAAATAAAAAATATAATATCCCATATCATAGAATAGCAATATGTTTGATGAGGCATTACCAAATTGCTCCAGAAAATACTCGACATAAATGGGCCATTTGATGTATCGTCATAAGTAGAGGAAGGATAATTATGCACTTTAAAATGCAAAAATTTACACATTGATATGCACTTTAAAAATCAAGTTTTTGTATAATATAAGTAGAATGATGACAAAAATAAAACGGTACCATCGTTATGGGTGGTAAAATCACCATTGCATTTATAAAATTAAAATCAAATCTAAAAATACGGATTGCCAAAAATAAGAACATTTAATTGTAGGTACCTTACACGTTTATGTGTAATGGAGATGGTAAGTGAAAAATAATTCTATTATTGGACGCATTCGGCCGAGAAAGTTAGTTGAACCTACAGAAATCCTAAATTTTTCTAAGTAAATTAAAAATGTCGTCGCTCGAGATCCTCGTTTCCATTTTAAAATGCAAGATAACGGCCGAACTCAAAAATACGTGAAAGCAACAAATTAATATGTTTATATAGTTTGTTGCGGTGCCGGTCCTTGGGGGCCTTGCAACGTCGGCGCAATAAACGTGTTAAAATGTAAACAAAATTCCCCCAGTTTTGCTTTTGTATTTTTCCGCAACTAACAATAAGTGCGACATATCTCTTTAAGGTCTCTAGATGTCTTTAAATCGTCACAAAGTTTATATGACAGGTAAACATTTCGATACATATGCTCCAATAAAAATTGTACGGAAAACTTTTTAATGATCTAAAAATCCGTAAATTTGACGGATTCATCGAATTGCCGAAATAATCATCCGAAAAACCTTAATTTTTATAATTTAAATAAATCAATTATAACGTTTCGGGGGAGTCGCAATAACCCCGCGACACGTAACGAACGAAAAAAAAACCCAATCGTTAAGCGCATCTCCGAGTCATAATACTTAAGCCGAATTCGATTTAAAAAAAAAACACAATTTAGAAGTTATTTTTGAAATGGCGAATATAACCGCAAACGAACGCAAACGAAATGCAAACAAAACAAATAAAAAAAAAGTTAAAAGTCGCGTAAAAAGCAATTAATCCTTTTTTGCGGCCTGGAATGGATTCAATAACATGTGGACACAACAGGGTTTCGATAGGTTTTATAAAAACGATAGTACTGGTCAGGCACGTCAGATGAACGCTGCAACCGACTCCGGTCGATACGCTCATCAAGTGTATTACCGACATGTGCAAAATACTACGGCGAATAACATACAGTATCGCATCAAACCGACAATTTATTTCGTTAGTATTTCGAAAAATATTTTGTTACTCCGGAAAAAAGGGGGAGCATAGACTTGTTTGGTCTTCGGGGACGGATTCTAAAATTAAGACGAAAATCGTCTCGAGACGCTGCGAAAATTATTTATTACACTTACGGGACGAGTGAAAGGATTAACTCGTCGCAACCGGCGGGGCGAAAAAAAAATGTAAAACGGTTTCGGTATTGTAAAAATGAACGTGCATATAACTTACTGTTGCAGTTGCCGATCGGCGGCATCCGAAATCCCGATAAAGGATCCGTCGTCGCGAACGGAAACGGACGTTGCCCAAACGCGAAGTGGAACTGCTGCTGTTGCCCTAGAAGAGATAACACTACATTAGATTTTAGTACTGCCCTACATCAGACGCATCATCACAAAAAATAAATAAAACGTCGTCATTAAATTAAATCCCTATTCAACAGTAAAAAAAAAAGAAGAAATGTTTAAGTCTTCCAAGTTCCCGCGACCGTGTAAATCATCCCCTGCTGGCAGCAGCCGTCGTACGAAGCATTAAGGAACCGCAAGACTTGTGTGTTAGATAGCAAGTTGCCGAAAGTTTGTGCCAGTTTGTTGCGAATTGCTTCAACTTCCTGCGATATTAGTTCGTTTAGTCTCAAAACGGCGCGACGCTCATTTAAATCGGGGGAATTGAAACGACAAATTTTTGCCGAGCAACAACGCCGCCGCGCTAGCCATTCGGGGACGCGAAATTGATGTAAATTGAAGCATTCTCTCAGGATAGTGTGAAAAGGGTCAGAACAAGCGGAGATGAGCTAGTTCTAATTAATTAATCAAGCAATTCAATTCATTAATTCAGTTCTGGAGCTCTTGCAATTCAGCGTATTCTAATAATACCCTTGTAAATTATGGCGCGGCGGTAAAATAATAACCTTTGTTTTATTCAACTTCATTATTAGAAGTTTTACTTTGCATAGTCATCGGGGTTGCTTCCGGTACTCTTGGAGGAGCTCGATTTTCTTGAATTAATAAAGGCGGGCATTCGTGTTAAATTTACACTTATGTGAGAGGTAATTGAAAGTGCAAAGTTAAATCGTGCCGACTCCGAATGATGACAATACATTGATACGTTTTTTCGGCATAAGAGGAGTTGGCTGGCGTAGATTTTCGATTATTAAGGGCGGTCGTTTAGAAACGAGTTAGTGAGAGAATAACAAGAAAAATAGAAAAGTCACATCTTTAATTTCCGATATAGATATTCCGTTAATCTTCGGTCATTTTTTTATAGTTTGAGTTATATTTATCGCTTTAGAGCGGACAATACGAAGAATAACGGCCAGGGTGTTTAAGACCCACCGACGTAGTCGGATCATCTAAAATATATATATATATATATATCGTAACATCGTGGAAATAATAGAACCTCCGTACCCACAGTCCTAGATTTAGTTTACCTTTTTCTATTTTGGATTACATTTTCTCTTTTTGGATTTATTTTTGTTACTGTTTTTGGATTGGATTTACTGTTTGGATTTACTTGTTAATGGTTGGACTTGGATTTTGTTGTCGGAGGTTGACTTGAAAGATCGATTTTAGTTACCACACGGAGACAGCTAAGTTTAATCAATTGCCGTTTGGACTAATTTATATTTTTGTTATTGTTTATATTGATTATTGTTAACGAAGTGTTTCTGGAGAAGCATTAACGTATTTACATACCTATATAAATTTGTTAGTATTAAATTTTCAATTCGTTTAAGCCTCATACGAAAATTACATATTGTATTTTACGTTCCTTAATAACTTACCTACATATCCATATTGTAAATATCTAACATCTTATAATTTTAGTAATTTTCCTCTTTGATAGTTATTAGTGAAAGGAAAATTACTTGGCGCCCTTTATTTTTTTATTTTATTTGAACCCGGCCGCACTCCACTGCCTAAAGGCTAGCCGACAGGCCTCTAAATTTTGTTAAGTGCTATTTTAAGTTTTCTCAGTATTAAATAATTATTTTTTTTCGATCAAATTTTATTTTATTTTTATCATTGAATTTTTTTTGCACGTAACAACGTTCAACTCTTTTTTTTTTTACACGATAGGTACACGAAACCGTGCCAAAAAAAGTAATGAAAACTTAGTAAAATCAAATTCCTACATATTTCAGTTATTAACCAACTGATTGTATAAGAAAATTAATAATGCATACATGATAGCAAAAAGAAAGAATAAAAAAAATTAAATAAAAAATACTAATAATAGAATAGAAATATTTCGTTTTAGTTAAAAAGCAAATTCTACTGCGTATAAGTAGTAGGCGAATTTCTAGTTCTCGAACGTGTCGTCTACGTCGATATTTAAAATAAATATACGAAGCCGCTCTGAAAGTAGAAATAACACATTATTATTAACCGTTACGGGTAACGGCCCAAAAGAAGGTTCTCTACTTTCGTCGAATACATTTTAACGAAGCGAGACAGGCTCGAGGAAAATAATTTAGAAATCGTGTTGAAGGAAATGTTTTTTTTTTTTGGAACTGCGTTATTACAAAATTGTTCAAAAAAGACCGTGTAAAAAAAATGGGAGTCTGGTTATACACCCATATAGCGTGCCCGGTAAACTCACCGCCAGAAAACTCGTCGTCCCCTAAATAAATTATGACTGCCGAAGAAGGTTAAACGATTACGTCTTATATCGATAAGTTCGAATGTGCAAATTTTCAATGTACCTTACATAACAAGTAAAATATATTTTACATGCATTCGTTTAGCTATTTTACATTAATAGATAAGCTCCCTATACAGTGTGTTAGATTTTATATGTCACAGCAAATATTTCGGCTATTGTATGAATCAGTAAAAAATGTTGTACATGAAAGTTATTAGATTATTTATTCTTAATAATGTATCAAAATCAGAAAAACAATTGAACATCGAATAATTCAGATAAAGCAAATAAATTTAACATTTTAAATGGAACGTACCCAGTATTGTTACATATTCTGAAACTACAAGAATTTATCTTTACAACGATATATCGTATGTTATAGTTTTTCATTAATTAACTGGGCGCAATACACTAAATAACTGATCGTGTTGAAAACGTAGACAGAAACTAGACTGATCGTGTTGATTAAAACAATCTCAATAACAGATTATTCAACATAAATACCGAAACATGAACAAACCGATATGTGAATAAGTAAGTTAATTATAAAATTGTATGTAATGCCTACCTACCATCTAAATTCTTTTTTAAAGTTGTTTGTAATACTTTGCCCGAGATCTGCTTATTAAATTTCATCGCACTTTTTGCAACATGTTTGGTGTTATTTGAGCACATGCCCTATGAATGCGATTTGTAAGATCCTCTAAATTTTGTAGACATGTAACATAAACTTTTGATTTAACATATCCCCAAACAAAAAAGTTCAACACAGAGAGGTCTGGCGATCGTGCCGGCCACCATTTCCTATCCATTTCGCACCAAACTTTTCGTTTAAAATATCCTTGACGTTCCTTGCATTGTGAGGAGGTGCGCCATCCTGTTGTAACCACATATCACGACGCACTTGTAAAGGTATATCATCCAAATATTTTTCGAATTCTGTTGTAAGGAAATTGGCATACCGTTCAGCATTAAGCGTTCCGCGATAAAAATAAGGACCTAGTATAGTATCACCTAATACATCAAGCCAGACATTAATAGAAAATCCGTGTTGGAACCTGCATTCCCGAATTCAACGTGGATTCTCTGTATCCCAGAAATGATAATTTTTTGTTAGAAATTCCGTTATTGTTAAAATTAGATTAATCGCTCCAAAGAATGATATCCACTAAATGTTGATTATTGTTAAGCCAGTTACAAAATATTAGCCTTCTATCAGAATCACCAGCTGTTAAACCGTGAACCAATTTAATTTTATAGGGGGTCTTGTTATGTTTTTTTTTAGATTAGAAAATACTTTGTGATGACTTACACCTATGTCGGCTACTGCTTCACGGATTGAATTTCTTGGATGTGCTCTAAAATATGCCAACACCATAATGTCTTCAACATGTGCTGCACGCCCATTTCTTGGTCTTCGCACTGTAGCATTAAAACATCAATTTCTTCGTAAATTATGTTCAATTCTTGCAAACGTGCGAGGATGTGGCTGTACCCTTTCTGGATACAATGTTCGATACAATACAGAAGCTTCTTTAGGATTATCATTGCATCTGATGTACACTCTCAACATATACATTTTTTCATTATTAGAATAATAATTATCCCTCATTATGTGTCACGAGATAAAAATTAACAATTAACAATTTACTTAGCCACTTTCGACACGATAGCGATAACAAGCGAGCGCATATCACGGCCTCCTCTGCTCTACTTAATAGAACATGCAAAGGTAAAAGTGTGCGTCGTCGGTACATTGTTTACACTGTACGTGTTCGACGCGTTCGGTTATTTATTCTATTACGCCTTTAATTAATGAAATAAGTATAACATGTGATATACCGTTGTAAAGATAAATTCTTGTAGTTTCAGAATATGTAATAATACTGGGTACGTTCCATTTAAAATGTTAAATTTATTTGCTTTATCTGAATTATTCGATGTTCAATTGTTTTTCTGATTTTGATACATTATTAAGAATAAATAATCTAATAACTTTCATGTACAACATTTTTTACTGATTCATACAATAGCCGAAATATTTACTGTGACATATAAAATCTAACACACTGTATAGGTCCATTGCGCGTCGTATAAATGTTGTACGCTTAGATTTTATCAATGTGAATCGGACATAGTCGGTCGCATTCAAAGTAATTTCGTAATAACATACTTAACATTATGACGATGTCGAGGCACTGAAAAATTATTTCCAAAATAGAGAATTGGCTGAAGAATTTCGTTTAAGCAAAACATTTATGCAGCTAAAAACACAATTTTCGACTTACAAGACTTGTACCACATTCATACGACGCGCAGTGTACCTATTTATTTATTTATACATATAGGTATTTATATATGTATTTATTGTAGTATCAAAGGTGGTTTTGGTTTTGAATGGGAAGAGTGAGTTTTGATCATAAGTAAACCGTACGTACTGCGTTCTACAATTTAAGACCAATTTGGTTTAAATCGGATAAAAACTAAAAAAAAAACATATTAGGACGTTACAGTCTTAAGTGGGACACACTGTAGACAAAAAAATGACGTATCGCCATATAAAGTATTTCAAATTCCTAAGTGTCCAACGACGCACACTTACATTTATATTTAATAAAGAAGACATCGGAATGAGACAATTCGTCGCCGCCGATTTATCGTCGATTATCTTATTGAATGGAAAACGTTGCGACGCAATATTATTATTTATAAAAACAAAAACCAATGTACTTCACAAATTAGTGTTTAAACAGTATTTATCGGCGACGAAATGGTCGACGACGGACTGGCGGCACCGAATTGTCTTAGATTCAGAAGACATTTATGGGGTTTACATATTTCGATCACTAACCACACCTACATATTTTTGTTAAACCGGACGTTTCAATGTAAAACATTTTGACACCAAAAAATTTAAATATATATACATATCGTTTCGAATTGTAGTTTCCAGCTTCGTTTTTATATGTTTTGCCAACAAAATTCTTCTTTCGTTCTTTTGCTGTGGTGGCGCGCAATCGAATTCCTCGTCGGGATCGCTTGTTATTGTTTTTTTTTCTTTTAATTGTTTGGCAACTGTTGTAATAGCAAAACCACTTCCATTAACACAATTGACGCCTTCTCTATATCGTTCTTGGCATTCTAAAGGCTGACCAACTAATTTCAAAACTAAAACAAAATTAATATCCTGTCGAGGTGACATTTTAGAAACTCGTCGAATAATAAACATTAATAATGAAAAAAAAACTATTATTAACAGTTTTGCGTTTCTCACTAACTACCCATATTTTATTATATATATATTTTTTTAATTAAAAGAACCACAAAATTTTATTCATTAATTCATGCTACGTTAACGAAATTGAGAAGCGAAATAAAAGTTTTTCATTTAAAAGCCAATAACGGTAGTTAAATAGGGAATTTTAATTAAATTTAAATCTCTGGCTATAAAGTTTTGATAACATTAATCGACGATGATTACTTAATCGTTATGGTAACTAGAATAAGGATTTTAACGACGTTGGCTTTGTCAAAAGATCATATTAACACAGTGTCAGTCGTCAAGTTTATATACCGGGCGATTCGGCCAGCCCGTCCAAAACTAATAACCCAACAGATTCGAAAGACACAAAGACGAATTTTTGCACGGATAAATTTGGATTAAAAACGTATTTTCTTCAATTTCAAACACCATTATATCACTTCCGGTTTCTCCGGGAATGAAGTCATGACACTTTATCATTTTAAATAGGGACGCTATATATTTTTAGCTTATTAAAAAGATATTTTTGTTTCGTTTTTCAACGATATAAACATTGTCGGTTTTATTTCAACGCCTTATAAAAATTAACAAAAAAAAAAAGATCAATCCAACAAGTAGCTTTTTTGTTTTGTTATGACAGTTGTCAATAAACACTGTCAACAACAAATGCTCTCTCTAAACGGAGATTAGCAATCCATCCATCCATCCATCGGTCGTTTTCTATCCTATTTTGGATATAGACCTCCCTCATAGTTTTCCATTTTTGCCTATTTTGTGCTTCTCTATACCAGCATAGTCGTAGCAATCATCATAGCAATTTTAATTCCGAATACGGCCGCTCTGAATAAGTCAATTGAAGAGCACCATGAGCCCACGCTTGCCTCTAGATCTTTTCCGCGCAATCTTGCCTTGCTACAACAGGCGGTATCTTTGGCCCCTCATCGCAAGACTTAAATACTGGAATTTACGTTTCTTCAACGTTCAAACCAGTTCATTGTCCTTGTTCGTGCGGCGGAGGACCTCTTCATTTGAAATGCGGCCTGTCCACGATGTCCAACGTGAACTCCAACTTATTTAAGTGTTGTTGTTTCAGGGTCCAAGTCTCCAATTCCACATATAACAGAATTGAGAAGACACAACATCTAACAGTGCGCATTCTCGGCTCTAGCGAAAGAGTGTCTCGTTTTTAAAATGGTCGATCTGGTCATCTCAATTGGCTCAATAAATAAAATGTAGGATTTCGATTTACGAATCGATCCAAAAACATACTGATATTTTGCAAATACGACCGGGAATCTAAATTATTTACGATTTAAGGATCAATTTTATTTTAGCTGTTCGGGCATAACATTTTCAAAATAACATTCACGGTTCGACTCGACAGATTTTTGGGGGAAAATAGGTAAGCTTTTCAATTGCGCCCTTCAACCGAAATTAATTAAAATTTTGCAATAACCCAAACTGTTATATACTTACCTTATACGTAACACTAACATCATTTTACGCTATAAATAAATACGAGCAACAAAGTTAGAAATTTCAAGAGCAACAAAATCGTTTGCCGCAAATGCGATTGTTTGAAATTGCCCGTCCCTCGTTGCGGAACGTAAATTTAGACAACAAAATCGAAATGATGGTAAATAAATTACAATTGCGAAACCTAAAAAAGCGAGGAATTTTTCCTACTTCGTTATTTACGTGACTGTTATCCGTTTACATCTTGCATGTATAGACTTTAAAAATAACATCTTTTATTTTTAAGTACCTTCAAAGGTTAAGCCGACAAATTACTGCATTTTTAAGGTCTATTTTCAGAGGTCCTAAAACAAAGCCGATCGTAAACGCCCGCTTTTCTACAAAACAAATGTATTTTAGCCGGCGACCTTACAACAGTATCAGTAACGGTTGTTTATTACTTCAACTATCTACATCATTATTCTAGCGAACGTTCATAAAACCGACAAATCTGATAATTAAAAAAAAAAAAAATCCCGCTGCTTACCCGCACCGTTTAATTTTATATTAAGCAAGTTGATTAATAGAACGTCTGCGTGTGAAATGGGCAAATTAACATGAAATAAAACGTTTTAGGGCGCCCTACCGATACTGACAGAACCATAAGTTTCTAACAGTTTCCTCATAATTTGTTTAAACCTATAGAGGCGGGTTTTACCATTACGCAAGACGCGGGAATTACCGACAAATTAAATTTCAGTATAATTCGACGTAATCTCTTTTCGGATTCTAACGGAATTTTCGACAAATAAAAGCTCGACTAAAAAGCTCCGGACCCGCAAGTGTCTCCGCTCTCACCCTAATCTAATACATATCAGTAGGAAAGTGTCCAGCTGTCGTAGACTCCCCTGTCCTGCTAGGTTTGTCACCTCCTGCTGATACCAACTGCTGCAGACATTAATTAATATATAGTCGTAGGAAACGTAATTATTTTCCGGAAAAAGGATTTCGCAATCACGACGAAATTTAGAGCTTCCGTTTCTAATTATTGCACGTACAAATTGGTTGATTTATGTTAATCGTTCTCCGATTGCACGTTTAATTTTTAATGGAAAAACTCGAGAAGACATAAATTAATTTCGATCGCAGACAAAACAACTCGTATCGGGATTTACGAGGGACAAGTAGAAACGAGAGGATTATTTTCAAACGGGCAAAAGGGAAAAAGGAACAAAACTATGGATCGCGAACAACGCGTACGTGTTTAAAACAAAATCTTGGGGGGGGGGCAGTTTTAAGTAGTTGTCAAAGCAACAGGTTCAAAGACGTTTAATCTTTCCTCGGGTTCTAAAGGAAAGGTCCCCGATTATATTGTTATTTAACAGATTTTATGCGCGTCGAAGTTCAGAGCTTAATTTAAATTTTAGTAACACGCACGTTCCCCGAGAAGGCTTTCAACTTGACTCAATTAGGTAATTGAAAAAAAATAATTTTTTCAATGGCAATTAAATTCGATAATCGCTTTAAAACGTTCGAACGTGTGCACGCGATTGAAAATGTTTTACCGAAAGGATCGGCATAAAACGCAGTCTCTGTGTTTAGCAATCTGACAATCGACAATATCAACAAACAAACGCGAGGCGATTTTTCTCACTTACTTGTTTTCGATCTAGGTTCTCTCGGGCCATCGACGGTAACCTTAATCGCTTTATTGTAGGTGGCTACTTGAGGTGGGGTGGTGGAAATCATAATCGTTAAAGTGAAACTTTTACCTGCAAAAGAAAACCGAATTTAGTCGATTCAAATTGATTGAAGACAAGTGAAAAATCGAATCGATTGAAAACTTAACGGCGTAGATTCCTCCTCCCCTTCCCCCCGCCGTTCGGAAATTTAGTACGACTAGTTGGGCCATTAAATATACTAACTCAATCCGCATCTTTGGCATGTGGTATTGGGTCAACCGTGAGCGTCAACCACGAGCTAGCGAGCGGGTAGTTAACACTTATATGCGGAATGCCGGAGGTCGCGGGTTAAACGTGGCTAACCGTCGGCCGGGTTGCCTGACCGCGACCCGGTGCCAGCCGCCGTCGGCACCGCGACGCTCGCGTGACGCCCGCCAATGTTTCGAACATACCCTCTCCAAACTGCCGCCTCTATTGTTTCCTTCGTTGCAACGCCGACATGTATACAGTTATGAAATTCACACGCAATTTTCTGTTTACTCGACGTTTAACCTCCATAATTTATCTCGGTTTTTATATTATAAGGGCGTTACGTTCGAATCCGATTCGGTGTTAATCGATTTAAAAGAACGTCCGCGCGCAACCAGAGCCATTTGGGGGATTTTACAAATAGAATTAAAAACTTTAAAATATTAACAGCGATATGCTGTTCAATTTGTACGACTAATAATTTACGCGCTTATTCAAAATTAATGCTAACAAATGAATACCTATGTTTTAGACGTCAATTAGATAATAACGTCGAATTATTCACGAGACTTCCATTTAAATTAGTAATTGAATTTACACCGACACTACAATAATTGTAAAACCCGCTGCCAATCGAGAATGGCAGCAAACCGACTTTTTAAATTTTACTTTGCGTATTTAGATAATTAAAGTAACTTGGATGACGTACAGAATTTGTTTTATTATTCTACAACACGTCGGCTATTTATGCGCAACTTATAAAAACGATTTAGAAGTGTTTAACGGTTCTTCCTCGAACCGCGATGGCCAAGCCGATCGAGCTTTTGTCCGGTAAACTAACGGTTTAAGGTTCGAATCCTCTTGACGATAGACGTTTTGGACGCAATCGTCTTTAGTTTAAAAAAGCTCTATTTTATTCTAAGTAATGTACCATTGAAATCGATGAGATCAAAATAAAATACTACCGCAAGTTTGAGTATAAGCATTTGAAAACTCGAACAATGGACCAGTCGGTAAGTCGTTTTTAACAGACCATTGTGGAAATAAATGGTGGCAACTTGTAATAAATTTTATTCGATTTATTTGAATTTTTATACGGTCTGCCGAGCCCGGATTTGGTCGTCATCAGAAAGGACGTCAAAAATCAGTTTTTTTTTACCAAAATCTCCTTCGCGGTTCATTTCACGTCAAAAATAGCTATATGGTAAAATAAACTAGGGAAAATTTCCCACAATTTATGTTCAAATCATTTTTCTGTAAAGTCGATAGTTTCGACAAAATTTACTATACCGGATAACTCGACGATAATTAATTAGGATAGGGAAATCGCACTAGTTATCTTTCGATATAAACGTGAAAATTTGTACATCGTTAGGCCCCATCTAGGATGTACATTTTCAGGCAAGGGGCGCAGAAAAATTCCTCCACGGACGCCTTATGGCGTCATAAAGTTGGCCGCCATCATTTAAACATTTAGCACGTGACAATTTTAAGCAAACTTTGTTTTTTTTCATTTTTCTGTTTTTATTGTTTTTTTTTCTTCAATAAATAATATTACAATACCATACGAAGAAGAGCAGAGCAATACTCATTATTTTTACGTCGACAAGATTGTTAATAATTAACAACAAAGTAAATACATATTTTAAAATTAATTATGTTGATCTATTAACGCGTTATAACACAAAAATAATGTTATAATGCCATAATAATGTCATCGTGTTACTATTTGTAACCTTACTCACGTCGCCGGGTTAAAGTAGGTACGTACGGTTTAAAACAAAAGCAAAATGACGCCATCTTGTTAATTAGCAAGAAAAACACGAAGACCGCGTATATTCGTAAAAAAAATAAATAAGAAACCGTCAAAAATGAATCTTACGAAGGTAAGACCAGAAGCGAAAACGTGAAAGTAAAGAAAAACGATCGAAAAAAAAAACGGGCAAAACAAAAGACAGAACAAAAGAAAAACGGATGATTATAAAAGTAAAACACTAACTGTAAGAAGAAAGAATCGCACGAAATAAACGAAAATTAAGAGAAAATACATGTTTAGCTCAAATAAAATTTAACAACAACGACCACACGTGTTCTTCTTTTTTATTAATAATTTTGTATCGATTACGCGCGAATTTCTAAAAACATTTTCCTATTTAACTTTATCGGACAAGGAGATTTCGTTAAATGGACACCCAGTCCAGGATTTTTTCGTTTGAAGCCGTTGTCTATCAGAAGCGCTCGAGAAACTTACAGAATTTAAAAAGAGAAATAACATAAAAAAACATTTTCACGTTTTCGAGAGTTCAGGAAGATGTTTACGAGTTGGCTCAAAATTTTCCCGATAAGAAAAAGGAAGAATTTGTTGCGTTTATTACTTGTACAAATATTACCTACGCGAAAAATCAAATTTTTAATCCACAACATTATTTAATTAATTTTCAAATTTATTTAAACAAAGATACGTTCACGCCGAAAATTTTAATTCGCCCTAATCGACGCGACGTCGAAAAATTTAATCCGCGCCTAACCGAACACAAATATTCTTGAAACGTATTAAATTAATTAAGTTTTTTTCTCGGGCATCGGATATAACAAATAGCCGGTACGACGTTACGGTAACGGCAGAACAACAAAGCCCGCTAGAAGTCGGGGAGGATGTTGTGCATGAGCTCGTTAAAAATTTAAAAGGACTAAATAATTCAAAGTTCGCCATATAAATTACATTAATTATCCGAGAAGTAGGAAAAATTTAGAAAAGCTTTGTCAAGTCGTAATCGCCAAGCCAAACAGCGCACAAAAGCGAAGCCAAAGTTCAAACAAAGCCCAACCAATAATCCCCTGGTCCAATAGCCACGCATAACTCTGTTCACAATGTAAGAGCAATCGATTACACACACTTTGTAGCGTTTTGAATTTATTCACTGTCTGCCGTTACGCGCCCCAACACGAGGTGCGATTGTTGGGGGTTGAAGTTCGACATGGGTTTTTAAACGACCGCTCGCCGTCATTGTGGCACGCACTCGAATGTAGGTGAGGTTTAGTGAAAAATGCACACTACTTGATGTGTTTAACCCTGCCATTAGGGTTTGTGTGATACCTCAAATACACCACCGTGTTTCAGACTCGTTTTAATTCATCGATTTTTGTACCTTTTATATCTCTAATTGTGTTTTTAAACTTGGTCGGGATTTCCTTCGCGATAAAAGGGTTTCCGGATATTTCGGGGTAAAAATGTTAATTAACTATTTTAATTAATTTTCTATCCAAATTTATTTAATTACTATTTTAAAGTTTTTATTCGTATTGCGGTAACGATGTTTTTAATTAGCTTATATTTTTATAGTATATTAACATATGCGTGTTATTTTGTAACGTGTTCGTTCTTTAAAAGTAAAGTCTTTGTTGCATACGTCCGCCCGTGTTGCCGATAAAGCGCGCGCGACGATTCGAATTGAAATTTATCTTATTTTACTTTCGCGCCTTATATGTAAATTAAATTTTAATTTTGCCACCAACGGAAATCTGATAATTTATTACTTGTAATCTGTAATTTAATTGTTTGTCTTTTTCAATCTCGACAGGAAATCGTTTGATTTAATTACTTAACTAATTTATTAATTTTATTGGCAATTAGAAATATTTTTATTGTTCGAAAGAGTTTCCTTAGTAAAAAAAAAACAAGAGAAATATACCTACATATATAGTAAACCCTATATATAGTAAATCCGGTCTATATGGGACAGAAAGTCGACCGACTATAGTTCGGGGACCGGTTAAACAAGGGAATTTTTACGGATCAGATAATACGAACACCATGTCTGAAGGTCTTTAACCTACTTGTATTGACTGTTTATTTTTACTATTGTAGGGGTAAATTTATTATTTAAAGATCAAAATATTTTTTTTTAACCAAAACACAACACGTAACATTCTAGAATTCTGCTTGAATTACTAATCTGATATTTTATTGTATGCACGTATCATAATATTATACACTTATCGTATATACAAAGTGATTAATAAATAAAGCGAAAAACTTTAAGGGATGGTTCCTTATCGTAAACTAAGGAAAGCCTTTTATATAATGTCTTTCTCATAAAACGTTTATTTTCGGAGTTAGCTACGCCCCCTCAAAAGGAAACTGGTAATATGATCTTGAATCAATGAATGATAAATGCCGAATATTTAGTTGAATAACGTTGTAACAGTTGTTGACAAATTCTGACAACGGACAACGCTAATTGACCAATAAAATAATAAAGAACATATGTTTCGAATTTCACTGTAATGCACGATCACTTATTTTATTTTTTCACACAAAAACTGTAGGTTTCTCGTGAAAAATCAAAGAACCAAGAAAGATTCTAAATAAATCGAGCTTTCGATAGCTTTTTTCTAAATTGCAAAATTTTAACTCTCCGAAAAATGACGGAGATAACTTTTTGATAAATAAATATCATCCACTAAATGTCATTCTTCTAGTTTTCTTCAAGTTCGAGAAGTAAAATGCAAACTTGATTTTATCCTTTCTCATTTGAGGGGGTGTAACTCCGTTAGGAGACGTTTTATGGAAAAACTTTGTATGAAACGCCTCCCCCCACT
The DNA here is from genome assembly GCA_036326145.1 of Rhagophthalmus giganteus. NCBI lineage: Eukaryota > Metazoa > Arthropoda > Insecta > Coleoptera > Rhagophthalmidae > Rhagophthalmus > Rhagophthalmus giganteus. The sequence continues at coordinate 2,141,371 of JARFJA010000099.1, read as the reverse complement.
TGATTTTCGACAAGGAATTATACCTATTTTAATTAAAATATACAGTGTGTTCCCTGATTGACTACGCGATAAGTGTAAATAACAGATAACTGAAATTGAAACTGAAACAAGTTAAGCGATTTTTCCGCAACTTTGTATAGTGATACAACTCTTACTTTTGAACAACTTCAATGGCCCTTCGCTCGTGTTAATTATTGAATATTTTTTTAATAAAACACCTTGCATAGAGTTATTTCAATTTTTTTTCACGGAACATCTTAGTTTTGGATCAAGCAAGGCCGGTTCCCCGAATATCATTTCAAAACTCCAAAGTAATTTGTCATCGGGTTAATCGAGGTTAATCGAGGAACGGATAATTGTGGGTTTACTGTAAAAGCGAATTTTTAAAGCGATATGTTTTAGTGAATTCAGTAGAGTTAGTTTCGCTTGCCAATTATTATTAATAAAAAGAAAAAAATTTACTTGGCGCCCCGCCCGTTTATTCGTCGAGTTGTTTTTGTTTTTCTTGGTGAACCCGCCGTGGAAAAGATAGTCGACCAGGCAAATATTATTGTTACGGTTATATCTGAATCGTTGAATTTGTTTATTATTGTTATCTAGTTTCTTGTTTATCTAGTTTATCACTTTTATTTTTACGTTTTAAAAAACGCCCGAATCGATATCGTGTCGGCGTCGCGAGATATTCGAGGTCAAAGTTCACGACAAATGTGTTTTTGTCTTAAATATCGCGCTTCCTGTGGCCCCCGCAGGCCAATTGAAATTACTAATGTTATAGATCTTAAAATTGTCTACAAAAAAGGTTTTACGCATTTTATTAGTACGACCAACTGTTTTCGTAATATCGAGCAGTGAAAGTATAGCGGTGCGTTCGTTTAGTTTTTGAGGACAACGCGCTTCGGGACAAGGCATTACGCCACGTTGTCTGATTGGAAACGTCTTGATTTGCACGAATTAGCGCAAGTGTTTCGACAAGAAAATTGCGGAATACGCTTTGATAAAACCTAAAATTACTGGGCTAACTATGAACGTCTAATTTCCTAAGGCGTACATTTTTGTTTTATTTATTAAGCGTTTTTAAAACACTTATGCGCACTCTCGTTGTGGGCAATTAAATTATTGCCTCACTCAATTCTCCGATTAATCTTATCTTATCAACATTATGTCGCGTCTGTCCATTTTTTTTAGTTCTTACGATTAATTCTAGGTAACGGGTGTCCAAAAATCTTTCGGTTTTGGTTGGTTGTGGAAAGATAGAGAAATGTCTTGGTTTAACAATAAGTAATTTTATACAAAAAATTGGTTTGTTCGCCCAACCATTTCCGAAAAAAAAATACAAAATTAATTTTAAACTAATCTCTAAAATGTTAGTATGTTATTATCGTCGAGTACGCTTTTTCATGCGGGTTTCGATCAATTTCGACCGGTTTCGCCGGCGTAAATTGATAAATAACAACTTTACCGTTTAATGCGTCAACACAACAATTTTTAACCGTGTAGGTAATCATGATAAACATTTGTGATGCGTCCGCAATTTCCTTCTATTCGTCGTTTTTTTTGCCCAAAACAATTTTCTTTGCAGGTTGAAAATTTAATAGGATCGTTATTGTTCAATTATCATATTTCGTGGGTAGGAAAATAGATTAACAAATTTGTTCTCTTGTTTTGTCGTATTTAATGGATCCTTACTTTTTCCTCTACTTCCCGATCTTTCTACTATAGTTTGTATGTCGACGCCTGAAATGTACCGCATGTTGCTTTTTCCTATGGGAAGGAGTTCGACAATTTGAAAACCCTATTTTACATTATTCAGCACATCGTTTTTTACAAGTCTTATTGATTGAGTTAAATTTTTTTCAAAAAATTGCGGCATTTTAAACGTGGGCCAAAAATGCGACGCAATACATACAATCAAAATTGCCCAATGCGCTCCTATAAAAATTTTTTATTCAGACTATCTCTTGCATTATTAAGGGCAGGGTACCCATGATTTCAGCGTATTTTACGCTCATCCTTAAACTAATTTTTGAGACATTTTGGATCATTAAAACCAAAATGTTTTTATGATTAGTTGTTTATCACTATTTTGTTTATGTATACTCGTAATTTGAGTACATGATTTTTATTCGTTAATTTGTTATTATAAATTATAATTTTGTTAGTTATGGTGGAATTTTATAAAAACTAAATAAGTTAAAGTGAAGTGGATTTTTTTGTTTTACAGAGAATAATGTACTCGAGGACATATAAAAGATTCATAACGAATGAATTGTTATAAACTAATAAAAAAATTAAATTAATATTTTAAAATCAATTTTTTTATGTAAACAATAATAAAATTTTGTGGGAACTTGTTAAGTCCTCGAGTACATTATTCTCTGTAAAACAAAAAAATCCACTTCACTTTAACTTATTTAGTTTTTATAAAATTCCACCATAACTAACAAAATTATAATTTATAATAACAAATTAACGAATAAAAATCATGTACTCAAATTACGAGTATACATAAACAAAATAGTGATAAACAACTAATCATAAAAACATTTTGGTTTTAATGATTCAAAATGTCTCAAAAATTAGTTTAAGGATGAGCGTAAAATACGTTGAAATCATGGGCACCCTGCCCTTAAACACATTAATACTAAAAAAAAAATCCAAAAATATCTTCTCCCGTTTGATTTTTTTTTAATGAAATCCCATTAAGTATGCGGGTTGTCGCGACAATGCACGTCACCAATTTGGCACGATCGAGTAGACAATTTCGAAGATAATGCGAAAGATAACAACATTTATTAAGCGTATTCGACGTGAGCGTTACCTATAGTTAAACCGCCATCGCCAGCTAGTAGTTGGTTGGTTTGGTTCGGTTAAATATTTTGTACACGTTTATAATCCAGTTTGCCGATCAATGTTTTAGCTTCATACATAGTTACGGGGTCTAGTGTAGTGTGCAGAGGGACAATATGATGCAGGCACGTTTTTGGTAGGGGACGAATATTAACCTAACACGCGTCGAGAGCTGTAACATATTTATCATAGCATCTGTTACATCTAACTATAGTTGAGATTGATTAAATTAACAAGGTGTTCCAATTATCACATTATATTATAATATGCGTAGTAGAAACTAACGGCAAACGAATCTGCATTCGACGCCGACCGACGGATGAGGCAAAAAATAATTTAACAGTTGATGTCCCATAATAAATGAGTTCATTTGTAAATAATGCAGGGATAATCTCGAAATCCAACTACCTTGAGAAGTAATTAACAAGAGAAGGTATTATTCAGATCTTAGATGGCTTTGAACGATCGCTTGCTAATCTTCCTCGTCTCAAGAGAGACAAACTCCATATTTTCGCCCCCGCACCGACTACGCGTCGTTTAATAGAATTCTAATCCCAAATTACTTCCGTTTTTAAGCGCGTTAAATAAAACTGCACGTCGATTAGAATGACGTGAAGTTGCATCGTCCGCGGGCAAGAAATCGGCCCTTATACACCCAGACCCTTAAATACTTTAAATTAACTGAAAATTGCCCGCGAGGATTCCTAAAATATTAATCAGGAATGTGCGTCGGTTAATTAATAACGTTCTTGATTATAATTAAGAATGTTAGTAATTCGTTTAGTAAACCGTTAAATATTTGCAGGAAATACTTATAAGTATAAAGATTTGCGTTTATGTGCTTGTGCTTTTAGATCATTAAAATGTTTAAAACGGAACAGCTAAATAAATGTAGGGGTGGTTCGTGAAAAAAAAAATTATGCCGGATTTTTCCTTAACGATAGCTTTTAAATAATTTATATGTTAGTTGCGTCGTTACTATCGATGGCCTTTTAAAACATTATTTTTATTAAAACGGCGCACGGCCTTAATTATTTTGACAACGGCGATTATGCAATAGCAAATTATGAAAAATAAATTAGCAAATTTTTAGTATCTTCGCCATCGTTAGCGTCGAAATGGTCTGGCGTCTAAATGTCAGCGTTTAAACTTTCCAAATCGAAATGTTTATTAGATAATAAATGGGTAGCATTTTGAAGATATAATAAGATATATAACTTTATAGATATAATATGTAGATACTGCGTGAATGAGCAAGAAGTTGATTTTATCATAAATGAATGAAAATACATTTCCCTCGATACTTTCCAATAATTAAAAAAAAACAAACAAACATGTTTTTCTACTCCCATTACATTATATTTCCATTTTCGGAATTTTTTAGCCACAATTAACCGCTTGCGGCCAATCACAAAACCAAAAATTCGCAATTCACCGTTATTTTGTCCGATGACAACGCACGGTTCACATCAAAACCCCAAACTTGAAATTAAGAAGTTCGCGGTACGAGTATCATCTAAGTATGTATTTGTAAATAGTACCGTTACGAAAACCATTTCTTAAATCATTAATTAAAAACGTAACTCGACAAATTAAAATTCTGCCGATTTCAAATCGACGCTCTATATTAACTATAGACTACGTATTTAAAACCGATATATTTTTCTAGCCCTTTAAAATTAAACTTAATTGCTCACAATTGAATTATGTCAATGTACAATTTCGAAACAAACAAAAAGCATTAGTTAAACTAATTGCATTAACATCGACGAATTTAATTTAACCGTCATACATCGAATCTAGAATTTAAATTGCGAAGAAATAATGCGTTCGGCTACAATTATGTGCAATTATTTCTAACACATTTAGTCAATTTTGGAATATTAACCGTTAAAAGCTTGGTGTTAACTTTTATGCTTCAACATCTCATTCTATAGTATTCTCCCGGAATTATAGCACGTTTCAATTAGGTACAGAATGTTGAAAAATTTGAGAACGGTTCCATTTCAAAAACAAACACCTACACGTTCAAATTAGCCGACTAGGACAACGATTCTGATCCAAAGAGGCGATTCTGAGGATTTTCGAAAGTTGCGTCAGAAGATACTTTAACATTTCTGCCTTGCCACGGTCTACAAAAAATTGGTTTTTAACTGTTAAGTGCGTGTTTATGTGTCACCTTGCACCGGCCGATTCATCCTCAACGAAACACCCTGTATAAGTACCACCTACACCTCTTATAATAACATAACCGAAGACGTTCTAAAGTCGAAGTTTTAACGTATTTGAAATCGGACAACTAAGGTCAATAATATTATTTGCAGAATTCGGTAAGAAATTTTTTAATTTTTCAATACTAATTCGAGTTAAGAAAAGGGCGATTTTTCCTAATTGGAGCGGCGAAATAAAACAAAAAAGATACAATTAACGCAAAAGAGACCAACGAGACACTTTACAAATTCAAAAAATTGTTAAATCTTTCTTTGTTTACTTTTGTTTTTCACAACAATGAAATATTTCACTACTTACAACAAAGGTAACTTGATTATAATATTTGATGCGATGATAAATTTGACACAATAATAAAATATTCAGTTAAAATGGTAAGGACTCCATATATGGTCTTTTCGGATGTGGGGGGGTGGGGCGACAGTTTAACGGAATGTCAGCACCCCCAACTTTAATTGTGGCTTTCTTTTGAGATATAAGAACAATAAATTCGATACTAAGGCAATAAATTAGCAATAAATTTACTAATATACCAAAATTTAATTTTTGATAGGTTAACGGAGATGTGCAAATAGCTATTGTTTTAGAAACAAATATTTAGTGATCTGAAAAAATCACAACAATATGGAGAAAACGATATCATCAATAAGTATGTATCTAATAGTTTTTGAATTAAAAAAAAATATATATACATGTCGTCGTGCTCCATATGATAAATTATTGGAAAATTGCTTTACTTAATAAAACGAAAATGTACGAATACCCTTAAAATTATTTAACAGCAGCCCACTGGGGGGATGTTTGTTTCATTTTATTGAATAGATAATGCAATTTTCCAAATAACCGTGTGGATCGTGACGTGTTATTTTATTTTTTTTATTAAAAAACTATCAGTTTTATTATTATTTTTTTAAATAATAACAATAAACGAAGTGTTCCCAAAAATATTACAGTAGAGCGTCGATAATTCGGACGTCAAAAATCCGGATTGTCCGGAAACCTTCATTGTACATATGATGTAGTTAACAATTTTCACGAAAAATTTAAAATGTTAAAAACAAAATTCGAAACTTTCGAAATAGTTTGTCGTTATATTTTGTTTGACAATGGATTTCTAAAATACCATACTGAATACTTTAGTTTCGTTTAGAAATACAGCGTCTAACAAAAGACTCAAAATAATAAAGCTTCTCCTTATTTCATTCATATATCTAAACGCGGCTGTTCGATTTAATTTAAGAAACGAAAGTCCTTTTATGGCCGTTTGAACCAAGTAAATGAATTATTCCTTAATCTAGGATTAAGGTCGTGGTAATTCATAGTTCTTTCTTTTATTTAGTTAGGCGCAACCGGTCGTTAGGGTCGAATAAATTTATAAATAATATTAAGTGATATTTTAAATATTATTTTTAACAAGGCCATGAATTTCAAAACTAGCAAACAAGTTGCGGTAAGAATAAAATAAATGAACGTTATATTCGAATACGGTCTCTAAATTTGACTCATTGTTCCCAAGTAAAAATAAAATGACATAACTGTAGAAGGTCAAATATCGTTTACGAATTCGTATGGGAACTGAAAAAACCTGGCACATTCGCTTTACAAATACATAATTGTGTTACCACATATTATGCGGCGATAAGCAATACGATAAGACACATATTCTGTTATGAATCAATCTGCATACGTCGGGTTACTTTTGTTTTGTTACCGAAACAAAGATATTTGATTTCAATGTTTATATAGGGCGTCTTAAAAGTGAACGATCAAATAAAGTGAGGCGATGAAGATCATCAGCAACCAAAATAACTGTATACCTATGTCGATTATCCAATTATTGATCGTTCGAAAGTTATTATTAAACTTATATAACCAAATAACTTATATATTGTTTAAAATGCACACAATTTCGCAGAAACACAAATTTCGCGATAATATTCGAACCATCGACAGTCAAATAACCACATGTATGGTTGTTTTGGTTGCTGATGGCCTCCCCTATCACAACATTTCATTTGATCGTCCATTTTTGGGACACCCCGTGTAACACCAAGATTTACATACGTGTCAATTTTAAAACAATAAACACTAATTATAAAAAAAATTGAAATCAACAATCGCAAACATTTTACTTTCACAATTCTTTAATACCTATACGAAATAGAGACGGACAACCCTTTCTCAAATGTATATCGGACGGTAACCATCGCAATATGACGACATATTTCGATATTCTCATACAAATAATTTGTTAAATTATTGGCGATCGATTAATTCGATTTTCGTTTCCTTTACAAAATTAGACCATCGCCTAATCAAGCGTAATTTCTCATCAACTAATTGATGATTTTGAAAACAACAAGCGATTGCAAAAATTCGTTTGTTTCTTGTTTCGCACAAGATATGGTTAGTGTAAAAGTCAAAGGCATAAACGAAACTCATTCTCAACTGATACTCAGACAGTTCTGCTTTGGTTTTTGATAACTTCCATAATATTTAGTTTCGAAATGAGACGCGAACAAGTTACGTCTACGAATTTGGGCCTAAATGTTTCCAAAATTAATAATATTTTTATTTAATAATAAGTTTTTTTGTTTTCAAAACAAATTACTTACTCATAAGTCAAAAATTAAAAATAAATGACTTAGAAATCGATGAATAATCTTACAGAAATTGGCGAGACTGAACAATATAATTAGAAATTCATATGGGTATTGTAAAATGTGTAATGTCAAGAACGTCATATATACGAAATTAGAAGCTTGGTGAACCATAGAAATTTCAAGGTGAAATGGAAGAGGGGTCTAGAAACTTAAAAGGTCAAGACGCGACCAACTATTATTTATATGATATACAGTATTAACTTGTTTTAATTACCTACCACTTGGGCGACGTTGACGCTTTCAATTTTTTTGCGCGAAAAGACAGCCCTTTCGGCTGCAAACGAATTTAACGCTTTTTTGGTGGGCACCAAAGGACGCCCTTATTTAAATTTCAACCCGTTTTGAACTACGATCGACGAATTTTCAAGAAAAAAGGCAAAATCAATTAAAATACAAAGATATCGATTATAATCTAATATTTTCAATTGATCGCACAATACGGGGGCGATTATTTCTAGTTTTATTTAATCATACGGTTATGATCTATAACGTTTGATTAAAACTAAACCTATGCGCTTGTTACCGTTTATTTTTGTAGAAACAGTTCTCGAAATAGCGATAGTTAATACTGAATATATTTTTTTTAAATTCGCAAAGCCATAATTTTTAGAACTCTAATGATAAGTTCAAAATAATACCTACAAATACTGAAATAATATTAAATGGATAGTTTAATTTTTCCAACGAAATTGATTGCGTTTAAGCTTCGTACAAAATAGTTTAGGTAAGTAAATGATACTTCGCCGTTATGATTAATAAAATGCTCCGAAATTTCATATTAAGGAATAAATAGGTAATTGCTTTCAATCGTTGTTTTATAAGTGCAATTTTGAAATTCAATAAGACTAATTATAAAGCGCAGTGACCATCGATTTTGATTTGATCAAAAACCGAATGAACTTGACCCAAACGAGAAAAAGATCGAATCTCCATTTAACTGACGGACGGGTCGTTTGAGCGCGGCCGATTAGGAAAAAAACGGACGTGCCGTCATTTAAAGGGTTTAACTTATTTAAAATGATGACAAAAGCGGAGAAATGAAAAGGGTTACGGGGTAGACAAACAGCTTATTTCACGGCGGATTAACTTGCATAATCTGTTGACACTCGGAGTATTTTCCGCGACAAGTTGGTTTTCCGCGAGCGGAGAAAAGTTTCCCGTCCCGTGACAAATTTTTGCCATGCGCAAAACCTCGCCACCCTCTTGCACGGAACTTTTAAAACTTCGTGCGCCCCTTAAAACTTTCTTGGACCACGCGTTAAAATCTCCGACGGGCTCGGCGGAAACTTAATTAATTCTTAATTCGGTTACGGGCATTACCTCGGCCGCTGCGGCCCACGAATCGCAGATCGTTGAATTTGGCGACCTGGTTCTTCATGACGGCGGTCGAGTTTCGCAATTCCGCGCAATAGTTCTCGTCGTTTCCTGCCCTTATCGTGACGACTGTCCCGTCCCCGATGTCCCCCAGGGCGACCACCTTGAATGCGACGGGCAGCGTCTTGTTGGACCTCCAGTGCGGCGGCAGGACGGTGCACACGAAAAGCGGACTACCCGTGCGAATCAATTCGCCCGGATGTTCGGCCAAGAAATCGCTCAGCGTCCTTTCCGCCAATATGTCGGAGGTCATTTTCGTGTAGGTGTCGTTGATGATGCTGGTGCCTTCGGGAGACGATGCCGTTCCCGTCGCCGTTTGGGAAGTAACGGTCAGATGCATTCCGGTCGATCCCCAGTCACCGAACATCAAGTATCACTAGCATTTAGACTTGCGATTTCGAAAAATGATCAATTACCGTTCGCGCGGTCGGGCCCGTGCTAATTTTTTGGCCGTCGCAGGGATTATCGCTTCGAGCATGTTTTTGCGAGGTCCGTCAAAAAATCATAAGCCGAAGGGTTGCATGTCACGCCGCCGACGGTTGCCGAGCAACGGATGACGTAATGTCAACACTTTTTCTGAATGAAAACTTTCACGGGGTGGGGTGAAAAAATGAGACCACACCGCAACGCATTATAACATTAAAATGCGCACGTAGAGTACGGGGAAAACAGTTGACGTGTACGTTTTATGCGGCACGGTCGCCGGGGAAAAGGTTTTCTTTCGTCGACTCGGTGATTGCACAAGTGAGAACTTTTGGAAATCCGCGGGATTTGGATGTGTGACGGCGCGAGATGTTGGGGCACAACTGCGGGCCACACACGCACTGTTTAAACGCGGGATAAGCACGCACGCACTTCGAGTAAACAAAACAAACTTTCTAATTTAATACACTTCATCTTGCCGATGGCGTTTCAAGGAAAATTTCGTCGTGACACCGTGTTCCTGAAAGTCGCTCAAGTGTTCCTAAATCAGGATTGGCGAGCGGAGTTTTGGCTACTAAACGTTTGTAGGGACATAGCGTTTCCACGCAGTAAACATAGCCCGTGTATATATGACGTGCGCTTTCGAAAGAAATCGCCGGCACCGACGCGTCCGTCCTCGTCTAACACCGGCGTGGGGCTGACGGCTTCTTTTAACGTCTCTCCGTGATTAAACGTCGCTCGCACGTCGCCGAACGTACGGGATCGTACGTATTCTCCAAACTAGTTTCGAAAGAAAGAGGACGAAAATTCGAGGGTCGGTCGCAGCTTCGTCCCAAATGCAGTAGTATACTCTTGCGCCCTGATAACCCTTTGGTTATCAGGGTGAGTTGGACGGAGACACGCCAATTTGGTCGAAATGGCGGGGGAAAGAGACACGAGAAGCGTAGATTAAAACAGAAGCCAACATAAAGGGGTACACGTTCGACGAGGATCGCGGATGTACCTACGCTGTAAATAGAAGAGGAGCGTGGAGTTTGTGGTCAAAATGGGTTGGGCTGCGTGGGTAATAAAGGAGAGAAGTATATAAATTAGTGCGGGTTGGAGCAGGAACGGTTAAAAACCGGGGTACGGTCGCCACATTAGCTAAAGGAAGACGAAACGTCGGTGAACACGCAGGCGTCACATACGATGAAATGAGATAGGTGTTAAGTAGTACGTTGTCGGATGGCACTGTCATATGTTTGGTTGCTTCCCATCGGCGGTCTCTGGTCTACCCATGGTGTTAGCCTCATCCTTTTAACTCGCCTGAATCGCGGTCGCTTCTTTACACACCTTTATCAAACACTCTTTACAAACGAATTCTTCAAAAAAACAAAAATCGTCGTCGATTCGTCGCTCGCTAATTTACAAATATTATCTGTGCGACGATTAACATTCGTTTACATCATTACCAAGCGGGATTTGAATTTATCGCTTTCAGAAACGGACGCGAGAATTTCGCCATATAAATTATTTTCGTATAAAGGCCGCGTCGGAAACGAACAATTACAATCCGGAAACCGATAGGTACGAAGTGTCGGCTTTTTATGTGGAACACGTTGTCGTTTTTTTTACACGAACATATACGCTTTAAAGACTTTCCGCAAATTGCGTGCGTAACGGGAAAACCTTAAACCGAGGTTAGAATTTCTTTTGTGATCGCATTTAAAATTATCGTCCACCAATATTATTGCGACGTAGAAAACGCCCTCTTATCGTTTTGGTAACGTTTTTAAACGCATAAATGCCCCCATCCCCCATTCCCCACAACAGAAACATTCACCCACATAAATCAACGCAAATCAAAAGTCGAAGCAACAACTTCCAGAAAATAAAACGAAGTAAAGGGAAAACTGAAACAAGCCGGACAACATCTGCGATTTGCAAAATGGACCATAATATCCATTCTTCATGACAGCGTAGAGCACACCAAATCCGCCCTTAAATCAAGGACAAATAAGACTTTAAAGCTGCATTTTTGTGCAGTGTCCACCCTAGCGGTTGTTAGTTTAATTACTAGGGTAAAACGAGAAAATCCTGTGATTGAAATCAGTATTGAGCGGAACACGAGTTTTCCTTTCGGCGCGGTCTATTTCGCGTTTCGCTTTCGAAATTGTCGGCGACTTTTTTCCAACGTCGATTCGAACGATAAAATGACGGACAGACGGGCCGATCGAGAAGAAAAATCGAAATTCGTCCGCGATCTTCGACGGCGAAAATGTTAAGCTCGAGCCGCTATCGGACGATGAGGACACGAGCTTCAAGTAAAGGGTGGATGTAGCCGGCCACTGTCCAAGGGAGAATATATGAAGCAAGGGTTAAAACATACACTGTTAATGGAAAAGCGTCTTGTTAGAGATAAAGTAGGGAACAAACGGATTTATATATGGCATCGTTATCATTATTAGCGATGCATTCCGTGCCCGCGCCATTTGTGTTCGGCGAGCTTTTAAACATTTTCATTAAATACGCGCAGTAATTTTTTCAGGACCCGATTTTATTATTAATTTTTATCGGAAACATAATTAATTAAAAGTTAATATTGGACTTAAAAAAATATTAATAATAATTAAGCACAGTTCGATAGGTGCGTATCTAAACTAAATTTTGTGGATATCTAGGAGTTTTCCGGAAAATTATGTTAAAATGATTAATTCAAAAATAAATCGAAACTCTCTGGAAAGTGACGTTTTCGGAAAAATTACGAACTTAAAGTGACCTCGTGTTGATGACTTAAATTGCGCCAAGTAAGTAAATCAAATAAATAAGGTCGAGAGGGGCGCGACCGTAACCGCGACAGTTATCGGCTGGTGGAGACTTGCTGCATTTTACACGACTGTTTACGTGTTTACTCTACCGATATATTATCTCGTAAAATTAAATATTTTTAATCGAGTTTCTTAAAACGATTACAGATCGTAGCTCGATCGCATTAGCATTCGTCTGCGGAAAAATTCCCATCCGAGGTCAGATATCGTCTTTTTAAATCATCCCCCAAAAGTCCCCGTCGATATCGCGTGTGCAAAATTCTTTACGGGGCGTGAAACGGGGGGCGGGGGGGGGGACGACTAACAGTTTTTCTCAAATATCTCGCAAAATGTTGATTTTTCTGCAAAAATGGTTCAGATGTAATTTTTAGCTTATAAAATTTGCTACACAATACGTAAAATGAGATTTTGACAAATGTCCAGCTATTCGTTTCTTTGTATATGTGTAGTTCTTTTTAAAGAAAACAATATTAATATTCAGTATTATTGTATATATTTTTATTTGTTAATATACAGTCGAATCTTTCTAAATCGAATCGTCACTTGTCATCTCGAAATGTGCGACTTAAGGAAATTTCAATTTGCAGAGATTCAATAGAAATTACTCGATAATGATCAAATAGGTGTTTATTGTGAAATATGTGCCCTATACAGATAAACATATAGGTACAGTGGCCGCCACCGCACGTACATACATATAAACAACAATAAAATTGAACTTAATGAAAAGATAAAGATATAAGATAGGCATTAAAAATAGATTTTAAAAAGCTCCTGTTTTATGGTTTATCGTGTAATAACGTTTTCAATTATAAAACAGAAATTTTCAACCGTAATTGGACTTGCGGAAATAAATTTGCACGCATTTGTATTGGAAATTCCAAACAAGTGCAGTTCCAGTTCGAGTTCGACTTACAAAATTCGACTTATAGAGAATGTCGTTTTATTTCAAATCTCGCGCTAATAATATGATCAATGAAGTTGTTTTGATAGTTGAGTGTATTATATTTATTATATTATATAGTTTCGTTGGTATTATTCAGAGTATAGGACGCATTTTTTTGATGTGGTACCCCCATAACCCCAATTCATGTTTTTGTTGAAAGCATTAAAATAATTGTCTATCTCTTCCGCTCGAATTTCCTCAATCTTGTTGATCGTCGTGTCGTTTAACTTCCGTTAAAAATCTGTTGGATCAAACGAACGGCTAACATCTGTCAAAGTCTTATTTTACCTATTTTATAGCAAATTTTATAAGCTAAAAATTACGTTTGTGCTATTTTTGCAGAAAAACCAATATTTTGAGAGATATTTGTAGAAAACTCTTAGTCGCTCTTAATCATGAATTAATGATTTTTGTAGATACTGCTTAAGGGCAGGGTGCCCATGATTTCAACGTATTTTACGCTCATCCTTAAACTAATTTTTGAGACATTTTGGATCATTAAAACCAAAATGTTTTTATGATTAGTTGTTTATCACTATTTTGTTTATGTATACTCGTAATTTGAGTACATGATTTTTATTCGTTAATTTGTTATTATAAATTATAATTTTGTTAGTTATGGTGGAATTTTATAAAAACTAAATAAGTTAAAGTGAAGTGGATTTTTTTTGTTTTACAGAGAATAATGTACTCGAGGACATATAAAAGATTCATAACGAATGAATTATTTTAAACTAATAAAAAAATTAAATTAATATTTTAAAATCAATTTTTTTATGTAAACAATAATAAAATTTTGTGAGAACTTGTTAAGTCCTCGAGTACATTATTCTCTGTAAAATAAAAAAATCCACTTCACTTTAACTTATTTAGTTTTTATAAAATTTCACCATAACTAACAAAATTATAATTTATAATAACAAATTAACGAATAAAAATCATGTACTCAAATTACGAGTATACATAAACAAAATAGTGATAAACAACTAATCATAAAAACATTTTGGTTTTAATGATCCAAAATGTCTCAAAAATTAGTTTAAGGATAAGCGTAAAATACGCTGAAATCATGGGTACCCTGCCCTTAAAATGCTAATATCTAGTCTTATACAAAAACCTACCTAAAAAACGTACTTAACGCTTCTTTCGCAATAAATATAAATAATCAATTAGTTGTCGATTGGCAATTTAATTAACAACGTATCCGCATTACCAATAATTAATTGTCAGGTCAATTGCCGGGAAATTGACAAACTTAACTTTTTTAAATTTTAAATTACCCGTTTCCAGAAACGTCGACAATTTACCGATAAACTAATTGAAAATATGAGTGCGAAACAAAATTACACCCTAACGATTCTTGATGCTACTCGAAAGAACGACGTTTTGAATGGCGTATAATGGCGACGTCGAAAACGCCACACAAAAGATACGTGTATGCGAGAAAACGTGCAGTAAAGGGTTGATGAAGGGTCAACGAAATCGGGGGTTCCTTGAATTAATATTCGACGACCCCCAGAAACGCCCGTTCGTCTAAAATAATTGCGCATACGTCATTAAGCGCCGCGCCGTATACGCGAAAATTAAAGAGGAACAAACGTTACACGATATCCGGTATAATAAAATTCGGACACCGTTAGCCACCGGGAGAAAAATGCCGAACTTACGTAACGTAAATAAGTAACCGAAGACACGTGCTTATCGTTAACTGCATCCGTAAACATTCTTGAAAAGTAATTTTCGAACCTAGATCGCTACTGAACAAACAATCCAAGGTGGTCGTGGAACCGGAATACGGGCACGTGTTGAGAATTAACACGTATGTGTCACGTTCGGTTTTATTATTCAATCGCTACGAAGTGGACTGTGAAAGCTAAATGACCACTAAAATTGACCGTCCAACTGATACGACATCTGCTTATTCGTTTTCGATGGTCAATTTGGTTGCGGAGAGAGGTATTTGTTTAATGGCCAAAGTTATATTTTGTAATTAATATAAATAAGGCTTTCCCCCTTTTTTTCCATCGGCGAAATCCGGAGGCTATTCGCGTGCAGATACATATCATAGGTGGGATCGCATACCGATATTTTGTCGGTTCGATTTTTATTTTACCATTAACCGAGCGTATTTCGTTGATTAACAATTTGGCACGCGGTGGGGGGGGGGAGGAAGTTGCGTCGTAATTGTAATATTATTTGGGACTTGCGATTTAAAAGTGACGAATAAAATAAATTAGCCCTTCGATTACTTGTGTGTAATTAAATCAGTTTAATTTACTAGCCGGGCAACTCGAAACGGTAGGTTATTTCGTCCGCCGCTGATAAATATTGGCGGCACGGTACCCTAGACGAACAATTTCATTTTACGTTACCGAAATTTCGCGATTACTTTACGAAAAATCAAAAACCGACAATATTTTATACCGGCGATTTTTCCGTGATAAAAAATTATCATTTTCACCGAGAATACATACGTAAATACATACCTACCCTTATTTTTTTTTCTAAATTAGAATAAGCACAGCTTTTCAACTTTTGCTGCTACTTTATTTCAAAAAATCTATATTTTTTCAATACGATCAACGCCTAATTTGTTTACGTCTTCCATTTTGATACCTATCTACTTCACGTAAAATATCCAATCGCCTATTTGCCACCTATCTTCCGGATAATTTACATAATCTCCACTTCACATCTACGTACATATTTCCACAGTCGAACCTTCGTCTGATTTATTTATTTTATTAAATATTTAGTATACGTGGAAAATAATAAAATTTGTACAACTCTAGATTATTTTAAATAATTCAAATTGTATTAGGGAAAACCACCGTTCGTCGTTTGATAAGGTTGAAATTTTATATATCCACTAATTTCGAATAATTACAAGAATTAAAATATCCCCAGCCACAAAACAAACCTAATTTATTAATTTGTGTCAAAACATTAAAAAAAAATCAGAAAAGATCAAAATATGTTTAACTGTAGATGAAAGTTCATTTCCCGTCAAAAGTTTTTACTCTTCTATATGTATACAGGGTGAGTTAAAATAGTATCACCCCCCCACCCATTAGTTCGTTGAATATTCGTATAAGAAAAGTATTTTCTTAACAAAATATGTTTAGAATGATACGTTGTATATTAAAGGCTCAATGTGATTTGAACAGTAATAGGCAGCTTTTTATTTTTAAATGACACCCTTTATATTTTTACATTTTTTTTGAAGAACTGTTTTATCTATACGTTGTTATGAAAATATTGTGAGATTAGATAACAAAGCTACACTGTTAAACACGATTAAAGTTAAAAAATGTCGTATTTACAATTCTTTTATTGTTGGCGTTTCCGGTACGAAACCTTCGTAGGGCCGGCTTTTCAATCGCCAGTTCATTAGTAAATCACTATAAAAACAATATTTTCTAATAATCATTTCTATAGTGATTTACTGATGAATTGGCGACTGAAAAACCGACCCTTAAAGTATTCCGAATGGCTTCTCTGCTTGGTTCCGCTTTCCATCAAGAATTTTTTCTAAACACAAACGTTTCGCTCAATTAACGACGCAATTTGATTCACCAATTACTAAAATCATGTCTACCGAGTCATTTTTCGATAGACGAACGTTTTTAGTCATTGTAAATGCATTATTATTTCAGCTTCCGCAGGTGAACAAAATACGAAAACGTACGTATTACGTTTTTTGAATATTTTGGCCACTAGATGATATTGAAAAATAGGACGTTTTCAAATTTTAATCGTGTTTAATAATGTAATTTTGTCAATTACCCTCACAATATTTTTATAACACCGCATACAGATTTAGTTCTTTCAAAAAATCGTAAAAAATATGTAGGGTGCCTTTTAAAAATAAAAAGTTGCACATTACTGCTCAATTCGCATTAGGTCCTGAAATAAAATAAATGTACAATAATATACGACGTATCGTTCTGAACATCTTTTGTTAAGAAAATATTTTTCTTATATGGATATTCAACGATCTAATGGGGGGGGCTACTATCCTAACTCACTCTGTAAATAAAAATGTAGTGTGACTAATTAACTGACATATCAACGCCCAGTCTCAATCACTGGCCCTAAAAACGTGAAATTTGGAGGATATGTTCCTTTTACGAGGTGACCACCCGCTGAAACAAGATTTTTCGAAATTCCACTCGTAAAGGGATGAAACGGGTTAAAGTATTTTTTTTTAATCGACAAATCAACGTCCAGCCTCAACCACTGCTTCTAGAAACATAAAATTTAAAGGACGCGGACGCCCACCGGTAAAGGATTTTCCAAATTCGACTTTTAAGGGAACGAAGTATGTTTTTTTTTTAATTTCAAATTATAAAATTTGTAGGATAGGTTTTTTTTTCGAATATTTTTAATCCCTCGCAGACAAAGTCGCGAGTTAAAGCTAGTAGTTTATTTATAAAAAGCTTTTAAAAATGACCTCGTAGTTAATCTAAAAGTGTTTTGATGCAGCGAAATTAAACGAAAACAACAGGTTTCGCGCTTGTTGGCGTAATGCTGCCCGAAACGCCAAAATTGTTTTGTAATTACGGCGTAAACTTTGTTACGCGAATTTTTTTTTAATAGACACGTACTTGTTTAAATTAAACAAAATGGAAAAACAAGTCGTACCCACACAAATTATAAAAACGGGGGAGTTGGGCGATATCTAACGTTCAGGGGGATTGATTTAAAAAAAAATTGTCGGCGATCGCATTAAAATCTTTTGAATCGGGCAATTCGTTTTAAATTAATATAAGAAAATCGAAACACAATTAAATCGCTATCTTCCAAAAGATCTTCTTCAATTCTTTATTGAATTGAAAATCACCCTCGATACGTTCCCGGCCACGTCGCCAACAAAAATCGAAAATCAAAGATTCTGACCGTTTTTATACGGGCAGTCCATCGACGAACCAAAAACCCGCATGTGTGCTCATATGTGTGAAATTCTGCCGCCGATGTGCAGATGGCAGAAGCAAGCTTTTTAAATCGGCGAAGCTTGCGTCGCGTCGCGACGCCGACGAAGCTGTCGATGACAGATGCGCCGATTATTTAATATCGCCGCAGTGTTTAAAAACACACTCTCGTCGTATTACGGTGAATTACGTTTGCGCAATAATTTATTTTTTTCCGTCGCGAGCCCCACAAGTTTTACATCCGGAAAAGATAAGTTGATAAAGCTCTATAGTGGCAAAGACGAATAACGTAATTTGTAGTCGAGGAAACTAATTGCAGCCTGGACAGTGTTTTAATGAGAAGTGGCTATGGTGGTAGCCCTGACACCTCCGGGGGAATACGTATTGCGATTGGTAACGCTGATATATGGGACTTGTTTCCGAGCTGGATTTCTGATGAATGACTGACACTCGCAGGCCCGGAGGAATTTTTGCACGATAATTAGCCAACTTTTATTGCTCTATTGCCGTCAAAATCCGAACAGACGTCATTTTAAATTATTAACGAGATTAAATAACCGATTTCTGTTTAATAAATAAATTAATGTTTCAATTGGTAAGGGCCAAATAATTCATACGGTCACGGAATTAATTATAAAATAGCACGTAAAACTCGTTTCCGAAAAGTGTTTTTATTTCAAATTAAAGTCTGTACGCTCATTATCTATTAAAGCATCGGCTCGATGCAGGCTTTCGTCGTCTCGTAGATGCAACAGAGAAATAATCCAACCCTTTCGGTTCTTCTTGCAAGCTACCTTTCCTTTGAATTCAATTTATAATTGTATAAACACGAGTTACGTTTCATTCTTAGATAGAATGGAGCCGCTCGAGTAGAAAACGAGACGACAGCGCCTTACAAAAAGATGAAAAGGGGCCGCTAAACAAAACGCTAATAACATATCGACGAGGCGGCAGCAGTTAACCGACGCCCGTTATAAGACCACGTTGTATTTCGAATATTTTGAAATTTCGCTCGCGATCGAAAGGACACAAACAAAAGCGCGTCGCAATTATTTCGCACCAACGCATGGTGTAACTGTACGCAAAACCGGACTTCAACACGTTAATGAGGGCAGCCTGGTCAGTTACCTACCGCAGGGGGGGCGGGCGGGCGTCGTCCACCCTCGAAGCGAGTGTGGGTACAAACGCGCACCCTTCGCAATATTATGCGTACGGGAGCCGTTCGATTGGGCGGACTGGCGTTCGACCGAAAATCGAAAACGTATCTTTCGCGATCGAAATTTTGGTTAAATACTATATGTCCGAACGGGCGCAACGATCTCGAACGTCAATATTGACCCCCATTCGATAATGAACGAGGTTATCCTTCCCTTAATGCCGTCAAACGTCAGGATCACTGCAAGGATGGGCAAATATTTGGATTCGAGGTTATTTGTTTGGGCATGTTGGCAACGTAATGAGATATCGTACTCGGGCCTAAGCATACAATTGCAGGCCTTGCAAGTTTACGTTAGTTTGTGGCCGTCGAAGGGTAGTGCTTACATGTGAATCTGCATCGCTTTCCCGTTCGTGAACAGAACTGTTCGTTTGCTACGTCGAAAAACCAATTCTCGATTATTGTCAAGAAACGTTGGGAAAATTGAAAAGTCGCGTTTTCGTTAATTTTTCTTTCCTGGCTTTTCTTGTTTCTAACGGATCATATCCACGACGATTTTATCGGAAATGCGAGCTTCGTTGCGATTTTTCCAACGAAACGAAGCAACTTTCGGCAATTTCGCAAAAATTCGAAAACCATCCACGGGGCGTTTCGCGAAGAACGGGATCGTTGCAATACCTCGAAAACGGATAAAGATTTTGAAACCACGAAAACATTTTGATAAATTTCGATCAGGGGCACGAGTTTCGTTATAAAAAAACAAATGAAATTTTATCTGTGGCCGCTAAGGCAACATGTTTTATTGTATTTTTGAATTCCGATAACTTTTATTGAAAATTCTACCGACCTGCCTTTTGTGGTTTTCGAGAAAAAAAATAATTTTCAGAATTTTAAGAAATTCACAAAAAAACACAGAATAAAGGTACAAAAATCATTAAAAATTATTTCAAGCGAAGTCGAGGATATGGTAAATTATAAATAACATTAGCTTTAATTGCAGCGAGTTGATAATTAAATATAATGAAAAATATCATATATAAATATAAAAATAAAATATCATAAATCGTTCATATACAGTACGTTTTAAAGGCAAATTTCAAATTTAAAAGATAAGCTCAAATTATTTTGAAAAAGACCGTTTTTTGAATTAGCAATCAACAACAATCGCGTAAACGGCGATTAAACAAACGAATAACTAGAAAACAAAAACCTTCTATCGTATTTAAATTTCACGTCGTTATGCACGCAAGTAAAAAAAAATAATATAGAGAAACTACCAAAAAAAGCAGAAATATCAAAATAAGCCAAGCGGATCATTCTGAAAATTTGAATTTTAGCTTATCTTATTTCAAATAAACTGTTTTGTGTCTTTTCAAATTAGGCCACTTTTCTGATACCTTTTTTTTTTAGAAATTTGCCTTTAAAACACCCTGTATATGAACGATTGAACTTGTTTTCGCTACAGCACTGTTTGAAGACAAGCAGGCGCTAAATCTAGAATATCGAAATTAAATTCAAAAATTTTTGGTCAATGACACGTATATTATCGGTTATTCGTGGACACACTGTATATGCCGAAACTTATGTGTAATTTCACTTCTTTAACAGTTATGATATACAGATGCTATACATTATAAAAACAGGAAAAAATATAAATATTGTCGACGTCGTTTGTTGGATAGTGAATCGCCGGATCCCATGGAGCTCGTTGAATACGTTTTTTCAAACATCAAAAAGTACTATTTCCAAGGTCTATTCGCACAAACGCTCGTAAACTCCTCTACTTATTTTTATATAGATTTACCCTGTGAAAGAAAATCGACGTGTCTATAAAAAATCGCATTAGGTAAATAATGTTAATTAGACCCCCTTATTTTAGATTTAGCTCGTGTTGGATTGTGTTGATAATTCATACAAGGTGTTTTAGAGAAAATTTCATAAAGTCAGATAAAACAGACAATGAAAAATTTAATTAAAATAACTTGTTTAAAATTAAATATAATCTCAAACCTTTCGTTTATTATTATTATTATTTTTAATTGAAAACCTGATGAAGACATCTTCTTTTCAGTAAGTAATTAACAAATTGAAGGTAATATAATGATTCCAATTTATATGGCAGGTATTTACATAGGTATATCTGTCAGATAAATTTACCAATAATTAACCTTACATCAAGACGCGCAAAGTGAGCTTTAATTTTCAAATTAACCAACATTTGGATTTTCGCAAACGCATCAAAAACGTCATCGTTTAAGTTACGCTTTATCGTCGTCTGCGTTGATTGTTGTCAGAGTTGCTTATAAGGCCTGCGCAATCGATTTTAACTTACAACTAGAGGCGCCTGCGTCAGGGACTGATGAAATCTATTATGTGCGGTTTAAAACTTTACTATTTGCTGTAACTTTTTTCAAATTAAAAAATAAAGCTGTGTTTTCGTTTTACATCTGTTAAAACTGCAATTAATGTGTTTTTCGTAAAGTAAACAAGAAATTATTCTAAAAATATTTAATAAAATGGTAGCAAATACAGTTACCATTAGTTCGTGACGCGAGCGACATCTGTCATTCTTCAAGGTTGACAGGACAGCTGTTACACGGACCTTATGCGTAACTCTGACAACTATCAACGCGCTTTATAATAAAAACGTCTAAATAACAATTTTTAACTGACAGATCCTACATACGATTACCGTCTATTGAAATAACAATGGCGCAATTAAGTTCGTCGATTTAACGTCATATCAATGTTAATTACAACGACGATTACACAAAGCAACTTCAAAATAGACGACCTACTTTTCGATATACATATGTATAAGCTTCCAAAATAAATTCTACGAACCGGGGTAGTTGCATCAGTATGTATCGGGATAAAACGTGGCATTATGCGAAGATCAAGTAGCTGAGATAAAGAAGAGATTGTTTTGTTCCAGCGGTAACCAAACGTTTTTCCCTCTATGCTCGTTTAAGTTCTACATAAATTCAAATATGTTCACGTGACGCCACCACAAGTTTTGAATTAACGATGATCGCCTATTAAACGATATATTCACATCTAATTTTGCATCGTTCATAACAACGTTTGAATACTGCAGAATTCCATCCGGAGCGGCGCAAGGGATGTTCCCTGATAAATGCTAAGATAAGACAGTAGTTTAGTCTAACAATGCGGCCGGAGGTATCACAGCCGTGTCGCCCTCCATTGATCAGGAGATTGCTATTCTCTTGCGGGAATAGATTCATTTTGGTACACCGAAATCTCATTCGATGCTAGATAGTTTTGTAAAATCGATCCGCTTTTCCTTTCGCGAACCGTTCCGCTCGGGTCTTTCTCGTTAAAAGGGAACCACGCACGTCAGAAGTTGGGGAGTCCATCGGAAAATCATACCGGTACCGGTTTTATTAATTTATTACGCCAGTACCTGAACCTAAAAATATTTTCAGGTCGCCCCCAATCATAAACAGGAGCAATTTAAAGAAGCCAGAGCCATAAAACCAACGTGCTTTCACCACTTAACGAAATTCAAAAATTGTCGTCGGCCCATCGGTTTATTACTATTTCATCCCAAAAATTAAGGGCAACTGGAGATTATAGCCGAACCTGCGGTCAGATAATATTGTTTTATGATGTCTTAAAATCGAATTGGTGCTACGCCGACTTGAGGACAGCTGTATTTTGTAAATTCGACCTGATTCAAACAATGAGGCACTTACGCACAGGGTTACTGCTATCGACTTCGGCCCGAAAATTCGACTCTATTTAAGGAAATATAAGGGCGGTAAAACGAACAATTCCAACAATACTTTACCTACAGCCAGAACTAAAAGGCTTGCGGCCGTTTCTTTTATGACCTATGCCGCTACTGCGGCCAACCGTTGGAACTTAGAATGGAAGAGGGCAGGCGAGCAGACTCTTAAAGCGATTCACAGGCTAAACGTAAAAGATCAACAAACCGAATAAAATTCGGATTCAATAATATAAAAGTAAGCAAACAATTCTATTTAAACTTTTAGTAGCGGAAAACCTACTTCTATATTTATTTTAGTTGATTTAGCTCGAGCGTTTCTCTTATACGCGTGTCTAAAGGTCTTTTGTGACGCGAATATGTGTTACGGGAAAGTTTTTCCGTTGCGTTGCGTCAAAAAAAAATGGCTGGGGAGGGGGGGGGGGTGACGATTACGGAATCGGGAATTAGTGTGCCTATAGTATTTTTCGGTCGGTCACAGTTGGGCCGCGAACGTAATAAATTAAAGCGAACGTAAATTTTAGTAAAGCGATTAGGCGAATTAATACATATTGTAACGTAATTTGTCGAGGGCTTATCTATATAATAATTCATAACCAAAAACGTCTATTTTTGAAATATTTAAATGTAGTATAATAGTTGCGTATGCTCTTCTCGGTACATTTTTTATTATTATTTTATTACCCATTAATTTTTGATTATTTAGAAAATTAAAAAATATTACAAAACACACATTGAACTCCGCCTTGCGCCAAAATCGTACAATCGTTATTATTTTTTTTAACAGTTAATTGATTGCAGATATTTTACAATAGAGTCTGCGAAATTTACGCATACGAGTTATCAAAATGCAATTTTTAATTATTGGTTAAATTGATTTAAAAAAAATCGACTTTTAAAATAATTAGTTATGCTTGATTTAACTTAACCCCTTAAATTAATAGTGCGTTAATAGTGCGGCGTGTTGTATTTTAAAGATTTATTTGACTACACGGAATAAGACCACTATTTTAAATATTTTATTAACGAACCGAACATTTAGGCAGATAATAAACTGTTACAATAGGGCGTACGCCCCCTATAATGATACTTGCTCTCACCCCACCCCACCCAAAATCATTATGATTTTTTTTATAAAACTTCTTAATTACCCTTTAACGTGAACAAAAACAATAAAAGCGTTGGAGGTTTTGAAATATGTAGGTACGTGGCCCCACTTATTTTTTAAAATATTTTTACCCAAATCAATTAAATAAAATTTAAATCTAAATTATTTAGGTAGGCATTTTAAAAATCTCCCGTAAAGATTATTTAACGATTTTCCAAAGATCTTCGAGTTATTTAATAATTTTTAAAGTTTCGTTTTAATTTAACGAACTTAATTTTTATACTTGTCATTATAAAAAACTCCGGAGTAGATAAGATAATTTGCACAACGACGGCTTTAGCCCCCGTTCATTAGCCTCGAAGCCGCCGCATCGGGCAGGCGAGGTGAGGTGCGATAAACGCATTCGAAAGTTCGTTTATTAAACTTTAGTTTGTCCTCTAAAGTTGTCGAGGCCAATTAACAAAATATATTTTATGTAGGTAAATACTGCATATTTATATTTTGTAGTTAACCCTGACAAACAGATTAGGAAAGTACCGAAACGTCAGTGTTCGATGTACTACTACTACTAAATAAAATAAAATCTTGTCCTAAACCGAATAATTTTTAATCCACTTGCGTTGTATTTTACGGACGATAATCAAAATTGAATGTAAAAATAGACTCAATTTGGTCTAAACGCCATTTTGCTTTTCAAACATTTCCAATTTTCTGTATCGCTATTTATTTAATTTTAATCTTTTGTAACTACACCTATTATTTGTATTTTGCTATCTCTTTCACATTGTTTTTCCGCTATAGGAAAATATTTTTTCAAGTTAACTACAGATATACCGGTATGAAGTGAACGTTAAGATACAAATGTGTTGATAGAGAACGAGCCTTAATTTTTTTTGTTTGGTTGGTATGACATCTGTTAAACATATTTAATATACATCAAGTCATTGAACAAACAACATCATATTTTTTCATCGTGTTAAAAATGTCGAATTTTGTACCACAAAGTGATGATTTGCGGAAAGCATTAATTTTTTGTTTTCATTTGAAGAAAAGTGCTGCAGAGTCCCATCGAATGCTTGTCGAGGCATATGGTGATCACGCTCTATCAGAAGCAACATGCAAAAGATGGTTTCAACGGTTCAGAGATAATGATTTTGATGTGAGAAATGAAGAACGTGGAAGACCACCAAAAAAGTTTGAAAACGCCGAATTGCAAGCAATATTGGATGAAGATGATACTTTGAGTCAAAAGCAAATGGCAGCAATGTTAAATGTTGCACCGCAAACAATTTCTGACCGTTTAAAGGCTATGGGAAAGATCCAAAAGTGTGGAAAATGGGTGCCACATGAATTGAACGAAAGACAGATGGAAAACCGAAACAACACTTGTGAAATTTTGCTTCAAAGACACGAAAGAAAATCAGTTTTGCATCGAATTGTTACTAACGATCAAAAATGGATTTATTTTAAGAATCCTAAACGGAAAAAATCATGGGTTAATCCGGGACAACCATCAACATCGACTGCAAAACCAGATCGATTCGGCAAGAAGGCCTCTGTGTTTGGTGGGATCGGAAAGGTGTGGTGTATCATGAGCTTCTAAAACCTGGTGAAACTGTTAATACTAATCGCTACAGACAACAAATGATCAATTTGAACCAGGCATTGATCGAAAAACGACCAGAATGGGCCAGAAGACACGGCAAAGTAATTTTGTTACACGACAATGCGCCTGCACACAAAGCAAAACCGGTTCAGGATACAATCAAAGCACTTGGCTGAGAGCTGATACCCCACCCGCCGTATTCACCAGACTTGGCCCCTTCCGACTACCATTTGTTTTCATCGATGGGACACTCATTGGCTGAGCAGCACTTCGATTCCTACGAAGAAGTCGAATATTGGGTGTCTGATTGGTTTGCTTCAAAAGACGAACATTTCTATTGGCGTGGTATCCACAAATTGCCAGAAAGATGGTCAAAATGTGTAGAAAGCAATGGTCAATACTTTGAATAAAAAAATTTTACTTTCCCATTCAAAATTAGTGTTTCATTTTCACAAAAAAACGCTCCTTCATATCGGTATACCTGGCCGTAATTACCGTGTAATTGTCAGAAGTAACTGTCATGGCAGTAAAAACTTGTTTGGAAACTTTTGCTACGGCAACCGCTCCTTGTGACGTCGCGTCTAACGCGTCTGTTGTTTAAACATTTGATTTGTTACAGAGTGGACTTTTTACGCTGAATGCAGTACATACAGTGACATTTGATTTTGAAATTTGGTTGTTAATGTGCGTTCAACATTGAAATAAGTTGTATAGCAATATAATGAATATTATTTAATTAATTAAAAGTTAAGAATATTAATTACCATAAAGATAAACGAGTCTATAATTTTATTTTATATGCAATTTTATAAGGGATCCAAAAAATATTTCAGATCGTTATTTAATAATAATATACCATAAAACCATATACCATATATAATATACCATAACCATTAATAATACCAGAAAACTATAAAATTTAGTATACATGAAAGTATACAAAGTGTTCCAAAATTCATGGAACAAACTTTAAGGAACGACAGAACACGTCAAAATAATGCCATAAGTTCCTATTACTCTCAGAGTTGACTCATAAAAATCAACATGCTTTTAACGCCGACCTAACACGATCCGAAGAGAAAACTCGTCCACCTCAAAATTATGACCAGGGCCCGTATAAAGGTAGGTACAGTCAAGTTCATATGTTTTGTCCCGCGAGATACGATCTCAGGCCAACGAGCGACGGGAGAGGATCAACAGAGACGAAGGGTGGCAGTTATTTTTGGATTGTAAAAAGGGACACCTCAGATAATAAATCAAATTTTTTTGAATTTTTTCGAATGAAAAATAACACAGGCGACTGGACAAAACATACGAACTTGACTGTACATATTCTTAAAAATTGTTTGATATCTCCCAGAAGAAAAATCGCACAATTGCTCATAATCATAATCAAACTAGGTAATTACCTATCTGCAATCTCAAAAAAAAATGGATTTCGTAACTCAAACGTCGTTACTTGAAGTTTCTTTCCGCCGCACGTCGGAATTCTAGTGGCGTCGGGTCGGGATACGCGGCGCGCCACTTGAAGCGGCATCAATTTCCTGTACATCTTTCTAGAATTATTTGTGCTTTGCCACGGTGCACTCACTATGAGGCGAACAGGTACATATTATCTCAAAATTTAATAACTTTAATAGTAAAACGTATATCGAAGTGAAATTTGGAATGTATGCTACTGAATAAATGTAGTTTTATAATTTATACAGAGTTTATTAAATATTACATTAGAAATATAACTGGAAGCGTAGGGAAAATGCTCTCTTAATAATCACTATTTAAATTTTCTTTCATTTTGAAATTATATTGCACAGACAATTGTTTGACAGTAGTACTTAACGGTAGGTATATCTACTAGTGGTATTATTATGTACCTACCTATATTTAATTTGAATTTCTTTATACAGGGTTGGACAAAATGAGCAGAACACCCAATTTATGGCTTTATTATGAGTTGGATTGGAAACTGATCTTAAAAAAAGTTTTTGTATATTTTATTTAATATTTAATGAAGTTTAGAGATTTTTGTTATCTGTCATATTTTTCAAGTTATGATATCATCGGCTATTATTTTAAATAGAACAACACCCTAATTTTTATTATTTATTTGTATTTCCGAGATAATCGTACGACTTTTTGTTCCAATAAATATTGCCTCCGAAATTAGCCCGTTTGGAATTATTTCATGTTTTGTTAAAAAAAAATTGATAGGGTGTTAGGCTGCAGGGTGTTACAAATAACCACATTTTTAAGACATTTTAAGCATGTAGAAATTTAACATTTTAGGTAAGTATTTTTTATTATAGATCATTAACTTAACAAAATAATACCGGATGAAATAAAATTTCGAGGGAGTTAATACATTTTCCAAAATAACTCTAAAACTATGACATTTAAATATAGGGAAGTAAATACAACCTGACCCTAACTTTGAACGTACAATGCAATAGAATTGAGAAAAATGTAGGTCGGTATTTAAAATTACTAAGATATTAATATTTTTCGGATAACAAGTTTGGCATTTTTTTGAACATCCAATGATATCGTAGCTTGAAAAGTATGACGCATAACGAAAATCTCTAAACGTCATTAAATATTAAATAAAATATACAAAAACTTTTTTTAAGATCAGTTTTCACTCCAGCTCCTAATAAAGCCTAAGAAATTGGGTGTTCCGCTCATTTTGCCCAACCCTGTATATGCTAAATATACGATAATTATAAAAAGAAACCGGTGCAAAATATTGACAAATATACAAATTATAATCTCATCACGACCACAGATAAAATAATATTTTTCGAAGTTAATTGTTCTTATTGAAATTTTATTACGCAACGCTCTGTTAGAAACCTAATATTTTAAAAAGGTGCAAGTTGATGCAAGATTTTATTGCCGATTCTTAAAGTAGACACTTCGACGAATATAAAAATCGCAATTTCTAGACATCGGCAAAAAACGCTAGTTACTAAATGTCTAATGCAAGTTTATAATTGTAGACAATTAAATCGTTGTGCTTCTCAATTTCATTTGAAACAGTTATTAAATATAAAGAACCCAAATTAAGCCTTTACATAGCAAATAGATATTCTTTTAAGCTAATAAAACAAAAATAATATCTAGATTCAACCTATAACACATAATAGGAGTTCAAAGTTTCGCGTAAAAAGTAGCAATAGATCTGTTATTTGTAAATGTTCAACTTTGAGGCCTTATAACAAATTAACAGAAATACCTACAACAAATATAATTACAGATCAAAAAAATATACATTTCAATGATTTATAATTAATTTTTCTTTTACTTCTACAACATACTTGACAATATTGAATTTTGAGATGATACGAGGTCTGACCAATAAGTAATGAGACTAAGACCATAAAATACGTATATTTAAAAATTAAAGTACATTGATGTGATCCCCTTCAAAGTACTCCCCTCCCACAACTACACACTGGTTCCAACGTTTCTTCCAGCTTTCGTAACATTTCTGGAAGGCTTCGACTGGAATGTCCTGGAGTACCCTCGTCACGGCGGTCTGGATGTCAGTTATGGACTCAAAATGCGTTCCTTTCACGGCCAATTTTAATTGGGGGAACAAGAAGAAGTCACAATGTGACATATCCGGCGGATAGGGCGCTTGCGGCAACACTGCGATGTTTTTAGAGGTCAAAAACTGCGACACACTGAAGGCACGACGGCATGGAGCATTGTCATGATGAAGGATCCACGTTTTGGCAATCTCTGGACGGACTCTAATGACTCGATTTCGCAGCCGATCGAGTGCTTTCAGGTAGAAATGTTGGTTGACGGTCTGCCCAGGTGGTACAAATTCTTTGTGCACGATTCCTTTGCTGTCAAAGAAGAAAATCATCATCGTTTTCACTTTTGATTTGCTCATTCTCGCCTTCTTCGCTCTGGCTGCACCAGGAGACGGCCACTGTTTACTTTGCCGTTTTGTTTCGGGATCGTACCGAAAATACCAACTTTCATCACCAGTAATTACACGATCGAGAAGAGTTGGATCAGCTTCAACCTGTTGCAGACACTCCTATGAAATGGACATTCGCTCGTGTTTTTGCTCCGCCGAAAGGTTCTTCGGTACCGTCTTTGCACACCGCTTTTTCGTGGACAAATCATCAGTTAAAATTTTTCTGACGGTTTCTCGTTTCAAATTAAGTTCATCAGCCAACATTCGAATAGTTAGCCGCCGATCTTGATGCACAAGAGTGCGCACACGCTGAACATTGTTGTCAGTTCGAGCTTCAACCGGCTTTAACCACTTCGCGGTTCATCCCCGACGCTCTCACGACCATTTTTAAAATCTTTATGTCATCGAAACACCTGAGCACGACTCAGGGCTTCGTCACCGAACACTTTGACCAATTTACCGTACGTTTCAATTCGTGACACGCCTTACAAACACGTTGTCGAAAACACAACACAGCTGGAGAACTAACGAACGTACGAAAGTCGCGAGCACATGTATCGATAGAGGAGGGATGGCCGAAGTTTCAGGTTCGCAGTGTTACCACAAGCGCGGCTAAAAAATCAGTCTCATTACTTATTGATCAGACCTCGTATTTGCCTTTTCGCCCCATAGTGCGATGGTGCGATAGTAAACGTGACAATAGACCAGTGGTTCTTAACCTTTTCAGAATCACGGAACACTCGCAAATTTTACAACATATTTGCGGAACACGGTCGTAAAATAAAACAGTAAATTTTCAAATTTTGACGGAACACTTTCACTAAGTTCCGCGGAACATCGGTTGAGAATCACCGAACCTGTGTTATTTTACGTAAAAGTAATATTTTAACGTTTAGAAACGAATTTTTACATCAAAACCATATAACAACCGTCAGTTAACTAAAACGTTTTTTTTTTTAAGTTAGGCACTTTCAAAACGCATATTTACTCGTTATAAAAACGCAATGCAATAAAACGTTCGCTCGAATTTAAAGCGTGTGAACATTCCACGTAACGTTCCGCAACGCATGCTTTTTATTAAAATGACAAAATAATTGCGTGCCATAAACAAACAGTATTAGTGAAAAAATCATGGGCATGAGTGATATGTTTGTAATTATCGTGCACATGGGCTTAACAGGAAGTATAGGTTAGCACGAACACCCACACATAAAGGGAACTTCCGTTTAGGTAATGGTCTGTAAGAGTGATGGATGTAGTAAATGATTATTCGCAGGACTGACTGTTCTGAAATTCGAAATTTGTCGTTTATAAAAACCATAAATAATCGAACGATTATTATTTAAATGTAGAGCTGCAAACGAATACCCTATATAGGACGGTTTCGTCCCCTATCTCTCCAGGAATCTATTTCTATAGCGATTTCTGGTAAGCCAAAAGCCGGGATCGAGATTGGCTCAGGATATATGATCGGATTTCGCAGACGATGCAGTGTTTTACCCGGTTTTACTGAGGTTTTACCGGAATAGAGCGAGATCAAGACAGTTTTATGGAGATCGAAGATAATGCAGCGCCTCCAAGTAAACTCCTCAAGAGAATATTCAATTTTCTTAAGTGTTTGTACAAATATTCGTTCGAAAGATTTCCACCTGCAAAATTGAATTTTAATCGAAAATTACGCTCTCCACCAGAGATTGACGTGACAGACGTTAAACGAGCACCCACCTATACATAGGTACAGGTTAATTTTAGGTTGCAATCGGGATTTTTTTACGCGATAGGGTTATAATTAGTTTCGAGGTGTTGTTAGCGGGCGGGTACCTACGCCAGACATTGTCATAAGTTCGTGCTTAACAATTCTGACACGCAATCGTGGGTTTGCGAAATACAATAGAAAAGTAATTACAGGATTTTGATTTATTTCGCGTATAAAACTTAAAAACGTGCACGTTTCGTTCGAAATCGTGTTCGCGGGATAATTTTTATGACAAATTCTTTTACTGGATGTTGGCGTTCAAGGCAAAGGATACACGTAATTAGTTAAAGGGTTAGCCGCACAGCCACCGAGGCGCTGCGATCGCCGCCCGCAATGCAACCAATTTTATGGCGTATTCCCTTTAATTTAGGGTTGATACCTGTCCAGGAGCAGATGGCAAAGGGTTGTAAACTCGGTCGGCGTTTACTTTTTATACGTTTTTAATTGTGATTAATTAGCGTGCTTGTTTTAACTTGATGTTTTTATAATCCCATTGTCCATCTGCTTAAAGAGGTCCCGCTTCCGCTAGGTGTGCAAGTATGTAGAACCGACAATATGTAGGTAATTTATATATTTATTCGAATTCGAGGAACACTTTCCACTTTTCGAGTGGGCGACGTTTAAATTTACGACGGAAACACTTGATGTGGCCACAAAATATTAATATCGGTGGAATTAAACGTTAAAATTTTTGGCCCGCGCTCAAGACTTTCACCGTTCGGTTTTGCAAATCCTCCCGTTATTTACGGCCCGTTTAAAAACCTAAAAATCACGAAAACACGAGAAAATAAATCGTAGTTTATGCGAAGTTCTAAATTCATATAATCGTAGTTCCGTTATGGGTCCGTCGTTCAGATGATAATGAGTTTAGTTAGGCCAGTGTTGCGTGAAAATGCGTAATTTCCAGTTTTAATCGAAATGCACATAGGTACCCTACGCTAAATTTGACGCATACAACCTCAAAATACTGAATAAAAATACTTTTGTTTATCATCAGCAAGTATGTACAAAGAAAACTATATTGACTGACATATGTACGGTGCGACGGTAAGTCGACCGTAAGAGCCTCCGATCAGAGCATTTATTACGAAACGCCTACGTTTAAAATCTCTTAATATCGCGTGCTCTTTAATTATGACACTATTTGTATTTCTTAAAATTACTTGATGTTAATTCGAAATTTTAACTATAACTACAAAAATCAAACTTTAAACGCAACTTTGAACTATTAGAAAACTTGACGCAAAATTTGAGCCAAATCGGTTCGGTCGTTTTCAAATGCGACCGGAAATACGAAACACAACTACGTTGAAAGCTCTCTTTAAATTGAAATGAATATATGCAGATACCCAGTAGATTATTGGTTATTTACGTAACGGCGAAAAACTAATATCAATCGGTATGCATGCGCAGAATCTCAAAATCAATTAAAAAAATTCAAATAAAAAAAAAACGATCACTATACCTTTTTCCAGCAAATCCGTAGAAGCTTCCGGAACACCGCCCATCGATAGTCTTTCACAAACGAGTTTTCGAGTCTTCGCACACAACGCACACAATCGACGCGACGCGGCACACTAAACGTATCGCCTAATCACTAACCGTATTAAAACCGACCGTTTCTCGTTCTTGAGCGTTTGATAAGATTTCGGACAAGTCGTGGCGTGCAATATCAGCAATCGAAACGAGCGAAGCTCGCGTACCCACGACAGGTGTTGTATCTGAAAAAGAAGTTTTTGTTTTTTTTTAAATTTAACATCCACTCCCCTATTACGAATTTGTAGTTGAAAAATATGTCGCATAAAAAAATTTCAACACCAACGACCTTTCAGAGTGTCGGAGCAAAATGTGCTCGTTAGAATATATATATAGCGAGGTCCTAAAAAGGTGTCGACGATTCGCAGAGCGATAATATTGGACGAGTTCAGCGGACCTCAGCGGCTGAGGTCTGTCACACGACAATTGCACATGCTTGGAAGGTTTAAATAAATAAGCTAATCGCGTGCAATTGCCGTGTGGCAGTGTTCGGCCGCTGAGCTATTATTCCGTATTTTTCCGAATTGAAATTTTGGGTTATAGCATTACATTTTTTCTTGAACCACTGGATATATTTGATACCGTATTGTTATTAAAATTGTAGATATTTTTAAACTATTTCACACAAAAATACTATTACGTAAAGATATTTATTGTTCGAGAACCGCAATATTAAAATAAAATTATTTTCACGAGATTCTAATGATAAAACAAAAAAAAAACGGGTAGGCACGTGTAGGTGAGTATTTTATAATAGCCGATACAGGGTGTCGATTGTTTTAAAATTATTAAATTCCCCGATTTTTCCAGGTTTTTCGGTGGGGGAATAAAGGTGGGCGAGACGACCATAGTAGCCTTTTGTATTTTATTTTTATTCTTGAATGTTTTTTAAATTATATTTTAAACGCAAATATCATAAACAGAAA
Source organism: Rhagophthalmus giganteus (assembly GCA_036326145.1). Taxonomy (NCBI): domain Eukaryota; kingdom Metazoa; phylum Arthropoda; class Insecta; order Coleoptera; family Rhagophthalmidae; genus Rhagophthalmus; species Rhagophthalmus giganteus. Next base: position 2,107,387 of record JARFJA010000099.1, on the reverse strand, counting down.
CGTTCTGTTGGGCTGCTGCTGGAGTGAGCGCCCACTGCATGTGACATAAGCCCGCTTTCGACAAAGCGATCTGAGTTATTAGAAAACAATAGTTTAACATTAATGTTTTCTCCCTTTATTCTTTTCTGCATATGCCTTCTTTGTTGGTCGCTATTTTCTTTTCATTTTCAAGTTTTTTCTCTGTTTCTCGTCTTGTTTATCTTTCAAAATGTTCGTCGTTTTATCTGAAACGATCATTTGTAACGTGAGCTCGAAAAAATGACGTACAATTGAGTTAAGAAGACGATGCACTTACGTCATTAATTTTAAAAAGCGTCTATTTTTTCGATTCGCGGATGACAAAGCCGCGAACGTCGAGGATCTACTGTATAATGAATTTGTTAATTAAAGTCTGCTTTCTTAAATATAGATAATGTAAAATTTATGAAAAAAAAAGGTGTAATCGAGGAGATAAATGACTGATTATAGATTTTTTTCTGACTTTTTTCTAATATTTAGTAAATTTTCTGGCTTTTCTTTGATTTTCAGGATCAAAATAAAATTCCCTGACTTCCAGGTTTTCCAGAAAACGTAAAATTTATGAAAAAAAAGTGTAATCGAGGAGATAAATGACTGATTATAGATTTTTCCTTGACTTTTTTCCAATATTTAGTAAATTTTCTGGCTTTTCTTTGATTTTCAGGATCAAAATAAAATTCGTTGACTTCCAGGTTTTCCAGAAAACGTAAAATTTATGAAAAAAAGTGTAATTGACGAGTTAAATGGCTGATTATAGATTTTCCCTTGACTTTTTCCTAATATTTAGTAAATTTTCTGGCTTTTCTTTGATTTTCAGGATCAAAATAAAATTCCCTGACTTCCAGGTTTTCCAGAATACGTAAAATTTATGAAAAAAAGTGTAATTGACGAGTTAAATGGCTGATTATAGATTTTCCCTTGACTTTTTCCTAATATTTAGTAAATTTCCTGACTGTTCTTTGATTTTCAGGATCAAAATAAAATTCCCTGACTTCCAGATTTCCAGAAAACGTAAAATTTATGAAAAAAAAGTGTAATCGAGGAGATACATGACTGATTATAGATTTTTCTCTGACTTTTTCCTAATATTTAGTAAATTTCCTGGCCTTTTTTTGATTTTGAGGATCAAAATAAAATTTGCTGACTTCCAGGTTTTCCAGAAAACGTAAAATTTATGAAAAAAAGTGTAATCGAATCACCATTTATCTAAATGACTGATTATAGATTTTTCTCTGACTTTTTTCCAATATTTAGGAAATTTCCTGTTTTTTTTTGATTTTCAGGATCAAAATAAAATTCTCTGACTTCCAGGTTTTCCAAAAAACGTAAAATTTATGAAAAAAAGTGTAATCGACGAGTTAAATGACTGATTATAGATTTTTCCTTGACTTTTTTTCAATATTTAGTAAATTTCCTGGCTGTTCTTTGATTTTCAGGATCAAAATAAAATTCCCCGACTTCCAGGTTTTCCAGAAAACGTAAAATTTATGAGAAAAAGGTGTAATCGACGAGATAAATGACTGATTATAGATTTTTCCCTGACTTTTTCCAATACTTAGTAAATTCCCCGGATTTTCTTTGATTTCCAGGATCAAAATCAAATTCCCTGACTTTTCCAGGTTTTCTAGAAAATCTACTAATTATTATTAAAACCATTTTCAGATTGATGCACGACTGAATATGTTGTGGTCGGTTACAATTAATTAAAACAACGAAAGTTCTTAAAAAATTGCGAAGCCATTGCACCTAGGGCATAAACATGACGAAAAATAACATTAAATTTTATTAAACTTTCCTCATTTTATTATTAAGATTTTTGATAGCGACAATTAAAAATAAATTCAAGTGTTTTTCCAGAAAAATAAAGTTTAAATTTTCTATAAAACACTCAAATTGTGTTATAATTTGATCGATAATTCCGATGCACGATACATAATTCTCTGTTGTGATTCATACTCGTATAATGCATCTCACGTACGATGTATTTTCCCTAGACAATTCGCCCCTGAAATCTTTCCCCTATCTACGTCAACGGGATTAAATGAATTTGTCTATAATATGATAGACAACATATATTTTTGAATTTGCAATGGTACCTATAGGTATACGAAACAGCAAGTATATTATATTATGAAGTTTTAGTTGCGCTATTTATATTTATATTCTATATTTATATTCTTAATAAGGCAATTTAAACATTAATTTAAAAGATTATTTTCCAAATCCATAAAATGATTTTATATGTTCAATATTTATAAAAACAAAATAAGAGCTATTCGAATATGAACTGATCGTGGTCTATGAATTCGAGCCTAAATTCAAATTATAAGTTCACCATTAATTTTCACGGTTTTCACTAAGACCCAAATTTCTAATCTAATTCATTCTCTCAAATCGTAAATGTTCAACAAACAGCTCTTATTCTATTAACAAATATTTTATTTAAGTATTCCCAACCGATAAAAACAACCATCTGGATGAACTTCGGTGGTTTAATTTAGGTATGAGATGAAAAGTGTGGTTTATGAATTTGGGCCTAAACGTAAAATTACTTGTGGGGGTTCTCCGATCGTCATCAAGTGCACGCAAAAGCTCTTTTTGGCATCATCTTAAAATATTTTTAATACGACTTAATGTAGGTAAAAAAAATCCAATCAAAAAGTTTAAGATTCGCTTCGCGAAGAAATCGTTACACATTTTCGTATCGTTTATTCGAACCGAACGATCACATATTAACAAAATAAAAACGTTAGTCTCTACAAGGGTGGAAACCCGATAAAGGCGATTACCGGGAATAATTGTATTACCTACACACATAAGTATTTCAACAATTTCTTTTTGTTAAAATAACAATAGAACGTTCACAGAAGGATGGGCTACAATAGATCATATCTTACGTATAACAAGCTGGGCAAATACAAAAATCCGTTTGTTTCGTGAATCTTTAAAGAAATCGATGATCGGATCATCCTGGCGGATATCAACGGTTTATGATGTATTATTGGGTCCCTATTGTCGGAAATAACTGTAAATCGTAAATAAATACTTAATGTGTATGAAAATTAAAAAAAAATAATTTCGAAGTGCCCTTTAGATCGTTGCAAACAATTTATCACTAGTTTCATTTCTAGTTATAATTTCGAACGTTTGATGGCTACTATTTTAAACAACTTTAATAAATAAATAAATAGAATTGTGTGATGTGATTTAAAAACGATGAAACGTTCTTGGAATTGCCTTGAAAAGCCATCGTTTATCGTCATCGTTGGCGAAATCAAGACTTTCATTGTTAATCTGGCCTTAATGCGTCGATTATTAACGAATTTCAAAGTTTATTATCATTTTCAAATTAAACTGAAAAATGTTGTTCTAGAGATATTTTTCTTAATTTAAAACTAAACTCGACTTACAATTAGTTCGACCGAATTTAGACTTAAATCAGATTATAAAATAAAGTCAAATTGCGTCCAGCATTCGATGGAATTCGGCAAGACTTAAACTTCGATAAGTTAAATTGGGCTTATACTAACAATTACAGTTTCGGTCAGACGAATTTATTCGTTATATACCTATGCACCGAACCCAACGGTCGTTAAGCCCGTTTTTAAGTTAAAGAAATCTCTACGTAATTTCGCTTTTTAAGGATTCAATTTAAAAATTGTTATTGATGTCACGAGGAAGTTGAACATTGTCCTGGAAGAAAAGATAATAATCGGTCGGAAACGTTGTTTTAGTGGCGATGGGACGGTAAAGAACTATTTCCGATCCAAATTTCCGGCCGCCCACCGACTCGTCGTCTTCGAAAAGTAAGCACTTTTTGGCTTTTTTATGCGGCGCTTCGCGTTGCCGAAAGATTATCGGAATTAAAACGCGCGCGAAGGGGGTGGATCGACTGTGCTTCCCGAGTGAAGTGCCGCGGCCCCGAATTGTCGTGTTTGTACAGCATTTTCCGCGCCCGGCCTTTTTTATTTTGCAAATGAACACGTTCGTGTTTTTTTTGCAGCTTTTTTTTTTGTTTTTGGCCGCTGGTCGTTATCGATGTTTTTAGTGGAATTGCATGTCTGTTTAATAATGAATGCGCGAGTTCAAGTACTGTATATTTTAGCGAATTTTAGTGTGCTTTTGTGTTATTTTGCTCCCGTTTTATTTACGTACGCTCAATCATCATTAACCAACTATATCGCGGTGGGACCGCGTTTGAGGAACGTCGGACGTTTCAACTATCGACATTTTTCACATGAAATTATTTATCGGCCGAATAAATTCAAATGAAAAGAACGGAAACTGACGGGGTCGCGTCAAATTCGCGCGGCACTTCGAAATACGGTTAAAATAATGTTTACCTATGGGTACAACTGCCTAATTCCAGATAAAAATGAACTAAAATCGTGCTCTCGTTCTGATGGTTGCGTTTTAATTAAACTTTATTAAATTGACGAGTATGACGAAGTTTTAATTCATTCGTGACATTTCGGTTTTTGGGGCGAAGTCAATCAAACAACATAATTACCTAATCGAGTTATTTCAGTGGAATAAAATAAAGTTCATACAATTTTCATAGTTTATTAACGACGATACTGGTTTGATTGGTGGATCGATACTATAGAGAGACGGATTATTAGCGCCGTCGTGCACTAAAATGTTGCCCAAACGTTACGTAAATTATCCTCGACGTGCGTCAAATTTATAATTTAGGCGTAAAAAATAAAAATGATAACCATTATAACAATATAAAACGTTTTTAAGTAATAAAGCCGATTATTTAATAAAAATATAAGAAAAATAAACGCGTCGTATATCCCTCGAAATACAAACTGATGTAATTTTTTTGCATGATAATTAAAAAAATTCTACTAAATTCGTTGTCGGCGTCGAAACACTATATTATAATTGTAAATAATAAGCAATGCGCGTGATAAAGAAAAATCTAACATTCAAATTTAAGGATAGGTACACTTGCCACAGAAAAAATCGGGACAGTAGAAGGATAGAATTTTAAAAATGTTTGGTTGTGAATTGGGTTTTAGGTAAAATGCTTGTATTTTTAAAAGGGATTACTGTAAGCCATAAATCATCATTGTTACCTACAAAGTGGACAACTCTTTGTCAACAAAATACTTTAGAAGCAAGTGGTGGGCAGGTTTAGTTTATGCTTTCTGTAAATTTAAAAATTTATCGATCGACGTAATATATCGATCGCGTTTTGCCAAAAGGACGTAACTCACACTTCTTGTGAAAATGAGTTTTTCCGATTGTCTTACGCATTTAAAGCAAAGACATCGTCCGATAAAATCTAGTAACAATATTTCGATTTTTTTCACCGAAAAAATCGATTTATATTTCCGCGAAACGTATCTTGTTATAGCTACGCGGCGACATGACATGTGCTCTACTGTAAAATTTACTTTTTGTGGGTTACGCCCTTTTGGAAAATCTGCGTCGATATGACCGATAACATGTAGATTTATATAAAAAAAATGGTTACTTACACACTTACAAAATTGATATAACTTGAAAAATATTTCGTCTTGTTAATAGTGCTTCCTTGATTAAACTTAATAAATCACATTTTTGATTGTTTGCCTTGACTTTTCTTTAACAATCCATAACTTTTCCAAATCGGACCTATACATTGCTACAGCTTTTTTGCTCAAAATTACGTAAGAAACGCGCCCCTAACGTTTGGCAGATTCCTCCCGGGACACCCTGTATGTATCCTTAATTACTACATGTGTTATTTAACCTACGAACCTTATATCCAAGAACAAGAAACGATAAATAAAATAATTATGTAAGTAGGTGTAATCATTCTTTGTGTGTACAGTAAAGTAATATACAATTCTTTGGCCGAATTAATATATTATATATTCATTAATTCCATCGTTCATATATTTGTAGCACTAAAGATAGCTCCAACCAGAGCCGAAATATGTGGTGTTAGTTGTTCCAAGTTTTTATATTGGCTTATTACCACAATTTTTAAAAGAAGTATAATAAAGTAAGCATTCGGTCACTAGTTTTAATTTTTATGCGATCCCCTACCTTTCAGTAAGTTCATAAATTTCAATGGAAATCAAGATTTCCCACTTTTTATGTTTTAGAAAAATTTTTTTTTAATGATATTTGGTATCGAAATCATCAGTACAAAAAAGGAAATTATCCCACAGCGACGAAATTATCGTAAGACGTCAAAATTATATCAAAAATATTACATTTAATAATAAAACAGGGTCACAAACAGGTTACAAACAGAACAATGGACGAAATTTACAGGTTCTAGACGAGAGCGGTATAATGGAGTATCGACAGATATACTGGACACATCTTTCACTGGAAACAAATATTTTGAAATGTATTTTTAGACTTCATCAGTAATTATAATTATAGAGGAAGTAAATCAATATATAATTCAATACATTGACATTACTGTAGAAAAATATTAAAAAAAGCATCAAAATATCAAGGATATAATAAATAGTAATATTATCGAAATCATAGTTGTTTTCATAACGATCTCATAAGTTAATTTGTAAATTAACTTTAGAGAAATAAGTAAAGAAATGCCAAAAATCATAATTCGCAACTTTGTTGGGTAAAGTTTGCCTGTTACGTTCTCGTCTAACAACAAGTAGAACCCGTAAATTCAATACATTGTTTTCTTTGTAACCTTTTTTTATTCTTTTACTACGGATTAGTAAATGTCATATATTCGATATAATTTTGACGTCTTACGATAATTTTGTCGATTTGGGATGATTTCTTTTTTTGTGCTGATGATTTTGGTACCAAACATCATATAAAAAAAATATTCTAAAACATAAAAAAGAGCGAAATGTGAATTTCCATTTGGTTTACATTGAAGTTTGTTAGCTTACTGGAAGGTAGGGCTCGTCTTAAAATGCAAAAGGCTATTTCAACCTTTCCGATACCTAACATTTTTAGAACCTCATCTGTAGGTAACAATGCTTTTATGGCTTAATCCTTATGTATTTGCAAACAGTTTATTTAAAACCCGATTCACAACAAAACATTTTTAAAATTCTGACCTTCTACTGTCCCGATTTTTTCTGTGGCGAGTGTACGTTTCTATAAGGGAGAAATTCGCATATAAATTAAAAATAAATGGTCGCTATAACTTGTAGAAGATTAGGTAGACGCCGCACCAACATAAAAGATATCAATTTATTTTTAGTCGAGCTTTGAAGTAATCGTTGTCATAATTAATGTGCAAAGACAAACATCAATGAAATAGTGCAATCACTGTACTACATAGCAGGTAATATACACTATAAGGACTTGATGCAAAGGTTTTGCAAATCGATTACTACCGAGCTTTGACGTAACATATCCGTGATTTCGCGTGTTCAATTATGGCTCCTAAACGCAAAGGAACTGTAGTTTCAATTAGTAACAAATTAAAAATTATCGATTATGTTGAAAAAAAGATAAAGATATATATATATATATATATATATATATATATATCACTAGGTTGTGTTAGTTTTAGAATTATATCAAAAAAAATCGACGTTTACTTACATCAGACAAAATTAAAAAGGGTGAAGAGGGTTTAATTAAAAATTTAATGAAAAAAAAATTGAGCCCTAATGGCACGGTTCGACATTTGTAAAAACGATGAAATCGACATTAAACGGTCAACGTTCATTAGGTATACCTAGCACAAAAATAAATCTATTTCAATATACAGGATGTCCAGAAAAATGATGGTAAATCTGTCGAGAGCGTATAAATCGCGTCAAAATAATGCCCGAAGTTCCTATAAATTTTTCCTCCTGTTAAGATATTCGTCCTCAAAGTTGAAGTATCTATAGATAGGTAAAATTATTATTTTTCGGTGGAATTTAATAATACTTGGTATACGCCTACGTAATAAATGAAGGTCTCTTATTCTTTATCTAAGATTTTCTCGAACACGATTAATTTTATCGAAATTAAACAAGAGTACATACTTTTATTTTATCCTAAAACGCCTGGAAAATCTGAAAATGAGCTTAAAAACTTAAACCTGCGAAAACTTTTGAGGTTAGAAAAGTTCACCGCAGGTTCCCCCGAAGTGACATCAAAAGACCTACTGCGTCATTTTAAAGACCTTCATTTATTACGTAGGCACGCGAAAAATTATTAAATTCAAAATTAATAAATATTCGAAATTATTCAAAAATAATAAAATTAGACTCGGCCCATTTACAAATCAAAATTTTCCAAATATCACTTCTCATTATGGTTATTAATATATATAATAGGTTAATTGGTAGCGAATTCTATTAGCTACTATCATATCATTTTGCAATTTCTCATCTCAAAAGTGGTTGATTTGTTTAAAAGCATTGTCTAGTATCAGATTTGGTGGCAGTTTCGTTAAGGTGGTCGACAACCGAGAACTGAGACATGCACAATGGGAAAAGAAAAACGGTCATTGTCGCCGATAACTTTAACTTTAACCAGTTAGCGACAGGAATATAGAAAACTTGCAATTTTTTTCTGTTGGGTTATTTTAAAGATCATGTTATTTATCGGGGAGGTTCCAAGGACAATTTCCGACCTGAAGGAAAACATTTCGACTGGGATATCTAAGATTTCAATAGGTAGGCAATTTATGTTAATTAAATTTCGGAAACAACTATTTTTTTCAAAAAGCTCGCCGCCTAATTGAATGGGTAACAATTTTAAAATAGTTAGTGCATTCCATTTGTGACCACCACCATTTACAAAAACCAGTATTGGGCTAAATTAAAATTTCGATTTTTAATTATTACTAATACAGCCGAGTCTCCCTAATTTTATTGTAAGTCGGCACTTCTTCAACTTGAATTTCTCCCTAACTCGAATTATTTCATTGTCAAAAGCATTAGAGTCGAGCATTAAGTCGAACGATCCGTGACTGGAACATTTTTGTTTGATATTTGTAATACGAATGCGTTTAGATTTATTTTTCATAAGTCGAACTACGGTCGACGAGCGCGATTGTTCCAAAAACGTTAGTATCTAAGAATTTCGTGATTTTCCTGATTTTTATCGTACATTGTTCTCGATAAATTAGTATTTTCTATTATATTTCTGTAACTTGAATTTTCCGAACGTTTATAAGTGGCAAGCGACGATTCGACTTAGAGAGATTTGACTGTATTTTAAGAAGTTATTTCGTTATAAAGGAAATAAAAACCGGCGGGACTTTCGTTTCATTTCCAAGATCGACGCCTAACATAAACCAACCTAACGTGTTTAAAATTCCCAAAAAAATATTTTTAATCGAGCCTTATTTACGACTGTTTAGTCGACACGGTGCATATTTTATTAACTGCATATTTTACAAAACATTTAGAGTCGCATTATTTTACGAAGGAAACAAAAAAATAACACTAACACAGGCCAAATAGTAAATTTATAAAATTTATGAATTTTCTTCTTGCTGATATTTTCGGAATTATTTTAAAAGTTAGTTAGAAAGGTTCAAAATTAAAGTTACAGTTGTTTTTCTATGCGTATAATCGAACATCGATAATCCGAATTACTTTATTTACGGCAAATCGAATTGCATTTTCGATACAAAAGAACCGTAGAAAGCACAATAGGAGAACCCGGTATTCGAAAAAATGAATCGGTAGCAAACCAACAATGCAACAAAGTTGCATCGCATCAAATCGAACTTCAGATCAAACAATGCTTCATCTCCTCTCCGTGCGCATATATTATTGCATTATAAAGCATCGGGTAGCGTTCCAGTTTGTCGGAAGCACGAAACATTAACAACTACGAAGACCTCGGCGTGCATCCTTACGTCTGTGGATGATCGAGATCATCTTCAACTAGAGTAGAAACATGAATTAATTATCCGACAATGTCTGATCTCTCTCGAGAATTAAACTTGGTAAACTCGAGTTTAGCCGGATTAAATATTCCTTGCGTGATCTGAGCAGCACTTTACAAGTTCGATCTCTTGTGCAATTTTCCGATTAATTCGTCGCCGAAAATCGATACGGTCGCGAAACAACTTTCGTTATAACCGATAACCCATTTAATGAAAAAAAGAAAAAAATACGTCTCCCTCTCGCGCCCCCAGTGTTATTAATGTGCATTTGTGTATTGTCATAACGACAGTAATTTAGGGACGCGTGTCTTATTTAGATTGCGCCCCCCTGCTGACGGCTTGCGTTTTGTCCTTTATTAAAGCTATTTTCCGCTTATCATCTGTAAGTTAAATAACGTTCGGCGTTACATTTCGCATTGTAACGGCCTTAACAAATTGCGTAATCGGTTCGGAATATGACCGGCGACGAAAAAATGCAAGAAGAAATATTTTCGTTGATGGTACGTAACTTATGTGCCCATAAAACAAGTTAAAAGAACAATTTTTTTTTTAATTACCTACAGCGCGTAGGTAGTTAAAGTAAATAAATAACGTAAAGATAAGTAAATAACGTTCAAGATTAACAAGCTTGATGTTTTCGATTCGCCCTGTGTCGATAGAATTTTCCAAATTGCGAGACAAGTTTTTTCGCTAACGTTCGACGGTAGGGGCATATTTAACAAAAAAAGTCGTTTGTTTTATTTGACACTTTAAACAACTTATTGTCTCGATAAAACAAGTTGAAAGAATACGAAACCAATTTGTCGGTACCTGTGATTTTTTTTTTACATAAAATACGGACTTTTAAAAGGAAACGCTTTAAAATTAACGAAGAATTAACGAGTTTAAATTTTCGATTCCTTGCATGCGTAATTTAAAACTTGTCTGAAGTTCGAAAGTCTTTCGTAAATTTATTTAAAACACAGATCCCGATCGAAACATTAATTTTTATCGTACGGATCATCAAAATGTGCAACGAAAATTAACACGACGCCGACGCCCGTCAGTTGCTCAAGAGCCGCGTTTTTTAATTTCCCTAATGCGTCCTAGTCGCGCTAATTACGTAAGCACACAAAACTAAGCCGAGCCTGGTGTCTAAAGATAGAATAGCGGCGTGTTAGGGATAACGCGTGGCATAAAACAAAGCCCGACTTCCGGTAAGGCGTGCATTGTTAAAAAGTCCTGGAGCGGAAGGACTTGACACGCCATTGTTGCAAAAATGAAAAGAAAAGCCGCTTTCCATAATATTAATTTTTGCCCCGGAACGTCGCGAAAAAAAAAGCGAAAATAATCCGGCGATCGATTTTCAACGCGAATTTCCGCAAGGAATTCGAATTGAAACAAACCGCCTCGAAAATCCAAGCGGGTTTCCGATTCAAGTTCAAAAAAATCTTAGCGATCGCACGCGAAAATCAATAATTAAACATCATACCGAACCGAAGAGATCGCAATCGGAAACAAAAGAAAATCCGAATTCTCAGAGTTAAAAACTGCCGCTGCCAAGAAAGCTCCCTTCTTTCTAAACTTGTCGCTGCCGAAAACTGCTGAAAAGTATAAAATAGTGGGAGTAAGGGATGATGTGGTGTGTGGCATGTTAGAGGAGGGACTAACCACGGCTGGGCCTCAAAAACCACGTTTGGGATTGGCTACTTTATGTAGCTTTCTCCCTTCGACAACACGGGAACCCTATATTTTATCCCGCAACGTGTTCTGTCCCTTTTCGTCTTTCGCAGTAGACCGCTGCGACACCGAAAAGTGGGAATCCCCGCGTTCTTCCTTGTCGCTCTCGTTAGCCCAGCAATTCCCGCTAAATATATCAAAGGGACCGTCCTTGTTCGGCACGAGCGTAAGCCGCTCGTCGGTCCTTGTTTATATTAAAGCGACGCTTTTCTCACTTTCGTACGTATATGTCGGTGATATTTTTTCTCTTTTCTTTGCTTAACGAGATACCGTGCGTCACTGTCGCTCGAAGGGCCTTTAAAGGGCCCGTCGCAGTCTAATGCTTATAAAAGTTTAGCGTGGCGAGGGGCTCTGCCGTCCTTGTCGTACGTTCATTATACAGCGACAAATCACATCCTCCTCTTCGTTTCGTTTCGTTTCAACGCACCTATTTATGTTTCATAAAAAGTGCCCTCCTTGTCAGGGTAACAGGGTATTTAGAGCGGGGGCGAAAACTAACAATATTGACCAGAACGAAAAAGTTTTAACGCCAGTTCGACGCGAAGCTCCTCCACGCGCGCAGCACATTTCGCATTCGGATAAAACTTTTCGACAGTTTCTCAAGTGCAACCCTTAAGGATTTTCTGTTCGGTTAATATCGTCGTCGTTCGCATTGACGTCGCGCGTCTTGACGACGGCGACGCGCATTTCTTTAAAACGCCGGCGACGGTGAAACGTGCAGTGCGAATTTTTAGTTGTGCCACAGTTTTCGTGCCGTAGCGCCCCGATGCATCTTCCGCCCCCGAGCATCGATATGTACGCGAACATGCAAGAGTCGCTGCAAGAGTACCACGGGGAGCTGGTGCAAACGGGAAGTCCCACGGTCCTCTGCAGCGCCCTCCCGAATCACTGGAGATCGAACAAGAGCTTGCCGATCGCCTTCAAAGTGGTCGCCCTCGACGACATCCAGGACGGCACCGTGGTCACGCTGAGGGCGGGAAACGACGAGAATTATTGCGCGGAATTGAGAAACTGTACGGCGGTCATGAAAAATCAAGTCGCGAAATTCAACGACCTGAGATTCGTGGGGCGCAGCGGACGCGGAAAGTCCTTCTCCTTGTCGATCATGATCAGCTCGTCGCCGTATCAACTAGCAACGTACAACAAAGCCATCAAAGTCACGGTGGACGGACCACGTGAACCCCGGACGAAAGCCAGTTAGTAGTTTTTTTTACGACGCCGAAAAAAAAGGTTACCACACGCAAAACCCGACAAAAGCCCGATATGTTTAAAAGACGACCAGAAAGTACAATAAAAACTACAAGCTACATATGTGTCGAATAAACAGATAAAGTTTAGAGTTTCGGTTTGTCGGCGATTTAATGGCGCTCCCATTCGTCAACAACTAAAAATTTTTATGCATCGTAATGTTTACAGCCGAATTTTTCATTCCAAATCTTGTTCCTTTCAATAAAACGCGTTCGCGAATTTTATAGGGCACATGCCACACGTTTAATGTACCTATATATATTCAACGGCAAAACAGAAACATATAACGGAATTAATTACCGATATAAAGATTTTAATGGGGACGTGCAAGCGCAGACCGTTAAATGTAAACAAGAAGACTGGTTCGGTCTTTGATCGGGAGATTTATTTAATCGTGGCCTTAACGCTTTTAATCGGGGATTTGCGCGCTTGGCAACTTCTCCCATTTACAAAAATAACTTTTATAATTCGACGCCTAACCAGACACTTGTTTCAGATTTTCAATACGGCTATGGTATACCGGGACTTCCAGGAGCGTTCAACCCTTTCCTCCTTAATCCCGGATGGCTAGACGCGGCTTACATGACGTACGCGTGGCCGGACTATTTTCGGACGCGACCCGCGAGTTACCAACAACAACCGAATCTTCATCCGAGCCTAGTCAAAGGTAAATTTCAGCTTAAGAATTGCGCTTAATTCGAATAAATCGATCGTTCGGCAATTTGCGTGAAAAAAACGTCTAAATTTAAAGGGACGTTGTAATAACAAGACCGGTTAGTTAACCAAAAAAACCACGAAATACCCCCAGCAAACGTTTTCCCGCATTTATCGATAAATTTCGAAAGATTAAAAAACTTCTAAAAGACAAATTTGAGCAACCCGTACATTTTACGTTAGCGAGAAACGAAAACCTAAAAACTTCTTCGATTCTCGGTCGCGAGATCAAGTTCAAGTGACCTTTTACCGCGGGGCACCGAATAAAATAAACAATTTACTAAACGATCGTTTTCAACTGGCAACCGAGATGCGGAAAATTCGACCTCGAAGAAACCCAACTGCCGCCGCCGCTAATTTTAAACTTTTAACTGCCAGTAAATGATTGCGGGAACGATTGTTTCAACAGTCGCTTTCACATTAAACGGCGACGCCGGTTAAAACTAACCGATACCGGAAAGATTGGTCCCACGTAAATTATTAATCGCGCACAAACGACCGCGAAAGTCGTTGCAAATTACCTAATTGCAAAAATTTAGAAATTTAAAAAAAAAATCACATTTCTTACAGGTAATTCGGTGCAACTGCAGCCGTCGAACCTCCAACCCTCCGGCGAATTCTACGTGCCCCACGGCGCAACCCCGCCCGGAGGCTTTCACGCCGGAAGCTACCTACCGCCGAGCGCCTTACTGCCACCGCTGTCCGCCGACAGTCTTCCAAAAGTGCCACCCTTCGACGCCACCTTCCACATACGAACAACGTTACCGCTGTCGCCGCTCGAGCAGCTCAGCATAAAATTGTCGCCCACGTCGACCAACCGCACGACGAGCCCGCAGCAGCTCGGAAGCGCGAGGAACAACAAACCGGAAAGCCCCAGAATCCATTCGACGGTCGACCAGTCGAATTCCGAAAACTCGGAGGACGAAGACATCGACGTCGTCAAGTCGGCGTTCCAACCCATCAAGACCGCCAGCGCGCTCCTGCAGGAAGTGCAACATCCCGACTCGACCGTCCAAGACAAAGAGCCGTCGAAAAAGTGCGAATTGAAAACGCCCAGCTCGAGAAAAACAATTTCGATCAGGCCGAAATCGCCGAGCACCACGCGATTACACGCCTCGCCGCAAATAAATTCCACCAAAAACGTGTGGCGGCCGTATTAGTGTTTCGACTACACGTTGCAATAATTTAACGTGAAATACAATTTGCAATATTATAAATAATGTAAAAATGTACGTGTAAATATTACCTATTTGTAAATAAAGCGTGAAGATATAGATATAGCTAATTAAATTTATTGGTTAGATTACTGCAATTGTGATAGTAAAGTTCTCTATAGAATTTAGATATTTTTGTACACTTGTAAATTAAATGATTATCGAATTATTAGAAAATAATAAATTAATAATATAATACGATCGATATTTTATTCGGGGAAGAGATGGGAAAAAAATACCTGCGACGCCGACGGTTACAACTGTAACACCATCGATCAATTAGCGGTGTGTATTCGAAATCATCGATTAAAGTTTAAAGGGTGGTCCGTCCTTACGACGTCCTCGACTTGGATGTTTAGTATCCTGGGGAAAAGTTTCGATACTTGTGCAACGAGCCGTGCACGGTTGAAAGGGCTGATATAAACAGACTCGCTGGCAGTCCTACATTAATCATAACAGAGGGCTCGAAGGGCTTACGTAGACCCATTCTGTATTAACTCACGAGAGAGAAATCACTTTGCACATCTGTTACTCACCATTGTATTTCGAGTTTTATATTATATACGGGGCGAGTGTCGTTAGGGTATGATTTACGATACGATCCGTGAATGCCAGGAACTCAGTTAAGGGATTTTTATGTTGAATTAACCGTAATCGATTTTAAGCTATAAAACAAATACGAGGGAGACTCTAATTATTTCTATAAATCCGTTGCGGATCACGTGATTTTCATTTTACATTTAGTTTTTCACGTTTTAAGTATATAAAATTGTATTAGATAATAGATATACCTACGTATGTCTCAAATACCTACGTGGTAAAATTGATATCAATTTCACAATAAATAGATTGAAAAGTATAGGCGAAACAAAAAGAGTGGGTTTTGTTAGGTTTTGGTTTTTGGTTTTTGGTTTTGGTTAGGATTTTTGGTTGCCTAGACGTTTTAGACGTATGTTTGCTTAAACTTAAAATAAAACTTGCTCGAGTGCCCCCGTGACGATAGATATACAGAGCGAGTCAGAAGTATGGAATACATCAAATAAAATTGAAGCAAGAGACGTGGATTTTATTTTAAAAAAATGCACATTTGCATGTCAAAATCATCTTCAGATAATCGTTTGTTTTGAAGTTACGACGTTATCGACATTTTTTTTAAACGACAACCCCCGATTTTTTTCGTGATTTAGATAGATCGTTCGATTGTCTAAATAACAGTATAAAAACGTTAACACCTAACACGAGAAATAAATTATTAAAATATTTATGTAAGAGACTGAACATCGAATTCCTCGGTAATTCCCCATAAAAAGTAATCGAAGGGCGACCTCTCTCGGTAACCTGATTATTGAACTTTGACTGACGTAATTTTCAGCTGCGACTCTTTTGCCATTTATTTGTTATTGTACACAGTTATTGCTTATTTTGTTTGTTAATTAAATTTTCGATCTCTTCGTATTCTAATAAAAATATTTTAATAATTTATTTCGCGAAAATTTTCTTCTGTAACGTATTAACATATTTATATTGTCATTTGGGCAATCGAAGGATCTATCCCAATCGCACAAAAAATCGAGGGTTGCCATTAAAAAAAAAAGTTCTGAAGTTATCTGAAAATGATTTTGACTCGCAAACGTGCATTTATAAAAAATAAAATCGACGTGTTTTCCATCAATTTTATTTGATATATTCGATACTTTTGACCCGTTCTGTATATTGATTTTGTGAAAACGCTTTACTTATTACGAATATTACAAAAATTAATTTTCTTATTCATATATCCAGGCATTTTATCAGTTAGCGTGGATTCGTCTATAATAAAAATGAAGCTCGTCGCGACAATAAACCTACATAAAAGTTAAAAACTGTCCAAGAGTATTGATCAACTATTGTTTCGCGACGACTTCATTTAAAAATTTTATTGTCTGTAAAACGTTATTGCGTTGCATTCGCTCGAATAAAAATTCAAATGTCCCCTATTAATAAAATGTGACGGTAATTCGATATTACCATGAAATTATGCGTGGATATGCGTACAGTGCGTGTCGAATTAGTTGGGAAAGAGTTAAAAATCATTAACTGTTACGTTAACAAATAAAACACTATCTAACAATAAGTAAAATACGTCTGCTAACATAAATTAACCGGTTGTTATTTTTGACAATTAATCGCTAACAAAATTTTAATTTGATACGTCTAAAAAAATATTTGTTATAAATAATTTTATTTTTCTAATGTTAACCATGTAATTGCGTATTTAATAACTTTAGCGAAATAAATATTCGTAACAATAATACTTCGTCGTAAAAAAAAACGACGATCTAAATAAACTTCGCCTATTTATTTTTTATTTGATTTGACTTTCAAATACTTTTTTGGTTGTTTTTTTTTCTTTCTTGTTCAGATAGTTCGCACTATTTAAATACAGTAAAATTTGTTAACACGAAACCTGTAGAAATCGATTAAAACGAATCTGTGTAAAGTTTTGAATAGCCTCCAAAATTATTTTATTTTAATTATTAAAAATAAAAAATCGACGTTGCGTCGTCGGCGCTCGTTTAACATAATCTCAAGTTAATGTTCCGTCGATCAAAATCGGCCCAAACGTCGGTTTTCGGTAAAAATGGGAAAATTTTAGAAAGCAACCGTACTTTTAAAATCGAAAATCGAATTCGAAAAATATTGTAACAAATCAAAACAAAATTAATTTGTGGAACTCTCGCGGAGGAGATATTATTGCGTATAGGCAAATTTTTCATAATTACGATCGTTTCAATTTGACACATATACGACTGATTAGCGAAACTTTGTGCAAAATCGACGTTCGATTTAGAGGAAAAAAAAGCGGTTCGAATCATTAGCGCGAATCAATAAATAACTGCACGGCCCCGTTAATTGTCGCGTTATAAATTTTGGCGCAACGCAAACAGCCTCTTATTTAAAATGAAAAATCGAACCGACGAATTTTATAACTGGCGAAGTTTTGAAAATTTATCGCGTACATCGATACTACTTGACTGGAATACGCGTACGCGCGGTCACATGTGTCGAGCGTCACATTTCATCGAATTTCATGGCCTACTGAGCCCTTTGTGTCCCTATTGCGTTTCTAAACAAAGAGGGTGCGAACCCTAGAGACCGTAACAGCGCGGCCGTCTGCGTTGTCAACATTCGCCGACTTTTACAATTTTCGTGTTTCCTAACTGACGATAACCTGTCGTCGAATAGGTGTTTAAAAAATTATGCGCAGATTACAGTTTAAACAGTTTCGTAACAAGGGCGAAAATCAAAGCGAACACAGCGAAAACCCGACGAAATACAACCAAAACAAATAAAAATCGATTCATTATACAGAAGTAATGCCGCCAGTATTTGCCCTGCCTGATTGGGGCAGGTAGCTAACTTGATTAGCGATTACGCCGATTGTGACGCGCACTCAAAAGCCTAATTAGCAGCGCCCTGCGGGAAAAGCGAGAACTACCCGCTTTGGCTGCATATTAGCCACTTCCACACGCCAAAAATTTCCGGCGAATGCAATTCTAGATCGGGGGGCGCAACGCGGATGCAGATGAAGGACGTGCAGCGGGTTCGTAGGGAAAATTAACAACATATAATCACATGTTGTGCTTCGCCGACCGAACATCGCGATCGGTTAGCGATTTTAAGTCTTTTCGACGCAGCGAATAGAGATCACAGTCGCCGGCAGGGACGTTATTAACTTGCTAAAAACCACGGACCTCGATAAAATTCATGTGCATTGTTAGCGTTTTGCCGCGTTTTTATTTAACGGGCGAATATCACGGCCGAACCACGAACGGAATTTGTTTAAACAAATTCGATTTTCTTCGATCAAAGATCGGCTTGACCCTATAAAGAAAGGGATTGCACCCCCTCAATCATATCGCACCCTCTAATATCCTCTGACGTCCTTGATAATGCAACAACACCCCTGCATACTAAGTTTGGGGTTGTAGCCCCATGCCCTTCTAATACTAGTCGATATTTTCTCTTGGCTACTGTTACCAAATCTTAATAGCGCATTGCCGTTTAAAGAAATTGTTGTCAGCGGGATAAGGACGTTTTGTCTCCCCCCCCCACCCCCGGGCAGTTATTTCTGTCCGACTGTTATTAAGGGGATAGTAGACGCTCGAAAATGAATACTTATATATCGTTTCATAATTATTTGATATTCTGTAATAAACATTTATTGATCTTGTACGATAACAAAGATACATTTTTAGATATTTTCGCAAAATCTATGGGGAATTTATAACATATTTTTACATTTATAGAATCTGCATTGGTTTATCTAGGTGATGATATCAATAAAAAATTAAACTTCCCTTTGGTAATCTCACAATTTCAATTTTTATAGACGTTTTATAGTTACTTATGACGTGTGATCATAAAACGTCTATAAAAATTAAAATTGTGAGATTACTAAAGGGAAGTTTCAATTTTTATCGATACTATCACCTAGATAAACCAATACGGATTCTATAAATGTAAAAATATGTTACAAATTCCTCAAAGATTTTGAGAAAATATTTAAAAACTTATTCGTACAAGATCAATAAATTTTTATTACAGAATATCAAATAATTATAAAAAATACATCATTTACAACGTCAAGAAACTTTTCGAAGTCGTTACCAACGATAAAAAAAACGATATATAAGTATTCATTTTCGAGCGACTACTATCCCCTTAAGATTTAAAACAATTGCAACTGTAGGAACATACTTAGGTGTAGCTTATCCAAACCTATTTGATGTTCACGTCATCAGTACAAGGTTACTAGATGATGACGTTTCACACAGTGCCGTCATGCAAGTAAAAACTAGGTAATTAAATTAATTTCAATTCGTACCACAATCGATGCAAATCACTTGTTTTTGGCATTTATTATCTTGATGATTGATGCAAAATAACTGGAAAGGGCGAGTTCGTTTCCTTTACATGACGGCACGCCCCTGTGGTAAATGTTATCGTTCGATGGTATCAAATGGTATCACGAAATTCGAGAGATCGTCCGCGATTAAAAAAAATTGTCGATGGTTCGAAAGTTATAGGAAAATTTCGGGAGCATTGCGTCCACCATCCGTACGATACCATACAGAGAGTTCGTGAAGATCGAGAAAAGTCCAACATGGAAAGGTACTCGAGTTTTTTTTGGCATTTCAGTATATTTAATTATTATTATTTATTAGAAATAATAGTATGAAACTCTAAATTGAATCGTCGAGCGGCGAAGCCCCGAATTGTCAAATAAAACTAATTTGCCATCGGAGGGCGAAACGGCCGGGGGCGAAACGGCGGGGGCGAAACGGTCGATTCGAACCAACTCGATGTGTTGTATTACACTACGGCGGCGCACGCTTCGTGGTCTTCCGCTCGATGCCTTTTCTTCCGCGACCGTTGCGATGTTGTTTCGGTTTCCAGAACCAGGTGGTTTTTTGGCCTTTTTTTCCCTGTCGCGGTGCTAAATCAAAAGGTGGACACACGTTCGAAAAACTTTTAAAATTCACAGTTGCGTAAAACTTGGTCGAGCGTGTCGTAATCGTCACCCGTAGATGTACCTATTTAAAATTTTTACTACAAGCATAACCCTCGAATCATTATTATTCAATGTGCTCTCGGCATGAATAACAAAACAGGTCGAATGTCACGTTAACATCTTAATCTGGCGACTCGAACGTTTCAATTTCTATGGCGAGGACGCCACAATAAAAAATCATAAACCGTAGCAAACGTCGTTATCCCCTTTCCACGCTTTGTTATTGTTAATTATGCCCTCGACGTATTTTTTCGATGTGGGAAAGTGAGAGACGCCGATTACGTGCGATAACGAAGATTTTTGAATGAACGTCGACCGACGGACATACCGCATAAACGAAGACCTTCCCATAAATCAAACGCCGTTTCAACGCCGAAATCATAATACGTTCAACGTCTTTACGAAAAACTCGAAAACCCTTAGGACGCACAAACAGAATTGAATCGAGAATAATGCTTGCGCAAGGTTGCTACCTTCACGCTTTCACAAACGGCCGTTTAAGAAATTGTCGAAAAATCATTGAAAGGCGTGTGTGTGAAGCGAACCACAAACTGTAATGAGATTTATTATAACGCGTTCCCAAATATTTATTTTCGGTTGACGTCTACAACAATGATCGGAGTTCGATTGCTTTGTATCGTCGATAAATGGAAACCGAGAATGCGCACCTAGATTCTCAGGAATTTGCGGACAATGGTTTTTAGTGCAAGCGGAACGGAATCATCAAAATTGCGGAAAACGTCTTTTTTTTTAATTAAACGGCAAAAATTGAGATTCGATTATTTTAATAACTGAGGAGCAAAGATGCAAAAGCGGGGCTATCGTGTTAGTTTGGTCGAGCTTTATCGATATAATTTATGCATGTAATGCGTTCAGAGTCGAACAAAACTGGAACGCTCACGTTCGTACAGACTTCCCAGTAGAAAATCAAGAGCAAAAAATGGACGACGAAGCTGAGCCCGATGAAAAGGAAGTATGTGATTGTCTTGAAGAAGAGGACGCGCTTTACATAATGTTTGATATAACCAAGACAAAATGTTATTTTTGGCGTTTTCCAACTTTAACGACCAAAACAAAATATAAAATCCAGTCATCGGTGGAGAAGCAGAAATCACAAACATTCCGGTTGGAGCACTCAATTATTTGTATTGTTTAAACAATTATTGCAATAAAATACGGGGCGTCCGGGAGGATACGGTGAAAAATCTTTCGAGAGCATACGAACCATGTCAAAATAACGTCACGAGTTCCCATAAATGTTTTTCCTCTGGCACTCTCCTGTTGAGATATTCGCCCCCAAAGTTGTAGAGTAAAAATCATTTTTTTGTAAATAACATGTTTACTTTTCGTTGGAATTTAATAAGTTTTGTTGTACGTACGTTTTTTGATATTACCCCAGGAGAGCCAGGGCGCACTATCCCTAATCTTTCTAACCTCGACATTTTTTAGATGTTTAAGTTTTTTAACGTTTAAGATCATTTTCGGATTTCCGAGACAATTTAGGATAAAAAAGTACTCTTGTTTAATTTCGCTAAAATGAACCATATTCGAGAAGAACATACATAAAAAATAAGGGTTCTAGGTATTAATTCCTAATTAGGTACTATTTAAGTGTGATTTTTTCGAATATGTTCATTTTATCGAAATTAAACAAAAATACTCTCTTTATCGTAATATGCCTGGAGAATCCTAAAATGTAGTTAAAAATTTAACAACTTAAATCCCTGAAATATTTTGAGGTAGTGCATCCCTGGTTTCTCCGAGATGAAAAGGCCTATTCTAAAGATCTTAATTTATTACGTAGACACACCAAAAATTATTAAATTCCAACGAAACAAGAACACGTTACTAGGTATGTGGATATTTAAATAAATTTAATTTTTCCTCTTCATTGATATCCAAAAAAAGGAAATTAAGAAGAAAATGGCACCAAACAAGTGCACCAGTAGATAAAACCGCCCTGAACAACGCTACTCAGCAATTAAAGAGAGAAATACAGCGCATCAAAGATGATTCAATCGCAAGTTATCTAAGTGAATTAACCAACGACAGTAAAGCTGACTACTCTTTGCGGAAAGCCACCAAACGCTTAAAACGACCTACCTATCAAAACTGACCAATCAGAAGAGCAAATGGAAGTTGGGCCCGGAATAATCAACAAAAAACAACGAGATTTGCAGAACATTTAGAATTGATCTTCCAACCAAATGTAGGAGAAGACCTTCAAGGTTGGAATGAACCAAGACAAGGGGATGTCGAGATTTTACCCACCACCCCAAAAGAAGTTTTGGAAGAAATCAAAACGAATATTAACCCAAAGAAAGCACCCGGTTTTGATCAGATCACGGGAGAAATTCTTAAACAAATAAAACGAGTGTCGAATTAAAAACATTAAGTAACAATGAAATTGTTCCGATCATTGCAGGAAAGTTCCAAATTTTCAAAATACAGTTTATAGATCAAACACTTACAACAATTGAAAATTCTAAACGATATCACACTCCCCGGAACTTACGATAAATCCGTTATCGATACGCCGACACTTGCCGATAAAAAATTTCGTAGCAACATAAGTACAATTTAAATTTCAAGGGCATGCGTCACGTTTTCGATTAATACCTTATCGAAACACATTCGAGCCTTTTAAAAATTACCATAGGTATACCTAACACACAAATTATTTCGTCTTTTACGCATTACTTTACGTATTTAATAATTAAATGTATTTTTATTTAGCAAACAAAATTAAACGATAATTCGAAAAAACCATAAAACATACATATTTTAGAAAACATTTTCCGGCAATAGTGTCGCGAATTAAAAATCAATAATCTCGTCAATTTTGCCCGAACAAATGTCGATTTTTATCAACTACACATGTACGCCCTTAAAACACCTACTTTAGAATTTACTTACGCTTCTTGAGAAAACGGGAAGCTTTTTAAGCGAATATCGCGAACAAACAGGAAACTACGCTTTTCGCGTGACTTCGTTTTAAAAACTAGAAAAATCGAGATGCATCAGGCGCTCGAGTCTCATTTTCTAAATTAAAAATGCGAGCGTTCAAAAATATTTGTACGTTTAAAACGAAATTTTCGAAGAAATATTAGATGAAGTTCCTTGAAAAGGGAGCAAAAAAAAGTCGAAAGAAGTCTTACACGATCAAGTCTAAATTTAAACCGTGGAAAAAATGCATTTCAATTATCATTTATTATTATGGCGCAATAGAAAGAGGTGCATTCGCAAACAAAATCAAAAAAAACAAAAAAAAACTGTGCATTTTAAACACAAAATCTAACAATTATATATGAAAATGTTTAATACTTATAATTGACTTAAACGAATATTTTCATAAAAATAAACTATTTTGATGTGACCTTTAAATTTTTTTATTAATTGCACCGAATGTATGATATTTATTTGTTAGCAAAATTCGCTCGAATTCAATTTTCAATTATACTTATTTAGATTTTGACCATTGAACATGTTAAAAAGTTGGGGTGATTAGTTCCTCAATCCGCCACCGTGAACGCCGACATCGATAAATGATAATCTCCACCCACGTGTGCATAGTACACCGTTTTAACTAACTAACTGCTTATATACCAGATTTGTTAAAAGTCCCTTTGGGCGCTTAAACAAATACAAAAAATGGCGGCTCGAACGTTTTCGAAGTTTGATCCAGACATGCTGTTCGCGAACAATTCTGTGATAAAAAATTAAAAATATCTTATAATATACGAGGGAGAACAAAAAATATAATTTTGGCTCAAGAGTAAAGTACCGCTATTTTTGAAAATATCAAAAAATGTTACTTGAAAAAGTTGTTTAGAATTAAAAATCATAGAAAAATATGAAGCCACGACCAGTCGGCAAGTCTAATTTTATTTTGGACATTCTCGAAAAATAAATCTTGAGCATAGTAATTCATTAATGTTATTTTTTAACCTTAGGCGCACTCGACAATGCGAAAATATCTTAAATTATTTAACGTTAATATCAATTTCTAATAAATGTTTAAAATAAGAATCAAATTTCAATAACTTTTTGATGCAAAGTAGTTTTCACAAATTCGTAAATATTTAAAACCGCCCAAAAGATTAAAACATACATAATTAAATATGAACCTGTTTAAACGAACCGATTTAACTATTAAAACATTTTTTAATAAATAACGATGCACGACAAAACAATTAGATTAAACATAAAACGTACGTAATCAAAATCATATGGGAAATTACCCAAATTTCGTGGAATGACACCTATAATAAAATTTAGTTAGGTATCTAACCGTTAGTTAACTGCGACATACATAGGTAAGTACATAATTATGTGTAATTGGATCGAGCAAAATGGCGCAAGTAGCGTATTAAAGCGAGTGTTAAAAACGTTCAATAAAAAAATCGTCAAAAAACAATTTGTTCGCTTTTCACCGTCCATTGTCGAATACATACGACGTCTAAAATAAATCTCCACAAAACCGTTCCGGAACTATCGTCGACCATTTAA
Source organism: Rhagophthalmus giganteus (assembly GCA_036326145.1). Classification (NCBI taxonomy): domain Eukaryota; kingdom Metazoa; phylum Arthropoda; class Insecta; order Coleoptera; family Rhagophthalmidae; genus Rhagophthalmus; species Rhagophthalmus giganteus. Next base: position 2,082,582 of record JARFJA010000099.1, on the reverse strand, counting down.
ATTACACTACTTCTCAATAATAAGACCATTAAACATAAACACGACCTTGTCCCAGATTTCGAAAACTTCTCAATTTTAGAACCAGTAGCCGTTCGAAGCGCAATTAAATCGTAAAGCCTATAACTGCGTTTAGTCTCGAAAATTCGTCTTAGTTTACGAAGATCGTACAACAAGACTTTTATAAGGGCACTAGGATCGGTCTACTTTGTGGCATTCTGATTTCAAACAGAAAACGAAACTAGATTTATTACTTTACGCCTGTGTCTCTAGAAAATTTCTATTTCGTTGGGACTTTTGGGCTACCATAAAATGAATTTAGTCCGCAAGCCGGACTCCGTCGTAAACTAAAACCGTAGAAAGTAGGTTAAACCTGTCAGTCCCGATCATAAATTATCGCGAAGATTTTGAAAACGTTTTCAAGCTCGTTTCGTTAATAACGTTCGAAAAATAATAAGGTCGAGAGATTTCCGTTTCGAAAAAATCAATTTAACAGCATCCATTAAGTTGCATAATACATTCATCCCGCTTTCGGTTTCAATCAGACCCGTTATCAATACAAGGGTTGGTATTATTTCACCCTCGGCCCCCTTGTAGAGGAGTTCTTGGCCGACGTGGTTGCTCAGTGGGAACGTTGCGGCCGTGCCTGGGGCAGAGTCCACGCGCCCCAAATCCGGCATCCCACGGGGTGAGTCAGATGGATTCACAATACCAAGGGGCAGAGTCGGTTACCCTACTTCCAATTGCACCCCGTATGCATCCCGGCTGTCGTACAAATCCGTCTGTACATATGCAGATAATAGATTTTTCAATGCTTCTGTGAGAATTATACGACTACGGATTTAGAAAGTGATGGGGCCAACAGTCGATGTTCGTCCGAATTTGATTTTTTTAAATTCATTTTAAATTCTTGGAATTGTTCTAAAACATTTTCAATAACCGGTAGTTTTACAAACGAACGCCTTTAAAAACTGTACGTACGCCAATATTTTCTGTTTCGTTCGGATAAATAAACTTATTAATTATGCAAAATAGGCCGATTTTTGAAACGCACTTGTTCATATTATAAAAATCGACAAAGCAAACGTGTGTAAATAATTGTTCAAAGACTTACCCCGATGACTGAAGGCGTAAACGTCGATGAACGTCAGAATAAAGTCGATCCTAGAAAAATAAAAAAATATATAAGTATTAATAAAGTAGGTACCCAGGCGGCACACTGACGTCATAATGTCGTCAATTATTGGTAATTATTCGTCGGCGACGTCGTGGATCCAATAAGTGACGTACGCACAACGACACTTTCACGACGAACATTTGACGTCATTAAAGAACGTCGTTGAGACGTCTTTGTTTGGTCATTTCAAAGTCCTGAAGTTTTCATATTACGTTAATTGAATTTGAGAAAATAAAGACGTTTTGAAGCGTTAATTTAAGCGTAAATTACTCCTAATTTTTTTTAACATGTTCATGTCTTAAACCAAAATTTTAACTAAAAAATATATGAATCTATTTTGTAATTATGCTATATCGCGTCTATGCGATTATTAGTAATAGTTGTATACGTTATAAATACGCTAGTATACAACTAAACTAGTAAGGAAACTCGCATTCGGTTATTTATTCTAATTGTGTACGTCAATGGTTAGAACTAGTTCCTTTAAAGTGTCACGCCACTGTGCATACCGATCGCGCTTTGGTTTACCAGTTTTGTTAGGTTAGTGGTTTTACTTTGCAACGAGTTCTACGTTATAAATTTGTAAATTGTAAATTTTGATATAATTTCTTAACGGCAAGTGAAAAATTAATCAGCCTATCGTCACCTAAAATTAAAACGAATAATTTTAAATATTTAAACAACCGGAAGAAATATTTTTTACAATAATTTTACAAATCATGGCTTAACAAGAAACAAACTGTACTTATTTCTATAGATTTTAACCTTTAGGTGACTAGGTTATTTTTGTGGCGCGAGTGACCCCCATTTTATTATTAATTTATTTAGATGTCTTTTGATGGTGTGAAATTTTACATTGTGCGACTCATACAACCAGAAAGCTTTTTTAGGCTCTATCAAATAATCCCAGAACTCGTGGACACATTGTATATCTTATATTATATTTACCGCTTACATCTTATCTTAAACATATCGTTGTATTACTCGTATATAATAATAACAACGACATTTGGTTATTAAGTAGGTAAATCCAAATAATTTTGTGTTCCTTCTTTGATATATTAACGTACTTTGTTTAATTTCTTAGATTTAGGTTCTTTGTTTGTACCTTCATTTTTGTAATAAAGTAATAATTATACTGAATGTATTTGTATTTTTTTCACCTTTAGATGCGTCATTAACGCCTTAGGATTACGTCAATAGGACGTCAAATCGTCGTCCCATTTAAAGAAATTAGGCGTCAATTACTTGTCTCAAGTAACGTACTAGATTGGTCATAATTTGACGTCGTTGGACTGTGACATTAACCCGTCATATATACGTCATTTACGACGTCCCCATTGGCCCCCGAACGGCTAATAATTGACGACATTATAACGACAGTGTGCCGCCTGGATAACAACGTGCAAATGTACATATTATAAAAATATGATTTTTCGAACAACTTGACAAAAGCACTTCTATTAATTTTATACAAGTACCAACAAATTAAACAATAGAAAGTAGAGCATCGATACGTATTAATTCGTATGATGAACCAACACCGAAGCTATTTCCAAGAAAAAAATATAGGTAAAGTATTATAATAAAGTAAAAGGGCGGTATCTTAATAAGGGAATTTTTAATTAAAAATTAGCGAAAAATGAACGCCTTGTCCCCTCATTGTCAGTTAAGATGATTGATAATCGAAATAAAATAATTTTGATAATTCAAAGTATGATAAAAACGCAATCTCAAGTTTTCTTTGCCTAACAACAACTATCAAAACTAATTTTAAGTACCGGTTTCGTAATCAACAACTAAAATTAATTTAAATTTAAGGCGTAAAATCTGTTAATTTTAAATGTCCTTTTAATATACGTTATCGCCGTGGAAACGCATGAAAATCTCGATTGTGATTGGTCGTTAGATTGTTAACAGGTCTTCAAAAATAACATTTGCTATTTGTTATGGAATAGACCCCCCCCTAAATCATTGTTACAACAACGTGTTGTCGCAGTAACAATTAACAGACTTTAAATTCTAAAGTAATTTTACGTTGGTTAATTTAATAAAATATTTTTTTACGATTGCGCCTTCGTGTAGGACACGTATCGATAAAGTTTGAAATAATAAACGGCATAAATGAAAAATCTCTTCTATAGGGTCGCTTGTCAATTTTGTACACTTCAGATCACACGTATACACATATTGTTAATCAAATCTCTTCACTAGGGTCATGTTCAAGGGACAAGAGCTACATTAGAGGGTACATACTGATTCTGAGGGGATGATCGCCCTCTCTCGCACGCAGTAGCAGATCAAGGCGACCCGAAGAAGAGGTGGGTTCATATTTTGTTGCTAATTTAATCTTGTCAGTTTCGCCTCGGTTCCTAGTAACTGCACAATTTTGCATTAAAAAATCGAATTCCACCTGTATTGCAAAATTAAATAAAAGCCCGACGTGCGCGTCTTAAAATCATAAACACTACATAAGAAAGGGCGTCGTTTAAAATTAAAATAAGTAGGTGCATAGCGGCGCTCGAGCGATGTACCGATTAATTTTCGGCGTAATGCAAATTATTAAAAATGCCTCACCTTCTCATTTTAAAACCTGGTACCGAATAATGATGAGCCGACAAACCACCAACCGAATGTGGTATCCTGTTTAGTAAGCCTATGTACACATATGCAACAACTTCTAGTTCTAGCGTTAAATTCTGTTTGCGTCACAAAATGTTCATCGACGCGCGTTTTGTATGATATCTTCAATTTAACATAATCCGATATTTTTTTACATATCCATAAAATTAACTCCTTCGAATATCGTTTAGCCGTACACGATCGACCGGAAATTACGATCAAAAATTATTGACAAGCCGGAGGTTAATCGGTATTTTGTTATCAAATAAAAATAATTATTTTCTAATTGTAAGCCAAACAAATCCTGAAGTGCGACTTATTTATACTTTAATAAGAAGAAAAAATCAAAAACTGCAACGTGATAAATTAAAACCAAGAGAAACTTTCTTGATATAGTCTGGGGCACTCCGAGTTAGACAGTTCGGAAGATCAAAAATTCGCTTCTTAAGCAAACTAGCGTGTGAGCTAGAGAAAGATTATAAAATCCGCTTTAGATCGTAACGTCTTTCTTAAAATACAGTTTGAATACTTCGAATGATGTACTGTTTCCGTTATTTTTAACACTCCGTTAGAATACATTACGTGAAACGTATGAAAATCTCGATTGTGATGGGTTGCTAGTTTTTTTTTAACAGATCTTTAATTACGGAAATGACACGTCATATAAAGCCGTTTGTTAAACAGTTGTTAGATAAAGAGTCGGGGTTCTAAGCGGCGACTGTTGCTAAAACTACTGCAACTTAATTACAGTACATCCACAATGGTTAATTTGTAATTATGTAGGTTTATTTTTATAAGGTTGTTGTAACCGTTTGTTTTTTTTTTTTTGAAAAAATAATCGAATACTTATTCACTCCCGCCATAAATAATAAAATAACATTTGAGAACTGCAAGTTCTCCGATTATAATTGCATGCGGTGAAATTTGCTTTAAGTCGCATCAGACAAACACGCCGACTAAGTAACCGCGTTCCCGGAGTGCCCCAGACTATAACAAAGACGTCCCAAGATGGCGAATGTTTTGTCGTGCTTTAATTTTCGCGCAAATTGTAAAATTTTGGACTTCAGCATGGCTTAACGAATTTGAATCTTGTTTTCGGATTTTAAAATTAAAGCGCGCTTGGTTTTCAAATAATTTTCGAATTTTACAAAACAGAAGAGGTAATTTGTTTTTCCTGTAACATTCGAAAAGATAAAACGTAATAAAAATTAATTCATCAAGAGAGAAATAGCAGATTATGTAAACAAAATTGCTCTTTACCTTTTAATTTACCTGCTCATGACGAATGATTACAATAAACAAAATAAATTCACGTTATATGAGTAAAATTTACGAGCAACCAAGCATTATTTTCCATTTGGCGTACGTCATTTTTGGCTATAATTTTTAAATTCTTGTAACTATCGCAATAACAAGATCGAGAACAAGAACAAGTATTTCCTTAAATTAATTTCCACTTACCCCGACACACCTTACTGTGTTACAATGCGAAATTAAATGCGATTTTTATAGTGAATCGCGGCCACGAAAATTTAAAAACGTCGCTCTCGTTATATAGTAAAAACCTACAAAAACGGAAACTGACATGACTTTGTAAAATTTTCACTTTATTACAGCTTAAAGTGCAACAAAAATGTATCTAGGGAGGATAAGAGTGGGGACAAACGGACACATTTACCAACTACTAGAAAAATATAACTGTATCAAGAAAAATAGTATAAAACAAACATGCGATGCACCGTATGCGGAAAAACCGCAATTGTATGTTTTTATTCATTGTCATTAATCATTCTGTTCACGTACAACTATTCCTCATTTTTCGCGATTTCTCACTATTCTGTAATTACAACAACGCGCATTAATATAATTTTTGAGTTAAACAGCATGTAAATCATGAGTTACAACAAGTTCGGCCGAAATAAATTCAAATTACTTATATTAGGGGGATCGGAAAGTAATGTCGCTTTCTTACATTAAATTCAAACGAATAAATTTTTAATAAGTTTTTATTTTTAATCAATGATATAATCACCCTCGTTATCAACAACATTTTGCCATCTAGTGTGCAAATTTTCAATCCCGGACCGATAAAAATCAATTGGTTTTTGAGTAAAATATCTCGAGATGGCATTTTGGACATCATCCAAATTTTCAAATTTTTTGCCACTGAGAAAATGTTGTAGGGATCGGAATAAATGGAAATCCGAGGGTGCGATATCGGGCGAGTATGGTGGGCGAGGCAGTACCTCCCACCCCAATTCATTAATTTTTTCCAGTGTTCGCCTTGCATTGTCGTGTTGCAGAATGACGCTCTTTCTGTTAACAATCGCCCGATACTTTTCGATTAAAGATTGGTTCGCTCGATCCAATTGTTCACAATAAAGGTCTGCATTAACAGTTTGTCCAGGTTTCGGCACTTCAAAGTGAACAATTCCGCGAATACTCCACCAAACACACAGAAGCGCCTTTTTGGGATGTAAACCCGGCTTCGCCGTAATTCGTGGTGATTCATTTAGAGAGAGCCACTGCCTTTTGTGTTTTGGATTATCACATAGGACCCATTTTTCGTCTCCAGCGGTCAAACGATCAAAAAACGGTTCTGTGTGGTGCCGTTGAAGCAATACGTTGCATGTGATGGATCGGTTGGCTTTGTTCTCTTCCGACAGATTATGGTGGACCCAAACACCTGCTCTGCTTATTTTTCCAATCTGCTGTAAATGTTCCTGGATGGTCGACCAAGGTTGGTTAAGGGCGTTTGACAGTTCCTCAATTGTTTGACATGGATTTGCTTCCACTTCTGCCCTTAGCATGTCGTTGGTCTTCCTGATCGATAGGAGTCAAAGAGATCAAAATTACCGGATCTGAACTTGGAAAACCATCTTTGACATTTACGAACGTCTAATGCACTTGCGTGTTGCAACTGTTGCGTTACTACCCTTGCGAAACTCAAAAAACATACAATGCCGGATATGCTCTTCTGGTATTTGGCTGGCCATTTCACTCCAAATTGCAAAAAAAATGTTTAATATTAAATTATTTAGAAGTGAACAAGTCACAATAACCTTAAAATGACTTTGGCACGCCTTCGAGATACACAATGAGCTGATAAATGACAATCAAATATCGACATGCGCAGAAACGACATTACTTTCCGGTCCCCCTAATATATTGTTACACCATTACATTGTAAAATTATTAGGTACTTAACGTCACAAAATAATTAATTAATTTATGTGTTCGTTTGCTATTACCCAAGTAGCAATAGATATTGGCTGATGATTGGCTCAAGATTGAACCAATTTAGGAATGGTGCCGTTATATTCAACCAATATTGGTCCAATATTATTATATAAAATTAGGTCAATATTGTAAGTGCATTATAATTGCACCGATAATGGTCAAATATAATGATTACTTTGTTGAGTCAATAAAAATTCCAAATGTTGAACCAATATTGCTCTTCTACTTCAATATTAGATAAACTGATATCTAGTCGATGTTATTCCAATGTAATTAATTCTTTTTTTATATTTGATACAAAACAATTTTGGATTTGCGTCATGTTTTATAATCGTAAAATGATTAATACTTACAATTAAAAAAGAATCATATAGTTTATATCGTTTATATATCAATCATATATATCTATATTTTTTTATTGTTTTTAAAATTGTGCTTCCGCAACATCACGTAAATTATTATAAGTACAGCTTATCCAAACCTACATGCAATCCACGTCATCAACGAAAGGTTACTAGATGATGTCGTTTCACACAATGCTGTCACTTCGTACCTCGTATTTTAACAGTTTTAATAAATTGTAGTCTTTCTTTATACCATCTAATATGTGCGCAAGTTAGCATTGCGCTCTTCCAGGTACTAACGTAGATAAGCCCAAAGACACGTGACCGTGTGAATGTAATAAATAAGGTAGCTGTGTAACGATAGCCAAGATTATTATTATATCTTCCATCCTAGCAAGCGGGTCTCTTTTTAAAAAAGCTCCTCGCGGACTACGGATGTTAACTGGCGCAGTCGGTAGGATCCATTGCAGACGGAAGCACCCCTTCTAAAGAAGACTTTCGAACGATTCATCGTGAATCTGCAGTGATCCGACAACAACCCCAACAAGGATCCATTGCAGACGGAAGCACCCCTTCTAAAGAAGACTTTCGAACGATTCATCGTGAATCTGCAGTGATCCGACAACAACCCCAACGAGGACCGGACAAGCATCGCCGAGGACTCAACCCCAACAAGGATCGGACAAGCATCGCCGACAACAACCCCAACGAGGACCGGACAAGCATCGCCGAGGACTCAACCCCAACAAGGATCGGACAAGCATCGCCGACAACAACCCCAACGAGGACCGGACAAGCATCGCCGAGGACTCAACCCCAACAAGGATCGGACACACATCGCCGACAACAACCCCAACGAGGACCGGACACACATCGCCGAGGACTCAACCCCACCAAAGCACCTGGACAGCTTCGCCAGCCGCAACAAAGGGAAATTAAACGGGACATGAAGCGCTGGACAACCTTGTAAGTCGCTCTATCCTTTAATTAACCAAAACAAAAAAAAATAAGAAACCAAATAAAAACATAATAATAAATTTAGTTATAAGCCTAAGTTGAAGTATATTATTGGTTTTGCTATCATCGGTCGGAGTACGCAATGACTGAATAGCTTCTCTAATAGTTTACAACAACGTCAGGAAGTTAAACAAGTAAAAATCATAAAAATCCCTAACGCGTAAACATTTCGCGGAAATAAAAGTAAAAACCTAAATCAACCTACTAACATCAAAATGAATAACTTCACGAATACCTATCTCGACGTCATCCCGAAATTCAACGGAGAACCACACTTACTCTCCGAATTCATACGTTCGACGGAATTGATCCTAAATCAATTCTTACAAAGGGACACACCAGATGCGTTCATCAATCTATATTTATTGAGCGCCATTAAGAGCAAAATAGTTGGACAAGCAAGCAAGATCATTTGCGGAAGAGATTTCCAAACTTGGACCGAAATTAAAGATACATTAACGGCAGCATTCGCAGATCAACGAAGTGAGACGACGTTACTATGGGAATTAACACACCTCCGCCAATTGAATGAATCCCCGAGGCACTTCCACGCCCGATGCATCGAATTACGAAGTCTACTATTCGCGCAATTAAAATGCAACGGATTAGAAGACGTTCAACGGAGAACGAAAAGTACAATGTACGACGACTTGACATTACAAACATTCCTCGCAGGACTGAAAGAACCCCTTGGTTCCATGGTCAGGACGAGACTCCCCAAAACAATGGAGGAAGCCTTAAAACATATAATCTCGGAAGAAGACATCCGCTACGTGCAAGGAAACAGAGTATTACAAAATCATCAAGTAACAAGACCACCACCTCCACGGAAATTCGTAAACTACCCCTCCAACCCACCAATGAATTTCCCAAAACCAACAAACAACACGTATAGGCAATTTCCACAAAACCAAATTCGACAACCAAATATGTCACAACAAATCCCACGCACGCAACCACCAAAATTTAAACCTAATTTTCATAATAATTTTCCCAATAAGACGAATAATTTCAGACCTAGACCCCAATCGTCATATCGCGTAGAACCAATGGACACATCATCCAGTAACTCATTACCAAAATTTCAACCTAAAAATTCCACCTCCGAAAGATTGTTCTACCACCATGTAGACGACAATTATGATTACGAACAACCGAACGATAATTACTATAATACCTATCAAGACCCAAACTATTACCCAAACGATAATTACTCCAACGATTGTTACGATTATGATTATAACGATTACGAACAATATCAATCTCATGACTATAATAACGAACAACAATACGACGAACAAGATTGTTACAATCAATTTCAACAAGACGTAACTGCCGAAAAGGAAAACCAAAATCAAAATTTTCAATCGGTTCCACCCCATCGAGCACCGACATAATTAATGTAAATACGATAGATTTATCCCAATTACCATACATTATTCTCCCCGAAATAAACTCAAAATTCCTAATCGACACAGGATCGTCGCGAACCCTTATAAAACCAGAGATCGCTGAATATTATTTTCCAAATTACATAAGAGACGAAGCATTTCAAATACAAACAGCCCATTCAGTTTCAACCCACAGCCAAACAATGACAATACCTTTACCTAAAACATTTAAATCCACTAACATCCACAAATTCTACCTTTTCAACTTTAACGATCGATTCGACGGATTAATCGGAACGGACTTATTATCAAAATTAAGAGCAAACGTCGACTTAGCAAGAAATTCCTTAACGACACCTGCAACAGAAATTCCACTGTACCTAGATAACAGTAATAGAACACCGGAAATTTTCGAGATAAACTTATGCCCACGATCAGAGATAATAACCGAGATTCCAGTAAACGACAGCAAGATTAGATCAGGATTCCTAGAATATGCAAGAATTAGCAACGACATAGAAATGCCAGCTGCAATAGTTTCTGTAAAAAACGGAAAAGCTATAACTACGCTTATCAACAAAAGTGAACGACAACAAACGGTTAAGATTACAGAACCATATCAGATCAATGAATACGAGTTAAATAACATCATCGAAATTAATCATCAAACTATTCCAACAACGAATGAGATAAAACAAAAACAACGAAGAAATTTGAAAAATAATTTACGAATCGAACACATGAATGACGAAGAACGAACAGTAATAACTAACTTATGCGAAGAATACAAGGATATATTTTATTGTGAAGGCATACCACTTACATTCACAAACCAAGTCAAACATAAAATTAAACTAACGGACCCTACACCAATTTACACGAAAAGCTACAGATATCCGCAAGTTCATAAACAAGAAGTTAACCACCAAATGAATAAAATGCTTAATGACGGAATTATACAACACTCAAGTTCACCTTGGAGTTCACCAATTTGGATCGTACCCAAGAAAAAAGACGCTTCAGGAAAACAAAAATGGCGAATTGTAGTTGACTATCGCAAACTAAATGAAAAAACAATAGGAGACGCCTACCCTTACCGAATATCAACGATTTACTCGACAAATTAGGAAAATGTCAATACTTTACAACCCTAGACTTAGCTAACGGATTCCATCAAATAGAAATGGACCCTGACGATATTTCAAAAACAGCATTCACCACCGAAAACGGACATTACCAATATAAACGCATGCCCTTTGGACTAAAAATGCCCCGCAACATTTCAACGAATTATGGACAACATCCTAAGAGGCATCCAGAACGAAACATGCCTAGTTTACCTAGACGACATCATAATATTTTCAACATCCTTAGAAGAACACATTTCTCGATTAAAACAAGTATTCGAAAGATTACGGAAATCAAATTTCAAAGTACAACTCGATAAAAGTGAATTTTTAAGACATGAAGTACAATACTTAGGTCATATAATTACACCACAAGGAGTAAAACCAAACTTAGATAAAATCAAAGCTATACAAAAATATCCTATACCGAAAACAACGAAAGAGATTAAAGCATTTTTAGGACTAGTAGGATACTATCGAAAATTTATTAACAATTTCGCAGCTATTACGAAACCTTTAACCAAATGTCTAAAGAAAGACGCAAAAATAATTCACAACCCCGAATTCCTAGACGCAATAGAAAAGTGTAAACATATTTTGACGAATCAACCAATTTTACAATACCCCGACTTCTCGAAACCATTTATATTAACAACTGATGCATCAAACGTTGCATTAGGAGCCATATTATCCCAAGGAGACATCGGAAAAGATTTACCTATATCATACGCATCACGAACATTAAACGAATCCGAATGTAACTACTCAACAATTGAAAAGAACTTTTAGCCATAATATGGGCGACAAAATATTTCAGACCATACCTTTACGGACGAAAATTCAAAATATACACGGATCATAAACCCCTTCAGTGGTTATTCTCTTTAAAAGAACCGAATTCTAAATTAACACGATGGAAAATTAAGTTAGAAGAATACGACTACGAAATCATGTATAAAAAAGGAAAATTAAACACCAACGCTGACGCACTATCGAGAGTTATAATAAACCCAATCAACACCAACCCCCTACAAGACAACGAATCAATCATCGTAAATTTCGACGAAAATATAGATCACGTTATTGAATTATTAAATGAAGACGAGAGACAACTAAATACACCTGAACCAACCTTTATACCAACGCAAGTAATAAATTCTTCACCTGTACCCGTACCACTAGCATTGCATATGCCCGAATTAGAAACGGAGCCAACGACATCAGAAGTTTCACAAGGAACCACATTATCCAAATCCACCTTCCAACTACCAAATTGCAACGAAGCTCTAGATACTAAAAGGAACCAGATCATATTTGTGAAAGTATACTTTAACCCTTCAGAGCCGATAATAACAACAAAAGAAGACAACAGAATTATGTATTGCGAAATAGGACAAGAAACGATGACCAACGATATCGACAAGATTCTAAAAGAATATTGCGACCCGAATAAAACTTATTATTGCCACATCGAAGACCCGAGCGCATATAAAACCCTATGCACCAGAATCGATTTATTAAACACAAAATTTCGACCAAAATTTCATCGCTGCACGAAACGAGTACTGCACATCACCATCGAAGACGACAAAAAAGAATTAATAAAATACAACACGAAGGAAAAACAAACCATAGAGGAATACAAACCACACTGGATAAATTAAAAATTAATTATTATTGGAAAAAAATGCAAGAGGACGTAGAAAACTACATTAAAAACTGTACAATATGTCAAAGAACAAAATACGATCGAAACCCCGTAAAAGTCCCAATACTTACAACCGAAACACCAACCAAACCATTCGAACAATTACATATGGATGTATTACAAATAGAAGGTTCATTATTCCTTACCATCATTGATGCATTCACAAGATATTGCAAGGCTTACCCCATAACATCAAAAATAGCACCGAAATAGCCGAAAAATTACTAGAACACATATCCACATTTGGAATACCACAAAAATAACATGCGATCAAGGAAACGAATTTAAAAATAATGTTGTATCAGAAATACTAACACTACATAAGATCAAGATCCACTTCACTACCCCCAAACATCATGAATCAAACGGAATTATCGAAAGAACACATTCAACATTAATAGAAATATATAGAATCATAAAACAATCACACAAGAACGAATCCCCTAAATCGACAATGAATTATGCCCTCATAAGTTATAATAACACCGTGCATTCTGCTACCAAATTTACTCCGTTAGAATTATTAACAGGACACACAGCTAGCAGAGACCCTTTCGACCTATTCTTAAACTCTAACTACTTCGAAGAATATGCGAACCAACATAAAACCAAGATGAAAAATATATACGATCAAGTAAAAGAATATTCTCAATCACACAAAGAAAAAAACTACGACATACGTGAATCGGAAAAGAAAAACCCCACAATTTAAGATCAACGATACCGTTTACTATCAAACTAACGTCCACGAAAACGAAATAACTTCAATATTAAACATTCATACTACTTACGGACAAATAGTTAATATTTTAAACATCATGCTACACATAACCGATAATATTAAGGACGCAATAACATTCGCAAAATTAGGAATTACCCACACGTCAATAATAGAACCGCAAGAACTCCTCGACGGATTGCGAACCATCGATAAGAAATCAACGATCTACAAATTACCATTACCAATCGACGAAGATAACGTCCCCAACTACGAATCAATATTAAAGGTAAAAGCCTACCAAAAAGATTACCGAATAACTTTTGTACTAGAAATACCTCTAACGAATCAAGATAAATTCGAATACTACAGATTAATACCGATACCTATAAGAAATCATCTAACCTTTCAAATAATCATCCCCAATAACCCATTCCTCTTATTCCAAGAGCGAACGTATATATCAACGAATGAAGAATGTCGCGAATTTAAAGACGAATTTTATCTGTGCGTAAAATCAAATAAGATACAAGACACTACCCTTTATGTGAAAAACAATTACTGAATTACGAAAACCCGAACAATTGTGAACCGTATTATTTTAAACTAGAAACTATTAAGTTCCAACATATTAGTGATAGTGTTTGGTTATTAGTGACGCCAAAAGAAACGATCGCGAAACTTAAGTGCGAAACATACAACGATAACATAGTTCTAAATGGTACCTATGTAATCGAATTAACGAAAGATTGCGAATTCAATGTAGATGATAAAGTTTTAACAACAAATGAACCAATCACCAAATTCACACCAATATTAAAAATACCTAATGTAAAAATGTTAACCGATTATAACGTTAGCCATACAGAACTACCGGAGCTAGATTTAAGCAACGTAGATTTAACCGATACTAATAAATTAAGAACTAAGTTAGAATTGTTACCAAATAGGCTACATAAAAATGTAAACATTAACCATTGGAATCATGGAAATACTATAATTGTAATTGTACTAATAATTTTAATCATAACTATTATAATAATTATTCGTTATAAGATCTTGAAGGTTAAACCAGTCGATGAACGCAATGACACAAAAAATCCGGGAAACAATGATATCATACCATTAGAAGAACTTCGAATTTCAATGAACCCGAAGTCTTCCATCTAAGGATGGAGGAGTTAGCATTGCGCTCTTCCAGGTACTAACGTAGATAAGCCCAAAGACACGTGACCGTGTGAATGTAATAAATAAGGTAGCTGTGTAACGATAGCCAAGATTATTATTATATCTTCCATCCTAGCAAGCGGGTCTCTTTTTAAAAAAGCTCCTCGCGGACTACGGATGTTAACTCGCAAGTAAATCATCTATAGATTATGCCACTTTCCAAACTTTAAACCGATTTACAAATAAACAATCTAGTAGCTTTTTAATGATGACATGAATTGCATATAGGTTTGGATAGGCCATAGGTATATGTATTTTTATTTAATTATGTTCTCGATAAAATTATGCAGGTATTAAGTTGCAAAAACGAGATTTATAAACAACTGTTTAACACCATAACAAACCGGCCAGATTGGCTCACGTCAGTTAGTTGAACGGTCAGACTTTTATTGATTATTGAATTATATAAATTGGCCAGACTTCCACGCAGACAGCTCGGGTACAAATCTCGACAGCTCCCGAAAATTAAAAAAAAACAAAAAAACAAAGGTCGTAAAAAAGCAAAAAAATAGGTCAAATTAATCACTACTTTAAATAAACAAGGATGCTATCGATCATAATAACCATCGAAAGCGGAACGTCGAACTTTAAAACGGCCGTTCCGTGTAAAACGATCCCCGTTCCAAAATTCAAAACTTTCCTGCCCGATTTCTGTCGCCCTCCAATCTCCCAAACGACTTACTTCATTCGAACCTTTGAAATGTCGGCGTGTCTGCTTCTTGCCGAAGCGTCGTTAGAGCGAGCTTAGGCATTTTCTAGTCGCGTCCAATGTCTCTATTATGTCCTGATGAGGACATTCCGGGCAGGTATGGTCTGTCCTGAGGCGCTGCCTCTCATTAAGTCACGGAAGCTGCACACTGGCAATTTCCCTTCGCGCTTCATCGCAAATTACAGCCGTGACCGGAGTCCGGGGCCCCGGGTTCGGGCCCACCGCCCGGAGCTCCGGATCTAACCGGGCTATTATGAAAAAAATCATTTCGATTGCGATCGTAACGCGCCCGTTTATACGTTATTATTATTTAACGTTTGCGCGACGACGAATTTAACCAACCAACCTGCCGCGGTTCGAGGATAAAATTATTGATAATAAAACGAAACTACATAATACGAATCCGTAGGTTCGGGCAATTCCAGAACATTGTATAAACTTCTTATTCTTAAGTAAACTTTATGCACCCTTGAATATTGAGTTTTCTTATACAAATGGAAAACCCAAATTCAATTGAATCTTCACCACTTCAATAAATTGGTTATCTCTTTTGAGAATATTATAATAGAGTACTCTGGACGCCCGAGTATAAATAAAATTCCACGCTTTACGTTCGTGGTACGAATATGTGAGCTGTTTTCCATAAAATCTGCATGTAAAAGTTTACGGAGAACGAACGTAACGAACTAGTCGAAAAACAAGACCATTAAAAATCATCGAATCAATTATCCACTTAAAATTCCTTAACTTTGTTATGTCTTCATGGCTCGCGTAAACTTTCAGTAACTTTCAACCCTCAAGTTGGTAATAAATCTGGGGATATAAGTGGATGAAGCGTCTGTTTAACAAATTAGCTACTTATCACTTGAAAGAGTTTCGCCGCCTACTACAACAACCGTTATGAAACAAATTAAGGGCTGTTCCGTTTTCATGGAGTTCTTGGATTCTTTCCTCTTCGTTTAATCCAATTAAAACTGACTCGACCGCAGAATTTTAAGTGGGCTCTTGTATTTTCCACCGAACTACCTAAAATATTGGATTACTTATGATGTTCGCTTTCTCCCCCGTCTGCATAAGTTCCGTTTAAATTTTGATGTATATTTTGTGGAACATGTTATACACATGAAGTTGTTTGTCAACTTGTTCAACGAAATTCCGAAAATAATTGGGAACGTTTAAAGGGGATAATATTAATTTCGACTATTCTTAAAGACCGTAAGAGCTTGCTTTAATGGTTTCAAAAGTTGTTAAAATTCCCACATGTTGTGTCGATTTTCTACATTCATTTTTTTTCTTCTTTTTCATTTCAAATTCAAAAATAAGTTTATTTTAATGGCATTACGATTACATACTGTTGTTGGGACGGCATTGGTTTTTTTGGAGACACGTGGCGTTCCCACCTGGATACTAATCATGCCCAGACACTCGTTTCTCGTTTAAAATTCTGCGACATTCACAAACCACGACGCACATTCACCACGACCCAACCCCTCAAAAACATCTGAAAGCGCATTTTTCACGATTTATCGCCGGAAATCCAAGGAAAGACATTACAAAACCCTCACCAAATCAAAAACAGTCACAAAGCACCAAAACGAATTTTTAAACAATACCTAATTTAAATCTACCTAATAGAAGAAATATTTTTTAATTACGTAGGCCGAAGTAATGGCTGCTCGTGCGATGATTACGTGTTATTATTTCGCTCTATACTTATACGTACTGCTGTCCTTCCTAGTGTCGTTTTCTATTTTTTTCCAGTATAAGTGGTATTGATTTGATTGTTCGTTATCGTTATCGATCCTTCACTAGCCGCAACGAAATTTCAAAAAAAATCTGTACTTTCACCTTGTGCAATTTTTTCGAAAACTCCATCCCTTTTCCTCGAAACAAGTTGAATTTACAACATGATCTAATTACACAGACCTGCAACGAAAAACAATTTTGGGATTTGAGTATTGATTCTAATAGATTTTTGGATGCTGATTACGAGAAAAATTCCATCACGTCACGTTTTACTGATATTACATCAATTTTTTATTTTGCCACAAAAATCCCGAGAAATGCATTCGATGACCCTTATTCTTGCCCTTTTAAAATTTATTTCGAATGATTAACAATCGATTAATTGCATTCCTACGAATTAGTCAAACTAAAACTTTTATTTACGTACTAATTTACTAATTCGTACTGCACGGAAGCTTCGAAGAAAAGAGAAAAAGGTTCCACAAAAATTTATAAATATGTAAGAGTTGCTCAGAAATATTTTTTGTTAATATATAGTATCTATGACTATTTTTTTTCTAATACAGGGTCTTTCGGAAAAACATGGAAATAATATAGCTAGGAGAGTTAGAACGGTGAAAAATAAATCGGGTTTGCGTAATAAACATTTGTCCGAACGTCGTCCATTTTTTTTAAATAAATGGCGAAAAGTCTTAGTCGGAAAAAAAAGGTATTACAAAAAATGTTCGTGAAGTTAGCAGCCACTTTCTTGAATTTTTTAAAATCCGAACGCTAATCGTTAGTAAGTATTTGTAAGTCAAAAAAATTCGTTCGTAAGTATCATCCGAACGAGATAATCATATTTTAAAAATCAGCTGCTAACAAATCTCGACAGCGCCCGAAAGGGCTTACTAGCGACTTATTAACGATCGAGACCATTTTCGTTTATTTTTGAAAAAAAGTGGCTGCTGGCTTTTTTCTTAAAGTGCAAATGTCTCCGTCACTTGCGACTTACAAACGAATTTCTTTGACTTACAAATACTTACTAACGATCCAGACCATTTTCGTTGATTTTTGAAAAAAAGTGGCTGCTGGCTTTTTTAAAAAAAAACGCGAATATCTCCGTCACCTGCGACTTACAAATACTTACTAACGATCCAGACCATTTTCGTTTATTTTTGAAAAAAAGTGGCTGCTGCCGGGAAGTTAGCAGCCGATTTTTAAAACATGATTATCTCGTTCGGATGATACTTACGAACGAATTTTTTTGATTTACAAATACTTACTAACGATTAGCGTTCGGATTTTAAAAAATTCAAGAAAGTGGCTGCTAACTTCACGAACACTTACAAAAAGTAGTTTTCAACGTCCCGTATCTCGAAAACAGACAACCTTCGGACGAACGTATACTAGGGAAACCCCACTTATTTTTCAATGTTTTATCACCTCTAGCCACGTTATTCTGAAACACCCTTCATATCGATATAATTTCTAAAATTTGCAACTATTTCGACTATTTTTTCAGTTTCATTTTCTGAAAACTCTAGACGAATAGAAAAAAAATTGTGTTCGTATTCGTTATTAGCACCCTCAAAATTACCTCTTAGACAGCTGTCATATCTAAAAAAAAATCATAGTGACCTTAAATTTGTTGGCCTACGTTATTTGATGACGATTTGTTAACAGTTTTTATATTTGAAATCCTCTATAAATATCAATTTACGTTTTCTTACATTAAACTACCTAAAATATCTAAACCCTCTTTAATGCGTTGACATCACAATACCATAATAAAATGATGTCAGACCGTTATCGTTAGTACAACGAATATACTGATACAAAAATCCCAATTTTTCAGTAAAATGCGAAAGTTGAAGGCAATATAATAAAATTGTTCTTGACGTTTCGATTCATTGGGCTCTTTTATCTTCTCGTATTTATATCAGCGGCTTACCGATGTGGGACGAAACTTTATAGACGGAGCTTAAGAAAATCTTGGGGTAGAAGTTTGAAAGGAATATGACCTATCGCCTTAATTTCGTTATTTTATGACATCCTATTTGCCCCGTCGGTGCCGTCGGTTTATTATTGGAAATCACGACAAAGTACACGTACACGAAACGTAGGTATAATAGGCCAGATTTAAAAATTTATAACGTCAATACGTTTGCGGCTTACGCTCTTTGGCTATACCCGAAACCGTCGAAATTCGGTTACATATCGTAAAATTTTACGAGAGGAAGAGACGGTCGTTTGTTTAAAAATCTGTAACTAGGTAGTACAGTCAATTTAGACAAACTGCCTGTGCGTTTGTTAAGTTCTTGATCTTGACCTTTTCCGAAGTAAAACTAAAAACTAAAAATTTATAATATACTTTTGTATTATAAGCACTTTAGAATTTAACGATAATAATCAATGTAAAAAAAAAATAAAAAGTCAAAAACCAAAATGTTGGATAAATAGCTAGGATGCCCCTGAATTGTCCAAATTTTCATAAAAGCACGAACCGACATTACAATTACGTGTACGTAATCTACGTTAAAATTATCGTAAAATAAATTTCAAAACCAAAAGCTCGAAATACGTTTCTGTCCTTCGAAACGAAATACAGCTCTACTGTTTTAGCGTGGAATTTCAGCAAGCAGTAAGGAATAAAATGGTCGGTCACATAATCCTTACAATAGCGGCTATAGTTCGCAATAACCACCCCTAGATAAGAACAAACGTACCGAGTAGCCCTCATATCAAAGCGCTATTAACGTCCAGCTTATTTCGTACTGATTTACAATCTATTGCGCCGTCTTCTTTCAACTTGCTATTCCGCACGCAATTTGCAACAAGTGAAGGAAAAACAAAATACGCTCGCAAGCTTATCTTCGTCCATTTCACTTCAAGTGACCCCAGATTACGGTCGCATGGGCTATACGGTCTCCTCTATTTTATTTTACTTTGATTCTTATTTTATTTGGTGGAAGAATTGCAATTGCCGGCCCGCGGGCGGCCCCGCCGTTTTAACGATTCGGCATAAGTATAAGAATTTTGGCCGAATAAACCGTAATACGTGTACCTACGAAATTTGCGAACACGGGTTAACAACACGTCCGTCGCGATTTACACGTCCCCGATGCAAAAAAAAGTCGTAATTAATTTATCGTGCGGTGTGATCCATACCGCGCGGAGGTTAATCAACTTATGAATTATCGATGTCCGTTGGAATTTTAAAAATAAGGTTGTTCGGTTAACCCCACTCCGTTGGTTAATTACCACGAAAAAAAATCGACAAGTTTAATAATTTAAAGCGCGGCTTGTATACCAAAGGCACTTACACCGACATTTATTTCGAGCAATTTTAAAATAGGCGGCGCGGCGCACACGTAAATGTGATTTTTATAGTTAAGTAACCGTCGTTCGTTTCACGTCGAATAATTTTCTTGAGGAGGAATTCGCTTTCGGTTCGAGTTATTTTCGAGGAACCGTTAAGAGGAGAAAGTACCGTTTTCGTTGTTACGTGTTCGCCCCAAATTTTATTATAAATGGGCAATAAAACCCTTAAACGGCGAGTGTACGGCTACTCAACCCTTTCCGCACAAAAGTGAAAGTCGTATTTTAAATTTGGAACTGGACCGCGACGAGCTTCGTTACAAATATTATGGTGTCGTTTACCGTTACCTATGTACGTGGCTGCTACCCCCCCATTAGGTTGCAGCGAGACGAGTAATAAATTACGAGATAAAATAAAGCGACGATAAGAGGCGAATTTTTGCAGACGCATTTGTCAAGGTGCAAACTAGTGAAATTGGTTAGTAAGACAATGAGAACATTGCCCGTCTACAGATGGCGACTGATACGGTGTCCTTTATCTGTCTGTCGGAAGCAGGGCCATTGTTGCCCAACTTCGGTCATTAGAAACCAGATTTGTCAAAGCTAAGCGCTACCGCCTTACATTTTCGAAATTAAGTTAACGAACTCTAGTCAGGTACGACGTAAGGTATCGTAAATCACGTCAGGACGTGGAGTGACAAAGTTGATTGCTATTGAGCAAATATATCTTCTTTTTTTTAGGCGACAAAATGTGTGGCATAGAAACGTAATAATGGCGTTTGTGGGATTTTAAAAATTTTATGCGAAATAATGAAAAGTAAGCTTACGCCGAGGGGTCGGTAACTTATGTATTAGTGTTTTATTTGTTTCTAGAATGTAATGCAGAATTACGTTGAATTACTTTGTATTACTTTGAATTACTTTTGAATTACTTTTGAATTACTTTGAATTACACAATTATTCCAATACTCAAACCAGGCAAACCAAGCGATGAGCTATCTTCCTTCAGGCCAATTAGTCTCCTACCAATATTGTCAAAGGTTTTTGAGAAATTATTCTTGCAAAAACTAATGCCTATAGTACTGGAAAAC
Source organism: Rhagophthalmus giganteus (assembly GCA_036326145.1). Lineage (NCBI taxonomy): Eukaryota > Metazoa > Arthropoda > Insecta > Coleoptera > Rhagophthalmidae > Rhagophthalmus > Rhagophthalmus giganteus. The sequence continues at coordinate 2,061,168 of JARFJA010000099.1, read as the reverse complement.
GACATCATACCAAATCGTCAATTTGGATTCCGCAAACAGCATGCCACAATCGAACAAGTCCATAGAATTGTTGATAAAATACTAAAAGACTTCCAGAATAAAAGATATTGTTCGGCTGCATTTCTGGACGTCGTGCAGGCCTTCGATAAGGTCTGGCACGAAGGCTTGCTATTCAAAATAAAAAAACTACTACCGCCTGACTACTACACAATACTTAAGTCCTACCTTACCAATAGACACTTCTTAGTGAGATATACGGATTCTTTTACCTCTTTATTCCCCATCAACGCTGGTGTCCCCCAGGGAAGCGTGCTGGGCCCGCTTATGTACATACTGTATACTGCTGATCTACCTGCACCACAGGGGGCTATGATTGCAACTTTCGCTGATGATATAGCAATTCTTTCATCGCATCCTGATCTGCAAATGGCGACAAACTACCTCCAGTTATGCTTGTACAATTTAGAAGTTTGGTTCAAAAAATGGCGTATCCACATAAACGAAACCAAATCAGTCAATGTAACATTTACGCTGAGACGAGGCACCTGCCCACCTGTTATAATAAATAACAAATAAATACCGCAAGATGACACCGTCAGGTACTTAGGTATGCATCTAGAAAGGCGTCTCACGTGGAGAAAACATATCTATCTTCACCAAAAGAAAACAGCCGAGTCTAAAAATTAGGAAAATGTACTGGCTAATTGGACGCAAATCCCAGATGACATTGGAGAACAAAATACTACTTTACAAATCCATCCTGCGGCCTATTTGGTCATACGGCATACAACTATGGGGAACTGCGAGCAGGTCAAACATTGACATCATCAAACGATTTCAATCGAAAGTATTGCGCTCTTTGGTAGACGCCCCATGGTTCGTTCCGAATGAGATCATACGATAAGACTTAGGCATTTCAACGATAGAAGAAAAAAATACAAAAGTACAGTGTTCGCTACTTTAACAAAATAAGTGTTCACCCTAACTCGCTGGTCGAGGACCTATTAAACTCTGACGAGGAAGAACCAAGACTTAAACGATTCAAGCCAACAGATCAACCAAACCGTTTCGCATAATGCATAGTGGTGTTAAAGATATTGACTCAGTTTCAAATCAGCTAGTATTAGAATTAGAATATTAGAATTAGAATAAGGAAATTTTTGTTGAAAACTTTCTACATGCCTCACCAAATGTCAAATCATTTACTGGATGTCACTACGTGACAGATTGTAAACTTATAAATAAAATTAAAAAAAAAACTTTGAATTACTTTTGAATTACTTTAAATTACTTTTGAATTACATTGAATTACAATATTAATTTAAGTTTAAAAAAATTTTAATAAAAAAATATAAATATGGAGTAAATATAAATTTAAATATTATATTATAAATATCGGCACTTAATTAATTAAAAATGTGCCGGAACACAAGGGTTAATATAAAGTAGACGAAACCTTCAAGCAATGTGAGGTCAGTTTAGAAATTGTAAAAAATGATGAAAATTCGGAGACTGATCGAGAAAAATTGTAATACCTATGTATTTATTAAAAAATAAGCGAAATCAGAAACGAGTAAATTTTCCGTTAAAGAAATCCGATACGATTCTTTACTGAAATCCGAGAAATGGCGACCATTAACGATCGTCGTCTTTAATGTGCATTTACGTCTTTCTTTGCCATGCCATTCCAAAACTTTAAACTAAATATTACAAATATACAATTTAATAACTTTTTATGCACGACGTAAATTGGAATCTTTCGTGAACTATCTTTTCTTATCTAGACTAAATATTTGATAAAATATATTAGCGTTCTCCAGAACGTCCGATTTGGTTGGTAATGCGTCTGTGCAAACGGTGCAACTCGGTGTAATCTAGGCCATTCAAATTTTATTCCGATGCATATTATCACTACAAGTTAGTAAATGATGCTGAATAAATGGTAGTCTATCTTTGCCATGTGTGCAGGTAAATCATCGATAAAATGTTATTTTTGTGTAATTTTTATTGACGTGGTACATTAGAATAAAATTTGAATGGCCTATTATTTATTATTTTTTTTACATTATTTTTTTAAATTTTTAATAAGGAATCTGCTGAAAAATGTAACAAACGTAGGCGAGCTCCTACGAAATCGGAACATGTATAGATGATAACGCTAAAAATATGTTTCATTTGTTTATGTTTAGTCATAACGACTCGTTGCATGTTTCTATAAACGTATATTTTTGATCTATGAATAAAAAAATGTGCCCTTTATTTTATTTAACGGAATCGTTACCCTAATTTATAAAATAAATTAGGGTGACGATTAGTGTATTATATTATAATACTGTTAATTTCAAAACAATCGAGTATATCTTAAAAATTAAGAGTTCAATCTTTTATTTTTTTATATTTTAAAATATCTTTTTAAAATCAACTGTACCTTAATGCAAAGAACACATAAGTATTTATATATATATACCTACATTTGCATTTACATATACATATCTATGTACATGTCTATTTCTATATATTACTTATTTTATATGAAACATTCATAATAGGTATTAGTTTGAATTGGACTGAATTAGTTTATATTACATGTATTACTATGGTATTAGTTTGAATTAGGTCTGAATTACTTTGAATTACTTTTGAATTACTTTGAATTACTTGAATTACTTTTGAATTACTTTAAATTAGTATTACTGTGTATAAAATTTACTATAGTTACCGACCCCTCGGCTTACGCTTGCTTTGAATCATAACATCGATCGCTAAAACTAGAGCTCGTCCAGTTCGAGGTTGGGAGTGTCAATCGTAATAGTAGAGTTCGAAATTTTCTTACAAAAGTCGTAAGATACGAGTCATAAAGATTTCTAAACTTTGGATAGATTATGGTAAACGATCGACACTCCCGACCTCGAACCGGACAAGCTCTAACTTCGAATTACTCGTCGGTACATTTAAAAACTTTCGTTATAAATAAATCGTTAACGCAAGTTTCGCGTCTTCGAAAAAAAATAGTCAAAAAACATCGAGTGAGTACTTAACGCTATTGTCTCGCATCGTACAGTCGTAGACATAATTAATGTCGTCGGTAACGTGCTTTTCCGGGTGCGTTTTATAATACGTCTATATGCATCTATACGATTATGTCATACGTCTCCCATAATATTTACGCTACGTCTAGGTAATCAATTCGTTTAATTTACTCGCATCGAACGTTGTCGACGACGACAATTATGACCGTGACCGCACAAGCGTCGGAGTTTCGGATATTTGCGGCCCAAACACAACACCTCAAAGTCAAACTTGGCCGTTAATCGTCGTCGACTTTTCGAAAGGTCGTTAAATGAATCACCGGGAGCCAACTGCCGGGCCATTACAACCAAAAAAAAAATCGACCGCCCTTTTCCACGAAACTGCCCAACTATTGTCCCGACGTTCTTCTACGTTCGAAGTTTCACGTGGATGCCGAATTCGGCACGTGTTTAAAAACGGCCGAAGTGTTTCTTCGGAAGTTAATAAATACGACCGGAGAACAAGTAATTTCAAGATTCGACCGAAATGTAATGGAACATCAACTCGATTACTTGGTTAAGTGGCTCTGAAGGGCGGCAGTGCCGCTGTAACTCGCCAAGGGTCGCATGATGGCCTAAGGTGTCTATTATATGCCTAAGTACTCTTATATAACTTGTAATAGGGCACGGTATGGGCGTTAGGGAGAGGAAGCGTCCCATTATGACAATCGAAGATGCCTATTAAGGTGTTGATTACTTCGTAAGGCCAAACTTGCCCCCTCGTGACGTTACTCGATATAGCGTACAAATGCATTTTCTGAAATTCTAAGCGATTGGATACGCGTAATAAAGTCATTAAAAATGGTACACAATAGAACCATCACTGTAAATTAAAGTAACAAAGCGTTTAAAATTGAAGTATTTACGAACCGCGTTGGTTAACTTTTACATAGAAAGGACAATTAGGCTTGGTCAGTACTCGGTTTTATGTGTAGTTCGTTCACGTTCATAATAATAAGACCTCGAGAACACGATTTATGTACGAACGGAACGTAAACATACGAAATTACTCGATTAGAACTACGAAAGTGCCTCGAATAAAGTAAAACAGTGATATTTAAACGACGCATTTTAGACGATACGATTCGACATAATCGTCGCTCATGTTCTTCGGACTTCAAGCTTCCTGTGCCACCCACTGTTCCTGTGACATGATAAATGTCCTACTTAACGTCTTCATACTGAATGCCGAATCAACTATTCCTCCGAACATAAAGCTAGAACTACATACTAAAACCAGAAATTATATGCCTCGAACATTTTTAACGCTACATTAATGCCCCCGCTAAAGTAAACTGTGACGTTTTTAAATATTTGATTTCTGTAAAAAAACGCGTAAAAGTCCAATTGCATTTTAACGTCGTAATTAATAAATATACGTGACGATTTTTAAGCGCATAAAAAATTTAAGTTATAATTAAGCCGGTTAATGTTTAATTGGAAAACAAACGCTCTCGTGAGGGACGAAATTCGTGTACGATCGCGGTGTCGTTTTTGTAAGAAATAAATTTGAATTTAAATTCACAACAAAACGTAAATGTCGTTCGGAAAGGCGTTGTCTACAAAAATGCCGTTTAAACGCATTTAAAGCATTATAGTATGCCGCCTATTTACCTATTGTTTTTCATTGACTCTTTAAAAACATTTTTAAAAAAAAATGACCACGAACGTATTTGTAACACAGGCTGTAGGTATTATTTAGACGGAGAAAGTGTCCGCCCGCTCTTTCACAATTTGTTTGGGCTATTGGAACGCAAATACCTTTAAAATTAATCAATTTTCATAATAAATACAAAGTTATTAAAAACTATATCAATTATTAATCATTTGAAAGATAAAGTGTTTCTTTTCTTAACTAATCTACATAATTCCGATTGTTTCGAGTACTACTCGAAATAATTTCTTTGTCCACTATTTTCTGTTCACAAAAGGTCCCCCAAAAAGGTGCCTAATATTTGCAACCATCACTTGTAGCGTTTTAAATGGATCTGAGATTTTGTTCGAGATCTTGATAACATTTGTCTGATCCTTATACATTTCCCTGATAGTGTGCATACAATGGTGATTAATGTTTGTGGTCGTAAGGATTTGAATAGGAATTTTTTGGATAGGAGTACGGCAAGGATGCTGTCTGTCGCCCACCCTGTTTAAAATATACTTAGAATACACCTTAAAGGAATGGAAAACAAAATATATATCAATATATAATCAATATATATCACGTGTAAACAATCAAGATTCCTCACTATGGAAAATAACTAAACAGATTACCCGTAAACCAAATATAATACCTCCACCGAGGCACAACAACACAGACTTCTGCACCGATAGAGAAAAATGCGAAATGATGGCAGAACACCTACAAAATGTCTTCACAACAAATATTGCAACAGATAACACACGGCATACAAATAAAGTAGAAACCACAGTAGACACACTCATGTATCTACTATAAATCACGACAACATAATCACAACCGCACCACTGGAAATCGGAAAAATCATCAAAAAACTTCCAAATAAAAAAGCACCAGGCCATGATGAAATTCCAAATATCTTGCTCAAAAACTTAACACCAAAAGCACTAACCTACTTAGCAACAATCTTCAATATCTGCATTAGTATCAGCAACTTCCCAACTACCTGGAAAATAGCTGAAATACTGATATTCTTGAAACCCGGCAAGAAAAAGAACGATCCAAATAGCTACAGGTCAATCAGTCTATTGTGTACCATCTCAAAAGTCCTTGAAAAGGTTATCCTAGCAAGATCAAATGAGTATTTGCACGCCAACGAAATTATACTTCACTTTCAGTTTGGATTCGGACCTTTCCACTCTACAACACATCAGCTCCTAAGAATAACTGAAGCAATAATAAGAGGGTTTCAAGAAAAACAACACATTACGGCAGCATTCTTAGATATAGCCCAAGCTTTCGATAGGGTATGGCTGAAAGGAGTAATATACAAGATGAGAATTCTGGGCTTTCCCGAATACTTAACTAATCTAATACACTCATTCCTCACAAACCGAACTTTTCGTGTTAAAATCAACACCACACTGTCACAATTAAAACCTATTGTAGCCGCAGTGCCACAAGGATCAGTCTTGGGACCGGTATTATTCAATATATTCATGTACGATATACCCAATGCAGGAAACAACACCATTTCAATGTATGCAGATGATACTGCTGTCCTTACCCAATATCAAGATATTAACGTAGCCGTTGCAAAGCTCCAGGACTCACTGGATAACCTCTTAAGATGGTTCAGACGCTGGAATATCCGAATTAACTCCACAAAATGCCAGGTAAAAATCTTTACCCTACAAAGACCATCAGATCCCGAACCTATAATTATAAATAATCAACCAATAACATGGAACCCATCACACAACGCCGTCAAATATCTTGGGGTGCACTTAGACAGACGATTCACATGGAGCTTACATGTTAATAAAAAGCTACAAGAAGGCTATGCAAGAATTGCAATGTTTTATCCCATATTAACATGTTTAAAAATATAATGTTCTAAAACGTTGTATCATGGCATCATAATGTATGCCGGTGTAGTATGGGGAACTACAAGTAAAACAAACATTAAAAAACAAAACGCTTCAAAATAAGATCTTAAGACTTGCTACGAATGCCGACTGGTACATCCGAAATTCCCAACTTCATCGCGAACTAAACATGCCAAGCATAGAAGACTTTATAAAAAACTCAGTTAAGAAGTTCTTCAATAACCTCCATAATTGTCCAGCGACAGCTTATCAAATCTTAGCACTCAAATCAACAACAACGCGGCTGAAACCACGGCTGCCACAAGATATCTTACTCTCCGATAGTGATTAAAAGTGTTTGATAGTGAACTACTTAGAATAACCGATGCGCTTAGTGAAGTACTAATGTCTATATGTCTAAAGGTTAATGTAATCTTATTTATCAATGCTGTGAACAACCCTAGTGTGCTTAACCAGTACCTATAAAATAAAAAATAAATTCCTTGTTATTTACAGATGATCAAGTGATAATTTATTCCAATCCCAAAGAAAAACAACGTGAAAACATGTAATGACTTCTGATTAATTAACATGATGAGTCATACCCTAAAACTCTCGCTAAGAATTATACAAAATAGAATCTACCAAAAAATGTGAACTTATGATTGACAACTCACAATTTGGATTTCGAAGTGGCCTAGGTGCGAGAGATGTCCTTTTCAGCATGAACGTTACGTTACAGAAATGCAGAGAATTTCAGAAAACGATTTATATATGTTTTATAGATTTTGAGAAGGCCTTCGATAAGGTCCAACACGTGAAATTAATCAAGGCTCTGGCAGACATTAGACTGGATGGAAAGGATATTAGACTTATAAAGAACATTTATTGGAATCAATCAGCGGTAGTGCAGATAGGGGAAAAGCAAACGAAAGAATGCCCAATAAAAAAAGGTCTTAGGCAAAGATGTGTTCTCTCCCCGATTCTGTTTAACGAATATTCAGAATGCATATTTCAAAATGCTTTATGGGAACGAACAGAGAGTGTAAAAATAGGCGGTAATGTTATAAATAACATAAGGTACTAGCTGAGAGTTTAGAAGACCTCCAGTTACTCATTAACAGCATAAATGAGGAATGCGAAGAAATGGGATTAAAAATGAATATCAGTAAAACTAAACTTATGATAATGAACAATCCACCTGGAAATAGAACACAATTAACAATCAATCAAGCTGCTATAGAACAAGTTACAAGATACAAATGTTTAGGCTGCTGGATAAACACCGAATTAAATCCTGACGAAGAAATTAAAATCAGAATAGAGATAGCAAGGAGCACCTTCTTAAAATACGAATCTATGCTCTGTAATAATCACTTACAACTTCCACTAAAACTAAAATTTATTAAATGCTACGTATGGTCCACGCTAATGTATGGTATGGAGGCGTGGACTTTGAAAAAAACAATCATGAATAAGATTGATGCATTTGAAATGTGGATATACAGACGTACACTGAAGATTTCCTGGGTAGAAAAGATAAGTAATGAAGAGGTACTAAGAAGAAGAGGAAATGAAAAAGAATTAATGAGTACAATAAAAAGAAGGAAAACCGCCTATTACGGACATATATTAAGAAACGACAAGTACAAACTGCTTCAAACAATAATAAAAGGAAGAATAAACGGAAAGAGAAATGTAGGAAGGAAAAGATTATCTTGGTTACGAAACATACGAAATTGGACTGGAATGACAGCAGATTGCCGAAGATCGAGATCTGTTTAAAAAGTGATAACCGACCTCTGAAAATGGAGATGGTCTAGAAGAAGAAGAAGTGATAATGGTGGGTGATGAGTACGACATAGAGTATATGATGCGAAAGCTTGTAGATACCTATGAAGCAAATAGTCTGAAAATCAATTATAAGAAAACCAAATATCTAAAACAAAAGGCCGGGGAAACGATCTGCAAATATATGGAAATACAATCGTAAAATATGATGACTTCAGATACTTAGGAAATATAATATCGTCAGATGCAAATTCAAAGAAAAATATCACGAGTAGAATGGGACAGGCTAGACAAGCTATACAAAGACTAAACTCGCTGCTATGGTCAAAAAGCATGTATAATAACACAAACAACAAATAAATGCAGTCGAAATGGATTTCTTTCGAAGAGGGTGTAGAGCGTCGAGACTAGAACACGCGAGAAATGTAGAAATAAGAAACAGAATGCAGAAGAACTCAACATCCATAGATGAAATAGAGAAAAGAAGACTCTTGGACTGTATGGACACATACAGAGAACAAACACAGACAGATGGCCAAATCGAATACTGAAATGGAACCCGCCAGGACAACGAAGACGAGGTAGACCACCCGATACGTGGATAAAACAAGTGCAAGAGGACACGAGCGACAGCAATCTTGAAGAAGGATCATGGAACGACAAAGGCTACTGGCGTTTGGGATGCGAGAAACGGCATAGGTCGTAAAATACTCGCTATATAATAAAAAAAAAAAACTTGTAGCGTACTCAAATTATAAAAAAATGACAGATACAGATTAAAGAACCGATCGAATCACGCATTGGATTATTTACAATAACCCCTAAAATTAGAATTAAATTTTGAAAGCGCAGTGACTCACCAGAAATTTTAGTAATTCGCACGTTCACAGTTCGAAAACAATCACAACACGTGTTGTACGTATTGAACGTCCATTGCTAATAATACGAACGGCTATTAAATTATTTAAACAATTTATAAAAATGAAGAGCACATTTTAAACCATCACGCGTCCGTCGCGAACTGATTTAATATACTAAAACTCGAGAACTAAACGCTTGGAAGTCTCCACGCTTACCGCCGATAAGGACGAGCGTAAGCAGCGATAACGTCGCACGTGTGTGATTACAGAGTCAAGGAAAGAATACGAGATATCTAACAATTTATCTACATTAGGATTTATTCGGTATTAGGTCAGTAAGTAATAAGTTTTAATTTAAATTAAATTTCTTTCCTTTTTATAAAAATAACGTCAGTGTAACGAAACCATTATAAAAACATGTAGGTATTATAAATAATATTATCTATACACTTAATATGCAGGTATAGTATCCATCAATGGATAGTCCGTTAGTACAAAAATAAATTTTATAAAAGGTCTTAAATTAATACCTATACGAATTGCGTGTGAAAATATAAAAGTGGTAAGTAATAATTCAAAAAAATTTCTAACTATAACAGTTTTGGAGGTTTAAAAGCAAAATAAAAAATACCTAAATTATCTCGAAAACGGTCAATTTCTGAGGCTAATGACAAGATACATTTGTCTCGCCAAAATGAAGTTAAAGATTTTTTTTTAATAAAAATAAGCGATAGCGTTAACGTATACGTTCAAAAAACATTAAACGTATCGCGAAAAATAAATTTCAAATTTTTACTTTTTCGCTCTATATCTTATTCATTAACAACATTTGATTAAGGCTTGTCGCGTCAAATCGTAATATTTTAAACTCGAGAATCTCCCGTTTCTTTATGGACCATTACTTACGCGCCGCCCTGTGTGTGTGTGTATGTTTTAAAAGACGCCTATTTCGTTTTTTGTAGGTCACTTTTTACCGTTTCAGAATAATCACGAGCGATTACACGAGAAGTAACGAGCGGAATTTAAAAATTTAAACACTGTATTATAAAGACGTGACTTGCAAATGACACCATTTTGTTAATGACATCGGCTAACGGTTTATTTTTTTAATATATGCACGGGTGAAAGTATTAAATTATGACTTCATCATTCCTAGCCGCTGAAGATTTTTTACTCTCCACTTGAAAATGTACATCCTAAGTGGCTCTAATGATGTACAAATCACGTTCGTAACGAAAGATTATTAATTTATTAACGTCGAATTACCTGATAAAGTAGATTTTGTGAAGTCGATACGTCGAAACTGTAAGGAAAAATAACAAGAACATAAATTATAGGAAATTTTTCCTAGTTTATTTTACCATATGGACATTTTTATCGTGAAACGAGCCGCAAAGGAGATTCTGATGAAAAAACTTAAATTTTGGCACGTTTTGCCGACTTTTGACATGTTAATCGGCCAGTTAACGAATGGGGTTAATTTCTTAGGTCGCGACCGAATCTTTTATTTTTATGTAATGCTTCGACTATTATCGAAATACACATAATTAATAAATATACATATAATACATATAATAAATATAATAATACATATAATTTAAATCGGCGGAGTAGAGTACGTTTCAAAGTTTCATTGGCTAACATCAAATGAAGTCAAATTTTTGTTGAACTGATGATGACGTTCGAAAAAATTGATAGATGTGTTCTTAGAGAAAGCGACTCATATTGCGCAAAATGCACTGAAAAAAATGTTGATCGTAGTATTAATAAACGCTGATTATAGACTGTTATTTCGTTGGCACAATAAACATGGCGTATGGTTTAACGAAACATTATGTACACAGTTTTAATTGCTTTATCACGGGATTCATTAATGTTAAGAATCAGTATTTTTTTACATTGTAAGAATGAATATTTTTATTACATATACGAATTCGCATAGTAATTCCCATTAACAATCGGTCCAATATTCATACGTTGTATTCAAGTTTTATATTATTAACTAAGCAACTACACGTTTTATCAATCATTGATTAGAATCATAGTCTCGATGTATGTTTGATAAGTTAATTCAACGTAGGTTAAGATTGTGGCGTAGCGGTAGGTAGGAGACAGAATAATAATAGGAACTGTCAAAAACCAAAAAGAATTAATAAAGCTGTTTAAAAGTAATTACGTTGATTTCATACAAAAGTAACCCGCAAGATAATGAATTTATTCCACGAGCCAAACATTTTTTGACAATATTAATAACTCGCGTGTGTTTATCGAAGTGTGTTGATATTTCTGTAAGGTATGTATAAAATAAATTTATATAAATAAAGATACATATGAACTACACTTAAACTGGTTTTGTTGTAGCACAAAATGTTTTGAAAGTCATTAAACGACATCACATTGAGAGACTTTTTAAAAATTTTGATATGGGAACACAAATCTTGTTTGAACATAATCTCGAAGAATGGCGACAGTCAATTGGAATACCATCGATGGATTATTGGAATGCCTTTCGCAATGAGACTGCAATGAGTTTGAGTAACCCTCCATCTTCGAGATCCTCATGTTCATCTATCAGGACACCCACACCACCTGCAGACAAACTGCGGTTCGCACCTTATACGTTAAGATCTTCAAGTCCAAATGATAACATTTCAATCAAATTAGCAAATATTTTGAATGAAACTGTAAAAGGAACCACGTTGGTAGACTATTATAATAAATTTTCAAAATTTCATGACGATCAACGAAATTTAATTATCACCACAATTGCGCAATTTTTTGAAGAAAATGGCTTACAAATGACTTTAGCTACAAGCCACCAACTAGAGCAAGAACTTTTAGAAAGATTCCCCAACGAAAAATTGGTAAGATTCTTAGTGTTTTAACACCGGAATTTTTTAAAAAGTTTTTATTCCATTAACAGTATTACAGAACAAGCAAACGAGGAAAAATATATAACAAATTCTGTAATTTAAAAATAACATTTAAAACTGCGGTTTCCAACCATGTACTGCCGCAAACACAAAAAAAGGTCGCACAAGAGAGAAAGTCTAGATATGAAAAAGATTTTGGTAAGTAATTGTACTGTTTGTATTCGTACAATATAATTTAATGTACTTTGTTTTCAGTACCGGAAGACGACGTAGAGAGTTGCATAAAGGTTATAAAATACGATAATTTAAGCATAGAAGAATTTGATAACTGTTGGAAGACATGCATGCACTCAATACCGCTTACAGCAAATTAAAACGCTTGGCAATACCGCTGCTATAATGGACCATTGGCCGTTTTATAAAATCCCATCAGGTTTTAGATTGGTAAATATTTTTAATTCGCAATTACTTCGAACATAATTAATTTTTATCGTGTTACAGATTGATATGAATTTTAAAATTGCCTTTGAAGATGCCGAAGATGACCTTCTTAACACATTGCAACATTATTATTGTTATTGTTATTCACCTGTATAGTTATAATTCATTACATCGATAATTTTGTGTATTAAATATAATAATTTGATATACGTTAAGTCAATAAATTCCGTTACTAATAATAATAAGTGTTCATTAATAGAATAAAATGTCATAACTGAATAAATGAAACAAAATCATTCAGGCTATGAATGCGCGTTTATTCACACAATGAACATTTGATTGGTTAATAAATCCAGTTATAAGTCGACGAAACATTTTAATAAATGTTCATTAATACAATAAAATATTTTAATTGAATAAATGAAACGAAATCATATAGCCTACGAACGCGCGTTTATTCACACGATGAATATTTTATTGGTTAATAAATCCAGTTATAAGTAAGTCAAACATGTTTCGTTGGTTTAATGAAAGCGATCTTTGGACGAGTTTTAATGCTGTTTTTCATTAATTCAACGTACGTTTTCATTGTATATACATCAACTTTTGGTTCAATGTGGATGTTGGAGATCCAATTACTTTCTTATATATTTAAACATTCATTTGGTGAACCAAGAAGACAATGCGGCAAGCGTTTCCAGGTACTTTGACGAATTTGGCAGTAAAACTGTTTTGAGCTTGGGCTCATCAAAACCCGATACAATAACAATCGCAACGGTTTTCTCATACAAGACATGTGTAGGAGCTCACGTCGATGTCAACAAAAACTCTCCAATTTTAATCTGATTTCATGCACAATTGGCGGTAATCCGAGATTCCCTGTTTGTCCTCTTAAGGATCCGCAACTCTGATTACACATTTTTTTCTCGAAAACACGTTAACTCATAAAAAAATTACATTAAACTCGAGAATAATGAAACACCCAAGAGCTTCGGCAATATAGTGTCAAATAATGCATTTTCTTCTAAGAGGCTTAGAGATTCTTTGATAGGCCTTCAAAGGATGTATTAAGACTCTGAGTATACGAGATAATGCCGTATCTTGTTACTTAAAAACTAATGCTTTACGGTAATGACACGCCAGTTTTCCCTCGGGTCTATTTCCGTCGAGGCGAACTTTTACGGTGCGCGCACCTTGACGATTCACTATTTTGAAGAAGCATCGATCGACAGGAGGTTGGTCAGGTAAAGAAAGATTGTAGAATAAATTTCGCAATTCTCGAATAACTGTCAATTTTTAATATTTCCGAGATATTATACCTAAAATTCGCTTTTATATTTGAACCGGCGGCGTTTTTGATCTTCGACGAACAGATGTGCAGTGGCACACTTCCATACACAAGCTTAAAAGTTTTATCTTCATTCAGGTAACTTGTGTATGTATAAAATCCATACATATAAAACAAAAGATTTTACGTTTCTAACCATCCATCCAAACATTTTTACAATAAAATTAGCATTCTAAACCGGCTGGCGATGATCGTTCATTCACCACCATTCAGACAAGTATCATACAAAGTATCAAAAAGATATTAAAGGTTTTCGAGTTTAAATAATACATTGTGCCGCTTTCAGTTTGTGTCTGAATTGCGTACAGAAATACAACTAACCGGAAGCCGAAGGTGGCTTGGGAGTGAATGAAATTATTAAACAAACGTCAAAAGCTCCCTTAGGTTCTCTTAAATCTATCAACGGCCCGAATTACAGTCGAAAAATAAATTTCGTCGCACAAAAACGACAAATTATTCCTTCTCGTGATTTTCGTTTCGTTACGAAAGCTATTCCGTAAAACAATCGTAGGTACGTAAGATATTAGGTGCACACGTCGCCGTGCAAAATTGATTCCGCGCAACAACGCGCGTCCGTGCACCGAAATATTTCTATGGAGTGAAACGAGCTTTCATAAACCTTTAAGCAGACGTGAAATATATCTGTCAGATTAAGATCTTGTAAAACCGGTGAATCAAAGTAGACTGGATATAATAATAAAAGGAATGAAAACGGAAGGGTGTGATTCGCTTTTGTGAGGTTGGCAGTTCTGTGGGCACCTTTAATGTTTTCTATACACCATTTTTGCAGGCTCAAAGGGAAATTTTGTTAAACTCTTTTTAAAATAGGTGTTAGCTACTTTGGAGCGTTTTTTGATGGAGATCGTTAAATTTTTAACGCCTTTTAAAATAGGCAACTAGGACTTTGTTGGAAGTTTTATCCTAGATGTCTGCGTGTTTAATGGCGCGGTTGTTAAAATGTTCGACGTTTTCACTATATCGTAAGCAGTTTGGCGGGTTATATTATGTGCAAGAAAAATTGACGCCGGTCGAATAAAACAGATTAGACTCTGTTTGGAGATTTTTGGTACGTAAGGCGTGCGACGAATTGCGTAAAATTACTGAATTTTAAAAATGAAACGTTCGTAGCTATTGCGAAATGCTTTGAAAATGTGACGTCATCGTTGTTTATAAATAAGCACGAGATTTACATATTGTAAAAAAATAGTTTTGACGATGACGAGCACAAATATATTCTGAGGAGGTTAACAAATTTTCAATTCGATTGTTTTTAACGTCTTGCATAAAAGAAAGCTCGTTTTAACTGGGTAACACTAAAAACTGAAACTTTTTGATGGAAATTGTCAAAAAAGTTGGTTTTCGCGACCTATAAATTCTGTACCAAGTCGACTTGGGTACTTTACGCAAATATACTTATATATAGAATGATTCAACTTTAAATACTAAAAGTACAGGAATCGACAGACTACACTTCGTCCAAATCTATATGCAATCTACGTCATTAATACAAGGTTACTAGATGATGACGTTTCACACAGTGTTGTCACCTCGTACCTCGTATTGTGACAGTTTTCATAAATTGTAGTCTTTCTTTAAACAATATAATACGTGCGCAAGTAAATCATCTATAGAATATGTCACTTTCCAAACTTTAAACCGAATTACAAATAAACAATCTAGTAACTTTTTGTTGATGACGTGAATTGCATATAGGTTTGGATAAGCTGTAGTTAACAGAACAGCTAACAAGAGAACCTTACAGCTGACCGCCCGCCGATTTCGACGATTGTTCTTTTCTTTTAAATTTAAGTATAGAACCAAAATGAAGACATACTGTTCGGTCCAGCTAAGTTGACCGGTTGAAAGAATGTAACATCGTTCACAATATTATGTAGGTAGTTATTAATAGCAACCCGATAATATGCGCAAGTTTGCAAAACAGAATGATGATTTTTATATTAGCAAGTAAATCATATTTACAATGATTTAAATAAATTGTCGCAATTGCAATGCGACGTCCATATTCGAATTTCTCAGGGAAACTGTGTACTTAAGTACTAATAATAACAATCTCACACCGTGCCTACGATTAAAATTAAATCAAAGCAGTTACAGTGTCGTACGTAAAAGTGGCCGGTATAATAATGTATAATAAAAATGGCAAAATTGGCAATTGCGCGTTATGTACCTCTGCGTGCAATAATTTTAATTTAATTTGTATTTTTATGAATAAGCCCCAATAACATATTTCGATCGGCACGTTTATGGACTTGACGTAATCGTGCCGATGATAATGCCGATTTCATTCCCTTCCCGCAACGGTCAACTTAGCCGAACCGCACAATACGTGCAACTCCGTAACGAGGACGTGACGCCGCAGGAGCGACTAGATTTGTGACGCAAAAACGTAAATACAAAAGATATTTTGCTTATATTGTATTTTTAAATTTTTGTCATTTTTGGGTTTCGGCGGGTGCAAGTTGGACACTTGCCACAGGCGCATCACGTCCTCGTTATGACGTTACATACCTACGTGTGTCGGCATTTGATCTGATTCGTTGCGCACCATCTCGCAACCCAATGTGTTGAAACTGCAAATAGCAAATAAGTGGTAAGCCATTCGGCGGTAAGTAAAATACGAAGGGTAAATCTCCAAAAAAAAATGTACACAAAACTTCCAGGGACTTCCACAGACTTCCAGGGATTTTCAAGGATTTCCAGTGACTTTCAAAGACTTTCAGGAATTTTTAAGGATTTCCAGTGACTTTTAAAGACTTCCAAAGACTTTCAGGGACTTCCAAAGACTTCCAGAGACTTTTAAAGACTTCCAAATACTTCTAGGGTTATGAACACAAGACTTCCAACGAGAATTACCCCTTGGTAAAATATCTTATTAATTCACAACAATTCAAGACTATTTTAATCGAATAAACTTGTTTTGCCGAATACTATTCCTAAAGATTAAGTCGGTAGATTCGGATCAGTTTAACTGGCAAATATTAAGGATACCTATACAATAAAACAAAATGTCCGTTATTAAGAAGTGTCCGCTAATGGACAAATACATGACACGACTAATTATTATCACTTTTTTTTACTTCGAAAATAAAAAGCATTCGATTAAACGTGGAGACACGTATGTTCTTTTAAATCTTGGTTACCAATTAAATTAAACGGGGCTATATTCCTTATTAATTATTATCTAATCATTAATATCGAATATAATTCCGAATCGCCGTACAATTCTCCATCAAACATCTCTTTATGCAATGTTCGATAAAATGCATCATTTCCAAGAAAATCGTAAAAGAGGTAATTTGATGTGCATTACAACGAAAAATCGCTTATAAAAATTAAACCTTAGTATACGAGAACCATACGCTTCTCCGTGTTGCGGAAAGTAATCGCCAACACATCGGAAGTCACAGCGTCAAATTCCCGCGCGCAAGGATGCCGTCAACATGTTTTCCATACACAAAAGTACATATTATGTCCGTAACAAACGTCATTCGATCATAATAATTGGTTTGATTTTTATAAGCGAAAATCGGGGGCCGAGAGCGAGTGAAGCACCCTGTAGAAGGCAATATTTAAAAAAAAAACTGATGTAAATATAACAGCGATACAAATGTCTACATTCAAAAACCTGTTAAAATAACAATTAGGACCGGTCACAGATACCTCACTCGTTTGTTTCTAAACATCGATCGTAAAATTTTGAGTGCTAACACAATTTCACCGGTAACAAATTCGGCACTTGTTTAGCTTGAGATTTAAACAAAATTCAAAACGTCACATTTTACTACGTTCAAGTTTGATCTTAATAAATTAAACTTCCCCGACAATAAATTAATTAACATTTAAAAAAGTTAATCTAATGCATGTTCGTATGGGTTCTATTTCCATATCGAAACTATAAACCCCCCGACGGTAACTACCCTCGATTCGCCCCTGCTCATGTTTCCGGTTCGCAATAAATCTTTGGATACAGTTAATACGTCCTCTGCCCTTACTTGGCGAAAGTTCTCTATAACCAATAATAAGAAATAAGTTTCGCGGAGGATCAGTTTATTTACGGTGTAATTCGAAAAAATACATATGGTTGGATAAATATTTTATGAACAGCCCTACGTCTGTACGATTTAAATACTAAAAAAAAAGCCCTAAAAGCACAACTAATTAACATGCATAGCGATTGACACGTTTAGATAGTAACAATTAATGCTGTTTGTCGCAAAAAATGGAACGTCCGTCATAAAAGCGACAACACAAATAAGTTGTAAATCCTTTCGCTCAGCGCCGAATATGCATCACTAATATTGTACCTAAATAAGTACAAACGAATATGGGTTCCCTCTGCGCATATTTACCGTTGACAATATTTATTTACACATCGGCATTGTTAGGTAAAGGGGTGAGTCCGCTTGGGTCCTTAATGCTAATCTAAGGGGGTTGGATCAAAGGTATGTTCGGTTTACCTTGGTGGTGAAAGGCGAAAAGCAATAAATTAGACCCTAACTTTACCTTTACAACAAACAACAAACAAAGACCTAAACTGGCCAATTCCACGTCGAGAACCCGTGCGAATTTATAAGAAAATCCCCTTGTAATCGATTAATTAATTAATCGGCGCGCTTTTACTTGTAAATACCCGGACGAGTCCGTCGTTCATCAATCTATCTTTCCATCTCGATTCGGCTTTTTATGCAACAAAATAAATCTAAAAGACAAAAACGGTTTTTTTTTTGTCGCCAAATAGGGTAACAGTGAATGGGTCGTCATCTTGAGGACGATCTTAGATATAGATAAGTTCTTTTATGAGTTAAATGGGAGCATTACATGGAGATTATGGCCGTTCGGAGTATCTATTATTGGAGAAAAAGGATCGTTTTTTTGTCGTTGCCCGTAAAAACTGAAATAAATACTTTGAAAATGATCGTAATCTGTCTTTATAAAACGGGAACACAATATAATTCGGAAATTTTCGTCATTTAACGTCGACAATTAATATCGCAGTGAAAGTAAATTTCCGATTCGTTGTCGTTATAAAAACGTTTTGATTGATACGTTAATGTTTTGATGATATAATTTCGCACTTTATACTAATCAACTACTGTTAAATTGAATGCGAGGATTAATTTTGAAAACGGTAGCATCTGCCACGTAGCAACTGGCGACACGTCTTGGTCGATAGTCGAACTACTGATATCTAATCGTCATTCAACTTGGGATATCCAGCAGTAAATAATTTATTTATTAATACGCTGTTGTTGCAAGCGATTACTACAATAAATTCACACTTCGATTAATTGATACGTAACGTTTAAAGAATTCTACACGCGCGAAGCTGTTCGAAATTCAAAGCTTTAAATACGAACGGAAGATAGCGCTGTTATATTTCCCGTAAACGTCGAGCTCGACGAATAAGTTCGAAAATTTCGAGGGCCCCCCAAAACTAACAAATGCACGATAAAAACGGTCAAATAAAAATCGATCGTTCAACCAATTTGCTTCGGAAAAATTTATCGAAAATGTGGAACGCGTAAAACATTACGAAGAAAGTGTGGGAATTCAATTACTTAAGCTTTATTATTATTCGAAATAAGGGTGTTTGGATGGTTATTAATAGGCATCCATTCCTATACCTATTTATAGGCAGAATTTCCCCTAAAAATGAATTATGCTTCGTTCTGGTCGTTTTTTTAATCCATATTATAGTAGATACGTTCAATTTCGTCTCGTGAAATTGGTTTTAAAATAAAACGAAAACCATTTTTAAACGAATTCCATTTTCATTTACCGAAAATTTGGCCTATTATAATAGGTATACGATGAGTTGCATATTAATCAATAAGCATCCAAATTTGGAGACTGTTTTTTTTACGATAACTAGGTGCCGATAAAAATACAATAGAAATCCTATTTATCTGCAATGGTATAAAATTAGCAGTATTCGTGAGTAATACGAGATAATAAGATAAAATAAGATAAATTTACACCTTTATACCTTACACGAAATAAATACCTATAGACGTACATAAATTTTAATAAGAAAATCAAAACGCACGGTGGTTCATAAAAGGAGAATTTCTACAAACGAATTTTGAATAGACGCAAATAAAGAAAATTACCTACGAGGAAAAAACAGTTCAAATCCTTTCGCTAAGAAGTCAATCCGCTTATAATCCGCCACGTAAACATTGCCCGTTTCGGGCTCGCTTATTAAAACCGAATATTAAAATGGACGACAGCGAAAGTTTGGTCAATAATACGTTTGAAGTTTCTTGTCCGTCGTAAATAGGATTTTCCTCTCGTAAGTACCCCTTTACATCTTGCCGTGATTAATTTTATCTGCTTAAATAACGATGTGACCACCGAAAATGTCGACATTTCGCAATAAAACCGGTAAAGTATAATTTCATTAATTAAATACGACGTACAACTGTCAATTTCTTCTTGTTACAGAAACGCGTAATCGCCGGTGCCATGCCTGTCGCATATTTGGCCCAAAATTACAAAACATCGCTGACATTTCATACATGACAGAGTAAAAAATGTTTTCATTTGTAATAAGTGCTCGTGATCCCACAAATACACTGCCGTCGTCAACGGATGAGCCCGAAGACGAAACGTTAGATCAAGCTATATCGAAACTGCCGTTTCAGTATCATACTAAAGTTCCACCAGCGGAACCGGAACTGGAACTGGAGCCGGAGATAAAACCAGGTAAATTACGCATTTTATCGTTGTCCTCTCGCACCGCCACTAAATATTTTAGAGTCGCCCAGAACCCAACCGTCATCGCCTCGATCGCCGCCACTCTTGAAAAAAATGCTCCATTTCTATCACACTCGCAAGCCAAATACCACCATAGCACCCAAATCGAAGGCCGTACGTGAAGTGGCGCTAATAGCAAATCGCAGGGACGAACGCAGACAAAAAAATGCAGACAGCAAAGCGCTAAAGGAGGCCCTGGTTAAACTGGAAGGCTCAAATCCGTACTGGGAATTTCTGACGATGATAAAAGAATTCAGAAGAGAAATTGAACTACATCCTCTGAAATTAACGGATCCGGTCGTGGAGAACCAAATTACCGTATGCGTACGAAAACGACCTCTCAACGATAAGGAGCTTTCAAAACGAGAAATAGACGTCATTACGATACCATCTAGGGAAAAACTGATTCTTCACGAACCCAGAAGTAAAGTCGATTTAACTAAATATTTAGATAACCAAACGTTCCGCTTCGACTACGTGTTCAACGAGAATATAGAGAACGAGACGGTATATAGATTTACGGCGCAACCGTTGGTGAAAACGATTTTCGAGGGCGGGATGGCGACTTGCTTCGCTTACGGGCAAACCGGTTCAGGAAAAACCCACACCATGGGCGGAGAATTTAAAGGAAAGAATCAGAATTTCCATAACGGAATATACGCTCTGGTGGCGCGCGACGTCTTCGACTGGTTGAATAAACCGGAACTT
Source organism: Rhagophthalmus giganteus (assembly GCA_036326145.1). Classification (NCBI taxonomy): domain Eukaryota; kingdom Metazoa; phylum Arthropoda; class Insecta; order Coleoptera; family Rhagophthalmidae; genus Rhagophthalmus; species Rhagophthalmus giganteus. The sequence continues at coordinate 2,039,798 of JARFJA010000099.1, read as the reverse complement.
CGGTATCTCAATTTGGTGGTATCGGCGAGCTTTTTCGAAATTTACGGCAAACTGACGTTCGACCTTCTGGCAAAGAAAAAGCTCCTGCGCGTCATGGAAGACGGCAAACAAGTAGTTCAGGTTGTTGGTCTAACGGAAATTGCAGTAAAAAGTGTAAGCGATGTTTTGAACCTTATACGGAAGGGTAGTTTGGAACGAACGTCCGGACAAACGTCTGCCAATTTATGTTCTTCGCGTTCGCACGCGGTTTTTCAAATTTTTTTGAGACGAATCGACGACAGAGTCAAGAGGCTGCACGGTAAATTTTCGCTGATCGACTTGGCCGGTAACGAAAGAGGAGCCGACACCTACAAATCTAATCGACAGACGCGCATCGAAGGGGCCGACATTAACAAGTCGTTGTTGGCGCTTAAAGAGTGCATTCGGGCGTTGGGCAGGAAGAGCGGGCATTGTCCTTTTCGAGGAAGTAAGCTCACCCAAGTGCTTCGAGATTCGTTTATCGGAGAAAAGTCGAGAACGTGCATGATCGCTTTAGTTTCTCCGGGAGTCGCTTCCTGGGAACACACGCTTAACACCCTTCGGTATGCGGATAGAGTGAAAGAGCTATCTGTAGCGGAAGAGGACGAGAACGATTCTTCTAAAACGTCGCTCAGAAGTGGCGAAGAGGATGAAGAAGAGACGACGTCGAACGAGGGAAGTGTCGTCGGTTTATCCGAAGAGGACCCCGAACTTTTGGAATCGGAATGGAACGTCTTGCAAAGTCACAAGCACGTGCTACAAAGTTGCGTTTACTTCCACAAAGTGGCTTGCGCGCTACACGATAAAATTAAAGACGACGGCTACGACAAAATAGAATTTGCCACGAACTGGAAAAGTTTGTTGCAAGAGCTGATCGACATTCAAAAGGACGCTCTCATCAAAGTAACAGACTATTGCGATTTACTGGACAGCAGGGCGGCAAATGCCAATGAGAACTAGTTTTTCCATCGGATTCATTAAATTTTCCGTGTGCGACGAATATAAATAAAATGAGAAAATTTTTAATTTGCGGTACCTAGACCGAATTCAATCAGGGCAGTATGTATCTTTTCAAAGGCAAAGTAGCAAAAGACAATACATCACTATTAGTGATGTTTTGACAAACGAAAACAATTCCATAAATTTCGCATGCCATTATCAATTCAGAATTTTTTTTTATTAGAAGCATAAATAAATGATTGTGATAAAAAACGTCGAGGTTGTTCTTCAATTTTTATTGTATGTATAATGAATTACTGTCGATGTCTGTGCATACTGACAGTCTGTCTTGACATAATAAACTTTTTATTGTTATTGTTTGAACACGTTTTATTTGAAAGGAACAAAATTTGGATATTTGGTCGATTTTTTTTTAAGAAGAGCTCTAACATCTCTATTTCCTTCCATATCAACATTCGCTCACTTATCTCAGAATTATTAAGAGATATTTTCATTCTGTTTTTTTCTTCTTTTTCTAATAGATTTGTTCTTACCGTAGTCTGCGTTGATTGTTTCGTGCTTATAAGGTCTGTGCAATAGCATAAAACAGTTGACCTGACAACTTTAATGGAAATAACAGATGTCGCTCGCGTCGGGTACTAAAGGTAACTGTAATGATTATTTGCAACTAGAATTTTCATTTAAAGTGTGGAATTCACAGTAAATAATATGAAGCTAAAACATTGTTGTGTGCCTAATTAATAAATAATAAATAGAATTAAAATGCACCAATTTCCTTCTGATATTACGTATAAAAAATTGTGGTGTAAAAAAATATTTACTGTAACAGGTAAATAATTGCGATTTTTATAATTCATTCTTAATTCTTAATTATACATTTACAGGACACAATATTGAACCCAATTTGTATGTTTGCGAAAAACATTTCGAAAAGAGTTGTTACTATCCAATAAATTAAATCAAAGGTATAAATTAAAAGCAAATGCCATTCCAACTTTATATTGTCGTACTTACAACTACCCTAGACTCTACCACTCCTGATGTAGATCCTGTACGTCAGAAAAAGTCCAACAATATCAATCCTAAACAGTCATGCACTACTATGGATGTTGATTGTATATCCACCTAAGATCCTGCCACTCCTGTCGATCCTATGAATAAGAATACTGAATGCCCTTTGCCTTTTCGCTTTGAGCTAACTTCATCAAGTAGTGATACAAAAATGCCATTGTGCAATACCGAAAATTCATTACCACCCATGTGCTCAACGATCCTAGTCGATTCTAATTGCAATGAGAAAGTTGATGAAATGAGATGAATTACAAAGTTTACGTTTACAATTGAAAAAGGCAAATCAAAAATATAATTTTTAAAAAAATTCTTTAAGTTCATAAAAATTTAATCACAGACATCATTTTAACAAAGCTAATTAAACCATTATTTTCCAGTTACTGTAACGCGCAAAATGATAAAGTAATTAATCAAAATGTATATTCAAAACCACAAACTAGAAAAATTTTAAAATTATAGTCTTTATAGATCAGTACCTACCATTTTAATAAATATTTTCGGAATAATTTCTTGTTTACTTTACGAAAAATACATTAATTGCAGTTTTAATAGATGATGTAAAACGAAAACACAATTTTATTTTTCAATTTTAAAAGTTACACCAAATAGTCAAGTTCTAAACCATACATAATAGATTTCATTAGTACCCGACGCAAGCGCCTTTAATTGTAAGTTAAAATCTATTGCACAGACCTTATAAGCACGAAAACAATCAACGCAGACGACGGTTCTTACGTACGCTGATTTTTTTTGGAAATCTTGATTGTTGAACGAATAAAAGTTATTGCACGAGGAAAAACGGTTTTAAACATTCATTGTAACGCAGTAAAACTCCATTTATTCGAACTCGGTCATCCGGATCGATATCGAGAAATATAAAATTACATTTTCTACGTCGAAACAACTAACTTCGTTGGACACGTGCAATTAAAAATCTCGCGAGTACAATTTTTTAATAGTTTCTAGTACAAAAAAATAGTAAAAATACATAAATTAAGCCTCTATTTATTGCCATATCTATTGATATGCTATTCAAATATACTTTAGTCTTGATTTTAGAACAATTTTTTTAAATGACCATCCTAATTATCTGGATTACGTCCAGCATTCATTAGACCGGATACGGATAATTGGAGTTCTACTGTACTTATTTTTAATGTTGCTGTGTCAAAGTGTTTAGTTACAAGTGAAAAATATATCTCTTGTAGTTTCTGAAAATAATGTGCAAACGTTAGTATGGAAGCTATGTTTGTAAGTGTTATTTAATTAACACATGCATAAGTACTCAATCGAGCCTTTAATAACATTCTATTCAATAATTCCAAGCACGAGCGTCTTTCATTCGTGGAATTCAATTAAACAATTTTAATTGGTCACAGTTAAAACATAAGAAGGAACTTACAGATTCGCATATTTTAATTTATAAATAAGCCCTAATTTCGATTTGCAATGAATAATGATAGTTTATCTTAATAAGTCAAACATGCTTACAATAAAGTCAAAGTCAAAATCAACAGTCGAATATGATTAATTATTGTCAATCGTTTCATTGATTATAATTGCTAGAGCGAATCGCTGAAAATTTATAACGGTGCAAAGCATTCAATGGGTATTTATATTATTATTTATAAATATTAATAATTCTAAAGAAAACTAAAAATAGTTTCGGTGACCGTGGCGTTTTTATTAACATCAGATCACGACCGGGGAATTACCGAAGTATCAGTGGCGTACGTACATCCGACGATCCGACTCATAATGGAACTTACGTATAGTCCGAGGCACTACAAAAAGACGGCTAGTTCGCCCGACTGCGAGTTAATGAAAATTTTACCGCATGTAATTAGTTGAAGAACTTGCAGTTCTAAAACACTATTTTATTATTTATAGCGGGAATGAATAAATTTGAAATAATTCTTTTTTTTTTTAAAGATGATTACGATAAGCTTAACCCCGACTCTTTATTTAAACTGTCTGACGATAAACAATTACATCTGAAATCTCGATTATGTTAATCTACGATCGAAGTGTTACAAAATTCCCAGTTTCGTTTTATTTTAAACAACCGAACTGTTTCATTGACAACGTTCCGCCACTGATCAACAATCATCGGTCATTATTATAGACTTGTCCTTTATTCGACCATCTATCTTTGTCTACTATTAAAAATATTTAAATCGTCCGTCAAATTCGTGTTGCCATCGTTTCGTTCTGTGAATCGCTTAGTGAGTGGCCACTTTCACTTGTCGTCGTACATTATTACGCTAATTTAAATAAATTACATAGTAGTTCGAAATGCTCGCTTTCGGAATCGTCTTTCTGGCCTGCTCCTCGCTTTTAGCGGAAGGTAGTACACCAATTCCAAGACCAGTCGTCACAACATCACTTCCAACAACAACACCAAAATCGATTAATTCCAAAACCTTTTCTAGCGATTACTTTAATTGGTTGGTCGACGAATTTGGTTTGAATGAAAACGTAAGTAAATTAAAAAATACGAGTGATTGTTAATAAAGCATGCGCCTATATTATCGTGACTCATTGTGAGTTTAATAAACCTAGAGAATTTGTCGTTGTTAATCGTTATGGTCTTAATCGAGTCTTTGTGATGACTTAAAATTTTGACCTTGACCTATTGACAATACTGGTCGCGGTAATTACCTTAATTACGCTTATTTATAGCGTCATTAAAAAAATTAATTATGTACAATACATATTTATTCCTTACGCGTGGCAGCAAAAAGCGCAAACAAAAGAATTTATAGTAAAAAATGCCCTTTCGAACTGAACCATTAATTTTTTTTTTTTAGAATAAATATTTTAGTTTGTTTTAAAACACAAAATAGTAACCCAAATTATTAAGGAGCGTATTTATAGACAACGATAACACGACACAGCCATTCAATCCGTTTCATCGTTCGATAAATTTATCTGAAAGGTATAAGTGTTTCAATTGGGTATCAAATGACGAAAAGAGCGTCCCTAAGACCCTATGACCCTAATTCCTAAATCGAACTCGTATTCAAATAATAAGACGTTATTTTTTTATCGGTGGTGAATTGAATAGAAAACATATTGGAAATTAAAGTTGAAGCTTCGTCATTATTTGGATTAAATATTTCGGTGTAATTGCGACTCTACGATATGGTCGCATATTGTGTTCACCAAGTGTTTATGGTTATAATTGGAAAATATGGACCTGAATGATAAGTGGTTTCACCAACCAGGACAGTGAAGTCATTTTGCCGGAAGTTTTCAGGCACGTTTCCTGAACATTTGACGCCGCTGACAATTGCCGATTTGAAAACGAAGATTCGCGTTATTGACAAGATAAAGCCCGAATTATGCCAAAATTTTGACAAATTAAAAGGAAATCTTTTAGAAGATACCATAATTTTTATTCATATTTCAATTTTACTTTCCAATATTTTTTTTTTATTCCATGTAAACTGGTGTTTTAATTATCTACCAATAAAAAACTGACGTCAATTTCAAAGACCCTTCAGCTCTTTTTCGGTTTACAAATATCTATTATAGACAACAAATAAAAGGGCAATTCGCGTACGCGATGGAAACAAGTGTGGTTTATGAATTTGGGCCTGGTCTCCTAAAATGTAAGCTTTTCAAATTTTATGCGAGATATCAAAACATTTGGTATGTTTTAGAATACGTTATCTACACTAATGATAAACTTTGACAAAACCATATATTAAAAAAGTATGGTGGACGCTAATTAATTTTTTTCCACAAGGTCAATGGTTCGGCAATCGTTCTAAAGAGTAATCTTCCGCAATCGGTTCAAACTCAGCTTGCGGCATCTTTGACGGCGATTTATGTACAGTACGCGGACAAATTGCAACGCGCCCAACAGTTCCAAACGGCACTTGCCAACACGTATTCTGTGTATTGGAGCGTTGTCATCAATTTTGATGTTATCACTTTCTACAGCCAATACTATATACTACTACAAATAAACGCAGATCGCGTACTTGGTTTTGGATTATTTTAGATAACCTACATTAGTTCCATTGTTATACGAAATATATTATCATTTTTAAGGTTTAAACATTTTTAAACAGATCATTCATGTAATGGATAGGTACGATTAATTTTACAATGATATACATAACACTAATTATAAAGTAAGATATATGTATGCGTTCTGATAAAATACTTTAAAAAATCTAAAATATTTTGTATGTTTTTTAAAACGAAAATAAAAGAAACTTGAATTTTTTTAATTTAACCCAGAGACCCCACAGTTATACCTACCATTCGTTAAAATAAATGGCAGGTTGTTGTTAAGAGTTGTTAATTTTAAAAAAAAAAACTTAAGGCGATGAGAATTTGAGCTGTTTATACCAAGCGCGTCGGAGACAAAAGCACAAACCATTACAACTATTCAACGTAAATTATGAACACCCTTTTCATCTCGATATTAAAATTATTATCCACTTATTAAACCAAATGAAAATCATTTACAACGGTTTTATATTACCTAATGTAATTACCATCGTACTACTTACTATACAATGAAACTTGTCATTTTACAAAAAAATTCGAGAATTTAAAAAAAAATGTATTAAATGTATCCTTTAAGAGAAGTTTTACCGTATTTGCTATCTGTAGATATTTGGTTATTATAAAAATCTAAAATGTAGGTAAGTGCTTACGTGTAAAAAATAAAGAAATCTTGCCGGTATGGGTATGCAACGATCCTCGGCCACCTGTAAATAGTATATACGTTAAAATGTTATTTTTTTATTGAAAAATATTTTTGCTTAAAGTTGACAGAAGAAATGGCCGAAGATGTGCGACACAAAAAAAAATTAGGCCAGCTAATAATTGTCGCGTGTTTTGCTCTCTTTAATTTTTTTCAATTATAAATTCAAATCTTACAACGGGCAGTAATTTTAATAAACAGAAGACCAAATTTCAATACATTTTCCAAATTACTGCAGACAACAAATAAAGGTTGCGCCTCGTTTTTTTTTTTTTTTAATTTGGCGTTTGGTTCTTTTCTGCTAAACGCAATCGAATTAAAAAAGTGTTTTTCGCGGATACACCATAAAACCTTATTGTACAGTTCGATACCACAATAAATGGAGATCTACAGTAGAAACAACGGATGCACAAAATTCGTGGCAGTTCCAGAAATCGCCGTGTGCGGCGTTATTGCAGTGTCAACTCGTCAAGTTACCTATACGGCCGTATTCAAAGACAAATTAACCCAAGACTAACATGACAGCCGACAGTTAAACTATAGTTTTGCCATTTTTCGTATTCGGAGTCGTTTCAAAGCGAGTTTTTGTTAACACAAGACTAAGTTTAAACCGAGGTTCCTTAAATTAGGGCGTGGGGTGGTTTAAGTATGATAATAGCGTGTAATCAATAGGTAATGTTAATTAATTTATTGTTATAACCACATTTCAATTTGGCGTTTGTTTTCTTTGGTTTGTTCGTTGCTGTCGTTTTATGTTAAATATAAACATTCAAATAATTACGGATCAAGGTTGTGTGATATGTAGCTATATAAATAAAGAAAATAATATAATTATACATAACCAAACTTACTATGTTTATATATGTAGTTTCAATAAAACACGCTTAAAATAACAGTACATTTATTTTACTAAGAAGTTTAATATATAAAATGTATCAACAATTGTTAATGTACATTAATAAATTTGCAGTTATCTCATATTTATTGTTTTTAATTTGAATACTGTGTAATACGCGCGTTGACGAGAATTTTATAAGCATGCGAAGATTGTCTTTAACGTTGTTGCCAAGCGTTGTCTACGCTATTACGATGTTTAATTTAGACTAGGGTTATGATGTTTCCGAATACCAAAATTAAACCTCAACTTAACCCTAGACTAGTTATTACCATACTTAACACGGTGTTAATGCATTGTCTCTGAATACGGCCAATAGAGTATAGACTACGGTTATAGGTTTATAGTTGCTGGTCAATTTACTGCCATCTATCGGCTGCACATGTATAAGTGCCGTCGGCACCGTCATATTAATTCAACAATGAAAACCACAACATCGTAAATTAATGTAATTGGCCTCAATCTCGCTTAAACGCTACTTTAAAAATAATTTAAATAATAATTGATCGCCACTTATAATTCTTTGAACATATCAGAAATCACTATCGATCCAATATTAAAATCAATTTCGTAACCGAAAAAATAAAATATAGTCGTGAGTCGTGATATAGTGAACTAATTATGGCGAAGAACTTTCAGAATTACACGTGTACTGTACTTTAAAAAAGTTTTAACCTTTATCCGTACGCTGCAATAAAAATACCTACGAAAATTCTCTACAACAAAAATTAAGGAAATGTCGAATACAACGAGCGACCCTCCTTATCGGCGGATAGTTTCACACGAGAAAGTGGCCGTTTATCAAAATTTTAACATTTTCACAAAGATAATAAACAAACTAAACTATTATTGTTCAATTGCCGAATGCGGTCCGCGATAAGATATTCGAACAGTTGTTATATGAGTAGGATATAACGAAAATATCGAGAGAAATAACCGATTACTCCATCGTTCGAATTTCATGCGCCAAATTAGGTAATAAAGTACGAGTTTCAAGAAACTGTAATTTTTTAAGAAAAAATTAGGTACATCGATGACAGGAATGTTATTCAGCTATATTCGCCCAAATGGTGTAGGTTTGGTCCTGCAGTTGCAATACAACGTACGAACTGCTTTCGTAATAATGTTGACCCTCTCCGATTGCAGCTTCGAAGGTATATTCGGGAAATTGTATTCCTAAAAATTTGCACAGCAAATTAATCCTATCGCTTGGCTTCGCTTTAATGATCAAACATCGTTTTAAAGCTTCCGCTGCGGTCAATTGCATACTGATATCCATCCATTGCGATTTCACTATTTTCACCTAAAAATATTCGTACGTAACGTTTTATTTTTGATAAGGTTACTCCGAAATACCCTCTGTGGAAAAAAAGCAGTGATATCAATGAGAGTTTCGCCATTTTCCCCATAATGATACTTTGTTGTTTGGACTGGTAATTCGTAATCTCTTATGATGCTCAAAAGTTCCTCCACTGCATTATCGTCGCTTTCAAGTTCGCCTTTCTTATCTTCGAAGCGTATACTGGAACTGCCGTCCTCGTAGTGAATCTAAGAAATCACGTTTAAATGCTTGTGGAAAAATCAATGTTTTCGATACGCACCTTGACATCTTCAGCGAAGATCAATTTGCTCGATAAGCTTCCGTCAGGCAAAAATTTTTCTCTGCTAATCGTTATATCTGCGCCAAGTTCTTCTGCAAATTTTAACATGTCTTTTATTTCGTCTTCTTTGATTATTTCAGGTAGTTGTCGTCCTTTAGGATTATACTGTAAACGTTTCGCATATGAGCAGAATTTAAAGATCCAGCGACAACAATACAAATATTCACCTCTGACGTAATTGGTCGAAATTCCAAAGAATCATGTTTAATGGGGGTACCGTCTTCATCATTAGCAGACTTGGAAAATATAATGGAAACGTTTAGATTAATTTTTTCTATCGTGTCCTTTATCGAAGTAAATCTCTTGATTTCATTTTTTAACGTTTTCAGCGTAAAATCGTCATTCGATTCCTACAAATTTCGCATTACGATCGAATAAAATTGCGGATATTACTTACGGGAAGGGTTTTCCCAACGGCAGAGAAAATGCAGGAAATAAATAAAATCGCTAAGACTTCTTGAAGGCGCATCTTGTAGTTCGCGAAGTCGATTGTTAACAGTACTAATTAGCGTATGTTTTTCAAACTTATGTAATTCAGATTATCTATCGAGTGTTAGTTAAATCATTTCGAAAGAAGATTTTAGATTCAATAACAGATTCACATTGAAAAACAATTTCGTCATATACTTAGTTCCGTAATCTAAATAGGTACTAAAGGTTAGACGAAATTAAGAGAGCGAATTAAGAAATACGAATTGTACTTTTTAAGAAATTAGAACATGCGTTAAAATTTCTTCGTCTTATTTCTATGGATGAGCCGCGGTCTGAGGTTCGAAACCTCTTTGCTCATAAACGTTTGCGATTATCAATAGGAATACGATTAAAATGTACCTGTCGTTCTTAAAAAATATATATCTGGTTGTATCGTAGACGCCCGAACTCGATAGAAAATAAATTAAAAAAATTCCACATCTTTAACCAATTATGGACAATAAATAAATAAAGCGTTCAGTAAATAATGTAAGAAGAGAAAGAAAATTCGACGTTCATTTTTCAGTAAACACAAGATGACGTACAGGTGCGCCGAATATTTATTGTTAAGAGTAAACTAAAATACAGGTAACCCCACTATAAGAAATATCCAGAAATTCCAGAAATATCACGCGTTATAGAAATCTCTAATACGAAGGGAATTTGTAAATTAAAATTGTACGTCGGACATTATATATTTTATTATCATGCGGGTATTTTTTTTGAGCGATACAGGAAACGAACGTTTAATATCAATCATAATAATATAAAAATACATATTAGAAAACCACAAAATTAGGTACCTACATCGATCGTGATAAGAACTATGATAAAAATTAAGCAAGCTAATTAACAATTTTGTTGAAATAAAAATGAAAGGAAATATTTAAATATTTCAAATTTTAAAAATACCAACATTTCGATGATGATATTTTGATAATTTTATACTTAGTTTTATCAGTTTTGAGCAAAGAATTTTGAAACATACTTCATTATTGTTAAAAATTTGTTGGATAACAACGTGGTGAAAATAAAAGTTAAATAATTTGCACCTCTCTTGTAATAATCGGTATTAATTGAATTATTAATAAAAGAGAATAAGTAGTCAAGTAGTCTCAACCCTAAAGTTTCCTCTCTCTTTGCCCGCAGTACACGTTTAAAATATATGCAATTTCTTGGATCATCCTGTAGTAGACGCACTTTAAATACAACAACTATAACTTTTAACGAATTCCTATTCGTTAAAAATTATGCCTTTTTATTAAGTAAAATTATAAATCATTGTTGTTTATTAGTCTGTACAATTACTTAGATCGATATGAACCCATCGCTGTAAATAAGTCAAATAAAAAATCAATTTGAATGATTGAAATAATTAAAAATGATATGCCTATTTAGATACGGTTTTTAAAATTACAAAATTTGAATTTGAGATGATTTTGAAGAATTGAAGTTTTTCATGCGGCATTGTCTTTAAGCGAAGGCGCTATCTTGATCTTTTTAAGTGAGTGCACATTGTGTAGATTCGCATCGGAACTAAGAAAAAATAAGTGAAGTAACAATAATGACGATAAGATGGAAGATATGAAAGCATTTAATAGTTATATGTATAGAGATTCGAGGCAAGTTTAGACTAGAGCAGATGAGGTCGGTTTAGATTAGTGTCTGCATACCTAAATTAACCTCATCTGTACTAACCTAAACTGACCTCATCTACACTAACCTAAATTAACTTCGTTTGCTTTCGGCGATCTGACAAGGGAACATCGCCAAGTGTCTGACGCCGATCGAGCTGATTTTTGGCCCAGAGGTAGACCTATATGAGACTAGTAAAACCCCAAAATATTAGCTGCCCTAACCCGGAGAGTGACAAAATACGGCCATTTTTTGTTTCCCACTCGCCGATTGTCCACCTCATAGCCAGTTTTGAACACTATAGAAATATGTCTGTTTGGCGCAGTCAGTAGTGAGCTCGACTGCCAGTCGGGAGGTCGGGGGTTCGATGCCCGGAGGGAGAGGAGGGATGTTTTTGTTTTCATGTTTTTTTTGTTTTGCAACAAAACCTTCGAAAAAAAAATTCGACCGCAAAAGCCGACAAACGAAAAAAAATCAACTACCTCTAAAAAAGCAAATACCCCCTCCGGGCATCGAACCCCCGACCTCCCGACTGGCAGTCGAGCTCACTACTGACTGCGTTGAATTAGGTAATTATTAACGAGTGTTTTTCAAGAAAAAAAAAACGCAAACCAAGGTAATTTGTAGAAACGACAGCAGAATCACCGACGCAGGGTGGTGATTTTCCGAAATTTCAAACAAGTCCATATAACTTAAAAAAACGGTGAAGTTTTTACCGAGGTCAAGTTTGCATATTCTAGTATTCTGGTAGGGCCTTTACGAATGACGCACCATTTCTGAGACGCCCTGTATAAAATGTAAACTTGCATTAAAATCTTATGCTAATGGATTTTAAAAGCTACAGTTGGTCGTAATTTTACAAAAAAAAATGCGATACAATAAGTAAATTTCCGTCCAATTTGATTATTTATCTGAATAAAACGCTTAATTAATTCACAAAATAATCGCCGTTACCGCAAATATATTTTATAATTAGATAATGGAATTTTTACCTCTTATAAAAACTCCGTATGACTAATTTAGTTTTCAGTTTTGTTTTCTCCAAACGCGAACGCAAAATGGCCTCCTGCAAGATTTCGCTGTTTCTTCTTGCCTTCTTCGTGGCGTACGCCGCGGCGTACTATCCCACCATGTTTCCGCAAATATCGGTAATTTTGATTTTACACAATATTTATTTGTTGGCAATAAAATGTTAATTAGTTAATAAATAAATTCTAGGTCGCTCTGGATAAGATTAACAATATGACGCCCGGTATGCAACTGGACGCCGCCGATTATATGAAAGGCGCCCCCTCGAGTTACAGCATCCTCGACCGTTGCAAGAATCTGAGAATTTTTTTCAATCAGAAATACAAAGGTTACCTTTGGCACGTTGTTGTAAGTAAAACCTATTCCATTCAGCCTCTCAAGAGTATCGTTATAAATTCTGGCGGTCAGAGTTATCTACTGTTTGCCACGAAAAAATGATTTAGAAATTAGTGTCACATAGCTTTGCGGTGTACTTATTGTAATGCTTTACTAATATATACGCACAGCATTGTGTACGTATATCTAACGATAAAATTAATAGCCTGATGCTTCTGTAAACATTTTCCTGACTTTAATAAAATATTTAAAATTATTCTTGTTTATTGAGCTAACGCGCGTTTCCCGTATGAATGCCTATAATTAACCTGTAGGACACAGCGAAACGTGCAAAACCCCAATTTAAGGAATTTAGCATTTTAGCACGTATTGCAGCTCACGATCAGTCACAACGTCAATATTATCACGCGTAAGCCAGAATCATTAAACTATCTAAAAAATAAAATTAACAGTATGACAAATATTTATTTGTTGAAATTTGTTTAACGTTTATTTGACTTAAAAGTTACCAAAAATTAATGACGCAAAACTGCGTTTTTCCGATTTGGGTTACCTATATTAATCACAATTACTCTTCCATAATTTCACGGGGCGGCGCACTATGGGGCGAACAGGTACATATCTCAAAATTTAATAACTTTAACAGTAAAACGTATATCGAAGTGAAATTTGGAATATATGCTACTGAATAAATGTAGTTTTATAATTTATACAGAGTTTATTAAATATTACATTAGAAATATAACAATAAGCGTAGGGAAAATGCTCTCTTAATAATCACTATTTAAATTTTCTTTCATTTTGAAATTATATTGCACAGACAATTGTTTGACAGTAGTACTTAACGGTAGGTATATCTACTAGTGGTATTATTATGTACCTACCTAAATTGAATTTGAATTTCTTTACACAGGGTTGGGCAAAATTTCTGACTTTATTATGAGCTGGACTGAAAACTGACCTTAAAAAAAGTTTCTGTATATTTTATTTAATATTTAAAGACGTTTAGAGATTTTCGTTATCTGTCATACTTTTCAAGCTATGATATCATCGGCTATTATTTTAAATGGAACAACACCCTAATTTTTATTATTTATTTGTATTTCCGAAATAATCGTACGACTTTTTGTTCCAATAAATATTGCCTCCGAAATTAGCCCGTTTGGAATTATTTCATGTTTTGTTAAAAAAAATTGATAGCTGCAAGGTGTTACAAATAACCACATTTTTAAGACATTGTAAGACATGTACAAATTTAACATTTTAAGTAAGTATTTTTTATTATAAATCATTAACTTAACAAAATAATACCGGATGAAATAAAATTTCGAGGGAGTTAATACATTTTCCAAAATAACTCTAAAACTATGACATTTAGATATACGGAAGTAAATACAACCTGATCCTAATTTTGAACGTACAATGCAATAGAATTGAGAAAAATGTAGGTTGGTATTTAAAATTAAAAGATATTAATATTTTTCGGATAACAAGCTTGGCATTTTTTTTAACATCCAATGATATCATAGCTTGAAAAATATGACGGATAACGAAAATTTCTAAATATCATTAAATATTAAATAAAATATACAAAAACTTTTCTTAAAGTCAGTTTTCAGTCCAGCTCCTAATAAAGCCTAAGAAATTGGGTGTTCCGTTCATTTTTCCCAACCCTGTATATGTTAAATATACGATAAATATAAAAACAAATCGGTGCAAAATATTGACAAATTATAATCTCATCACGACCACAGATAAAATAATATTTTTCGAAGTTAATTGTTCTTATTGAACTTTTATTGCGCAGCGCTCTGTTAGAAACCTAATATTTTAAAAAGTTGTAAGTTGGTGCAAGATTTTATTGCCGATTCTTAACGTAGACACTTCGACGAATATAAAAATCGCAATTTCTAGACATCTGCAAAGTTACTAAAAGCGATAGTTACTAAATGTCTAATGCAAGTTTATAATTGTAGACAATTAAATCGTTGTGCTTCTCAATTTCATTTGAAATAGTTATTAAATATAAAGAACCCAAATTAAGCCTTTACATAGCAAATAGATATTCTTTTAAGCTAATAAAACAAAAATAATATCTAGATTCAACCTATAACACATTATAATAGGAATTCAAAGTTTCGCGTAAAATGTAGCAATAGATCTGTTGTTTGTAAATGTTCAACTTTGAGGCCTTATAACAAATTAACGGAAAGACCCACAACGAATATAATCACAGATCAAAAAAATATAGATTTCAATGATTTATAATTAATTTTTCTTTTACTTCTACAACATACTTGACAATATTGAATTTCGAAATGATATTTACTAGTTCGCCCCATAGTGCGGCGTGTACCTACTGTTCTCACTATCTACAGGTAAAACTTTAAAATAAAACAGAAAAAATCGATAGACGACTCCTTAATATACATAAACGTACACAATTATTATTTATGCCAATAATTATAACTAGTTTCAATATAAGTGTATTAAAGATAAACGCGCCGATTATCATTAATTTTTTTCCTCATTCCAATCAGATGGTTGTCAATTTCGACCAAATCCATTAATAAGTTAATGGAACGTCAGTCCAAATTGAAATTTCTCCGGTACTCAAAAATTATCTGCTTTAAAAACTATTTTGAATTAATTGCCAAGAACAATTTCGATAAATGTGACGAACAACCCAAGTAACAATTATACTCGAGATAAGTTGACTTATACAAGCTATGCTTAAAATGACCTTGATAAAGACTTGACTAATATAATTATTCAAACTCAACTTAAAAGAACCTTGTAAAACACTTGGATATGTTTGAAAAACTCTTATAGATAAAATACTTACGTATAAACTTGTATACAAGGAAGAAAAATTAAGAACTATTCAAGAAATTTATTATTCAAGTACAAATACCTAATTAAACCTCTATTCAAAGAAAACACTTAAGTCTTATTCAAAAGTTCTTTTTATAAACTAAAACTTAAATAATTTCTTGCTTAAAGTTTTTTCAAGATCATATTTGGAAGCGTTATACAAATTTTATTAATTTTGCGTTGCCGAATCTCGTATAAAGAAAAATTGTAAGTGTTATACAAAATTCCCAGAATAAATAACTTAAATAATATTTTATGCAAGTTACACTTACACACTATATACGCGTGCGCGAATTATAGTTATCAAATATAGGTATGTATAGCGCTTTTTCTTGCCTCCGAATTTACATTGTATAAAAAGTATTTACAGATAAAAATGGACGCATTTAAATTATGGAACAAAACTAAAAGGTCAGGCCACTATTACCGAAAGGTAAATAAACAGTTTTCAAGTTTGATTATCTTAAAAATTCAAAGGCAGTCTAAATAGGATCCAAATACATTTGAGAATTTAAATTTTGCACCAAGAAATATTCACATAAATAATTACAACAAAAATTATTAAACTGGAATTAGTTCAATGAAATATACCGTTGAATGGCCTCTAATTATTTGTATAATGATAATTTTATTATAATTGAAGTGCATTTAATTTGCCTAAAACTTTCGTAAAAATTTGTAAATTCCTTTCCGAAGAAATTTGTATTTTAAAACGTAACAATTCCTTTAAATTACATCGAAATTTTAATTTAAAAAGAATGTTAAAAATTTTTTTGAACGGTCTACAGAAAAACGAAATCAAACTTAAAAACCTAAATATTTATTGAGGAATTTTTAATAAAATTTCTCAATGCGAAATTATTAAATTTAAGTTTGGTTTTAAACATTTAAAAGTTTAAATATTAAATTCTTTAATTCCCTTAAACTTCAATCGAAAAAAATCAGGGTTTTTAACGAACGACCATTAATTCTAAACGGAAATTTGTTATTGCTAATTATTTTAATTTTTAAATTATTAAAGAAATTTCAAAAAATTGAATTGTTTCGTTTAAACATTTTAAAAATTTTAGTTATATGAATTAAAAATTATCCTTAACGAACCAGAATTTTTTAATAATATTTGTTAGCTTTAGTAAAAAAATATTTATTTAAATAATAAATCCTTAAAATTTAAAGACTTACCAAACTAAAATTATTTAATTTCCTAATTCATTTAAATATATTGATATTTAATAAATACAATGAAAGGTTAAATTAAAAAATATTTTAACGAATTTTTAAATAATACTTAGAATTTACGATGTTAATGAATTTAAAATAATTTTTAAACGTAAAACTTTAAATTTTCAAGATTATCAATTAAATTGATCGAAATTATTGATTTTCGGAATTAAGTCTAAAACAGCTTTAAAATTAGTTTATTTAAGGTATTATTCATTTAAAAATTATTCAAGAATTTCAAAGGCTAAAATATACAATTATAATATTATAAGATATCAGTAATTACTTTGTAATTTATGATCAAAATTGGAAAATTATAAACTGTGCACAATTATTTAAAAATTAGAAATTCATTGTAATTTTTATCATTGTAGGTAATATATTTAATACGTATAAGAATTTTATAAAAATCTAACCTTATTTTAAATAAAAACTATTTTACGTCAATTTATAATATTAAAATAGATTAATTCTCTTTAAACCTGATTCGAAAATTAAACTTCCAAAATCATTCGATAAATTACATTAATTAATGCACGCAATAATTGATTAGAATATTGATTAGTCGACATAAAATTAAATAATTTGTCAAATATGACAATTAACGACTAAAAATTAATACAAATTAGTTTTAAAAAATTATTAGAAATTTCAATATTTGAATTTATGTATAATTTTAAAAATATCCGTAAATTTACAATTTTAATTATAATTAGCTTTTGATTTAAAATATCAATTTAATTAATTAATTAAATAGTAAGACTTGTTTCTAAAGCAAGATAATATGACTATCTATACATACTTTAATTCAATATTTAATTAATTAATTAATTATTTAGATACGTTTTAATCGAAATTTAACTAGATCATTATATGTCAAAATCACAAATCTGTTTAATCGTAAATTGATTCAATTAATTTACGAATTAATCTCGGATAGTTGAAATCATATAATCGAAAGTATTAACGCCAATACTAACAGTCATATTACAATCATGAACTTTTAAATTATTAATTTAGAAAGTAATTATATTGAATTACAATGATTAATCGAATAGATATGATTATTCAAATATAACGTAAAGCATATATTTCGCCAGTACTTAATCAGTTAATCCTTAGATTTAATAGTCAGATTAACCATATGTACACATTATCGCTATATACGTAGTAAATTGCTATTGTATGGAACATGTAATTTAGATTATTGATTGAACATTACTAATCGTTCATTGAAACTATCGTAACAATACTTGATCATGACGTCAATGCGAACATTTGATCAATATTTATTGCGATTAATTCGGCAATTTATAACTATCGGATGTGATTGAAAATAACATGACAGTCAAACTATTCAAGTGAAATTACGATTTCATTGATCAATGTATCAAATAGAACGTCTAAATCGAATTTCTATAAAATATCAGGTATTGCATTAAGTACTCGTAAAGATTCACAAGTTATGTATAGAAGTTAAACATTTAGCTTGACATTCAAATGATTTAGAAAACTTGATATTCGAGAAATATTTTGAAGCATATTATAATTTACGTATATTGAATTTTAATTGAATCTAAGTGACAATTAGAGTCGCGTAATACCATATCGAATATTTGCATTATATTTATTAATACGACATTATAGTATATTAAAATCTGCAGTACTTTCAATTTAATCAAATTTTATCTCAGTACAATAGTTAAGTATAAAATACGATTATAAGTAAATAAGTTCGATATTGTATAATTAAGGACTGTAATGCTGATTCTGATCAATCTATCGACATCGAATGAATTGAATATGCTAATAATCGAAATGACTGTTAGTAAATATTCATGAATAAAGATTCAAACTGGTGCATTAAAACGTCAAAGGCTTATTAAAATATACTTATGATAAGATCTTAATATGAATATCATATTACTTGCAATTTTCAATAGACAATGTATCTTGAAATTCAGACTTAAACATAATGTCATAACTTTCGATGTAACTATGTTGTTACTAAATCGTAAGAATGATCTAAACTGACATTGACTGTAAACAATTGACGACAATAATTCGTTATAATAACTGAGTTTAATATCTAATTCATATCAAAGACGGTATATTCGAAATTAAATATCTGAAAGCTTGAAGATGTATAAATTGAAATTCAAGAATACATTACAATACACAATTGTTGAAATTGCATAAAATTCATTGAATACAAACTTGGTCGGACTGATTAAATTACTGACGAAGACTTAGCATTATAATATAGTAATATCAAATTTCTGCAATTATGTAATAAGTCATTGTTATACTCTATTTCAATATTTATGAATTCGGATGTACGTCGTAGCATTAAATAGTATTTATAATACTTTAGCTTATGATACATACGTATCTTTGATACAGAATATCAACATTGATTACGCTTAAATTTGTGAATTAATCTGCATTAATCAAACTCAGTTACTATCAGTTCTTAAGTCATAATAATAACATATTAAAAGATTTAAAGTTAATACGTTCATACGGAAATTCAATTGATCAAATAATTCTAAATGCAGGTACTTCAAGATTTCGATAATTTAGAATATGATATGAAGTACGTAAAGTAATGTATTTTAAGATCAATATCGAAATGCTAAGTTATATACGGTTTAGTTGTAAATTCATCGTTTAGCGTAGACTTCAATTACTAAATGATTAATGTCATGCTTAACTTGTATCTTTGTCGTAAGATTATTATGAAATTATGAACTGAATACATAGATGTTATTAAGATTAACTTTAATTTATCAAATAATATCGATCGATAGACAGCTCTAAATACGATTTTAAAGTCAAATTTATTCAAATGTTACGATATAAAGTAAGATCGATTAACATTAAGATTAACATATCTATAAATTAAATTCATTCAAGATGAAATTTTTCAAATTAATTACATGAATTTACGAATAAATTAAATATCTTAGCGAAAGTACGATAATACAAACTGGCATTAGACATTCGATATCATCCTTTCAATTACAAAATCATATCACGTATCTTATGAAATATTAGTATCTATTTTGTCAATTTATAATTTTATCAACACATTATCAACGACATTAATTTGAATGTGTAATTCGAATGCAATGTTTAATCGCTTACTTTGTCGCGTCACTCGAATTCGTCAAATTTCGATCGACATTGTTCAAATTCAGCTCATATATTAGAAATCAAATGGTTTACCATAACTTCCGATATCCATTCATACTGCATATCGAATTAAGTATTCAGAATTCTGAAATTTTATTAATTAGTACAGAATTGTTCCTTATAATATTGTTCTGTTCGCACTGTAATCTCCTATTTGACGTAAAAGTATATTAGATCTGCTTGATATCGACTATAGATCGACACGATGATGCATGATGATGATCATTATTGAGCCTTATGCGATATCGCGTATGTTAATTAAGATGTACGTTCGTAACTTGAATGGAAATCACGATTCCGAATCTAAGAAGTATCGATCGATCAAAATAAAATTAACATCGCTATCGATCTCATTTCGAAATAGATCTATCAATCTGAAATTAAACTATTGTCAAATTCATTGTATATGTATTATAATTCGATGTAATTAATTAATAGATAAATCGATGTTAGCAAGATCGTCTCCGATTAGAAAAAGTAATTAATTAATTAATTGTAAATCGTTTCAGAAATATCAAATATGGATCAGGTGCAAAAAGAAGTAACGATTCCCAGAGATAACGACATCGAAAATTGTACATGCCATGACGGCAAATTCGAATATAGTCAAATCAATTTATTTTGAGACATTTAAATCGTAAATGCATAACAATTTATATCAATTAATGGAATCTTAGTGCATTAGATTAAGCATTTTACATTTACGATTGTTGTAGAACGAAATAAACGTATTAGTAAGATTGAGATTCTATTTAAGCATCGAACTTATTGCATCTTATAAGATCAATAAATCATTGTGAATGCAAATTGTAAGTCAGGCATTGCAAATTGATTGTCAAAATTATCGTCGAACAGTACAAGTAGATTAAAATTTACTGATTTAACGTATTTCATAGTCAATAATTTAATGTGAATTGTAACGTATAACTGTGTGACTATCATAAACGTGCATAGGTTTAAAACTAGTTATCGAATGACTGAGATATATATCTATGATTAGAGCTATATATGCGTATTCATAGAATTATGTATCTTAAATTGTCAACCGGACTTGCAATAATATACGTATCTTATCGAGTCATAAATTTATAGTGATGATAATTATGACGTCATTATCCGAATTCGACTTAAGATTCTAGAAAACAGTTCGATTGAAACTTGAAAAATTAGTAGTCTGAGTATATTTGCAGAAGTCAATATGAAGTATTTAAACTGTAAAACTAGATATATACGAAGAAATGACGACTACGGATTAGGAATACCTATTCGATAAAGTATTACAATCGAAAGTCAATTTGAGCTTGACGAAAATACCACTTCGAAAAACTCATCAGACGATAGAATAGCTTAGACCGAAACGAAGATAGAAAAACTACAGATGAAATATAGCCATACGCATCAAACGATTGACGATATAATGTTTTGAAATACGGATAATGACGTACATCTCCAGACCGAATTATGCTAATTCAGACATAATTTTAATGTATTTCGTACAATATTATCAGCTCATGCGTAAGTGCTTGTGAAATCGTATGTGACGTTTAGTTCGAATTTTCGAATCATTAGACACATTGTAATAGCGTAGAATTACGTACTAAAGTGCCGATACGATTAGTAAATGCTATTTGTAGAAACTATTTATTGATAGTTCAAAATTCCCATCTATACAGTCGATACTAACAGATCGAAAAATTATGCCAAGATCAGATAATTTTGATTGTACACATATATTGACAATGATATCCACGTTCATTGAATTACATCGAAGATTTATTACGTTCATACAATTAAATTAATAATTATGAATAATTATTTATTGAGGATCTAAATACAGAGAATTAAATAATAGAATTTATATGTCGAGTATCAAAAAAATTTCAAATTGAACTATTAGCGTCATAATAACTTTAATACCTAATTTGATCTAGCAAATTTAATCATATCGACAGTCAGTAAAAAATTCAATCATTATAATGTCACAATCAAAAATTCATACGTTTAATGTCAGATACAATATTGAAAGAACTTGATGATTTTGAGTTAGCGATCGTTAAATGTATAATAATCATTACTACATACGTAAATATGAATTTACAACATTACTGAATTAATTTTAAGGTATTTGTTGAAATTGAACTGAGAAATTGTGAAATAAAGATATATTATATATTAAAATAAGTTAAATGATAAAAGTACATTCATGTCGAATAGAATTCACGTTTTAAGTGAAAAGATCGAAATGTATGTCCATCACGAAAAATCGGAACAGATAATAATCGAAACGGCAAGTTAGCAAGAATAAATCGACTCATAAAGATACTATTCAAAAGTGTTATGATTGTGTCGATACAAAGATATACATGAATTTGTAAATTTGACGTGACAATTACTAGATTTCAAGGTCGAATCAAGATTCGACGAACTCAAGTTGAGATCTGAACTATAGAGATGAATGTAATAGTAATATAGATGCGTGTCATAGTAATACTATTGAACCCTGAACTGAAGTCTGTGCAAATGGATGTTCTGCAGTAGTGATCGACATAATATGACTATCACGTCAAGAATTCAATTCTGAACATGCGTCAACAATGTGAAATACATCGTGATAAGATCCGAATTTCGCATCAAATTATGTATTCTATTAGATTTAACCAGTAAAATTGAATCAGTTTGATTACTGCATTTATACTATTCCGATCTAATTTTACAATATATATCTAAGACTATAAGTTAAATGTTTAGGTGAATATCGATTTCTAAATAGTTCTTATATAGATATAATTTTACCTCAATGTGAATAGTGTATTAATTGGACATTCGTTTATAAATATATATTAAGTTCCATTAGACGTTTACGTAATACGTTCTATTTCAGAATTAATTCGATATTTACAATAATACGAATGAACTCGATTAAAACGATATTTATAATCGATTGAAATGTATTAATCTCGAAGCATTAATTTGTCATTAAATCGACTAATGTAACTTATTAGTTACTTCGAAATGAGATATTAGATATTCCGAATAATTGTAAACTAAACTTGATAGTTAATATGTTAAATAAAAGTTATATATAATTTAAATTAAAGCAAAATATTATTGAAATCATAATATTTCAGATTTTGATACTAATAATATATTGATATACTTATGAACTTTAATATTAGTTTATCGAATAATTATTTATATTAATTGTCGATTCGAAAATTAAGAATTTATTTAAGTATGCAAATTAATCGTTAACGACTAGCAATCATTCGCAGTAATCATTCGAGTTTCAGTGTAAGTGAACATTTCAATCGTTTAAATGTATCAGTAATCAGAACGTTCAATGTTATGGTATAATCCATGAGTTACAATAATTCCAATGCGTATAATATCTATCATCGTGTTAGTAATTTTGAACGTATTGACGTATATTCAGGATATTTACGATTAATTGTTTTCGAATCGTATCTATTCTAATTTAGCATACGCATAAAATTAGTTACCAATGGCAATTCTATCGTCTTTGATACGTCATTATTTTAGATTATGCGAATTATCTTGTCGAACTTGAACTGCGACTAATCGTCAGTAACCATTATGAAAAGTACGATTAACATGAAACATGCTGTTGTAAATGATTTAAGTTCACACAGACATCCGGATCTCATAATGCAGAAATCGTGAAATACTGATCGAAATTAAGCGACTAAGGCAAAGTGATATTGATAATTCACGTAAGTAACTGTAATTATTCATTTGACATGAGAAAACTCGTGACAAATTGCGTAATCTATCAGTATGAATTCGATATTGACTTTTAGAAATATCGCTTTATAAAATTTCAATGTTCGTCATAAAATTAGTCACTTTACATATTTTAACTAATTATTACACTTGTGTTTTACTAGTTATATTTTCAAATCATAATACTTATGAAGTTACAGTTCGATCATCTTAAGGTACAGTTCGAATTATACTGTATAATCGTATTTATGTGATACATGATATCAAATACGCGTTCCAATAACGTTATCATGAAATAATGTCACTCATCCAATTAACTTAGTTAACGTTCAGATAATTGAATTCTGTTAAAATATCTATTAAAGTTTAATTAACATAACGATTTATTAAAGTCGAACTGCCAACAGTTAGAAAATTTACGAAATTGAATTTAGATCAGTAATCTTAGAAATTTTAATAATTATAGTTTACGATATCTTAATAACTCATTTATAATCAAATATCGAATTCTCAATACTGCTTATTCTATGTTAATTTAGATCCTGTATTGTAGTGTCGCACTAATTAAATTTGGTAAGTGTTATATAATCAATTACATATCGCAATTTATTTCGTAACAAATTAATTCGTAATTAAATATCGTGTCAATTAATCTTGTGTCCAAACGTAATCTAAAGTAAGAAATGTCTCTTTGAATATAACTATTAATATTCTAAGCTTATGCTGTTTAAAACATTTGTTCTAAATAAATAATTAGTATTAATATGAATTAATATAAACAATACTAAGAAAATGCTAAGATAACTCGATTTAAAGGATTCAAAATAGTTACTGATACACAAAATTATAAACGACATCATTACATTATAACATCGAAAATTTCAATACCTAAACTTCAAACATATATTTTATTTATTTTACAATTTATCAGTAATATTATTGTATTGTATGCCTTTAAATCAACCAGTAATTATGCAAACTGGTGATGTGCAATCTTCTGACAATTCCCTAATACAGCATTCCTATTCGAATTCTACTAGCTTCACTCAGATAGTTCTATTCGACTTCGCTACAAGTTCCGGCAAGATCGTCATAATTTCAATAGCCTCAATTCGAAATGTAAAAATTAAAGTAATGTTAATTATAAGTCGTTACGTAGAGTTGTAGGACGACTTCGTACTAATGAATCAATACTATCTAATTGAAATACGTAAAAATTATAATCTGACGAAATTGAATTTTAATGAAGTATAATTAGTTCGAAATTGCTAGTATGAACTGTTAGAACACGTTTTGAATTAGATCATTATGCATGTATTGCAATGTCTAACACCTGAGCATAATCTGACTGCATATCCAAACTCTCGCTAAGTCAAATTATGTTATCTTATTTCACTGAATCTTTTATTGACTTATGAATCGTTTGATCATGGACTGTGTATATCGAATTTCGACAATATCGATTCGTATATCAACTGAGTCGTTTAATTTCAAGAATTTTGAATCAATTTAACGTATAAATTGTTAATATCGAATAAGCTCAGTCTCATGATTCTATATATTCAATGTACAATCGATACAACTTTCGATTACGTATGACTATTAAATGTTTATATTTTAAACTTTAAGTGCAATATTTTGAGTATCGATTACGTTATATTTTACAAATTTAAGATTTTCAGTACTTCATATATCAGTTCGTATAACATTCATAAGCTTACTATATTTAATGATTGTAACTATAACGATATAATACTTTATGTATGATTTCTCGAATTAGAATTTTTCTACTAAACTAATCTAAGAATCTGAACTAACATATTTCAACTAAAGTACTCTTATCAACATACTCTTATACTCCTTATCACTTACAATAACTGACTTATACTACTCTACAATCTAAACTCTACAATGAATCTTACATAAATTCAACATGACAGTAATCAAAACAATTCGCACAATTTCCATTTAACAAAATATAATATATACAGTTGAATTAAATAAATTAGATAATCTCGTTAATCAATATAAATGTTAATAGCGTTAAATGCTAAATTATGACAGTAAGATCATAAAGGATATCGAATAAAGAGTTAATATACGGTAAATACGTAAGAGTAATAGAATTGCATAGATGACAAATCGGATAATAGAGTACGATAAAGTATAAATTAGATAAATTTGATAACATAAGACACCTACACGAATAATCTTCGCATGTAACGTGAGTACAAGATTAATTATTGAAATAATGCAGAGAGTACATTGACATAGCATTGTAATATTGAGTATTGTAATTGGAATCTGCATTTGTTAATTGTATTCGTACGCTATTGTCATAAATGTATTATACAGTTGTATATCTGTCTGCACTATATGTAATCACGTATCATCATTTTATTGTTTATAATCGCAATTGCTTATGATTTCAATGTTGTCCAAATATAATACGTTATATCGTACTTTCGTACATGTATGTAACATCAGTATACATTTATCATGCGTATTACGTCTTTTCTGCAATCCATTGCACGTACATCGTTTTGCTATTTTTGATGGACATTTATACATCGTTTTGTTATTTTGATATATTGTATCTAACTTGCTTTGGTGCGACATTTTAACATTGTACATTTTCTCAAAATTAAACATTTGGTATTAATTGTAAAAGGATTAAGAATGTAGAAATTTGCATACGGTTAATTAAATTAATTTATGTATTCAAGGAATTTTGCTAATGGCATTATTTATTCGGATAGGAATTTAAATCGTGAAACTTTGATAATTGATAATTCAGTTGAACAAGTCTTGACTTGAGCGTCTAAAATGGGAAGCTCCTCCGAAAAACTTTTCTTCGTCCGTCCGACTTAAACGATCGCGCGGATTTAAACGTAACACCTCCCCAGTTCGTGCGTTATTCAAATTAAACGAGAGCGTTAATTATTGAAACGCGATAAAAAAAATTAAATGGTTCCGGTATACGAACAACGTGCGTTGTTTGCTGCATCTAACTTCAAATCTTATGTGACAAGCCTCTGACGTAAAAACCCAGTGATTCCCGTTAACGCATATGAATCATCGCAAACAAAACGTGAAAGTCGCAAAGTTAATAAATT
The DNA here is from genome assembly GCA_036326145.1 of Rhagophthalmus giganteus. NCBI lineage: Eukaryota > Metazoa > Arthropoda > Insecta > Coleoptera > Rhagophthalmidae > Rhagophthalmus > Rhagophthalmus giganteus. Next base: position 2,012,852 of record JARFJA010000099.1, on the reverse strand, counting down.
AAAATGAGCGCTTAAACTATCATAACTAATACGGAAAAGATCGAAATTCGTTTTCGTAACGGCATTAGAAAAGTGTTTTGGTAATTCAGACGGCACAAAAAGCATACGTATCCATGCTTGGACATAAAGGAAACATTAGATTTACCGGAGAGAGTAACTAAAATCATCAAATTACTCAAGTGAAACCTTTGGAAAAAACGCGTTCCGAACAGATTTACCAACCAAGAAGAAATAGTAGCCGCCACGGCCAAAAAACCCGTTCTCTATGCATCTACCCGTTGGCTTAACTAACTGCTACTCGGTGTCGGAAGAAGCGTGGCCGAAAATATCGACGATGGAACCCTCGGGGGGTTATGGGGGTAGCCAGGACCTCTGGTGGACCGAGCACTTGATCCACGAAATTCAAGCCGAACATGCCGGAGAACTTGTCCGCACCGGTAGCCCCTATTTGTTGTGCTCGCAACTCCCGTCGCATTGGCGATCCAATAAGACGTTACCGCTGGCATTTAAAGTCGTCGCTCTTGGAGACGTCGGCGACGGAACCGTCGTCACCGTTCGCGCCGGCAACGACGAGAACTATTGTGCCGAATTACGAAACTCCACGGCCGTAATGAAGAATCAAGTTGCCAAATTCAACGACTTGCGATTTGTCGGAAGAAGCGGACGGGGTAGGTTTTTCACTTATTATTAAGTTTACTTATTATCGACATCTCGACGATTGGACGAAAGTAACACTAGAATTCTTCAGCTAAAGAAATCTTGAGAAGCTCGTTTTTTTTCGGAAAATTCGTCAACTTAAAATAGGCGCCTACCACTTGATAATTTTAATTTAGAAATGCGCTTCCGGTGTTAACCCTTATAACCAACAGTATAAGTATCGGTGCGTGCAATTTAAATATTCTGCAAACCAAATAATACCTACAGAGCGTTTCATTTTTTTCAATGAAAACGCCCGAATAACTTTTTTATTTTTGAAGCAATCCAATATAAAATTTTTACAGATTGTTTAGTCTATTAAGGCTCGTCTTTCTGTCGCAACAGAATTTTCGTAGGATCAAAACCTAGCCGAATGCGATCAAAATAAAAACTAGCGTTTCAAGTAAAGTCATATTAGCGATTAAGATAGAACAAAAATTATTTAAAAAAATTTGTTGCAAATCACAAAAATTACCCAAATACGAAATTTCGCTGAAAAATTTTCATTTTTGTAATTTTCCAACGTTTGTTTCACTTTCGCGAAGACACCTTCAAAATGAAAAATGTACTCGTCTTCAGATAAACTTAGTTGAAAAAGATCTTATTTAAAATTTTGTACGTTAACCTGCCGCCTAATCTTATTACGTTGAATTAACCGAATAAAAATGCTGAAAAATTACAAAAAAGAAAATTTTTCAGCGAAACTTCGTATTTGGACATTTTTTTGTAATTCGAAATTACTCTTTTGTTCTATCTTAATCGCTTAATAACTTTACCGAAACATTAGTTTTTATTTTGATCACAGTTGGCTATAGGTTTTGATCTTGAGAAAATACCATTGTTACAGAAAAATTCATCTTAGCGGACTAAATAACCTGTAAAAATTTTATATTGATTGCTTCAAATATAAAAAAGTTATTCGGATGTCTTCGTTGAAAGTGAAACACACTGTATTAGTATACTAACTATTTTATACCTACGTGAACCGTTTGTAGGTAAATTAGTTTATAAATTTAAAGGCACTTTTCGATTTCAATTTACAGTCCGATCGAAGCTAAAACTGTCCACTTTCAACGTCTACGAAAAATGATTTAAATTACAATTAATAATTGAACCGGCACCGCAAAATCACCCACCCCTGGGACTGTTACCTAGCTTCAATAATGGATTTAAATCGCGTTTAATGCCCAGCGAACTCTTATGATTTTCAATTTGCCTATAGTTATACCAGAATATTTCCAACTAGAAAAGATTTAAGATTTTTCACTTATTGGTGAATTTAGATTTTAAATTTCCCCACAGAATCGGATCAGAAAGTCTATTAGAACAGTTTTCGAAATTAAGAGCGACGCTCAATTAAAAACTTATCAATATTTACAGATAATTACACCTGTTGACTTTAATGCAGCATATTTACTTAAAATTAGTCGAAATTTTTCGAATTTTTAGGTACTACTAAGAAATATTTTCCCTGAAAATCATTGTTCAGAAATTCGACAATTGATTAATTTAAATTAAATAAAAAACACTTATTAACATTATTCTGTAATAACTGGGCGTAAAATGCGCATTTTTCGCCCTAAGGCCGCACTAACTGTACTTCTAAACATTTTAGTAAAAAATATCAAGATACATTATATCACATTTTCAAAATTTTCTACAAGTAAATAATTAACATTAGAATAACTGGTCGTATATAAAAAATTGTATGCAAGTTGGGCGTAATTAGCGTTTATATGGTCCTCGTCATGTAATAGCCCTCCTCTAACGCCCCACTTATTTTATGTCCTTGAGTCATAAATGGGTAATTATTATAAAAAAAATATCAGTTAATTACAGACAATTTAACAATAAACCCTTACATTTAATTACTTGGATGTTTAATGAGATGTTTATATAGGTAAAATTTAAACAATCAGCAATCACTTCCTAGATAGATATAACAACAAATTCTTGTGATTAATTTCGTCAGAATAAATTCAAATTAGACCTATTTAAGTGATTAAAATTCTTCCAGGAAATTAGTTTTGATAAAATACGCAATATTAAAATTTAAAGGGGTCTTAATCAAAAAACGCGCGCAATTCCGTCGAAGAAAAAGCATAAGGTGTAACAAAAATACGTCAAAGCAACCCTTCTATCAATTTATTAAATTAGAGTTAAGCTTATTTACTTGTAGATATGTTCGATTGAATAGACTAAAAAAATACTAAATAGATAGGTGCTTGGATTTTTCAAGAACAAGAACTTTTCAAAAAAAATTAATAAATTTCGCCCTTAAGGGCTGCTTTTTCGATCGCCAGTTAACTCTATCAATCGCCATGGACACAAACATTTTTTAGAATATTATTATTAACTGTTAATAGACCAATCAATTAAAACCAGTTTGATACGTTTAGGTCACAATTTGTTGACCGTCGCGCTTAATTAATAGGAGTAATTAACTTTTGTGTTAAGCAGTAGACGTTTAGCGCCGATCTTTCCATCTTCCGATATTTACCGTGAAAACAATTGTTCGAAAAAACGTTTCTATGGTAAATATCTGTCAGATAAATTTATCGGGAAACGGCAAGATCGGTCCTTGGAACGATTTAAAAAATATTAATTCATTTATTCATATAATATCCGGAGAAATAACGGCAAGCTAAAAAATCCATTCGACCATGGATCCGCAAACCAAGCGCTTCAAAAATATGAACGATTTTCGAATTTCTATAAATCGAATGGCTTATTAATATTTATTAAACGCTCATAAGATTTCGCCTTTTGTTAAATTATTATTAGGTATGGCCTATCCAAACCTATATGCAATTCACGTCATCAAGAAAAAGTTACTAGATTGTTTATTTGTAAATGGGTTTGAAGTTTGGAAAGTGACATATTCTATAGATGATTTACCTGCGCACATATTAGATGGCATAAAGAAAGACTACAGTTTATTAGAACTGTCAAAATACGAGGTACGTGGTGACAACACTGTGCGAAACGTCATCATCTAGTAACCTTTTTTTGATGACGTAGATTGCATATATGTTTGGACGAAGTGTAGGTGCTATATTAAACCCTCCTTAATATCGAACACACATATGTATAGTAGATATTAGGTTGGTATGTATCTATCATTTATTTACTTATCGACTTAAATTAATTAAAAAATGAAATTAAAAAAAAACGGCCACTGTACCTTTTTCCAGTCCAGATGTTTTCCATCTGCAGAACTCCCAGGAACGTCCATTGGATAGTTTTTCGTCACCACACACGCAAATGTTCACACGAAATCATCACGACGCGACACACCGGTTAATCATTAAACGCATTATAACAGAGTATTTCCAAATGCTTGATAAGATTAGATACGGACAGGTCGTGAAACGTAGGCGCGTACAAATCACTATTTGTATAGGTATCTATCTACCAATTTAGATCACTTAGAAACATCTGAACACTCATAAATAGTCTTTCACTACCGAAAACGCGAATTTCGTAAAAACGTAAGTACCTGACCGTGAGCGTTTCCAAATGATAAGATTTCGAACAGGTCGTGCTGTGCAGGTGTGTGTGAGATTATATCGGCAATTTATCGAAACGTATGCGTTGCATCTGAAAAGAAATTTCCTTTATTTAAAACATCGAATTTGCATGTGGAAGTTTTAGGGCCAATCTTTGCATCCCTTGGTCACCGTGGAAACAATTGTTCAAACAAACGTTTCCACGTAATGGTAAATACCTATCGGATAAATTTACCGAGCGACGGAAAGATCGGCCCGTTACATTAGTAAAAGAAATATATCACAATTCGCGTCGAAATAATTTTTTGAACTTTTCGAAAATGAACTCGTTAGAAAATTTTAACCCCTTTTAAAGGGAATCGGGAATTCTAACTGACAATAAGAGCCGCGAATCCCATCCTCGAACGAATGCCCGAATTACTATTCGAAATGGATTGTTATTTAGAAGTCGGTTACTACATATATTGGTTTTTTCCCAAAAAGAACGGAAGATAATCTATCATACTTACTTATTTCTATGATAATATTTTATTTAGCTTAGGTTTAAATTAAAATAACGAAAATTATTAAGAATTTGCGTGTGCGACTTGTGTACTCGATATTTAAAAATCAAAGATGCTGTTGAACGTCTCCGGGCAAGACCGGATTCGAATCCATATAATCGCTACACATCGAAACGGAAATTGTGAGGTTTTGCCAACCGTAGTGGTACTCGGCTTCGCTCTTTTATAAAAATTAATACTTAAGCAATTTAAAATCAAATTTTAAACTGGGCTTAAATTTTAAACGTACGGTATGCAAAAAATATACTTAAATGATAAGTAAATAATAATTAACTTATGCACTTTTACGTATTACATACTAATTTTCTGTGTTACAGGTTAAATAAATATGCAAGCCGCGACTTTGAAGTTTGGGCTTAAGCCAAATCGTCTTCGTTAAAGCAATATCGTCGCTAAGAAAATTCAAGGCTTTAGCCTAAACTGACATGCTTGACCTTAGTTACAATTGAATTCCGTAAAAACAATCGTGCGTCTATAAAAACTAGCATAAGCATCTATTTTGAATTATCCCTACAAATAAGGAGGTTAGATTCCAAAGCTTGTTTTATCAGTTTTTTTCGTTTAACAGCTTAAAAAATCTGAAAAACCGGGAATTATCAAGGAAATTTTAAGAATACATTAAGAACACAATAGTTTCTCTGGAAAGTGCAATACAAAATATTGAAATACAAAAATATTCTGGAAGGGGGGCGGGGTCTTATTGACTGACAAACGATCGTAAGGGTAAAATTCCCCATTGTAAGGTAAGCCTTAAAGGTATCTTTGTCAAATTTCGTAATTGTTCAAATATTGCAAGTAAAAGCTTCGCCAGTTTCCGTTTTATAATATACAGGGCGATTTATTAGCTCTACGACAATCTTTGGAAAATGAAAACTGTGGCAATTTTATACGAAACATGTTATGGGTCCAATTCGTGTTCTTTAAATAGTTATAAGGCTTTATATCCGTGACAAAACAAGAAAACGACTGCGAACATTTTTTGTGCGATAATAACTAAATTTTTAAGAATTTTACACTGTTCAATTTATAAATATTTAACAAAATAAATCGACTTCTCAACTAAGAACCGATGAAGTGCCTCTTAAAATACTATTCACTAACAATAAGCATTTATAAGTAAGCAAATTGAGGTTTTTACAATTTATTAGATAGAAAGTCGAATTCGATTCGCTGCACATTTTCAAATTGATCGAATATACTTCCTACACTACAAAAAAGTGTAAAATCTTTCAATTTTCTGCCGAATTTTGTTTCATTTTTAATGTTATAATGATGATTTAATAAAAAAAAGTGAAGCAGAAACGACGGAATGATCTATTTTTCGAAACATAACGAGAAACGTCGCTTATCGATACGTTATCTAAATAATAAACAGTTATGAATTTAGATATCGGGCTTTAATTGCTTTACAATATTAGTTTTCGTTAATTTTTGTATCAAAAACTGCACTTATCGACAATTTTCGATTTTTCCAAATCTCTTAAACTTGAGCGGACGTTATTTTTTTTTTTGAAATTGTTATTCGAGCAATGCAATGCGTTTTAACAACATTGTTTTACTTATAGGTGCGTTTTCGTCATCTTTTTCGATCACGGTCGCTCATTATGTCGATTCTAATAACATTGTTTTACGACGTACATTTCAAAGTCGCTTACGCAGATGCACATAGTTAGAAAAATCATAAATCGCGAAATATTACCAATATTTCACGATGATTTACTGCCGATTTTAAAACGCAATTGCGACATTCGGAAAAAAAATAAATGTCGACGAAATTAGTAAAAACATGACAATACTGCGCCGTTTATTTTCTATTAGTTGATCAACTGGCAATTGTCTCGCTGTCCAAATAATCCACTTTGCCGTTTCGCATCGAAACCATCCTAATTTACACATATGTAGATGAATGGGAGCGTGGATGTGATTCTGTCGATTTATTAATGTCGTTAGTGACTACCGATCAGATCGAGCGCGACGCGGCGCACTATTTGCATAAATTATCGTGCTTAATTCGCGCGCATTATTCGTCGCGGGCGCACCTGTAATTTTCGCGAAGAACTCGAAACGTTTCCGAAAAAAGTCCGTTCCGAATTCGTTTCCAATCGAGCAGTAAATGAAACGACAAACGAAACAAATATTAAACAAGACAGCTATCGGTTTTCGTCGGGGGGAAAAAAGGTTACACTCATCACTGCAAATCTGTACAAAATTCAAACTTAGTACTTCGTGCGGTCGAGTATTATTGATAGCTGACCGAACTGTGAAATTTTATATTAAGATTGTTTTACTCTTGATTTTCGATGTTAAATTCTGTGGTTTTCGGTTTTTGTGGCACACTTCGACTCCGTTAGACATAAAAAGTCTTTAATAATGTTAATAATTTCTTGTTACCCGTTTAGATAATCGTTTCGTGAAGGTCTTCGAAATTAAAGATGGCACGGCGGCGCAAAGAAGCGACAGAACGGTACCATCGTCCTACCCATGTAGGCATAACACGATCAGTCCGTTAATAATGCAAATAATTACTTTTTTGTTTGGTCAAGGACGAAATTGATTAACGAGATTTTTCTATCCGAAGAATCTAAATTGGATTTCGTTTTTGTGACACTTAACTAAAATACTGTTTAGTTAGACGGATTCGAATCCGAATATCATTTCACGTGCCAATTCAGAAAATTCCCACGAAATGTATTTTTAATGCAGGCAATTTTCGATTTGTTTCCCGTTAAGTGTCGAAGAAGAAAAAAAAAGTTTAATAGAAATCGATAATATTTGTAAAAGGCAACTTTTCAAAGACCCGATGAAACCACAAATCTAATGGCGACTCGACGGGCCGTTTTGCTCTCCATCCGCGTAATCAATCGCCAATAAACGTCATTCGTTTGCGATGAATATTTGAGAAATACAAGTGCAACAACCGTTCGTCAAATGTGAAACGAGAAATTCAATTTCGAACCACATTTCGGCACGATACGATAAAAAAGTTTAAAACTCCGCGCGCAACAAATCCTTAAAGAGTAATTAATTACAGGTACAACTTGTCGTCGTACATATGCGATGAACATTTTGACATTGTTATGCGTCATTTAAAACGTGCATCGAGCGTGTGTGGCGTAGGCATGAAACTCACGGCATAATTCTTATGATCCTTATGACATTAAGGGGCTGTTAATCATTTTTATAGTGTCAAAAGGAGAGTTTATGCGTACATTCTTCGTTGTATATTGTAATTGTAATGGCCGTGTAGTCGGTCCGACCGACCGGAGTACGGAATGTTCGACCGATTTTTTTTTATAACTTTTCAAGATATTTTTCCACTTTTGTAATCTTACTGGACGTTATCGAAATTTATTTTGCCGGTTGTTGCGGTAAAATGAGGATTTATGAAACCTGGATGTGGCTTTTCCGACTTTCGATAAAAAAAATACGTGTAAAAATAATAGTTTTTATCGTTGTCTTGAGATTCCTTTGGTGCCAAGGAAATTCGAACTGATAATGAACGTGTTTATTTTTCCTAAGAATTATGTTATTAATAACTTTAACGGACTTTTAAAAGAAAACGTAATCGACAAACGTCACGGTTACGGGAAAAACGTCCAGCCTTTTCCGGATAATAAAGTATTTAAAAGTCCTCCTTGTTAAATTCATTGCGCTCTCGATAAAAATGTAAGTACTTAACGAAAAAGCGCACTTCCGAAAGACGTGAAAATTCAGACGTACCTCCACGCACAAATAAATACGACCCAGAAGAAATAATGAAAGAGCAGAAAATCATTAAACGAAGAGGAACGGAAGAAAAACGCCGTCGCCACTAAACCATCGCGATTAACGGATTAAGCAAACGAATTCAATATACTTTCGATTTTTTTTTTGACAAAAAAAAACACTCCAGGAAACATCTCGAACGGTCTCTCGTCGGCGCGCGAAGGCAAAATAAAAATTGCTTCCCCACACATGTCAAACCGCCACCAATTATAATTAGCAAATTTGCGGCGAGCTTGCCTGGAAAATTATCCGCGTCTCTATGTTTGTATTTATGTAGCATTTTGTTTGCGAAACCGCAGTTTGGTGCATTAACCACATGTCTTAAAATTGCGTGCAATTAATGCGTGTTACGCCTTAACACGTGCCGCCGCACGTACGAATTAGTAAATTGCCGTTTTTTGTTTCAGGAAAGTCTTTTTCGCTCACGATAACCGTGTCCACGAATCCTCCTCAAATCGCTACCTACAACAAGGCGATCAAGGTGACCGTCGATGGGCCACGAGAACCAAGATCCAAAACGAGTAAGTTTCGCAATTTACTGACGATATTAATTTTTGTACGGGGGAGCTATATATACGCAAGCGTATATAGGCATCGGTATCCACGTCCCTTTTGAAATGGGATTCCTCGAGCTTTTAGGTTTATCGATTTATTAATTATGATCAAATTAGACTTAGAATAATTAGAACTGATATTGAGTTATTCGAGGAAGAATCCCTTTATAACATGACGAATTCCTTTATAATTATATATTTGATATTTATACCGGAGGGGGTGGAAATTAAACAATTTTTGCACTTACGACAAACGAATTAAGACCTTAATTCGCTCGTCATTTTTTAAAAAAAAACGCTTCTCGAATATCTTAAAATTCTACGCTGCCGAGTTGGTGAAAAACAATAATCATTCAAAAATGATTATTTTCACGAAAGGCTACAAACAATTCAGAAAGAAGAAAAATGTATTCATCGTCATTAATGTCCCAGATTTATCAAAATACAGGTTGAGGAAAAAGTTTCTTCGTATTTTCGCGGTAGATGGCTTTAAGATCGCATAACTCTGGTACTATTAATCGAATTTAGCAATATTTATGTGCAAATGAAAGCTGACATTTCACAGAACAAATTAACCTAAAAAATTGTGATATTTATTCACTCGGTCAAAAGTTATTGCGTTTTGAAAATGAGCGAAAATAAAGAGGAAATTAGATACATTTTGAAATTTTATTATAAAAAAGGGAAGAATGCGACTCAGGCTGCTAAAAAAATTTGTGATATTTATGGACATGATGCAGTATCAGTACGCGTTGCACAAAGTTGGTTCAAGCGTTTTCAAGCTGAAAATTTTGATATCAAAGATGCACCTCGCTGTGGTCGGCCAATCACCGAAAAAGTCGATGAAATCACGAGAAAAGTCGAGCAAGACCGGCATATGATGTTAGCAAGGAACTAAAAATCGACCACAAAACAGTTTTAAACCATTTGCAAAAGGCCGGATATAAAAAAAAACTCGATGTTTGGGTGCCACATGATTTGACAGTGAAAAATTTAATGGATCGAGTTTCCATCTGCGATTCATTGCTCAAACGGAACGAAATCGAACCATTTCTGAGACGGCTCATTACGGGCGATGAAAAATGGATCACGTACGATAATAATGTACGAAAAAGATCGTGGTCGAAGCAAAATGAAGCTCCGCAAACGGTGGCAAACCAGGACTGACGCCAAGAAAAGTGACGTTGTGTGTGTGGTGGGATTACAAAGGAATACTTTATTACGAGCTGCTCCCACCCGGTCAAACAATTGATTCTAATCTCTACTGTCGACAACTGGAAAGATTACGTCAAGCAATCGAGAGAAAGCGACCGGAATTGATCAATAGGAAAGGCGTTGTCTTCCATCACGACAATGCCAGACCCCACACATCTTTTGCGACCCGTCAAAAATTGAGAGAGTTTGGCTGGGAAATTTTGATGCATCCGCCATATAGTCCTGATCTTGCACCATCAAATTTTCATTTATTTCGATCTCTACAGAACTCTCTTAATGGTGTAAAGTTGATTTCAAAAGAGGTCTGTGAAAATCACTTGTCGCAATTTTTCGCTAAAAAATCACAGAAATTTTATAGTGATGGGATTATAATTTTACCTCAAAAGTGGCAAAAGGTGGTCGAACAAAATGGCACATATTTAGTTTAATAAACTTCATTTATAATATAAAAAAAACTTGTTTCATTTTCGTACTAAAATACGAAGAAACTTTTTCCCCAACCTAATATTTTAGGTTACTTGTAAGTTTATCGATGAATCCGATTGTGGTTCTAACGATAAATACAAATTTTGAACCATCAACAATTCGATGACGATTTATATGCTTATTTTGGTTGTCGATAACCTGCCCGATCGTCTCACTTAATTTGATCGTCAGAATATGTTATATCCTGTTTCCATACCATCACCTATTAATAACTATTTTAACACTAACCGTCTTCCGATAAAATTTGACAGATATTTGTCGCGGAAACAATTGCTCGAACAAACTTGAACATACTTAAAACATACCGCGAAGATGGAATCGTCTGAAAAAACAACTTATTTATTTAATTGTTTTTAAAACTTTTCACCAATGAAAAAAATTCAATTTTTACTTCAAAAACATAATGCATTTTGACCGTTTTCCGAGGTTTTCTTCAGTATTTTTGGTACAAACTAATATTAATGATAGTTAAATAATTTAAAAAAAAATGAGCCGTCCTTAATATTAGTTTATATTTAAAAAAAAGCCGAAAAAGATCGAAATATATGTTTTTGAAGTAAAATATAATATTTTTCGATTGTGAAAAGGATGAAAAATGAAATTAAACAAATTAGAATTATTGCAAAACAAAATATTCACATGTCTAGATCTCGTTTGACGTTCAAAATCCATTTCGATGGCGAATTTTAAAGTTTAATTGTCGCAATTTCGTCGACGGTACGAATATTAAGGTTCGTTTTTAAGGGAGACGACGCAAGGCCGAATCGTTAATAGTTCTGAAATCTATCCATGCCGATGTATATCGCTTATAATATCTAATTCGTGTATAGGTATATACAATTTGTGAAGTCGTCTGTAATTGGATTTCACGATTCGTGATCGCAGTCAACTATGATTATAAGAAATCAGAAGCGGGATTCTATTACCCATTGAGCATATTTGCCGAGCACTAACCAGTGGAAACGTATCATTACCAAGTGGTTTCGGAGCTAATTTACTAACCCGAGCTCGTTGCTACCGTACACTTTTTTGGTACGGCTTTCTTATTGGGATTTTTAGTTTAACCGAATTATTTTAAATTAGTTTTCTCGCGAATCCTTTCTCCCACTCGTCCCACCTTAAAATTATTTTTAGCCATTTAAGGCGAATTAATTTCTTAATGGAGGACGACGTTTGAGCTTGTTTTTTTTCGGGTTTATTGATTGATATTGGGCCGTGCGAAAGCGCGCGAATTTCGAGAACCCCTTCGAAACGCAGGAAAACACATGCGCTCGCCAGAGGCGAACAGAAAGAAAAAAACGCATGTAACCGTCATTACACACATGTTTTACAAAAATGCTGACGAATTTTAATAACAATTCAATGAACAATGTAACTCCGGGTATTTTAATATTCGGCGTTTCGTGCTCGCGGGACAATGGAAGCCGGGCCGAGCGAAACGGGACTTAATGTAAGGGAGCAGAAGGGGAAATCGTATAGTTTATTATTTTTCCGACACCCCTAAGTAAAATATACTTTTTAAATTGGTGTAATTTAAGACACGCAAACAAAAATATGGCGTGCAGTTGTCCGTATAGTTATATTTCTCGGTATTTTATTTGGTCAACTATGATGGCATTTAGAAAAAATTCAAAGCTTTTCGATTGAAAATTTATTATTCTTTAAACAATAATGATATAACGCAATTACTTGACACTTGTTTTCCCGGTTTTTCCAGGTTCTCCCAGCTTTCCGGCTTCGTCAAATTTTCCAGGTTAGTAAAAACACACTATAGTTACACAATCGATCGAAGTACTTAGGTAGTACACGGTTGGATTATTCTTGCGTTAATAATTATTTCCAGCAGATACAAAAATAATCGTAATTATTATCGTTGTTCGTGTGAAAACCCATTAAACGCCGTTGATTAGTAAATTAACGTTGCCCAACTCGATCCCAATTCGTTTTGTCGCATTACCATATTAAAAACCGCGATTCAGATATCAATTTGCGGTCATCCTCTTTAGAAATTATCTATTAATAATAATAAATATTTTATCGTTTCGTTGTAATGTTTAACGAGCGAACGAGATTTATTAGGAACAAGTGCCGGGGCAATTGCTCGTCGCTTTAACAGATAAAGAAACTTTAATTATCCAGCGGTAATCAGCACAACTTAACGCGACCAAGATGCTGTGAGAAATTTGCTGGTGGAGCCGATAACGTAGCTTCCGGGTCTGGGCGATAACAGAAACGTTTCAAAAATATACTGACCATTACTAAACAAATACGCATTTCAATTTCTGTTACTGGTCGATAATTAAAATTCGCGCTTAGGCATAATTGTTTAGTGTCGCACTAATTAAATTATTAGGGGTAAGTGTTTATAGTCAACAATTTACCCAATTTATTTTCGTACTATTTATATGTTGTTTTTCTTTTTAATAAATACATCGGTTAATTAAATATTTTGTGTTCCGAAAACGTAATACAAGTCAGAAAATATTGTTCTTCGTCGCCGAAGAAAGCTTACTTTTAATTTTATGATCTAGTTTATTAGAAGCGTTTGCTTTTCCACAACCACTTGTTTTCAAAATAAAATGAGATATCGGTATTTGAATTACTAATAATAAGAAAACACAGTCACCTTAAGAAAATGCAGAAAAAGATCATCGAATTTAAAGGTATTTGCAACAAAAAGTATATCTACGTAAAGAATTTATAGAAAACGACCATATTGACATTTTAAAGTAACGAAAAAAATTGTCGAACGCCTAAACTTCACTACCGAAAATTTTCTCAATTTTTTACAATTTAATTTTCAGATTTTTATCATTTATTATATTTATTTTGTCTTGCCCCTTTACATCCACCGTTATTATTTATTATGCAGGGTATTCGGGAAATGGTGGCGAATCTCTCGGGTGCACATAAACCGCCACAAAACAATGCCACAAATTCCCATAATTTTTTTTTCTACGGCGTTCTCCTGTCGAGATATCGAGGGTATCCTGAGCTTTCGAATTAACTAACGGAGCTTCGCCGCACAAGGACGAGATCTATTTATTTCCAATAGCCTTCTAAAATGTCCGGGAAATCCGGGAAAAATTAAAAAAATTAAACCTCTGAAAGCTTTTAAGGTTAGAAAGGTTAAGGGTAGTGTACGCCTGGCTCGTACGAAATGACATCAAACGACCTATTACAACAGTTTTAAAGACCCTTATTTGTTACGTAGGTACACCAAAAATTATTAAACTGTGACGAAAACAAAAATTGATTTTTATTTTTCAACTTTGGGGGCGAATATCTCAACAAGAGAAGCGCCGCGCCGTAAGAAAAAAACGTATAGGAACTTGTGGTATTATTTTGACGTGGTTTATACGCTCCCGAGATTCGTCGCAATTTACTGGACACCCTGTATGCATAAAATCGTGACTACGCCCACTACGGCAAACTGCGCTTCGCTACAGTCACCAAAATTTTCCCTGCTCGATTTCAAACGTTTGCAATTGTTTTTATTTACTTTTCGCACAAGTCTTGCCGTTGCGTTGACTAGTAATTCGCTTTTTTCTGGAATTTTTGGACAATAAGTACAGTAAAATTCGGTAATAACGAACCACGAGGGACTCACAAACATGAATTCATTATATCCGAAGTTCGTAATAAACGATAAAAAAGCTTCTTTCGTTAGAAATTGATTTGGGAAAGCCAAATCAGGTGCTCGATTGTCTTATGTATTCACACACACATCGGTCACGTCACGTCTCGGTCATATCTATGACGCCTATTCACGCATATGGTGTTTTTACCTACTTTTATGGAAAATTTTGACGTATGGGAATAATTTTGTCAAACGTTATATCCGAAAGTTCGTTGTAGCAACCAAAATTTTGAAGGGATCTTATGGGTTGCATGACGGGGCTCGTTATATCCAGAGGTTCGCTATAAGCAGGTTCGTTAAAATCAACTTTAACCGCAGTAGATAATCCATGTTTCGAATGATTGTCAACAGTCGGAGATTTTAAAAAAATAACGTCTTTCATTAGATATGGAATATTTATTATGGAATTTTTTCGTCGTAAACGTAAACAAACAAAATTATTTTGAAACGCTAGAAGACTTCTTTATGGATCAGTTTAATGAATTTTTTGAGTTTACTTTCCCTTTAGTCACCTCTACCACATCTACACCTCACTTACACTAACCTAAACTCACCTCATCTACACTAACTTATACTTACTGACTTATTTGACTGTACTAGACAATAGCGAAACACTGATCCTCTTTCCCCCTTCCCTATACCTCTTTTTACAGAATTCGAGAAATTGTGTTCCAAGCAATTGTCTGCACACACAAAATAATAATAATAATACAGTTGCCAATCAAAAAAAAATTACAAAGTTGCTCGTTTTTAATCCCCCCAAAATAAATGGTTAAATAAATTTTAAGCACGCGTGAAAATCTATTTAGCGTTTAACTTTTTCGATTACGGTAAATAATAAATAGCTTCTTAAATACGTACGTAGGTATAGGAAGTCGAACTAGAGGACAATAAATATGGCAGTAAGATGACAAAAGGTCGAGTCCGGATAAAGTTACGTGAGGATAAGTTTACGTAAATAAGAGAATTGCCTATTTACTCGATAAAATATTGACACGCCAAACGACAATAATAATTCATTCGAAAACGAAATTATAAGACGCAACCGAGATACCTACAGGGATATTAATTTGTCGCCAGAACCGTCGGTAGCAAATTGTAATTACTTAGAGAATAATGAGGGAGTAATTGGAGCACTAGCAGATTTGTAAATTGCTAATCTGACGCATTTGTCAGCGATTGGATATCTCTGTGCGTGTTTATAAATGTATATATACGTACTGCATATGCATATCCTGTACCATACGTTTGTATATGTCGTGTATTTTGAATTGCGCCATTGTTTTAATGTATGTCCAACAGCTTGTCCCATCAATAATTTATAAATCGGTACTAATTGAAGCCATTCGTATATATTAGATAAAACAGAATTACCTACATCGATTTACTGCGCCTATTTTATCGACGAACGCCGATGCCGTCTGCGTATTTTGATATGTTTCAATGGTATCATTTCCATGCGTTATTCACGTTCTCGCTTAATTTGCGTGGAACACTCCACTTGTGTCCTAGATTCGTTTTTGTCGTGGGAACAATTTAATAAACATCATTTTGGTTTCATCATTGATAAAATTGTTTAAAACCAATTGTGGTCCTTTTAAAAGGATAGGAATCGACAATTTGTTAGCGAGTAATTTCCAAAACGGTTTTAATTAATGTAAATGCCATACGGATCCTCAATGAAGACAATTTTTATTGTATTCAAATTATTTTTTCGGTGGCATAATCGCGATTTCATTTAGGAACAGGGGAAGCGCTTATCGTTGCATAATTTGTTGAACTCAAGTCATTGACTTGAGCGTCTAAAATGGAATAAGTGTGAATTTGGAGAAATTCACAGAAAAATGATCGTTATTGTACATTCTCAATTATTTCGCCCGATAAATTTATTTTTTCGTTTTATCATAAAATGACTACAAAAAAACACCATCGGGAATTTCGTTTTTCTAACGGTCTCGATGAAAATTTTTTACGTTTCGTCCCAAGTCCTGCTGGGTAAACTGGTAAAGGGCGGCCGTAAATGAAAATATCTACTAAACAACGAATCCTGCGCGTGTTTTAAACGAACATTCTTAAAAGATTACCCAACTCAACTTTAGTTCCACATTTACCTACGTAAATATGCGTGTACAATCGGATTCAATGAAAATGTCCCTGTCTTCTATTTGATTTTACAAAACGTACGTCCTGAATAGGCCCTACGCTATTATTTGACTGAATTGAACTACCGAATTTGATAACAAATTCACTAAATAGAGTATTTTTTCTTATTTATTCATATTACGCAAGAGGCAATCTTCTAAGAGACGTCACTTAAATAATTTCGGGTTTTACAAAATTAAAGAAAATAATCCTTTCAAAACAACCTTGTTACTTGTAGTGTTGCTAACCAGTAGCCCAAGTTAAAATGGAAATTCCTTAAAATTGTATAAATAGTAAAAAAATGCATTAAATATGCAAATAAATATGTTTTAAGCAAGTACGCCAAAGTGCGCCCGAGGGTAGATTGTAAATAAACCATAATCTTTTAAAAGGAAAATCCTGTTGCATAGGTAGGTATGTAAGTACTCGGCAAATGATTGCCCGATTTAAGCTGAAAGCCCTGTGTTTTCTTGTCACAAATCGGACGAAGGACTTTCCATCTGATCTGATTGTACCTAATAATCGGCAATCCCTATTGGATATCTCACAACCGGTCATTTCAAATTTAAATTCGACGTATCAAAATCAAATTAATAGATTATTTTAACGCATATTCATAGTATATTTCATATTAGGATCAGTGCTATTGTATTAACTTTCCTAGAATTAATAAAATCACAATAATTAACATCAATTCCAACTCTACCTCACCTATGTAGGTAACTAAAATTCTAAATCTAAACACAGCAAAATAATATTATACGAACGACGTTTTATTTTTGGAGTCTCTGGTAATTCTAAAACCGCAAGAAAATCGAATTAACACGACAAGTCGTGATTCTTACTTCATTATTATTCAATAAAATAATCGCCATAAACCAGAAATATAAACTACAACACGAGGTCGTTCCAATTATATTTATTTTACGACGAATCAGTACAAATTTCGACAAAACCGAAAACGAATAAACAAAATTATCCCAAAAAGTTTGCATATTTCCTATTATAAATAATTGTCACGTATACGCGTTCAACTCATCCGATGCAATATAACACTATAGCATAGCTAAAACTGTGAACGGCATTCACCATCGAACGGAAGCCATCAGACCAGTAGTGCAACGATTTCCTCCCCATGCCATTTCCGTCACCATTAATACTAAATTATTTGTAGAATTTCGCGTTCGCCGATGACCCGACATCTGTTAATGATTTGTCCTAATTAACTCACACCACGACATCTAGTTTTGGTCGCACAAATTCGTTCTATACGTAAACACGGCTCCCTCTCCCACCCTATTATAGCGCGCGCGTTAACAACGACGAGGAACTTTCCGAATTGAAAATTCGTTTCAAAAATCGAATTTGATCAAACTAATACATTATGTTTAGTTTTAATGTTATCCGGCCGCCAATTAGTCTGATTTATTTTACTCGAACCTATACGTAATGGATAAATTCTGATAAATTCGAAATGTTCGGCGAACATCGCGTCGGTTCTGATTTTGTTTTTGTTAAAAAATCGCATTTATTTGCAGGTGGATCTCAATCGTATAGGGCATTAGGGTTAGGTCACCGTCCGTTTCCAGACGCGCCGTTTACGTCGCATTTAAGGGAATTGGAAACCCTAAGACGAAGGGCACCTTCGTCACAAGCGAACGATGTGACGCAAAGCTCTTTCAAATCGGATACTCAAGGTAAGAAACCCGAATATTTATTGAACAAGAGAATATGAATGAACTCGGGGAGTGGATGAGAATTCAATATTTTCTTATACGGCTATAGGCATTCAACAGGTTGTTACGTTTCAATTTATATTTTATTGCTTCAATCCAACGGAAAGCGAGCACTGGAACCGTATCATAACATCACGAATCAAACCTATAATTACTTCAATGTGCTAAGCCGACGCATTTCAATAAAAGCTACCTGAATGCGATTCTAATGGTTCGATTGTCTTTACACGTTTAAGTGCCTTGGTGAAGGTCGATTGCGAGTTTGAGCTTGTTTTTTATGAACGTCGGTACAAAAATTTAGTTTTTGTTTGTTCGTCCTTACGGGACCTCGCACGCCGCCGAAATGTTATAATTTAAGACCAAAACCGGAAAAAATCGAATGACAAAATATTTGAAATGACGCGGCGCGAACTTTATTACGAAATTAAATTGTACGGACAGAGGCTGTAGTTATGGAAGATGTTAAGGAAAGTTCGAGGTTTTTTTCAAGCCGCTACATCAGCGATGTTTCTTCAATTTGGAACGGGACGCGGACGGTTCAAATAATTATCCTCTAAACAAACTTAATTTGTTTACTCGAGATCGCGAAACAGATTGGAAACATTATCATCGTATAGCGATAATTAACGACAGTAATGAGTTAGGGCCCGCACGATATTTTTAATAGATAAGTCGAAAAAAAGTTAAAAGGTAAACGTTCTTGACATACATAAATCATACTCGTTTAAAGTTCATACGAGTGATTTTTCTATGAAAATCACCCGAAGCTCAACACCAAAGCTCAGTTACAAGCTCGTGAAATCTCAATGGGATTAAAAAAATAATAATAATAATAATTCGCAAAACTTGGCCATTTTGTTCGTATTCGTCGCATCGCGATTTCAAATACTTTTTTTCCCTAATTAACAATCGAAAAGTCGTACTTTTCAATTGAATCGTGTATTCGAGGAACCCCACATTTGTTTCGAGAAAAACGCGAAAAACTATTTTATGAAAAAATGTCGTTTTCGTCCGAAATAGCGACTGTTGCGTGTTTAGAACTACGGCCGAGAAAATATTTCTTAATAAAAATTGTTATAATTTCGTCTCTGTTCTGAACGAGTAAATTGTTGGAATTTCTTAAACATATAAAAAATTTGCAATAATGCCGTTAACAAGCCGGTCGGTGGATATCCGTGATTTCTTATTCCTAACACGGAAAACAACTGTAGGTAAGAATTCTTTTTTCTTTTGTAAAAAAAGTCGTACGTTCAAAATGTGAACTTGTGGAGTTTCTCAAATACGCGATTCGAAACGTCTCTTTCGATGCGAAAATTCTTCGCCCTCGATTTTTCGATTTTCGAATATTATTACACGTCAATAGAAACACGTTGCCTAACTAATATTGTTGAAATCGCATCACTTTGAAAAAAAAAAACTTCGAAGCAAATCGATTATCTTACTAATTAAATAACCAATCAAAATATTAATAAACGGTTTTCAGAATTACGTAGACTTACAATTAAGATAAAATAAATCGGCGTACGTCGCCGCGTTTTACTTTTTTTATCAACGTCAGTCATTATACCAAAAGCTTGAAAATGAATAGAAAATGTATTTCAGAAAAAAATATCAAAAAACTTGCAGCCGATAGATAGTTATATCGAGGGTATGACAACGGAAAAAGTCTGTATCTATGAACTTAGGTCCTCAAATGTTTTATTTCCAGTAGTTCCTAGCTTTTTTCCTAATTTTATGTGCTTTGTTTTATTCGAGGTTTTATTTTATGTTTTATTGGAAATAAGTAATAATATATAGGCATCCGCATAGTATAAAACTAAGATTCGGCCCTTATTTCCTATACACACCAAATTCGTGAATAACCTGCGTTATAAAAAAAAAAACGGAAAAATGTTTAAATAATTTTTTAGGCGACCAACGATAAGTACATTCAAAATCAAACCTTTAGAAAAATTTCGCATGTATACAGTGTATACAGTAAATGTGTTCCGTAAATTTGCAAACAGTACAAACGATGGAAACCAGGCGCAAAAGGTTAATCGCGATTAAAAAAAAATAAACACTTTATTAATGAAACAAATGATAATAATTAACAAACAACAATAAGTTTGGCTTTTTAAATACTACTAAATAGATCGTGATATAGCGAATCCGCACTTGATTCTGTTCATAACATAACATGTTTCAATCGTTGGGCCCGTCTTCGATACATCTAGTAGGTTGATATTTTTTAACCTTTTTTAGTAGTTACAATCGCACCAGCGTTTAAATGCAGTCGAATCTCGACAACTCGAATCTGAAGGGAAGAGAAGAAAACTTCGAGATATCGAGCTATATTTATTTGAAAATTTGGTTGGTATAGAGTTCGTCCAATTTGAAGTTGGAACTGTCAATCATAATGGTTACTACAATTACTATAATTTTCTTTAAATGCAATGCAGTCTATTTTGTTTTAACACCGCGAGAGAAAAAAGGTTAAACGTCTTTACCCCTCCCACTAGATGTTACCTATCACAACTTAGGACCTCCCTTACGGAGATTTTCAAATTTCTCTTCTAGTTAAAACCGTCAAACTAGGAGAAAATAAGAACCGCTTTAAAAAATTTCGAACTCATACTTCGTCAATTCAAGTAATCGAGATGTTCGACTTATCGAGGTTCTACTGTACGTAATTTAAAAACGTATAAAATGTATGAAATACAAAAATGACAGTTTATTCTTGCGTATTTGCATCTAAATAATCGATTTAAATGAAAATAAAGGCAATTAATCGGATGAGAATGACGTAACGATATAAAAATCCCGAATGAATCTAATACATTGAGACTTGCCGATCCTCGACAATTATTTTGCAAAGAATACGAAATGTTTATAAGTCACAATTAAATATAAAATTGGTCCTTGATACTACGAGCGGCATTCGTCAGCATACAAAAATGCGCACAAATACAGATTACCTATAGTAAATTTGAATTTTCACGACACACCCAAACTTTGGAAAACAAGAAAATATTCTACCGAGACACGCGACACGATACGTACAACTCGAACGTCGGTCACTTTTAAAATGGAACTGCTAAACATGTGGTGCAATAAAAGGTACCTGATTATAACTAAACTCGGATAATCGTAATCGGCTAGGTGTGCGCTTATCAGAATAACTCGAAAATGCAGGCGCGCTTCACAATCGTATCTCGTCAACGACGTCTTTATCGTTCATTTGTGTCGATAACACAATATGTAATTCCTATGTATTTTACGACCAAAATTAATTCTATTTTAAAAATCGAAAAGCTGATTTTAGGGTTGATTGTCAACTCACTGTTCTTTTCTAAATGTCCGCGTAAATCGATCTAATCGTCTTCAATAAATCGCGATAGGTAGGTACTTATTTTTATTAAAATTCAAAACTACCACGTTTATTGTTTTGTAAATTTGACCGCGACGCTTAACGTGCTGGTGTTTAATCGATCTATTTTTGGCTGTTATTGTTATCTATGCATAAGATAATTTTTTTTTAATTGTGGTTTCTAATGTATTGCGGTTTGTAAAGTCGTGCTATACAAAATTCTTATCGCATACGGAGTTTTGCGACTAAGTTTTATAATAAAACAAGAGGGATCGGGGGTGCGGTGCGGAATTTTGACGTGTAGAAAATCATCATTAAATAGGTAATTGATTACGTTTGTGGTACAAACAAGTTTTGGGTTCTGTAAGTTCAAAGAAACAAATTAGTTTTCACCTTGAGCGAGATTTTTCTTTGGCGAACCCTCGAAAAAGACAAAGTTACAGTTTTTTTACGCAGAAAATAATTGCCAATTGTTGCTAATATCCGCCCTCGACAGAGATTGCACTCGTTCGGCACCGAGCGACTATGCCCCGAATCAAACAAAAAGAAAAACTGAAGAAGGAACGAAACAGAATGTGCCGCCCATAAGGAGAATAAATGGACGAAGAGATTTTGGAAATGGACACCTACACAAAGGAGGAGGAAGCGAAAAACAAGGAGAAATTGGAGAAAAGTCGTCGAGAAGAAGAAATCGGACGAAGAATCGCCGAAGTACCGAATAACACAAATGGAAAACAAGAGATCGGTTGCTTCGAAGAACGGCGCGGAAAATGGTCGTTAACTGATCGGCCGATTTTTGAAATGCAATTACGGTGCTGAAACTATAGTTAAGCGAGCGCTAATTTATGAGTTGCGGGCGAGAGAAATATACATAGCGACCATAAGAAAGTTAAGGCAATAAATGACGAACCTTAACCTTACAAATTCGCATTTAAAAAACTTCTCCTTTGAATTTCAATTATCAAAAGTTTCTACGATCAATTTATGTAACTTGGACAAACGTTATTACAGTCAAACAAATAAAATTATTAATTTAGAACGATTACGAATATTAAAAAAAAAAGAAAATGGGACTCTTGTTACTGTCCCAACAATACACGAAATTTGATATTAGCTTTCACGTGTCCGTCACGTCATTAGAACCAAAATAATCACACGGCGAGTTGATATATAGCTCGTATTACCTAAAACTCGACGTGTTCGCCTCGTTTCGACAAAATCCATTACCTTAAAAGTAAACTTAAGTAAAGTAACTTTAAAACTTTATTTTGGCCACCCCCTACGGTTTGTTTTTAATACGAATTTTCATTTACGTATTTAGATAATATATCGGTACTCCACGCGTGAAAAGTTTCTATTTGGATCAGTTCGACCAAAAGGGTAGATAGGTAGGTAATCGAACATTTGACATTTCCAACGTAAGATCAAATTTACACGAACCGCCATCGCATTAAACGTAAACAATTTTACAAGCAAAGTATCCGTAACGTTTACAACCGGCACACTTATAATGGGCAATCGGGTGTTCGTGTAGCAAGAGCTATTATGTCGTGTTCATCATAGTCGGCTCGTGTGCGTACGGTAACGCACAAAAACGGACGTCGTCAACACCCCCATCGACCGGTCGTCGAAGACAACACGAGAAACTGCGGTTTAAACTTGCGCCCGTCCATTACGGCTCGGCAAAATCTAGCAATAGAAAACCTCAACTTTTGCCCCTGATTAACGAGTCGCTCAGGTGTAAAGCTGCTGCAACCGAAATTCAATCCGCAGCCTACTATCCGTTACCGTGTAATGTAAGATATATTTGCCGCTTCAGTGGTTCCCAATCAGTTGCTAGTCCAAACCACAATTTTTACAAACCTCTACTTCATTATTAGCGAATAGGTGGATAAGATTTTTGTGTCGAGCGAGTAATCCGACAACAACTTTCGTTTCGAGACAAAAATTGATTGCTGCTATATCGTTTCCATTATGTAACCGTAGCTTTCGTCGATCGTTATTATTATTATTTGCGTAACTAGAACTTACTGCCGTAATAATCGTTTTTTTTTCCTCTCAACAACCGTATTATTAAAAGTTTTCGTTTCGAGTAAATTTACGTTCGGCGTAGGTACATAAAAGTTTTTAATCGGATTCCTTCGGCGTTTCGACAAAATATATAAGCACTAAAAATACTGGCACGCAGTACGATACTGAGTGTCCAACCGTGACGCATAAGATGGATTTTTATTCGTTTTTCTTTTTTTTTATTTTCATAATTATGTAGTAGTAGTTCTACAACAAACAGATTCTCAACTTTATAGGCTAGTTTTATAAGAGCGAATAATAACGGTGGGAATGTAACCTAAAATTGTTTTTCAATAATATCTTGTACTTTGCACGATTTATACATGTCGGTAATAACGTTGCCGTAATATTGTTTCTGTCGAGTTATTTTGCATTTTTTTTTCGATCGATCTATACGAGAAATATCCTCACCGTATATAATATCGAACTGAATATTCGAGTGAGTAAAACGTTGGAAATTCATATAGAAGGGCGTGTAGCTGACACCTTATAATTAGCTTATAATGCAGATATTTTGACACCCCCCTGCTTTGCAATTACTTATTAAAGTGTCAAAAGCTCTTAATTAATAATGTTCTCGATATTAGATGGTGTAACTTTAATTTCACAATTTACTTTTTGTTGTTCGCGTTAAAAAAATAATAATAAGTACGTCTCGTTCGAAACGATATTTCTTTAAAAAACAATAGCCAACTAAATCGAATTTAAAGAAAAAGTAAATTAAATTTTCATCGCGGTGGCCGTACAGAAACGGAATAAAATTAATCGTTATTTGTTTATTTTTAAATGTTTAAAACGTACATATTAATTAACAAACAGGAAATTAATTAATTCAATAATTATATTTATAAATTTAATAAACGAAAATCCTGCAACGGCGATAAATGTATTTCCGAAAATAAACAAACGGTTGTCGATAAAAAAAATCTTTTAATACAGAAAAAAAAAGTAAGCCATCAGATAAAGGAAAACAAATTGATACCGTTTTGATTTTGTCACGCTTATATTTAATTATAATCGCTACAAAAAGCGATTAATTCGACAAAATTGCTATAAATTGTTATTTACCGTTTCCTACAAAAAAGTATATAGGTCAAGGTATTTAAATATAACGTAAGTAGTGTTTAAAAAACAAAAGTTAAGAAAATAGGAACAATTACGCGAACTAGTATTACGTGTATGGGGGGTGTGGGGGGAAGTTTAATTTTTCACGACGTTTCGCAATTAATAAATGAAAGTGTTGTAAAAATTTGTCCGTCGACAAAAAACGTTAACGTGTGGCGTTACGGACGGGCATTTTTTAGCAGTCGAAGTGACTCACCACATGCGATTGGACAGCCGACGTGCGCGGTACATCATTGCACGTGCAGAATTTTAAAGACGCATTTTGCCGCTCGAGGAAAACGTATCGAAAACTGATGCCGATAGGTCCAATTTTTCCCGAAACAGGTTAAAAGTTACGTTCGATTTGTGGGTTAACATTTGATTCGTCGGACACGTCCGTTTTTAAAAGCGTTCGAAAGCTTAAGTTAGCGTGGATGAGATGAGTTTAGACTAATGCAGATGAGGCGAGTTTAGACTAGTAAAGATGAGGCGCAGAGGTGTAAATTAGTGTAGATGAATAGGCCAAAAAAATGTCTGGTTATTAAATTTAACATATGGGAAATTGTGTTAAAACACAATTTACCTCTCAACTAGAGCATAATTTACGCTCCCGAAATGTGAATAAAACGTTCACTACTATATTATCTATTTAATTCGAGCAATTTTCGTGGAACCAATTGGACATGTTCGCATGTAAATTTGTTTCAATTTCTTCTAAACAATTTTTTTTGATTTAACACCACTGCCCTGCCGCATCAATCTGCTCGTGTCTCGAATAATGCCGTCAAAAACCGGCGTCTTACGTGTTTCGCGAAAAACGCGCTTTCTCCGTCGATATTTCCTGGAAATCCTATAAACTTTCTTTCGAAGCGTCTAACAGTTTTAAAACATTCAAATTAGCCTGCATGTTACATACTGTACGTTATAAAAGACGTGTAAACAAATACAAATTTACTCTTTATTTATCATCGGGTTTTGATCGATGAACGTCGAGGGAAAAAACTGCTAATCGGTCGACAGCCTTAATATTTTGGAAATGCCCGACAAAAAGTTAACTACATTTTTGAAAAAAACGGCATTAATTTAGAAATATGACTCTCATCTATAATTAATTAGGCTAGTTTGGATAACGAACGATTTTTTGACGAATAAATTGTCTACCTGATGCGTACTTCGTTACAATTAGATGGGAAAAGACAAACCCGGAGTCAATTAATGAGTCTCGACGAAATGTGCCGATTCATATATTTATTAATAGCCGAAAAATTAATTTCTTTTTCACTTGCACCACTTTTATAAAAATTACAGCTTGTTCGCGAGCAATACATCACTTTCCGGTGTTATTTTTAGACGGGGGGAAGTAAGATCGCGCAAACAAATCGATTTGCCCGCGGAGAACAAACTCCCCGATTTTAATTGCAAACATGTTTGCCCAACAGAAACACACATTAGGCTAATGGTTACGATACGCAAAAAAAACACCTATACCTGCGAGAGTAAAAACCAGTAACCTACATAACCAAAAAAAAACGGTCGACCTTGTCCACCTGCAAGTTTATGCGTTGCGTTTCGTCGTGACTAATTTAATAATTCGCAAATTATTCATTAGATATGATATCAAATACATTTCTCACATCCGCTTTATTAACGACAGCCGATAGACGCGCCCGCGCCGCGTAAAAAAAAAATAGACGCCGTTTTTAAAAATAACCGTTTATTAAGATATATTCCCAGAACTGTTGAAACAGTTCTCGTCTAATTCGTTACGAACATTCCGAGTAAAAGATCAGAATTTAAATTGTTAATTTTTGTTTCGAGGAACTGTCGAAATATGCGAAGAAACGTTAAAAAGTACAATACTTTCCCGCGTTCTTTTTTTTTAATCGCCCGACTGCGACGCGCAGTGCAATATCGGAAAATGCGTCGCGAAAATGGGGTAGACGGTCATTTAGACGAGGCAACCTCAATTTTGTGGTTTATTCGCCCGAAGCAAGGCCATTTCTATCGGATTCATGAATGAAGCTGCGGTCTGCGATCTAAATCTATTACCAAGTTTAAAGAAACACGCGTGGATCGACATTTTTGCATCGATAGAGACCGGCAATAATGGGGGGTAACGTGCAATTAACGTTGTACAAGTTGGCGCACCTGCATTTCGTGATGCTCCAAAAATCATTCGGCACATTCTTTTTGATGAATTGTAGCGCGAAACGGGAGATCGAGCAGAAAGAATTAAAGTGGGATATGCGGACAGTCTGCAGGACGATCAAAGTCGGTTTTCTGGTCAAAATTACAGGGTGTCAAAGTTAAGGGTCATTTTGCAATCATTAAGAAAATTAACTTCCGGTTTATAACGATATTATAGTAAGGAGATCGAGCGATGTGCGTGATTTTATTGTGCCGTTTTTGTCTTTTGTTTTTTTATGATATAGCAAACTTTTGTTTAGGTTTCATCCTTGAAAATGGTAGGTTTGTATGGTAGCAAAAGATGTGGTAAAATCAATTAACTTTGGTAATAAAATAATAGTCTAGTTAATTAAATGAAACCTTGTCGTACCGATGAACTAGCCTTATTTATAGAAAAATAGATGTTTTTTATAATTCACTATTTATTTATAATTGCATTCGCATTGTTCGTAGAAACACGTGCATATTTTATAATTTTTTTTATTCCAAAACGTTAAAAGTTACAGGACGGGAAACGACAAAACGACAAGTTAACTTAACTAATATCGACAACTTTATCAAGCGTTTAAACTATAAATTTATCAAAATAAATTGTTAACCGCTAGATTTTTGAAATATCGTAAATGTACAAACGCTACAATCAAAAGTTGTTGACCTTTTATAACGAAAACAAAATTAATAACAGTAACTGGCGTTCTTTTAAAATTGAGCAACATAAAAATCGTAGTAAAATCCAGAATCGCGTTACTCACAGGGAAAATGTGTAAATCGCAAATGTCACGGCCGATACCGTTGAAATCAGGTGGTGTTATGTTATAAATGGATTTTCCGTAAGTTTTAATTATTACGTCGTCACCGTCTAAATGAATTAAATGGCAATTAGGTCGAGAAAATGGTAATTTCCCGTCTCACGGAATTTTTTAAGCAAAACGGCGCTCTTCGACACCTACTCACAATAATTTGTATAGGAAACAAACGAGTTCAACTAAATCTAGTTTTGTTATTATCAATGAATCGAAATTGACTTGACCTTGACCAAAATAACGTAATAACGAAGTTTTAATATATTGACCGACTACGGTATTTCCTTTTAATTTTCAAGGAGGCACGCTGTCGATTAGTAGGTATAACACCTTTTTCTGGGATGAGCTAGCATTAGTTCGAATATTACAAACGACACCGGAATTATTATAATGAACCACTCGAATTCCAGAAACTAATAATTAATTTTTGGGCAAATAAAATTATAGACACCAAATTGAAATTTTTATGTCGTTTCTCGTTTAATATGATGCTGCGAAATGGAATGTCCACTTGGTGTTCTGTTCGTTGACTTTTACGTTCTTAAAACACTTACGGGAGAAATTAAAATTTTACAAGTGTAACTAATTAAAACAATACGAAACATATACAAATTGATGTAACAAACGACAGTGTTGATGGCGAATAAAATTTTATCTCGTTTTAATTTATCGGTTATTATTATTAATAATATTTATTTATTTTTCGTAATCAGAATGTCCCCCCTTTCGCCCTGAAAAGGGGCAGAAACGCACCGTTAAATACGTCCAGAAAATGGAAAATAGTCAAAAAGCGATCGCAACGAAATATAAAAGAGTTAGTTGATCGTAAAATGGTACTATCGTGCGCGAGTCAATTCCCCATGGCCGATGAACATCCTTTTTTGGTTTCGAAGATTTTACTTAAAGCTAAATATCGGTCGTAGGAGCGATAAGTAGGTTGCAGAGGAACGAAGAAAATATTTTTGCTGCAGATTCGATTTCTTTCCGCACGAAAAATGCGACGGTTAAACAGTTAAACTACAGATGCACCAGTTAAGGTGACTTTCACATTGTGAGTTCTTAAGTCTTTAAAAGAAATGAATTCGAGTAAGACGATTAATAAATTAATAATCGCAACAACTCGTAGATTATTTACTTTGGAAAAAAAATGTATTTAGAGTTTTTGTTCCTTTAGATCTCGCCTATCCGTAGGTTTTTTCGCGGAGTTAATGAGAAAACGCGCTGCGTGCTAGTTTAAAAACCAAGTAATAGTTTGTTCAACTTTTTATTTTATAAATAAGTATCGATTTGTAAGTAAAACTATAGGGGATGTAAAATAAACGCATTTAAATACATTTTCGATAATCTTAACACGATTATAATTTTATTTAACCATTAATTAGAATGCTCCTACTTATAAAAAACATTTTATACATCTCTCTGCAACCCACATATCTACCTATCGCCTCGAAGCGGATCGTAAAATAAGTAAAATCCTCAAACTAAAAAAAGGTTGTTCACCGGCCACGAAAAATTGACTCGCGCACGATAGTACAAAAATGTGGTTTATCGCCGGGATCCCAAATCTGTCACGATTTTGGCAGAAATTCACCAGCTGTTTCCAAGGGTTAAACGTTTGATGTCATGAATCAAAATCATAGGAGATGCATATTTTAAAACCATGCGAAAAATATTATCAAGTAACAACTTCAAAATAACAGAAATTGATTGTAAGTTAGAATGGACAAAGCCGTCTACGCTAAAAATATTAAATAAAAAATGTACGGGGTACAACTGTATAAAGAAAATAGCTCGTTGAATTGGATAATTATAGAAAAAGATATCAATATAAAATGGGAAAAGTCACTTTCAACTTTAACTAATCATTAAATTGAAACCACAACAAGAATAAAACTGTAACAATATACCTACAAACGTTTTTGCTGAAGTATCGGTAGCTAGTTTTAGTAAATATACCTAATTAACGATAATTATAAAAATGTCGAAAAAGTCTAAGTGTGAAAATTTGCAAATCGGGCCACTGCGATACAAAAACTAAATACCTAATATAAAAAAAATTGAAATTGATGTTCGGAAAATTTCAAAAAAAAAATCGAAATCGAATTCCGAATGCGCATTACCCTCGTCTTTCGTTGGACGACGTATGCGTTCACAGTTGACTCCCCCCGTTCGAGACGAATAGCTCAATTGCGATAAGGCGACCCTTGCCGAGTCGTACGGGGTGTCATTAATTTAGGAGACCGCTGTACCTACGTATGCAAAAGTATACAGTTCGACTTCCTCATTAGCCCGCGCAAGTGTCCAAACAAATAGTCGTAAGACGCAAACCGATATTTTAAGGTTTCTTCAAATATATCGTCTTACAAAATCACTGCCTTAATAAAATTCCCATGAAACTTAACCCTCGCGTTACATACTAAAAAAGTAAAAAATCGTTAAAAAAAACAATGGACTTCGTTAAGCGCGATGCCAAATGAACCATAAAGTTCTAAAAAAAATTGGGTACAATTTAAACCGCGACCTTGCAAGGTGATAACGGAAATGGGTCCAATACCTGTCAGATCCCCGTCCCAAATGGCCTTAACAAATCCATCCTAATTGTGACGAGAAAAATATATACCCATACCTATTTAGTGCGTGCCATAAGGCGTAATGTCATTAGTCATCTGAATCAACATTTATCTTCGCTGTAGGTAGGTTCCTTGAGGACCAGCCGCGGACCGCCGCACCGTCAGTTGTCAGTCGATTTGCGGAAAGTTAAATTTTTGCTTTTGGCACCCGGAAAACGAGATCTATATAATTTAGCCGACCGACTCTTCTAAGAAAGACTCACCTTCATACAACACGATGAAATTTTTTTGTCTTCGACGGACAAAAAATAAATCGGCTTCGATTAACTTACACTTGAACTGTCGAGGTCGTTCGTTTATTTTTAATAATGAACAATTAAACATATCCATTAATGATCTAAATGATGACAAGAATTATTTTAAACGATGCGCTTATTTCCTTCCTGTTTGCAGGA
Source organism: Rhagophthalmus giganteus (assembly GCA_036326145.1). Lineage (NCBI taxonomy): Eukaryota > Metazoa > Arthropoda > Insecta > Coleoptera > Rhagophthalmidae > Rhagophthalmus > Rhagophthalmus giganteus. The sequence continues at coordinate 1,982,008 of JARFJA010000099.1, read as the reverse complement.
TTCCAGCAACGTGCTTAACAGCTGTAAACAAACGACGAACGATGTATTAATTAACGCATTAATTCGTAATTGTTTAAAGTTTTTCCAACATTCTTCGGAAACGGCCCACACGGTTCTATGATTCACGTTAATATTTATGTGTGCATTTCGTGGACGCGTCGCGCGTCATCGCTGAAACACTTGAACATCAGATTGTCGTGAATCACTCAATACAAAAAATCGTCGTTAGGTGATATGCGATGTTATCGAGACTGATGTCGGTCGTTTGTATGCAGTTAAGTTTCGTTTAACTACCTTAAAATTTATGAATAACCGGCATTGACTAATCGGCACCGCATTTTGTACTAATTAAGGCATTTTCGTTTTATTTGCCCATTTTTCACCGTTTGTTTTGAAACCCAATAGTCGCTTTAGATATCTTGCTGATGAAAATTGTCATTTTCCACTTTTGCGAAAAAACTCCTACTAGACCGAAATTTTGTATAAAACTAAATAGATATTGTCATGTTAAACAATCTCTCAAAAGTTCCCAAGGATACCACGTGCGCAAACAATTTTACAAACGAACAGTTTTTTGTAAATATCTCGCAAAATATTGATTTTTCTACAAAAATGATTCAGATGTAAATTTTAGCTTATAAAATTTCCTATACAATGGGTTAAACAAGATTTTGATAAATTAGGAGCGTTTTTTCAAAGATGGTCATGTCCAACACTTATGGCCGGCGAATTACGCTCTCAATAAGACCTGGATTAAGGTGTTAACTCTGTCGTCGTAAGTTTTGGACGTGACTATTTTTGCAAAAACGCTCCTCGAAAGTTAGCCACTCGTTTGTTTGTGAATGTGCGGTTCTTTTGAAAGAAACAAGCGCTTAAAAGTTATTTGAAAAACGGAGCGATTTGACTAAACGTGCAGAGGTTTTCAAAATGACGCAATGTCCTTCGTTGAATGCGCTTTATTTTAGTATGGTGATCCACACAACTAAGTGTCAATTGATGATTTAAGATATTTCTCCTTTATAAAATCGCCAAGATTCAACAAAGATGTTATGTTATCAACAGTTTCTTGAACATCTAGTGCCACACAATAACATTTATACCGCGTATGTGTACCCACTATCAAGTACAAAAACGGCTTGGGAACGAACTCGATCCCGAAGACGGAATGGATGACTGCGATTGAAATTTTGGAAGCGATTCGAACTCTTTTTGATCCTTGCTCCAGACATACTGTTGAATACTATTTTCTGGAATTACTCTAAAACTTGTGTTCTGCACCAAATTGCATCTGAACCATTTTTGCAGAAAAATCAATATTTTACAAAAGACTCTTTGTCGGCCCCTTTAGTACGCTGCAAAAAGTTTTACACGCGCGGTATCGATGGGAGATCTTTGTGATATTGTTTAAAATGCCAATGTCTGGCCGTACGCAAAAATTCAGCCGAGTTTTTGCTTACCGAATCGCCCTGTATAAAAGCTGAATAAATGAAAGTTTCTTTATTGGCTATCAAAACCACTGTCAGTTCGAATTCGTTGTTCTTCCAACAAAAATTTCTGCCTTTTTGGTTCCTTGTTAGTCGTAATTCAACATCATAGTTTTGGGGTAGTTTTCAACATCGACAAATGCCGCCCCGACGTTTCTGATTATTTCGAAACATACCGTCGCTCAAGTCCAAATTTATAAATGAAACTTATTCTCATCTCATACTGAAACTAAATTACAGACGGAAGTTTTTTATTGGTCGTTAAACCATCGACAATTCAAAACGGCTCAAACTAAAATTGAGTACGAGATGAGAACGCGCTTCGTTTATTAATTTAGGTCTGATCGTGAGGTTTTTTTCATCTGAAGAGCCGCAAGGAAATTTTGACCGGCAAAACTTATCCAATTAAAAATTATTTGGCAGCATAATTAGGGTGGCCTCCTCGATCGATATTCAGAAAAATTGATCGTATACATTTCAATATTCTCGATTATTTCGCATAATTATTTTCGTTTTATCATAAAATATACAAAAAACATAATTCGATCTTTCTAACGGTTGATGAAGTCTTACGTTTTCAATCGTCGTAAAGCTGGCGTATAAATCTGTAAACAAGTAACTGAATCTCTTATCTAACATCGTAAATTCAAAAGCTGTATCAATCACATTCTACAACATTCGTAAATATCCAAGCCTTCTCGTTTGATAAAACTAGTCTGAATAGCCCTACCTATTTGACTAATTGAAACGACTACTGAATACTTCACTAATCTATTATTTCTAATTTATCAATACAATTCATCTAAGAGTATTTATATTTACTTAAATTAAAATATCTGAAGTCAACCTAATTGATTTTAATCTGATTAAATATAAAATTAATTTCTAAATAGTAATAAATATTAATTGCTAATAGTTAAGCCATACTAATGTTAATTGTAAATACTATTAATCTTTAAAAGCTATAATCGATGTATAATAAGATATAAATTGTTAATAATGCATAGGTATCTATGATTCGAAATGCAAATCTATTAATGCATCAAATTGAATCTCGTATAATTTAGGAGATTATCTAAGTATCAGATAAATACATTAATAAGAATCCTTGAATCATATGATCAGTAATTTACGTATAGATTCAAATCATATCATATTACGAAGTCTATGATATCTTAATTATTAAAACAAATAAATTACAATATACATAATTATCTATAATTATAATCATAACTAAAAGCAATAATATTAGACATACTTAAATTTATTATCGATAATTAATAAATACCAAGTAATTATCTCATATATTAGTAATCTATGACTCATTACAATTACAATCAAAATTAACGCATACCAAGTAGCTAAAATCGAAAAGTCGATTCACATATTATTTAATGATAGTAATCTATTCTGATAATCTAAAAGAACGAATTATCCAAATAGATATCCTTTAAGATTTCTAGTTCCAACTCATAATAATCCAACAATCTGAACTAAAATGTAACCTAACAACAGGAATCCTTAACTCAGATTGTCAAATTTCAATCATTCAATTATACGATCAATGTACCAATTGACGTCGAACATCGTAATGATCAACATACATATATCAATATCGCAACTAATCGTCATATACACTTATACAGTATAATCTAAGGAATTTACATTCATGCTGCGAAAATCGATTATACGATGAATATAAGCATTCTAATGTACGACCAACTGTCACGATTCAACTCGCTGACGAATTATTCGATAAACATTACTAAACTCGAATTCTCGCTAAATCGCACGTTGCATTATCAAGATATTCATAGATTTCGCAGTCTTCAATAGCTATCACAACGATATCTAATTTATGTCAACACGTTCTATCTAGATAATGTACATTACAAGACATTAATTGCTCTAACTTGAACGGACGACTTCATTAATTCGAATATAATCTAATAAATGCAATATATTATGATCGTAAATCATATGTTATAGTACATACATCGTAGTTTTATGATCTATGGTCGAGTTATTACGATTAATGAACGAAATTCGTATAATAGTTGCAAATTCGATCAAGCGCATCTAGTAATAACGATATCTTGCATGAAATGCGTGAGGTTATATTGATTTCGACAGTTTCAATTTCAGTAGAATTAGGTCAAGTTTCACGTCTGCGTATCGTTCGCAATATACGCGCAACGTTTAATTATCTCTAAAAATTCAAGCAGAATCTACAGATCACGAACGAACGATTTCAAACATACTAATGATAAACGAGCAAATTCATTAAAGTACGAAAGCTCGAGATAATTAAAGTATTAATTGGACTGATGAACGTTCACATAGATTTCATATCAATTTATTCGTACTCGGACTAAATCGAGACAATGAATTATGATATTCCAAACAAATCTATGTGCAATGAATCGCATTTGTATAGCACGCGAAATATTTAAAATTGTACTACAGTAACGCTTAAATATAGCATAAGTGAATTACAATGAGTATTTCATGTTACACGTCGTTAGTAGAATTTCAAATTTAAAAAGTTGAATGTTCGTATTCATAATATTACGTAAATGATTAGATTAAATTTCATCTCTGAAAATCTCATATTCGATTAAATATCGTACAGATAACGTATACGATATTGAAATATAGCGAAATTGCAGAAATGACTGATAGTTATTACGAGAAATCATTACTTCAATGTACTAACTCATTAGGAGAATTTCGTTTAACGATATGATTTCGATATTTGTAAGCGTAATTATGCGTCAAATCTTAAATTTGATAGCGATTAACACGTAAACGTTAAGAACTTCTATAACATTACATAACAACTAATTACGATAGTCTATTCGAACTTCGTTCAATGATTGCGAGCGCCAATACGTTTTATCACATCATATCGACTCAAAGTTAGATCGATATGTATCACAAAGATCAAAACGAATGTTATAATAACTGTGATAAATTACTGAATAAACTTCAAATTTATAGCATACTATCAATAATATATTACTTAGGTCATCATTCATAAATTTTAACAGTCGTAATTCAAGTAATTAACTATATAAACTTCGAATAATCTAAGAATTAATAATTGCACGAAAGAATTAATCTTGCAGCATAAACTTATCTATAAATTCTAAATCGGATAATATTCACTATCTAAAATTAACTGGTATTCGCTTAGTCGAACATATTCATTACGTTCATAGTTACATACCTAAATTACTATTAGAAGATTTATTTGTCATAATTTGAATAATGTTTATAGGATGCAGAAATTTATATAGCATTGATTAATAATAATTTCGTAATAACTACGTTTAATAAATCAAATACATTTATACAGAATGTAGGTAATAGTTTACTTAGAATTCGTATTAATTAGTAACCAAACGTACGATAATTACTATTAAAAGTTATAAAAGTACTTATATAATGTATAATACGAATAAAATATTCGTTTACATCATATTAAACGATCTGAATTTATACCTATGAAACTAGTTAATTCGTATTCAGTAAAATCATATTTGAATTCGTAACGAAGTTACATCAATTATATAATTAATCAAATTGAAAAATAGGTTGAATCATAATAATGTTATTCGAACGAGTTTATATATGAATTAGAAATAGAGATTACATAAATAACGTACAAACGTAATTAAAATATAAGATGATTATTTTCATGAAATCGAACTTAAAATGAAGTAATGCTACTAGATTAATACCTAATACTTAACCGATACTTAATCGTCAAATTTCGTAAATCAGAATAATGTTCAAAATTAGCGCTAAATTATCGTAACGAGTTCTGTTAATGTAAGTATAAATTACTATGATTAATGTAATAATCGTTAGATACATAATTTATTAAAAAGATTTATGTGTATTGCATTCAACTATGATTTTAATAGATGTTCGTAAACGAACGAACTATCATATAATATATTCTAAAGCAGATTAATATAAGTCAAATTTTTGACTAAATTCGTCGCATTCGTCAGAATCGATCTATACATGTAGTAATGTTAGAATTAACGAAAATTCGAAAGGTTACAATTCAGATAAGCTATATGTTTATTAATGAATACATGTATAACAATTTTTAACTAACTATTGAGCATTGTATACTAATAATAATCATTAATGCTATTGACATTATGTTCTGTAATCAAATTATGCACTTACAATTTTAATTATACTTCAACAAGTCAAACGTAGTTTGCATGAATATGTTTGTAATCATCTTAAATCTATCGTATTGTATCGTAACGAAGTATAAACTATTATCTAACTACACGATTTAGATGTGACTAAACTAATGAGTTGTTAATAATCAATATGAAATTAGTGAATAGTTGAAATGATCGGTCTAAGCATGCTATGAAGTGAGATACATCAATATGATAAGTGTTTATAATGCTTTAATAGTCTTGAAATATCGAATCTCATTCAAATGAATTACGTTGAAACAGAATTAAATAATAGAGATTACGTCATACGGAAATCATAGTTGCCTAATATCAACAGCAACTATAATCGACAGAATGCTTCAGAATTTCTATCAATTCTTATAACAAAGTTCAGATTACGTAACTCGATAACGTTCTATAACTCAAATATGCATTAGCATAATCGAAACATAAATTCGACTGCACTACGAAATGCAATCTCGAATCAAAAGTAGAATCATAATATACGATTAATTAACTATATTGACATACAATAATTGAAATTAGAACTAAAATGATGTAAAATCAATGACTATTAAATGAAAATCACGAATTCTATACTGTAAACAACTCGTAATATCAAAAAAATACACGATGTTTAAATAGTCGACTTATACACGTTTGAATCGTCATTGAACTAAAGCATGATTAAGAGTATAATTAATAGTATCCATACACAACGTTAATCGTTCTGCATACGTAACTTATTATCAATTCCGATATATACGTGCAAAGTTCTAGATAATTCGAAACATACTAGAGAAACGATATGTCAAACGAATTTGACAATCGTAATTCATATTCAACATAAGGAAGACTTAGAATTGGTCAATTAACGATATATTAGTCATAATAGTTCATAACGTGACGAGTCGCATCTATGCGCATATCTCGAAAACTTCATCGGTCGCTCATTACAGATAAAATCTTCAATGTATTACTATCGGCAGTAAATTACAATATTACGTCTTATGTCTAGTGTATCGTTACAAATTATATTCAGCATAAATATCGTTATCTAATTATGTAATTAACGATGTACTAACAGTTTAATGAAATCACGTAAATTTACAACTATGTCAACGATTAGTAATAGGTTTAAACTTACATAATTTCAGTAATTCGACAAGATAGGATCATGTCATATATGAGTAAATTCTGATTATTAATCGAAACGACTTAGCTGTATAATAGCATTTTAAACATAGTCAACTATATAATGTTCGAATACGTTCTGAGATTCATACAATACGTACGTATATATTCGCATTACTAATTTATCATAAAATCTATGAGAAATCGTCAACGATATTATTATAATGTTTGATTAAATTATATATTGATTAATGTCAACAACTATTATAAAATTATGCAATATTATATGAATGACAATAATGTTTTCAAACTTAACATAGATATAGTATACGATTTCAATACGTCATCACAAATTATCAGATTTTAGATAAATATTCGCTAATCGTTTGAATACATCAATTTACATCGAATAATTCGCGAATACTGTAATCGAAAACTTCTAACCATTTATTACAGTAATTTTAAATATGCATTTATGTACATAACGTAAAACATAACTGTATTTTCGAATAATAAGCATAATGAAAAGTTATACGAATTCAAGTGAATAATACTGTAATATCGTTCTTAAGAAATAAATGCTAAAACATTCTGTAAGTACAAATTATAAACGATAAGATGAAAACAAATAATATTGTGAAAGCTTAACTAGTAATTAGTTTACGTGATAAAGTTTAATGTACTTGAATTTAATGTATCGAATTATGCGTGATTTAAAATATACATGGATTCTACAGAACGTAATCAATAAATTCTGTAACTGACTACAATTGCTCAATAAAGAAATTGAAACATGCTGTATTATTAAGTTCACGAATTTATCAATCAGTTCAGCTATCATCTAACTTAATAATATTACTTAAAAGTTTCAAAAGTACGAATGATTATAACGAAAGTTTAAAATACGACTCACAATCGAATAAGATTAGTTAGTGTGAAGATTAATCCGACTATGCAATTTAAGATTAATTTTTGCTCAAATAAGCATTACAATTCTAAGAAACTGTCGTATAAGTTCATATTTAGATAAATATTAACTCAATGGTTAATACGAATAAAAATTGTAAATCGATTAGAATTAGTTATTAAAGACATGAAGTTTAATTGATATATCTTCGGTTTCGTTAAACGGTATAAAACAATTTTCGACAGTATGTCGTCAAATTTGATAACGTCAAATATTACGATACTACGTTTATCAACGTAATTTAAGAGATTTAAAAACTATTACAGTGTATTAAACTAGATACGATATTACAAATGCTATAATTATCATTGTCTGAGATGTTACAGGTAAAATTATAATGTAATCGTCGACAATTATTAGCATAGTGATAACGAACTGATCACGTATATAACGCTACGTCAACGAGATTTGAAAACAATGGCGTGTCAAACTGATCATACATATCAATGTCAATACACGTATCACTAATAGTAAGATTTAATCTCCGAATTCGTAATTAACGGATCACGAAACTAAATCTGTCGAGGAAATACTAACATGTATGGAAAGTTTGCATAAAACATGCAGTTTAAATGAACGAATTACTCTAATATCACGTGCGAGACGCATAAACTAGCTAATTACTAAATAACAGTCTTAACAAAGTATTACTCGTCAAATTATTCTAAATTATACATTCAACGCTTTATTACAATTTCGATACTCTCGTGGAAAACTAGCGAAATCAATTTCGTACATAAATATTCGATATGATCTAGTATGCACGTTCTTACTAATTATTGCTGAACACGTATGCAAATTACGCTTTCAGCATTCAATTATCGATGAAGTAATATCGTAAAATTACTGTTTAACTCAATTATTTCGTACAATGCAATTATTATGACATTCAATAAAAATGTATCTTCATAATAAATTGTATTTAATTTCTGAAAAAATTGAACAAATTCACCGATTTTACAGTTTATAAAATCGGTTTCGGTGATAATCTGAATAATTGAAATTAATTTTTAAATTTTCGAATAAAAAAAATTATTTCTCAGTAAAACAGCAACGGGAACATTAGTATTACCAAAAAGTCACCGGTAATATTGCGAATAGTCGTATTTAATCATTTTTGAATAAAAAATTAAACGTATTATACGTATAATAAGCGAGTGGAAAATGAACTTAAATAAGTAGTATTGAAGTGGAAATAATTAACAATTCGAGTAAATTATTAAAATAATTGGTGTTTTAATCGAAATTGTTAGATCCGCTCTATAATCCGCTGAATATCTAAACGGCTATAATGTGAAGAAATTTAACGTATTGGTACCGAAATTGATTATTATTTAAAACTTTGATATTACATTAAAGATTGATGAATAAATTTATTACAATAAAAAACTGAATGACTTTGCAAAAAAAGCTTAGTGTAAATCAATAATTATGAAAGATTTCAACCATTTAAATTAAATTATGAATATGAGACACTAATTTTAATGATTCTGCTAAAATAATTAAGTATAATAAATTAATGCGATGATTAATGATAATAATTTTATTTCTTCGTTCGTGGTTTAAAAGTATTTTGAAATTCCAATTACAGTAGTTTAAAAGTAAATGAAAAATATTTCGTAGAAAAACTTATAATATAAATTTCATAACACTTTATATCGATAGCATAATTTTTAAAATATTAATTCTAAAATGTCAGTTAATTCTATAAAGTTAAATTACTTTCGGGAGTAAAGAAATATTAATCAAATTAACTGGTAATTAAACGTAAACATAAATTATCGTTTAAAGTAATTAAATTACTTTATAAAGCTAAAATTATTAGTAACTTGAAATTGGTTAAAAATTTAGTAAACATTTAAACGGTAAATTAAAAGTAATATAGCAATTTTAAACGGTTTTAATGACATTTCAAGTAATTTTTCAAGTTAATAATTAATGATTACATAATAATGTCTCAGTAATTAAATTCGCAAAACGCTTCCCATCAAATTTAAAAAAATTTCACTATAATCGTGAAATCAAATTATCATTGATTCGTCAGTTAAATTAATTATACAAATACACGTATTCATAAAATCTTCTAATTTTAGTAATTTAGAAACGCAGATTCAAATAAATCGATACAAAATTAATAGTTTTGAAAATATTGGGCAACAAATTTTGCAATATAAATTTATGTTTAATTAAATGAATGATGCTTTTGGATTATTGTGTTTAAAGAAATTTCGAGAATGACTAATTATGAAAAATTAAATTTTAGAACACTTTGAAATAATATTCATAATTTATGTAACAGTTAATTTTTATTTGAATTCAAATTTATATTTCCGTAAAGTGCAAATGTTAAAAGTCAATAATTAAAATGAATATTAAAATAGTTACGTAAAACGTTCGAATACAATTAAAGCGATTAATTTTATGTGTTACGAAATAAAATTTTATAATAGTAAAGTACAATATTCAATAATTATACACAATGTACATACAAATGACATAAATTTTTCAAAATTAACAATTTAAAGACTATCGAAAATAGAAACAAAAATTAAGTTTTGTTACGATTTTAATTTCTAAACTAAATATGATATGTCAATTTAAATACGCCTAGGATTTAAAACGTTTTAAATCTTAGAAATTAATTTAATAGTAACGATTAAATAAAAATTAATTGTGAATAATTCGATACATTTAATATTGTAAAAAAATTTTTTTATTCAAACGTATATATGGTAAGTTTCGATACAATAGAATTTACATGCGGTTAAAAGGCAAATACATAATTTTCGAAAAAAAATCATGGAAATTCCGTTAAAATAATTGTCGTAAAATTAATGTCTAATGGTATTTATTCGAAACTTAACGTTAAATTTAATAACAATACTTAGGTAAATTCATTATCAAAAGTTTGACAATAAAATTGGTTAAATCGAATAATACTGAATGTAAACAATAATATCCAACTAATAGAACTTAAATATACAAAATTAATTAATAGCAATTTTGGAATATGTTCGTTATTAATCTATTGAAATTTGATCAAATCTTTCAAATAGTTTTAAAACGATACAAAGTTACTATTGAAAACGATTTTATTTCATATTCAAAAAAAGCTCGAGTTAAATTTTATAATCACTTTCTGAGTTGACATTAATTAAAATTAAACCACGACGTATTAAATGAAAATCGCTAAAATGAAGAATTAAAATTAATTCAATTCCGATTTAAGGATTAAAAAGTTCGTATTAAAAATTTAAAAATTTCAATGAATTTTCATAGTATCTTAAAAATTAATAAATAACGACTTGAATCACTAATTTCTAAAATTATTAACACTTTATTATACACTATCAACAAAATATCAAATCGACAATCATAATATAGTAAAAATTCCAAAGACGTTGCATAGAAAAATATTAATTCATCAACATAATATTAGGCTACGTAGTATTCAAACATTATGAATCATAAATCAAATTTTTCCATTGAAAATTTAGTAACTCAATCAATTAAAGTAGATACTTACATAATTAAATCAGATACTAATTTGAAAACATCAATGTATAATAAATTTAAAATATTTAAATATATTATAATTTAAACATTTAATTTACATAGACCAATTTAAAAATTCGCAGATAAATTAATAATTAAAAAAAATTTCGAAATTTCACGATTAAAATATATAAAATGTTACTATAAGAACGAATCTAAATTATCGATTATTACTAAATGACATCAACGAAATTGAACTTCGATAACCATTTACAAAATTTTTTAGCACTTAGTAACGTTAATAATGAGCGTACTTAATGATTCATTTGAATCAATTCCCATTTAAATATATCAAACGGAACAAATTAATTGAAAAATAATAAATGTTAGTTCAATTAAGAATTAAATTCAAATTAAAATATAATTTGATACGTATTTATAACTTGCGACTTCATTGAGTTAGTTTAGATATAAATACTTTTTCACGAGATTATATTAAGTTCCAAACTAAATTTGCAAAAATAATACTACATTAATTACTTTTAGTCATTGAAAGAATGCAAGTTATGTGTTAAATTATCATTCGGAACAATTAGTATTTCAAATAAATTCAAGAAACTAAATTTTATATAAACTTCGTTTAATATTAAATTAAAAATAATTAATCGTAATTATCTCTTAGCAACGCTTATAAAATATAAAAACGAAACTAGTAAAAAATACTCTTAAAGGTGTTAAATGTCAAAAGTAAGTAACTTCCAAATTCATATGAAAATTAAATAAATTACGTTCGATACGTAATTATTCCGAAATACTTTCAAGCAAAATTTATTAAAATCATCAAAAACTTGCAGTTCAAATTTTAAATATTCAATTTTGAATAAATTAATCAATATGCTTGAAAAGTTGTTTAAAGCCGCTAGCTAATTTTGTAATGACACGGTAACCATTGTTGTACAAATTTCGTTTATTCATGTAATAATGAATCGATCATATTAATGCAGATATAATATAATTTAAGTCCAATAATCTAAACAACATAACTGATTCTTACAAACGTAAATAAATTTAAGGTTAATAAAATACTTCAAATCAAGGTACCTGTCAAAATTGTCAAATTTTTAAATCAAATTTGAAATATTTCTACAAATGAAGCTAAATGCAAAATTAAATATTCATTCAAAATAGATCAGACAATCTGCGTATTGAATAATTGGTTCACGAAAACATCCGGATTGATTTCTAATAAATATAGGATAATTGTACGATAATAAGACCATTACTTCAACACACGGTTTAATTTAGTGTAAATTCCTATTATGTAAAAGTGAAACATCGCTTAAAATTATGCGAACAACTAATTGTTAAAATGAAAGTTTTTAAATTTATCTAGTTTTGCGTTTTGGAACCGTTGTTAAATAATTTTTCATTTATTTATAAGCTTCGATTAATGATTAATCAAACGATTAGTAATATAAATTTGACTTATTGCCCTTTAACATTATTTTGAACCAATAGTGCTAAAACTTGAATAAAATTTACTAATCGTTTGGAAAAAATCCAATAACTTGTAACGTTCCAAAACTTAAAAATATATACAATTAATTTGATTAATTCAAAATAGCCATAACAAATCATAAATTTTGCAAAACGAAATTATTATCACAAAGTATATATTATTAAATAAATATGTAAAGTCTTGAAATGAATTCATGATAAGCGACTATTTTTCATAAAAGAAGTTTAGTGCGAAATTCAGACTTTTCCCGATAACGTTTTAAAACTAAGATAAATAAAACGAAATTCATTGAATGAATTTAACGTCAATTCTTTAAAAAACTTGAAATTTTTAATTTATAATTGTTCAATCATCAGTTTGTTGAAAACCACCTTAAAATTAACTCTAATTGAAATTATTCCAAATGACTTCAATATACGAATTTGAAGTACTTGACATGATACCGAAATTAAGATGACCTTAATCTTTGTTTCAAATTCACGAATAACATGTATAAATCGAAATTCTTAACTTAGAAAAATTTAAACGCTTTGCCTTAAGCTTTCAATTTGAACGCCGTCGGAACAATGCTTAGACTGGAATTGATTTTATTTCGAACTTCTTCCGATTGCTAAATATTTGTATTATTCAAATCTAAATGTTCTCAAAATTTGCTGATATTTCGAATAAATATTTTTAAAGTCAGATTTCTTAATCCAACTTAACAATACGGTACAGTTATGTAGGATTTTTGCTAAGTTGCTTGATCTACATCGTAAAAGCTTTGTCCCTCAGTTTTGCCAATAACGAGTCCAACGTTACACTCATCCCTATACACAATAAGGTACGATAACATCACTTTTACAAATCATTACATCAACTTACGTGCGTAATACATCTCATAAAATGATAACACTTCGTAGTCTACATTTGGTAACAGAGTCAATGGTAACTACACTTGTTGCACGTGGCTTGCGTGTAGTAGCTGTGGACGCGCTACATACCTTTTGAACTGCATTTAATGGTAGTAATTGACCACTTTCTTGCCGTTCCTTTCTCAAAATAGCCTACTAAATTAAATATCTTTGTCATATTTCGCGGTGGATTCCCTGCACATACTAAGGCGCAACACGTGCTTTAGAATGGGCGTAAAATATTTGGCAGCGTCGCATTTCTGATATATTTCTCGTACGCATATGCCGCAAAATAGACATACGGACGCAAAGCATGTTATCAACGTGTTAGATAAAGATAACAACATACAGATATGTCGAAGAATGCAGATTACGCAGATATCGGTAGCGGTCGGATAGAGGTCCTTGTATTACCAATTACTTTTTAAATTATCGCATCATTTTTACACGGAACTGTTAGGAAATTTCATATTACGGTTTTGGTAGACACTTGATGACGTGAATTGCATATAGATTTGGACAGGCCTTACCTATCTAGAAAGTGTGTCCGTAAGTAAATCAGTAAATAGCCACGTCAGAGTCAGCCACAGAAAATATATTTCAAAATTCCCTGATAATACCTTTTTCCCTGATGTTTTATTTACTATAAGAAATTTGAATAAGAGCCCTTTTACCCTTACAACCGTTTGTCAGTCAATAAGACTCCTAGCATATTTTTCGTATTTAATTAATTGCGCTTTCCAGAAAAAGCCTTGTTTAAAATTGAAATCATATCAATAAAATAAGAATTTCCGGATTTTCCAGGTCTGTGGCCATCCTGCACGTTAGCGAAACAAGTTTTAAATAAAAGTTGTCGAGCATTTTAATTTATAGGTCTTCATCTTATGACAAGATTTAAATATAATTTTTTCGAAGAACAAAAGCGCAACGAAAAACACTTTAATTTTTTTTAAATGACTAAGGTACAGTTACATACTCATTTTTTTTAATGATGCAAAACATCAATACCCTAACGTCAGTAATTATTCCAAGAACAAACACGCGAAAATGTACTACTTTCAAATTGTATATTATGTAACAATTACATAAGCGACTTCTATTTGAACTAGAACTTGAATAATTCAGGAAATTCATAATAATTTGGCCATGACTGCATTTTTAAATCAAATAATCGAATGACAGGTCTCTTAGCGATAATATTTAGGAGAAACAATGTTAGAAAGAAAATAAAACGGTTTCAAGAAGAATAAACGCGCTAATACAATCAAATTTGAATAAACAAATAATAATCATAGCAAGATCGATCAAAAACTTATAGATTTATTCATTTAAAATTGAATCGGCCGCTTAGATGATTCCAAGTACGAAAATCAAATATACAGGGTGTCCCTAAAAGGTGCGGAAAAATTTAACCGCATGTACCTAAGTATAGCTTATCCAAACCTATATGATGTTCACGTCATCAATAAAACGTCACTAGATTGTTTATTTGTAATTCGGTTTAAAGTTTGGAAAGTGACAAATTCTATAGATGATTTACTTGCGCACATACTAGATGATATAAAGAAAGACTACAATTTATTAGAACTGTCAAAATACGAGGTACGAGGTGACAGCACTGTGTGAAACGTCATCATCTAGTAACCTTGTATTGATGACGTGAACATCATATAAGTTTGGATAAGCTATAGTACAGCTCAAAATATCTGTATGTAAAAGTTCACCCCCGAGAAGTTATATCAACCTGAAAATGATAATAATGCTTTATTTTACAAGAAATTAAAATAGCAAGTAGGCTTTGAAAACACGATACATTTTACTTGAAAACAACATCTTAAGCCAACACGGTAAATGGAAAATTACAATGGATGCTTGAAATGTCCTCAAAATGACGTTTGGGTATTTTTCTCGATAACGTCGTACTGTTGCTAAGCATTTTCCTCTACACTTGCTCGACGTTAAAAACATATTTGTCATTTCACTAAAAATGTATAATGAATTGCTATTTCTATATTTTTAACATTTACTAAACAATAAAATTAACAGATATTGTAGATACAGATAGTTGTAACTCCTCAGGGGTAAACTTTTGCATATAGGTAATTTGAGTTATATCGACTTATTTTGATTTGTACTATATGTGGTTAATTTTCTTCGGCACTTTTCAGGGACACCCTGTATATCATGTACTCTATATTATTCAATATAAATTTTCCTGCTTAATTAAATCGCCGCGTAATTGACTCAAAAACGCTGTCGTGCACCAATGTGATTTTAATAATGACGCCTACTGTCCAACTTAAAAAAAAAATAGGTAAATGCAAAATCTCCAGGTCAAAAATTAAGCTATATAATACGTAATATTTATAGATCAAGACTATCCCACTGAAAGCCACTCTCGGAGGGATTATTTTCGGTTATTAAACAACTGATCGATCATAAGATCTTGAACAAATTATTAAAGTAACCAATTTCTAAATGACTGCTTATATACAGTAATGTTCAGAGTTAAAATTGATTCAAAAAACGTAAAAATTTCTAGATTTAAATGTCGACCAACAAATTTAAACACCTTTATACAATAAAAATGATTAGTTAAAAGGTAATATTATAGTGTAACGATTGACAATCAGGACCTAAGGCAGAGTTCTTTTACGAATTTCATTTAACCATTGCCATTTCCTCGACACAGTGATAAAATTTTAATCTTAAAAGTATAAATAATACCACATAATTATGTAGATACTATTTAGTAAAAATTAATAAAATTCAATACACCTGTTTTCCGATGGGCTATTTGTAATAGTAGCTTTTGTAAGGCAGCATTAGATGGCAGCATGCGTACGCGGTTCGTTTTCTTTCACAATCAGACCGAATTATGGAAACGTAAGGCAAAAATTTCTGGTAAAAAAGCAGATTTAATTCAAAGATACGTTTTCACAAAAATTAATATCGACATTGATCTTGTTATTTTATTCTACTTTATTCATTTAGATTAAAAATATATGACCTGAATTTCAACTATCCCTCCCAGATCGGTATACCAAACAATTATAGCTTTAGTTAATAAATTTCTTAAAACTAACCAAACTAAACAGAGCACGCATGCTGCCATCTATCCGCAAAACTAACCCATTGACTTATATTTTCTACCTCACTATACATAATGTGACACAAAATATTCTAGGTTGGCAGTAATTATTGATCTATTTGTAATTATAAAATGTTCCTATTACACACTAAAAATGGTAAATGTTATGAAAGGTGTGCTTGTCAAATGGTAAGTTGTATACACAAATAATACACCTTTTAATAATCAAATTTATATACTTATATATCGTACATTTTGATCGCTCCTACTCTAAGTAATCAAAATCCTCGGGTATCCCGAATTGTTTATTGATAATTTGTTCGTCGACATTGAATTTGTTCTTGCACCACGACTTCAAAGCAAAAATGTTATTTGTCCAACGATTAGCAGCCTCTTTAAATTCCTATAACGGCCAAGATACCAACGCTAAAACCTAACTTACAATTAATTTTACCTTGGACTTTCCCTGCAACTTCCTGTATGTTTCCGGATCACTATCCACGTACGGTTTTATTTCCTTTTTGAGCTCCTCCAATTGCACTTCGAAAATTGCGATGTCGTCCAGCAGTTTATCGTATTCTTCAGATTCGTCGTGCTCTTTCTGCAAATTTAAAACAATTTAGAAATATTCACTTTACATATCGATTACCAGATTGAATACGAAAATAATCTCTGCATTAAGGGGAATATTTAATGTTATCTGGGATGTAGAAGTGCACTTCTCATTATTTACCTTTATTTTCTGCAATTTTTCAGTCACTTCCTGGAGTTTCACAGTGTCCTCTTGGTGTTCCTTCTGCAATTCTTGTAACTTTCGTTTGCGTGTACGTATCGCCTTGCTACAACAATTTAGTTAGTAATTCAATTTTCAAACTTATTTGTTATCAATGTTATACCTAGGAAACGACCAGAAGTACACCGAGGTGCCGATTTTATCTGTATCGACGAGCCCTTCGTCGACTAGTTTATCGACAACATCCTTGACCGAATTCGCAATAACACCCTTTTCTTTCGGTGCAAGCTTCTCCAAATCCTTTAACTGGAAAAACTCCTTTTTTTCGTGGAATAACTGTAGTATTCGTACTTTTTTTTCTTCCGCACTAACACCTTTTCTCTTTGACATTCTGTAAAAATATAAACGCGAAATTAAAAATCGATTTTATTGCAGTGATTCTGCTATGAAACAATTTTTGCTGCACTTAGATGAAACGTTAAAACTTGGCCGTAAATTCATCATTCAAGATCTAGACGAGACCCACCTATTTATCTCTGCCGACATATTAGAAGACCTACAATCGAAAATCGACGATTTGATGGATCAAATTAGTTTCCCTGTTACTGAAAAGGCCGCCTAAACGTCACAAGATGCCGATATCGAAACTTACATTGCGAGGCTCGAATCGTCTCAAAGAGAACGAGAAACGCCGCATCATAGACGAAACTGCCCGCAAACGCCGTCACAGAAAGATGATAGAACTTTTAGAAGCGGATAACTATCATGAAGATCCGCACGCAGACTTAGTTATGAGCAAGAAGATACCGAAGTTCGACGACAATTTGGAAACCAGGACGCGCACCAAGAGGAAGGAAAAAAGTCCCGAATACTATCAGATGAAGTTTCGCAAGAACTTCCTGCAACTGGTGGAGGACGATCGTGTGGAAGCCGAGAACATGGGGAGATATTCGTACGTGGACATAACGTGCGAGGATACCAATTTGCCGTATCGACATTGTTGTGCCGTATGTGGATTTTTCAGCCAATACGTGTGTTTAACGTGCGGCACGAGATATTGCGGAATTAAATGTATGGACACTCACATGGATACGCGATGTCTTAAATGGGCCGCTTGAGCTTTTTGACTTTTTTTTTAAATTATTGTAAGTTTAAGAACTAATTTTGTTTTTATAATAATTTAAAAGTAAAAGGTTTTATAAATAGTTGCGGTAAAATTACGCACCTAATTACTTTGGAATAATTGTTGTAATTGTAACAAATACGAACAAAACTCCGTTTTAAATGTTAGGTTAGAACTCTTACGAATTTCACTACTAGGGTCGTCCGAGTCGCGAGCCATGTTGATAGGCGCCAAATTTAAATTGCGTATTAAAGATTTTTTCGTTTTAAATAAAAATAACAGTTTCACTTCGAATTTAGAGTTTTGATTTATAATCAGCCGATTGTAAAAATTTAATGTAATGCAAAATAGCATAATAATACCTAATGTCGAGTATTGAACGATTTAGAAAAAATTAAGCTAAACGAACGATATTCGATAAATAATTTCGAGTTACTTTCTTAAGATTGATTACTAACTCACAATCGAAAAGTCATGCCTACTTTTCAAAAACCTTAATCTGAAAACTTAAACGTGCATTTTTCACACGAATCATAAACAGCTACAGTTTTCCATTTATTTACTGATTACAAATTTTCAAATTATCTTTTAAAAAATTTGCGAGTTGCAAATGCGAATTGAAAATTGTAGTAACAAAAGTATAATTCGATTAATTTATTTCATAACCATAGCAAAATCTTATTATTTAAATTTAATCAATAGCTTCCGTGCCATTTCAAATAGTCACATTTTAGTAGTATAAGAGAGTAATAAACACCTTTTTACTAAGGAAACGGGAAGTCAAATTAATATTTTTTTTAAATCTTAAATTGAATAATAAATTATTTAAAACGCCAAAAATGTGCGAAATAGATAGAAGTAGAAGAGAAGAGATAAAACCAATTCAGTTCTGCGTAATAGGGATGGTTTCCCGACCGGAATTTCAAATTTGTCGTCTTTATACCAGGCGACTTCATAAAATCTTGCCAAATCAATATGCCGCACCCATAATCAAACCTCTATTAAACGTTGAATGGTCGTACGTGTTAACTAAGGTACATTTTGTTTACTGACGTGCCAAAAATTTAAAAAGTTCTTATTCAGATTAGGAGAGAAATCGGCGGTGCAAAACTGTGGTCGTCGAATAAAGCGGTTGTCGTTTTAAAAGACGACGAATTTTTCGGCAACGACGAAGAACTGCTTCAGTTCATCACGAGTCAGTGCCGGATGATTATTGCAAAAAAATTTGATAAAATAGCCAGCAGCCAGTTAGTGGAATATTTAACAAATATTAATAAGTCTGGCGTGAGTGACTGATGACATTTTTTAGTGTTAGATAACGTGAATATATATCAAAGTAACTTTATAGAACGACTTAGTCTACTTTACAATATCGATCAATGATAGAATAATTGGATCGATGCTTTTTCAAGTAAGATTTTGCACGTGGAGCTTTTGGAAATTTGATTTTTTTATGTATTGTGTTGTAGCTTTATAATAATTTGGTTCCTCATACTTGTAAACGTTTCAAGAAGTTTTGTAATAGAACAAAGGACGGTTGTAAAGGTCCTTTTATACACAGGTAGGTACCATGCCTAACATGAAAGTCTCATAATTCATATTAATATAATAATTAAGCGCGTTATTGTTGTTACTTAATAAGTTTTTTTTTTTAGAATTGTACTTCCTAGTTGGATACAGGGCGGTAGCTCAACGATAAAGTTCAAAAATGTACCTTGCGAAAATTACATTGTGTCCCACAACAAACGAGGAATTATATCTATGTGTAACAATGGAAAGCACAAAAAGGATTGTTTTCAGTTTTCGATCGCGTTAGACCCGACTCCGTGGATGGATTATAAATATGTGGCTTTCGGGTAATACTTTACATCTTATAAATAATATTAATTTTCATTTTATATAATAATATTATTTTAATATTAATTAATTTATAATATTAATTTTTATATTTTAAACGTATCCATGAATTTCTAGCGAACTGATTCAAGGCAACGAATTACTGAGTCAAATAGAAACGGTTCCTACACGCTACGAGACCCCTTTAAAAAAAATTCAAATAGTGAAATGCGGCGAATTTGAAATGTGTCCTAATCTCAAGCACGCAGAAGTAGAAGAAATAAAACATTTTCTGGATACAAAATCCCCTTCCGGTTTGTACAAGGACGTGCTCGATTTAAGGGACACTGTGTCGTTACCGTCGATAATATGTTACGATCAGGGATTATATGGCAATTTAAACGATTTGCAATCGTTTATATCGTCCATGCGTCTAACTTCCATTGCTTCAACGTCGAAATTAACAAGCGAAACCGACACGGCCATTCCTAACGATACGTTATAAGCGAGCAAATTTGAAATTTTCTACTCGTGACAATTGAAATGTGACGAAATTTTTCTTTTAGGGCACGAGCGACCAAATTAAATTAACAAGTCTTAAAGAATTTTTGCGAAAGTTATTATTACGTAATATTAAGGTGTGGAACAATTTTTCGAAATGACACTTTTCTAACGTCAATTTCATCGATCTTTTGGACAACAACGTTTTGGAATAAAATTTTTAAAATCGTACATCTGCCGGTGTCAAACGGGCTACTTTGTTCAAGAATTTATCCGCTAACTGCAAAACAATAACGTAAAAGTTTAGTAAAATAAGTTTAAAAGTTGTTGCTCAATTATAATGTGAAAAGACGTACGAAAGTGTCGTAATCCATTCTGCGAGATTAGTAACTTCTATAGATTTTCAACAGAGGAGCCTATGTTATAGGCAACTGTTTGAATAGAGCGCAATTAATGTACCAATGATAAGCCGAAAACTATGATGGTTTGAGTGTTCAAAATATTTCTAAAGCGGCATAAGTGAAAGCAGTTAGCGAAACGCGTTTATTTATTTGTTGTTGAAAATATCACGCCTTATCTCGAACAATGAATCAACAACGAAATTGTATGGTTACAATGTTATAGAGTCGTTTTACCATCGATAATTTTTTTTAACTTGTATTATAAGTTGATTAAATTTTAAATGTTTTGCAACATTGGAGGGCAAAGTAGCCCTCATACGAAAGCAAAACTAATTCCGTATCTTCTGATTATATATATGTATATTTAAATGCAAAGATATTCTAGGTGTAACAATTAAGCCCGGACAACATCAAGTACATAATAATATGGTTGTAGAGGCAATATTCGTATTTGGTATTTTAAGATGTGTTTATATGAAATTTACCTCTGCCATTACGATCGGTTTTGGTGCAAAATGTGGTTAACTCGCTCTCGCCTATTTCTTGTCGTTAATGGTCTTCCTATTAACAGAACCATCTTCCAGCAACTTTCCCGATTAGAGATGTGCGCTGATCGAAGCCTTTGCCGTTGTTCTTTTTCAAGAAACAAGTAGGTCCGTCCTTTCGGCTGTAACAACCACATTTGGCAACTTGTATTGTATACATTTTTAAACAAAACGTTAAAAAACATTTAGTTAACAAGCCGACTACCACGATGGTCATGATCATTAAATGTCTACAGACGCAACTGTTGATTTTGTCCAATCAAATCTAAGTTACGTGCTAAGCTTATGCAAAAATTATACTGATTGTGTCTATTACGCCACTGATAAAAGACGTGTTGTACTGCAAAACATGCAATTGCGTCTTTTGGTGTTAGGTGTGCGCGGGCAGAAAACGTAAAACAATTTTCGCGAATCCTCGACGCAATCAACCTGTGCTAATAATGTTCATACAAGTACCTGAAAAATTGGTCCTTAATTTCGTTTCATCTACGGCACTATTAGCAAACTGAAAACTTTTGAAATCGCCAATAACCCATACCATAAAAAACCGTTGAAACGAAGTAACGGCGACACACCGTGAGCGGTATTAGAAGCTGAAAGATCGAGGCCGCCAGATGTCGCTTGCGGGAAACTTTATGGGACGATTCGAGGACGAACTAACCACCTCCACCACGACCGGCCAACTGATGGAAATAAAATTTAGTTCCAGTCAACATCGTGTAAACGTGATAGGTAGTGATTAACCGTTTCACCAGTGCCTTCCAAGTGAATATTTTTTTTTATTAAAAATGTCGGACGAAGTAACCGAAAACGGCCACCAGAACGGCGACGACGTGCCTGAGATCGAATTGATAATAAAGGTAGGCCAAAATTAAATTTATCGTTGCAACTGGGGCGTGCCGATCGTCGTTCGTTTTACTTTTATAACGTTTCGAAAGTAATGGCTTTTGAACTTTGCGTTTTGTAAATGCCGAGTTGTACGTTTTTTTTTGTCTCGCCCGTTAATTCTGCATGTCGTGGCGAATGTAGGGTGAATTTTGGTTTTTAACAAGCAGTGACCTTCAAATGTCAGGCGTTGGCGGACACCGAATTTGAATAATCGTTTTTAAAGAACGCTAACTTAATTTAAACTAATACAACATATTGATTGTTTTCCCTAATAACTATTGATTCCTATTTGTTTTTGATTCAAAATGCATATGTTTGAACCTTGGACGTATATTTATCAACAAGTGTTTCTTGTTCGTTTTTTTTTTTTAATTTGCAAAGTCAACATTAATCGATAATTTATAATGGAGATTAAATAATTTAAAAATCAAAAGTTTTATGTAATTTTTTTATGACGGAAGTGGTTAGTGTACCTATGCATATGTCGGATGCATTTATTTTGCCCATATCGTTACGTAAATGTGTTTTATAAAAGGAAGACGTCCGTATATTTGTAATCGTATGCAAATTTCCTATGAAAGTTGTTTTTGTAGAAATTGCTGGAATTTCTCTCGATCGATAAATTGAAGTGTTTCCTCTGAATCATCAAAGTATCGCCCCTATGGCGAGGGTTATCTTATTGTTAGCATCTCGAACAAGGTTTTGTTTTTTTGCATGAACTCGCACAGCCATTGAGTCATGCTGAAGAAGGCGTCCTTTTTGTAGTATTATAACGAAATGTAAATGACACGAAACATGGAAAACAAGAACAGATGAAGCTGATGGTCATTGTTTGAAATTATTCAAACGAGTTTTTAAATGTAGGTTATTGGTCAAAATAGAAAGTCCGAATTAATATTTCCTAAACGTTTCTGTTAAATGATCTAACGTTTAATCCAATTTAGCATGTTCGATTTCGTGTAATCCAATTAGACGGCGCGGCGTGGAAATTAATTTAATGCAAGATACGAGATCGGCATGCGGTGTCGAGGTGTATGTGGTTTAAAAAAAATCTCCACAAAGGTATCCTGTTACCAAAACAGTGGTCAAAAGAAGCACCTTATCACACAACTAACTGCCCAATTATGTTAGGGTAAATAAATAAATAGGTAAAATATTTCAGTATTTAAACGTCATTTGAGATAATTGCGACAGATTCTATAGCATTCATCCACGACAGAATGAACTTCTTCCAAGTGGAAAAAACTGAAGGGCATTTCTTCTTTCGAAATAAGGACATAAAACCATAGGTCCCGTGTCACGTTTGGCACGTGAAAGATCGCTATCTGAAATTGAAACTACTTCCAATTAGGCAAACGATTCAGTATATAACTTGCGCAGTCAAGTTCATATGTTTTGCCCCGCGAGACGTGATCGCAGGCCAACGAGCAACGAGAGATGATCGAAAGGGATGAAGGGTAGCAGTTGTTTTTGAATTGCGAAAAGGGACAGTAATCTTTTTTTTTGGGCCTTTTACGATAAAAACAAACGGACGACGGGACAAAACCTATGAACTTGACTGTACGTACTATTAATTGCGAACAAATATGCAGATTTCGGCCCCACAACAATTGAATAAACTTTTTTTACTTCGAGTATCACCCCAAACTCTTCCATTTGTACCCCGAAATTTGCAAATCTCGCCCAACTCCAATCAAATTTTAAACTCGCGACTTCGGACATGCGGTTAAACTTCTCCACAAATAGGACGATAACGTGACTAACATTTTAGAACAAGCGTGTGATTCTACAAATCGAATAGATTGAAATATGGCCTATCCAAACCTATATGCAATTCACGTCATCAAAAAAAATTACTAGATTGTTTATTTGTAATTCGGTTTAAAGTTTGGAAAGTGACACATTCTATAGATGATTTATCTGCGCACGTATTAAATGGTATAAAGAAAGATTACAATTTATTAGAACTGTCAAAATATGAGGTACGAGGTGACAGCACTGTGTGATACGTCATCATCTAGTAACCTAGGTTTGGACGAAGTATAGGTACCGAAGTTATACTTAACAATTTATTTTTATCAATTAAATAAGAGGAAACGCAACAGAAGCTGATCAAAGTGGTGACCTCCACTTTTAAATACCTGCATTTAATACAACGATGTGTCGTTGATATTGATTAATGAAAAAAAAAACGACCTGCACGTCTGGGGAATGTTTCGTGATGGAGACGACAATTTCGACTAAAGGCGTATTAACAAAATATATCGCGTATAACCTTCCCTACGAATATATACTAGATTGTTGCGACATAACCACACGATCCTGTATTTTGAGATACAGCTCAAAATAATAATCTGCTCAAATTCCAAAACAGAGTAGTAAACGTAAACATTAAATGAAACTCAAGAATGTCAAAAAACCAGTCGAAATAAAATGCGATTTCGGTTTAATAATAAACGGACAACTCGTTAAAGTTGTTTCCAGTTCAACGGCTGATCTAAAATTTCCTTTGGAAAATGTAATCGTGACGTAGATCATTCTTCGCTGCCTCTAACCATCTGTTTGGTGGCCGTCCCTTTCTTCCGTTTCCTTCCATGTTTATTTTCATTTGAGTTTCGCTCATTATTTCGATATGCTCTGACCATCGTAATCGAATTATTTATTTTCCCCCAATAATAATTGCCATAACTCTTCGCCGTTCATCTTCTCCCATACTCCTTCCACCTTCATTCCCCCAAAAATCCATCTGAAAACTCTTCTTTCTCATATTGCACTTTCAGTTTTATTTAATACCCACGTTTCCTGTTAAAACCTCGTTGGTCTTGTTTGAATTAGACCTCGTGATCTGTTTAACAATATTTTTATGCTAATTTGAAATAAAAAAATAGTATTTTAAGGATATACCTAATTACAAAAATTAACGTTTATGCGTAACTTTGAACTATTAGAAAACTCGATTCGAAATTTTGTCAAAAACAAATATTGTTTTTGATATAACTGTTTTTTATATATATGTTTTCGTATAACTGTCAATTGTTTCTTTAAATAATAACAATACAGTGAAGTGTAGGAATATTTTTATACACTATTGTTTTTTTGTTTTTTTTGTATTTTATTAGTAGTCATAAAAGTTTTACTTTATCGTGTAATCATTCTAACACAACAAAACACGAAACTATTCATAAATGGACAGTTCTACTTTTACTGTTTATTTTTATTTGTATTGCTTACCGTCTATTTACTTTCACGCTATAACGGACAGTGGAGGCAATAAAATCCCTTCTCACTCCTCACGACGAGTGTATAAAATTTTAATTTTATTATAATGGTCCTGTCGACGCTAATTCTTATAATTCGTATCCTAATCGTACTTCTTCTGTCTCTTATTCTCCTCCCCTATTTCCCCAGACCCTAACCTCTCTCACCGACAGTTCCATTTACAGTACCTATTCTTGGCCCTTGCTAAATCTATCACTATTTTCTTCTCATTGATTAGTTCGTGTCCTGTTTGCTCTCCTAGTTTCCATTCTTTCGGCTCAGACTCCTCTCCCAATTCACATCCACATTGTTTTTCGCCCCTTCCTTAATATAAACATTTTGTAGTACCCATCCTTCTATGTAGTTTCGTGTCCCATCACCAGCTGCAAAGCTTTTTCGCCATAGGAATCCATTTAAAAGTCTTATCTCCCGATTTCCTCTTCCTCCCAAATTCTTACCCACATTACTTTTGTAATGATTTCCTCATAACTGTCCCTACCCTTTCTACAACTTGCTCTGCTTTTTGGTTTCTTCCAATCGCCTCAGTTTCTGACCATCCTATTTTTATATCTAGTTCTAGATAAAGTGATCACTTACAGATCTAATGTAAAAAAATTCTCGATAACGTTGGGAAATGTCGAAATTATTGGATTGTTACAATCTTGAATATCAGAACGTTTGATTGAACTAATTTGTTGATGTTTTCCTTTTTTTTGGAATTGACAGCTCGATCGTCTAGGCAATTTGTGACAACCGATTGTACAACAGTCGATGTTTGTGTTTGAAATGATTGTCCGCAATCATTTCACTCACATCATGACTCCATGTCCAAACGTCATCTTCGCTCTTCAGAGTCGTAAAATTACGAGCAGTAAGACTTCTCTGAAGTAGGCGGCAACGCTCGTCGAGGCAAAAAACGCCATCGACCGTATTTCCGTTTTGCGTTGTTCCGAATTGCGTTATCTTCGTAGCTCAATCGAATTCGATTTTCTGAATCGCCGGTTTACGGTCCTGCGTACTTTACGTGTTCATTATTCCTTTTTAATGCGAAAATCCTCTCGTATAATTGGCAACCGCCGCGTATATTGTTCGGTGCAAGTCGGCCCAAAAAGAATCGAGGGCATCGTATAAATTCTAATTTAATTTTGATCTCGTAATCTCTTAATCGGCTCGAACTAATTTCGCCGAGCCGTTCTTAATTTTTTATTAATATTTAATGTCGTTAATTTTAAATGAGGAAATTAACGTTCGTTATTATGGGTGTAGGTGTTAATTAAACGTAATTTAGACAAATGCGATCGTGAACTTTGAGCCGTCGTCAATTTCCAGCATGTTCGGGGGTAATTTACGATGATGGTGGTTGTTTCGGTGGTGCCGACGATTTTGATAGAGATCTATAATTGGACGCGCGCCCAGTTTTTGTTTTTATTTCGGTTTTTTTTATGTTAGAAAACTGAAAATGGGTTAATGCACTCCGCGAATGCTTTATCGAGGTACGATATGCGGGTCACAGACCCACCTTGCATTGTGCAAATGCCCCGCCATGATCTGGTAATAGTGTGACTTAACATTTACGCTAACGATTGAAAACCATTGATATAAACAACTGAAAAGCGCAAACTTTTGAAAATCTTTTTTTTTTAACCTAGAATTCCGCTCACGATCGAGGGCAACCCAGAATTACTTTTTTCTGGTTAGGACGTGAATTATAAATAAGTAAATGTAGGTACACCTGCCCGTGTAATACATTTATGTGGGGTCCGATATTATGGGCCTGCATCTGCGCACGCTGAAATACGTCTAGCTTTAGGGGTTGGTGTACTTGCTCCCGTTAGATTTTCTTTATGTTTCGTTAATTATTAATAAGTAAAATAGACTGTTTGGTGACTGTGCGTAGACGACGCCCTTGACATCCTAATATAGCACCACGAAATAACAATACGTCGCTTTTTACACATGGTTCGTATATCTTGTCGCCGCTACACAGCAAAAACGGGGCTAGGTTCAAGAAAGTTCATTTTCTAACTTGGCAAACCAGATGAATCATGAAATCGTGTATATTAGAAAGTGACGGCGAGCATACGAATTCTCTTTTTCCCGCGGCCGTTGTCGTACGAAACGATCCTTATATGAACACACGTTCTTGGCATGTCACTTTTGATGCTTTGGCGCTACCACGATTGTCTGCGAAATAAATAACGTCAGTTTTAACGGTTTTGACCTGACAAAATCGAATTTCCCCGATAAATTCGTTGTGCCTCTACTATACCATCGCTTGTGTTTGTATTCAGGCGCAGTCTATGTCATATCCGATTTGGTGTAGTAGGCCACTTTTTAATTAACGTTCTTCGTAGGCGTGCAGGTCGTCGGTTTAACAACGCCTTCTGGCAATCATAATTTTTGACATTACCTGAATTGGAAATGTAGGTAATCTAAAGTGTTTTGTGTAGCAGGAGATAACTTGCAACTCGCTAAATTTTCCTTTCAAGTTATAACTGGACAATCGCCAGTTTAATATAAGCCCATAGTCGCTCAGTTGTTATAATTTAGATGGAGAACATTGAGCCAGTGAACAGTTTATAAGCAGTAGAAGGCTAGCTGTTCGAGACATTTGTCTCTCCATTGCAATAAAGCAATATGACTGACTGAACGTGCAAGTGCGTCGTGTTCTTTTAAATGAGCAAAAATCACTACACGACTGTACTAAAATGAGCGAAAACAAGAAGGGACCGTATAACAAATAACACACGGGCGATAAAGATGGTCGGAGACAATCGACCCAGCGCAGCGGAAGGACGAGTATAGAACGCAGACAATTGAAAGGTAATCTATGACGAAATGATCGATGGTGGATAGGCTAAATAGCCTATCCGGAAGAAAATACTTGGAAGCTGATTTTGTACGGTTCGTAGCTTCACAAGGTGTTTCGACACATTGAGTTTAACGTGGTGTACAGGCGGTCAGTGTCGGTGTTTCACATTCTTCTCTCCAACCTTCAGAGATCGGCCTCCCCACACGATGCAAATTTGTATAAAACAGACACTCGATGGACACGACATGGAGATCGAAACAGTTATAAAATTGACGCAAAATTTGCTGGCAACGAATAGGTTGATTTAATAGTTATTACGGGGGCGACCAATTAGGCGCCCTTTCGGTGCCAAAAATCCAACAAATCGCGATAAGGAGTTGAGGGGATAGTAGTCGCTTGAAAATGAATACTTGAAACTCTATGAGGAATTTGTAACATATTTTTACATTTATAGAATCTGTATTGGTTTATCAAGGTGATAATATCGATGGAAATTGAAACTTCCCTTTAGTAATCTCTCAATTTTAATTTTTCTAGACGTTTTATGATCACACGTCGCAAGTAACTATAAAACGTCTATAAAAATTGAAATTGTGAGATTTACTAAAGGGAAGTTTCAATTTCTATTGATATTATCACCTGGATAAATTAATGCAGATTCTGTAAATGTAAAAATATGTTATAAATTCCCCATAGATTTTGCGAAAATATCTAAAAACTTATCTTTGTTATCGTACAAGATGAATAAATTTTTATTACAGAATATAAAATAATTATAAAAAATATATATCATTTACAACGTCAAGAAACTTTTCAGTTATTACCAACGATAAAAAAACCATATATATATATAAGTATTCATTTTTCAAACGTCTACTATCCCCTTAAAACATTTTTTGAAACATTAAAAGGAAGTTACAAAACGTCTATTTACATATAAGGGATACTATCAAACAATTTGTATTAAGTACCAATCGTTTACTTCGAAATTGCTCGGTACGTTACGCAGACGTTCACGAAATAATGGATATTTTACTAACCTCTGCGAGCTTATACTCTTCCATTTAATTAACTTACAATTAGCGATGATGGAAGTTTTTGATAAGTAAATCGCTTCGAATTGAATTTATTTAAATATAATTTGCGAGCGCGGCGTTTTAAAGTAGGCATTAATTTATTTATTACGCAACTCGCATTTTACAGCATAATTAGCGCAAACGCTTGCTGCACTAATTAAATAATTTCTATACTCCAAATATTGAAAGAAAGTCGTAACGTTCACGTAATTATACCTGCACTCATATTTTTTTACAATTTAATTGTCGTTTAATTTTTTATATGCGACGTTACTTACGCTAAAGGGGGCAATCAAGGGGACCCGATCAATAATATGGTTAACAACGATTGTATTTTAATTGTTGACCTCTGTAAACGTGGATGCAATTTTATTAGGTTAACGTTTAGTATTTTTAACTATACTAGTTTAAAACATCTGGTTATTGTTGAGTTTTCATTTGTTTTTCTACTTCTTCACTTCGTAATTCTGCATTTGCAAATTTATTTGTGAAAAAAAAAAAGATTTAACTAAAGGCCATTCGAATTTTATTTCGATGCACGCCACCATGACGTTCGCACAGTGAAGTCGCCCGCAATACTGCCTAGTTTTGCAATATTAATAAATTGCCGTGTGCAGATAAATCGTCGATAAAATATGCCACTTTCCAAACTTTAAACTGAATCACAAATTAATATACAATCTAGTCATCGTTTTATTGATGACGTGCGTCGGAATAAAATTCGAATGACATATAAAAGCGTTTTAATTCGGTGTTATTTTATTAGAAGTCGTACAGCAAATCAAGGACATCAAATCAATTTCAAGCACATTATAAATACGCCACAACATAATTGATTTTTAATACAAAATTCCTATTGCAAATTCAATAATGCATCGACGGAAATCGTCGACTCCGAATTTTCGAAGAGAAATTCCGAACAAACCTCGAAATTTTTTATTCCATTTTAATTGTTCCACTTCTGTAGTACATCGAATATTAACACGGTTTAAGTATAAAAAAAATTTTAAAAAATGTATAACAGTCTCAAAATTAAAAGTGAAACTTTTCAGCTAAGGATCCGTTAAATAAATAATTCGCCGGATAAAACTTTTTTTTTTTTGATAAATGACGTGGAAGAGTGTCTCGCAAATTCACTTCCACTTTTCAATAGGTAGTCGTCGACTAATAAAAATTGCGCTTTACAGTCAATTAGATGAGAAAAGTTTTTACTCGTGCGTTTAATTTTCTATTTTTATTGCAAACACGTAAGATACGTGGGCTAAACAGGATGTGGATAAACAGTTACATGTTCTCGGTTTTTTGAAGAAATCTGGACTAGGTCATCCGCGATATAAAAAAAAACCATGTACATACGAACAATTTAAAAGAATATTCCAGAAATAATGGTCATTATTATTTAGGTACAAGATGACGCCAATTACGCCATATATGTATATGTTTACGTATTTATAGATTGTTTTTTTATTGGTCGTTATTTATTTATTTATTCATTCTTACATCGTAATTTACGATAATTAGAAATTTCGTGATAAATGCATACGATTTGAACGCGTGTTGTATAGTAAAAGCGATAATGGTAATGCAATGGAAGTTGTTTTTTTAACTTTTGTGATACTTTCTATGCTTAAATACACTCTACGTCCTATTTATTTGTGGATTTAAATTGCTAATTTTCGGACTTTTACACAAATTTATTTCAACTAGTCTGTGGCGTGTTATTTGTCGCATTTGTTGTGATTCTTTAATTAAATCGCTAACAAAAATACAAGATGGTCGATTTGGAAAGTAAATTTTTTATTGTTTTTAATAAGCTTTCGATTCTATACAAGAAACAGTATCTATACCAAATGCCCCCTCTTCAGAATATTACAAAAATCCCAAAAAATCAAATTACGAATCAAAGGAGACCTTTTGGTAAATTTTGAAACCCCAAAACCATAAAAATTGCAATTGTTAACAAAAAGATCAACGAACCCTCCAAACGAATAAAAAAAAAGGTAAACTACTCCCGCTTGATGCACTTGGCAGAACCCCTCCACAAACCCATAATTGTCTACGTAGTATATTCATCATTAAAAGTTCTAAACGTTAATTACATTATCTTAAATGTCTGTTTAATTGACGAAATCGTTCGTCTATCGAGAGTGTCAAAATATTAGGGCCAGTTTTTCAATCACCAGTTTGGTCTGACTGCAATTTGACTGGTAGTTAAAAGTTATCTGGCGATTGAAAAGCTCGCCCTTAATGCGCAGGTAAGTCGGTCGATACACTGCTTAACAATAACCTTGCTTTAATTTGAACACAAACTGTGATCAATTTTTTTCCGATCCACCTTTATTTATTTCCACGACGCGTTATCGCTATTCTGACAATGAGCAATAATACTTTTCTACCGTATCACACAAAAATGTTAGTTATCGGCCGATATCCAGTTAAGAACTATTTGTTTAAATTAATTACTTATTTTCTAACGTACATTACGTCGGGGCGCAGCGGGTCGCATTGCAGCGCAACCAATTGCCGAGGTGCATTTTAAATGGGTCAATGCGGGGATTTCTGTTGCATGGCAATAACTTAACTGCAATTTACCTTAAAATTGCAAAAATACGTTAATATTTGATATAAATCAACGCCTAATATTTATAACGAACATTTTGCAAAATACATAGATATTTAATGCAGACGTTCAAAGTAATTTAGGTGTTCTAAATTCAAAACTTCGAGACCGAGTGCCAAATATTTGGTCGTTTATTTGCAAGCGTTTATAAATTGATGTTTTAGTAAAAATCGGAAGTTTTACGTTATGAGATGAACGATTTTAAATTTAAGCGAATTTTGGATAATTTAGATTGTTAACACTTGAAACGTTTCCGTACGATAAACAGCAAATTTATGTTTATCTTTCACGTTGAATATGTGCTAATAATTTGGTACCGTCGTAAATGTCATAGTGACGACTAAATTGGCCAGAATTGTACGAATCGCAGAGCTCACGTTCATATATCTATGAATAGATTGTACTAGTTTTTATACTTGTATCGCGAATTTATATTGCGCTTATCTTAATGCAGCATATTCTAGTTTTTGTTTGAGAATTTTTAATTATCGTGTTTTTTCGTCTTTCGGTCTTGGTATAATGGTTACCTATTTGTGGCATTTTTTGGGACATCAACGTCAATCGGTCAAGTTTTAGATTTGTCCAGGTGTTTACTCCTACTGTAGAAATAAAATGTTCTGGCGGGTGAATTTGAAAGCTTTCGTCTCAAAAAGATACTTTATTCCTACAATAAGTATGCGTAATTTCATAATTTTCCAAAATGTATGTTTTAACAAACGTGATTTTTGCTCGTATTTTAAAAACGCTTGGATTCATAATTCGATTATTCAAAAAACTATTAAACGAAAGCAACGGTATTTATGAATATGATAGGCAGAACGTTATAATGTATGATAGTTTAGTGCAATGTTTGCGGAATTTTGTTAATTAATTACAATATTTATTATATTTATATTATATTTATTATTTATTTATTACATTATTTACAATGCCGCTTTGTGGTAATGGTAGGCGCGGTTTAGCACCTACTTCACTCCACCACGGCCCGAATACTTAAACGTCGCATTTTGTTTATCAATATGTTATAATTTCTAGAGCCTTTAAACATCAATATTTTTATTAACTGTTTTATTGGTAAATTACTTTTTATTATAACTTTTTTAAGGCTCTAGAAATTATAACATATTGATAAACAAAGTGCGACGTTTAAGTATTCGGGCCGTGGTGGAGCGAAGTAAGTGCTAAACCGCGCCTACCATCGCCACAAAGCGGCATTGTAAATAATGTAAAGAAAATTATGGGAATTGTGCAATTAATTCTTTCTTTTTCATCGTATGCTTAGAAAACGCGCCCATTCGAAATATCTACCTTACAAAATCTCCAAAACGGCTTTACGTATAAAACTGAAATTTTCACTGTGCAATTTCAAATGGCCGACGAATGCCCAGTAAAAATTTAATACGATTTGCCCTTACCGTTTTTAAGATATAAGCTTTCAAATTCGGCCGCCAGAACATTTTACCTAGAACTGTGTAGCGTGTTATATCGCGCCGTGATTTATTTCATTTTAGCGATCGTAAATTTTTGCATAAAAACAATCAAAAATCGCTTAAATATGGCTTAATTTTTCAAGTCCTGCCATTTCGACAATAATTTGCAAGTAATTATAGTGAACTGCTTCAGTTTATTCGACGTTCCGATCGTTTTATCGTATTAATCTAATTAGGACGACGAGAAGCAAAATGCTTGATATCAAAACAAAAACAACTTCTAGAAATTTCGTGAAGTTCCAGAAAGCGTTTCCTTTACGATTTTTCGGCGTAACGATAAACGAGCTTTTCATCCGCCAATTAATCATGCGAAAACAAACGAGAATTTGAGTTTATTATCTCGCACGATGACTAATTATTGTTTGATGGGGCCGATTATCCAACGACGTAGGCGCATTTACTTGGTAAATACACGACCGAAATTGAGAACCTTTAAAAAGGAAAACTCGTCCTTTTCGATTCTGTGGCTATAGTTTTCACTTCGATTCCGCGCTTCAAAGTAAAAGTAATTGATCTAATCGTCGACGTTTGATAATTTCATTGCGTATTGTAAAAACACCTGTAGGTATTTTTAAAGAATTTTTAAACCTGTTCGAGTGGATAACTTCAACTTTCTATAGTCCCAAAGAGAATTCTCTCGATATCGAAAGTTATTTTAACACGTCGAGGTAATTAAATGTTTTCTAACTTAAACTGCGACAATTATCGAGATGAATGGACTTGGGAATAGTATGGTAGCATCAGGATCGGGTTGGAAAATTATTATTGGAAGTTTGATACTTTGTAGGTGGGTGTCTGGAATAGATCAAACATTGGCTCGACGTATCTATTTACGATGACACAATAAACAAATCTACTGACAATCATGTAAATAAGTCGAAATTAGTTTTTCATGTGACGTGCATTAATCTGTTGGATTATGTAATACTTGAAAGAAACCTCGATAACGTATCCACTTGTGGCGTGGTTGTTTCGTTTCTCCCCCCTCGAACCGCTTTTAGTCATTTTTATCGTAAATGCAACGTCTATGGTTCGCTTTGGGTGAAAACAAACTTTTTCTATTAGAAAAATCCTCGACTTAGTTCTCTTTTTTAATCGCTCGCTATTGTATACGTAATTATGTCACTAATGCATTTCGTGAAAGTTTTTAACACAAGCGGAACTAATATCAATAGAGGGCATCGTTAATAAAAAAGCAAACGTCTTGGCAGCGAGACAATTAATGCTACAAATCCACCTTTATTTTCAGTAAACTGACGAAACTGTTATGTTTATAATAGTTTTTTAATGATACACATGAAGACGACAGTAGGGAAAACGGAATCAAAATCGTAAACGGTTTTTTTTTTACCCGAGTAGATGATGTGCCCCCGTGAAATTTTTGTTTTTCTGGTTTGAATTTTCAAGAATTCATTAAGCACTGTTTTCGTTAACCTAATTTCATATATCGGATCAGTCAAAACGTTAAAACCATCCAACAACTGAAGGGATTTGTTGCAGAAGTCACCCATCTTGTTGAAAACATACCTCGCCAAATCCTCCTCGCAGTGGAGGATACTTACACCGTATTAGGTGGGTAGGTATACGTTATTCACGATAGGTTCCAATCCACGTCATCAATAAAACCTCGTATTTTTACAGTACTAATAGATTGAAGACTTTTCTTTGCCATGTCATATGCCATGTTCAAAACTTTAAACTGAATATTACGAATAAACAATTTAGTGCATTGAAGTGGTTTTGATATTTTTGGCTGATCGGTGTATAATCGATGTCAAAAGGATTTTTCACGCACAAACGTGTTCGACGTATTTTTGTCACTTTTCAAAGAGATGGATTCGATAACGGCAACCTTATCGAGGCGTACTTGTCGAACAAGTTGTTAGTTATTTAAATGTTCACGATAAATGAAATTTGGGCTTTAAATAACTACTTATCGGTCGTGCAAGGATTCGATGTAAGATCTCTAAATTAAATTTCAATTTGTTGCTCGAAATAAATCGTCGAATCCAAAATAGGATGATTACGAGAAACCGAATTCTCGAGCGAAAACGACACTTTAAATATCTAGGCTGTGACGTCGCTCGATTATTATAATCGCGACCTTGATCGAAAACGATTTTCATCTCGACGAATTCGGATTCAGAGAAAACTTTTTAATAAAATTCACTTAATTTTTAAGATGCTTTTAAGATTTCAAGCTGCTCGTTCGAAATTAATACATTAAAGAACGGCAATTCCGTACAAATCTTACGATAAGAGATTTGGGAAGACCTCCAAAAAAAAAATGGGAGTATCGAGTTAGAAGCTGTGGAGATGACTGACGGTGATCTGGTTGGTCAATTCAAACGTCCTAAAGATATTGGAGGCATTTTATTTTGATCTATTTTGGAGATGTCTATGGTCCAAACTTCGCACGACTATTTCATTGTTAATAAGTACATTCGAAAGGATCTTCCTTTTCCCGATTGATGATTCTACGAATGATAACGAATCCGTCTTCGTGATGGATCGTCCGAGCAGCCAGCCACAAGGCTTGCAGTAGTTTGGCAAAGAAAATCGGTACAAAAATATTTCGAGTAGTAGTTTCCAAAAATTAAAATCGTCATCCAATAATTGAGGAGCGTTTTTCTCCTCTTCAAAAATGGTCGTGCCCATACATTCTGAAAGTATGATGTTAAATCTGATCTGGTCGTGTTATGACCAGAAGATAACAAGACATGATCATTTTTTGAAAAAAAAAACGCTCTTCAATTATTAATCTTTGGGGTTACTGATCTTTTATCAATCCTTCGGTCGACGTTTTACTATAATTCCGAATTACAGTTTACGTATCTATGAGTGTACGTCGTCTGTGTATTATAAATTAAAAATAGCCGCCGTGCCTTGCCTTGCCTTGATCTAACCATAAGTATTCACCTTTCCGCGATAATAGCAAAAACCTCGAACGTTCAAAATGAGTACGGAACGCAGATTTCGCTTCAGCGCCAACGATTAGATAATCGCCAAACCGATATCTATCGGTGAGTGGGAATAATTTACGGTTGAAAAGACAATCGATAACAATACATACTTGACGACGACAACTGCAAAGGTATATGTGTCAAGTATCTTTTTCATCCAATCCAATCTTCTCGTCCATTGAAATGACAATGTTTACGGTTAATTTCGACAATTCGATTTCCTCGATTTCTCTTCTCCCTTCCCATCATTTTATTAACGATTTAACATCGCGCCTAAATAATGTTTGCGTCGGCAATTAACGTTTGCAAGGTAATTTCTCTATACATATTCGATTGCGACCTACGCAGCGCAAATAACGATTGTACATAGTTGCTCATCTTTTCTTACCGACAAGGTGAAAATGCGTCAAATTCAGGGACGTCGACTTGCACACGTAATCTGCACTTCTTGACGAATGAAAAAGGAAACCCGACTCGCATTAGAAGGGATTACATTTGCTGCGTATACCCTGTAATCCGAATATCGGCGATTAGAATTTCCGAGAATGTGATAAATTAGCTTTTATAGTGGATATGTGCTTGCGCAACTAATCACGAAAAGCCAATAATTGGCTTAAAGGTGTTTACTACGTAAGAACAGTAGCTGTACTTACGAGTTGGTTGGTATCGCTGATGCTCTTAACGTATTTTCCATATACTACATGATACGAGGGAAGATTTCGAAATTTTTAATTGAAATACGTTGTGAAAATGTACTTACGCTATTTTTCTTCTTTTTTCAAAGGTTTCGCACCGACAAAGCAATTGATCAGTTATCAATCTGTTCAGCAGATTCATCTTAACGAAATGATCCATATCGGCGCCCTTCACGTATCAGCAACAAAAACGACAAATACGATATCGATCGTGAACCTCTCGGTAGTTCATCGTTATTAAAAAGTGCAAGCCGATCACCTTCCTATCGGACCTCGTATGTCACCTACACGTATAAATAAATTACCTCGATGAACATGAACAACAGAAACAATAAAACGCAACTGACATCATCGTTTTAAGTGAAAGTCGAAGAATAATGGGGAAAATTTTTGACTTTGTAACAAACAATACCGTTTCCATAATAGATAGATAAACCCAATTATTTTTGTCGGTTATTAAACGACAAGGCCCTTATTTTAAACCCCCTCCGATTCGTCTTGGAGGTAAAAAATGCCCAACGCGCTCCCTTAAAACAATCCAAAACCGCCTTTTCAATCCGGATGCGGTATCGAAAAATTGTGTGGAAGGCAAAGGTCGTGTACAAGATGAAATAAATGACGTAATTAATAACCTTAAGTTTAAAATTACCACGTTTTAATTTATTCCGATCTATGGTAATACGTCCCGTCGATAATAATAGATGATAAAATATCGGTTTTCGACTGGATAATAACGATGAAAAAATGTTACAGTGGCGTCTTCGAGAAAGTGGAAATAAATACGACGTCGTTTTCCTTGTTAATTCGTGCGATAAAATTTTTAACTCGCGCCCCACGTTAGGCGCCAAATATTAACTATACCAAGTGCCGTATTTTTCGAGAAAACTTCGTACAGTCGACGACGTACTTTGTAGGTGGGTGTCTGGAATAGATCAAACATTGGCTCGACGTATCTATTTACGATGACACAATAAACAAATCTACTGACAATCATGTAAATAAGTCGAAATTAGTTTTTCATGTGACGTGCATTAATCTGTTGGATTATGTAATACTTGAAAGAAACCTCGATAACGTATCCACTTGTGGCGTGGTTGTTTCGTTTCTCCCCCCTCGAACCGCTTTTAGTCATTTTTATCGTAAATGCAACGTCTATGGTTCGCTTTGGGTGAAAACAAACTTTTTCTATTAGAAAAATCCTCGACTTAGTTCTCTTTTTTTTAATCGCTCGCTATTGTATACGTAATTATGTCACTAATGCATTTCGTGAAAGTTTTTAACACAAGCGGAACTAATATCAATAGAGGGCATCGTTAATAAAAAAAAAGCAAACGTCTTGGCAGCGAGACAATTAATGCTACAAATCCACCTTTATTTTCAGTAAACTGACGAAACTGTTATGTTTATAATAGTTTTTTAATGATACACATGAAGACGACAGTAGGGAAAACGGAATCAAAATCGTAAACGGTTTTTTTTTTACCCGAGTAGATGATGTGCCCCCGTGAAATTTTTGTTTTTCTGGTTTGAATTTTCAAGAATTCATTAAGCACTGTTTTCGTTAACCTAATTTCATATATCGGATCAGTCAAAACGTTAAAACCATCCAACAACTGAAGGGATTTGTTGCAGAAGTCACCCATCTTGTTGAAAACATACCTCGCCAAATCCTCCTCGCAGTGGAGGATACTTACACCGTATTAGGTGGGTAGGTATACGTTATTCACGATAGGTTCCAATCCACGTCATCAATAAAACCTCGTATTTTTACAGTACTAATAGATTGAAGACTTTTCTTTGCCATGTCATATGCCATGTTCAAAACTTTAAACTGAATATTACGAATAAACAATTTAGTGCATTGAAGTGGTTTTGATATTTTTGGCTGATCGGTGTATAATCGATGTCAAAAGGATTTTTCACGCACAAACGTGTTCGACGTATTTTTGTCACTTTTCAAAGAGATGGATTCGATAACGGCAACCTTATCGAGGCGTACTTGTCGAACAAGTTGTTAGTTATTTAAATGTTCACGATAAATGAAATTTGGGCTTTAAATAACTACTTATCGGTCGTGCAAGGATTCGATGTAAGATCTCTAAATTAAATTTCAATTTGTTGCTCGAAATAAATCGTCGAATCCAAAATAGGATGATTACGAGAAACCGAATTCTCGAGCGAAAACGACACTTTAAATATCTAGGCTGTGACGTCGCTCGATTATTATAATCGCGACCTTGATCGAAAACGATTTTCATCTCGACGAATTCGGATTCAGAGAAAACTTTTTTAATAAAATTCACTTAATTTTTAAGATGCTTTTTAAGATTTCAAGCTGCTCGTTCGAAATTAATACATTAAAGAACGGCAATTCCGTACAAATCTTACGATAAGAGATTTGGGAAGACCTCCAAAAAAAAAATGGGAGTATCGAGTTAGAAGCTGTGGAGATGACTGACGGTGATCTGGTTGGTCAATTCAAACGTCCTAAAGATATTGGAGGCATTTTATTTTGATCTATTTTGGAGATGTCTATGGTCCAAACTTCGCACGACTATTTCATTGTTAATAAGTACATTCGAAAGGATCTTCCTTTTCCCGATTGATGATTCTACGAATGATAACGAATCCGTCTTCGTGATGGATCGTCCGAGCAGCCAGCCACAAGGCTTGCAGTAGTTTGGCAAAGAAAATCGGTACAAAAATATTTCGAGTAGTAGTTTCCAAAAATTAAAATCGTCATCCAATAATTGAGGAGCGTTTTCTCCTCTTCAAAATGGTCGTGCCCATACATTCTGAAAGTATGATGTTAAATCTGATCTGGTCGTGTTATGACCAGAAGATAACAAGACATGATCATTTTTTGAAAAAAAAAACGCTCTTCAATTATTAATCTTTGGGGTTACTGATCTTTTATCAATCCTTCGGTCGACGTTTTACTATAATTCCGAATTACAGTTTACGTATCTATGAGTGTACGTCGTCTGTGTATTATAAATTAAAAATAGCCGCCGTGCCTTGCCTTGCCTTGATCTAACCATAAGTATTCACCTTTCCGCGATAATAGCAAAAACCTCGAACGTTCAAAATGAGTACGGAACGCAGATTTCGCTTCAGCGCCAACGATTAGATAATCGCCAAACCGATATCTATCGGTGAGTGGGAATAATTTACGGTTGAAAAGACAATCGATAACAATACATACTTGACGACGACAACTGCAAAGGTATATGTGTCAAGTATCTTTTTCATCCAATCCAATCTTCTCGTCCATTGAAATGACAATGTTTACGGTTAATTTCGACAATTCGATTTCCTCGATTTCTCTTCTCCCTTCCCATCATTTTATTAACGATTTAACATCGCGCCTAAATAATGTTTGCGTCGGCAATTAACGTTTGCAAGG
Source organism: Rhagophthalmus giganteus (assembly GCA_036326145.1). Classification (NCBI taxonomy): domain Eukaryota; kingdom Metazoa; phylum Arthropoda; class Insecta; order Coleoptera; family Rhagophthalmidae; genus Rhagophthalmus; species Rhagophthalmus giganteus. The sequence continues at coordinate 1,940,870 of JARFJA010000099.1, read as the reverse complement.
TAATTTCTCTATACATATTCGATTGCGACCTACGCAGCGCAAATAACGATTGTACATAGTTGCTCATCTTTTCTTACCGACAAGGTGAAAATGCGTCAAATTCAGGGACGTCGACTTGCACACGTAATCTGCACTTCTTGACGAATGAAAAAGGAAACCCGACTCGCATTAGAAGGGATTACATTTGCTGCGTATACCCTGTAATCCGAATATCGGCGATTAGAATTTCCGAGAATGTGATAAATTAGCTTTTATAGTGGATATGTGCTTGCGCAACTAATCACGAAAAGCCAATAATTGGCTTAAAGGTGTTTACTACGTAAGAACAGTAGCTGTACTTACGAGTTGGTTGGTATCGCTGATGCTCTTAACGTATTTTCCATATACTACATGATACGAGGGAAGATTTCGAAATTTTTAATTGAAATACGTTGTGAAAATGTACTTACGCTATTTTTCTTCTTTTTTCAAAGGTTTCGCACCGACAAAGCAATTGATCAGTTATCAATCTGTTCAGCAGATTCATCTTAACGAAATGATCCATATCGGCGCCCTTCACGTATCAGCAACAAAAACGACAAATACGATATCGATCGTGAACCTCTCGGTAGTTCATCGTTATTAAAAAGTGCAAGCCGATCACCTTCCTATCGGACCTCGTATGTCACCTACACGTATAAATAAATTACCTCGATGAACATGAACAACAGAAACAATAAAACGCAACTGACATCATCGTTTTAAGTGAAAGTCGAAGAATAATGGGGAAAATTTTTGACTTTGTAACAAACAATACCGTTTCCATAATAGATAGATAAACCCAATTATTTTTGTCGGTTATTAAACGACAAGGCCCTTATTTTAAACCCCCTCCGATTCGTCTTGGAGGTAAAAAATGCCCAACGCGCTCCCTTAAAACAATCCAAAACCGCCTTTTCAATCCGGATGCGGTATCGAAAAATTGTGTGGAAGGCAAAGGTCGTGTACAAGATGAAATAAATGACGTAATTAATAACCTTAAGTTTAAAATTACCACGTTTTAATTTATTCCGATCTATGGTAATACGTCCCGTCGATAATAATAGATGATAAAATATCGGTTTTCGACTGGATAATAACGATGAAAAAATGTTACAGTGGCGTCTTCGAGAAAGTGGAAATAAATACGACGTCGTTTTCCTTGTTAATTCGTGCGATAAAATTTTTAACTCGCGCCCCACGTTAGGCGCCAAATATTAACTATACCAAGTGCCGTATTTTTCGAGAAAACTTCGTACAGTCGACGACGCACCGAAATCGACCTTGCCGTATTTTTTAATTAATTGTTACGATTAAGCGCGTTACAGTTACGGCTCATTAGAATTCTCGTTTTAATTAAAATTTTTTAACTAGATCGAACTAATTAGTCCGTCGTAATTGTACGAATTGTTAATATTTTAAGTTTATATTTTAAGAAGTGTTGAGGCGACGCTACAAATTAATATAGCCAATTTTGAACCGTTAACTCCAGTTTTTTTGTACGTGACGTAATGTGTTGGCCATATGTTTGGGCGCGTTTATAAATAAAATGTAAGTAACATTTTTTCTCCGTTCGTAAAAACAAAGCAGCGCGAACTACAATGGTGATTATTAAAGCGTTCGGATTAAGCAACCCCTACACATCTGCCGGTTTTTTTTTTCGTACGATCATGTGAAAAAGGAATCGAGGTTTGAAAGTAACAGTCGACAAACTTTCGACGATCTATTGTATACTTGGTTTAGATGATATAACGTGAGAATTTTCGGGAATTAGAAGTCGTTAATTGCAACTTCCTACGGTGTTAATTGAATATTCACTTTGTTACTATGGATAGAGGTTGTAATTAATTACCTGGGGGATGGACCACGTTCTACAACTTAACTTAAGTGGGCGACAGAATTTCAGATTAATTTTCAATAAATGAGGATATTTTGGAAAAATAAAATATACGAGTACGTATCGATGACGTTTTGGCATAACAGCGTAAATGACAAAATGTAAATTTATACGTGTAAATGTGCAAATGTAAATTGTAGCTTAACTGTAAGCAAATACCTCCTGGAAACCGCGTATATAAGTAATTCTGGGTACGTTTGTACCAAATAACGTACATATTTTGCTATGCAGAAGTTGGTTTGTGTGAAAAACGGAGTTGAAAAGAAGTTAGATACTATTCTTGAATGAGACATCATGACGGCTTATCATAAGTACCACGCATTTGCTATTTTGCGGGATCATCGTCGCAACTTTTGTACAGAGAATGAAACGTATCGTAATTACACCTCAGGCACCTCATATGGTTGTTTTACCGTGATTTTTGCACTTTGTGATTTGTAGATTAGACGTATGGTAACGTGTTACAGTTCATTGCCATCTGTTCGGTCTAAGGATAGTTACGCATAGGTGTTTTGCCCGATGCCTTTGCCTTAGATGCATAAGATAGTCAGAACAACTCATCTTCGAAAAAAGTGGCGCTTCTGCCAAAACACCATCGATATATGAAATTTAAGAGGCCAAATCTAACCCTCTCTTGTTAGAAAGGCTAATGGAAGAGTGATAAGAAACCTATTTCTTCCCGTTGTTATGTAGATATTATCACAAACTATCCCGGCGTTTAGAAATCGACGTGAAAATAGAAACTAAAGTTAGTACATGAATTTGCAGGCCTCGACTATCGATGGGAGGCGAAAAGGCGCCTGCCTTTTCTGCCAGGAATATTTCATGGACCTCTACCTTCTGGCAGAACTGAAAACCATCAGCCTAAAAGTGACGACCGTCGACATGCAAAAACCGCCCCCAGACTTTCGTACCAATTTCGAAGCGACACCGCCGCCCATATTAATCGACAGAGGAATGGCCATACTGGAAAATGAGAAAATCGAGAGACACATTATGAAAAACATCCCCGGCGGTCATAATCTTTTCGTTCAAGTAAGTTGTTTCTATCTCGATAAAGATCTAGGACAATTCAGTTCATCGCGGTCATTTAATCGCCGGCCATTTAAATCGCTTTATAATAATAATGAGATAGTCGGCGATGAAATGGCCGACGACGAATTGTCCCATTCCGTTCAAATATTTTCGTTTCACAATCGAATTTCTTTCAGGATAAGGAAGTGGCGTCTCTCATCGAAAACTTGTACGGTAAACTGAAGCTAGTGTTAGTCAAAAAAGATGAACACAAAAGTGCACAACTGCTGGCGCATTTGAGACGAATTGACGAGCATCTGAGGAAGAGGGCAACGCGCTTCCTGACCGGAGACACGATTTGTTGTTTCGATTGTGAATTAATGCCACGACTTCAACACATAAGGGTCGCCGCAAAATACTTTGTGGACTTCGACATACCTAAGGAACTAACATCGCTTTGGCGCTACATGTACAACATGTATCAACTCGACGCGTTCACCCAAAGTTGTCCCGCCGATCAGGACATCATCAACCATTACAAGTTACAGCAGGCTTTAAAAATGAAGAAACACGAAGAACTGGAAACGCCAACATTTACAACTTCGATTCCTGTAGATGTTAGTCAGTAATTTTGAATTTTCATTTTGTTTCGTTTCGTTTCATTTCCGCGCGTCGGTAGAGGTTAGTTTTCGTTGACGAATGCCTGAATATCAATATTTAGTTTGTCGGTTTTTAGTGTGCGGGGAAATGAAATGAAACTATTTTGTACTTTGCTAAAATATCTTATTATTTTTTTAGTACCTAATTATGTCGATTGTTTTTCAAAGTCGCAGTGTTGAATTTTTATAGTTCGAGTGTGTTAAAAAGTCTTTTTGATATGGCCCGCTGTATCTTTTTATTACATTGTTTTAAAAAGAGGCTTAAAACTTCTGAGATGCGGTAGGCATTTATGTTAAAAATAAAACTAAATTGGAGCAGGTCTTCTGATAGCTTGTTGAATATTGTGAACGTATTAATTAATTGCCTGCTTGTTGATCACTTTTTACACATTTGATAATATTATTCTCTTGTGTATTATAGTTACTTAATAAGGATAAGTATTTTATTTTTGATTACCTGCTTAGAATAAAAATATATCTACGTATTCTGAATTTAATTTGACTTACATACACGTAAGATCAACCTGTACAGACTAAAACCATGTTATGTATTTCCATAATTTAAACAAATACAAAACTTTAAAATTCATTGCAATTCTGTGATAGCCCAACTAATATAATAATAACTAGCGTTAGTTATTCTGATATAAATTGCGAGGTAATACCGATAATTAAAGAGACAAACTTTATAACATTTATTAATCAATATTTAATAACAAATAGAAATAAATATGCATTTCAAATTTGCTCCAACAAATGTAAATTCAATTTTTTAAAGTAGGTTAGCCATAATTTCATTTTATTGATCCACATATAAAAATATTGCTGCAAATACATATAACATTCAGTAAAAGTTTTAGAAATAACTGTTCGTATACTTCTAAAGTAAAATTGTGCATCTTATTAGTAAGCAATATAAATTTTATCACCACAAAAAAAAATACTACGGCCAGTTCGTGAAAAATTTTTAAATCGCCAATTAATATTTGTCTACTAGAAATAAACTTTAATAAGTTATTAAAACAATGATCTATTGTACGTGATCATTTCAATTTAAACTACTGCATAAATTTTCATCATAAATAACCGAAATATTGATTGTTAAGTGAAGACACATATTTAATGTGGTGCTTGTACGCCACAGCCGGAAGAAGTGACTTTAAAAAGATGTTGGTAATTAAAGCGGTGAGTCCCCATATTTTTTTCGGAGCGCTTAAAAACACCGGTGCCGAATAACCATCTCTAAATTGCGTATATGCTGTCTTCTTTGGATCGCAAAGATCCTCCAGAGTCACTACAAACACTTCTTCGACTTCGTTACGATTGATATTTAAGTTTTTGACAGACACCTCGTTTCTAATCTGACCGATTACGGGTAAAACGCACGTCGCTCCTCTCGTCACTATTAACTTTCCGCTGCCCCATAACCGTATGTTCTCCTCGTCCAAACCCAGTTCCTCTTTAGTTTCCCTTACGGCAGTGTACTCGAGAGATTTATCGTGGTCTTCTAGTATCCCTCCTGGAAAACTGACTTGTCCTCTGTGATTTTTCAAATGTGGCGCTCTCAGCGTATACAACAGCGACACCTTATCGTTGACAACGCAAAGCGGTATCAACACGGCCGCTTTTTTGCAAGGTTCCTGCGTTTGAAGACGAATTGGCTTCATGTCCGCGAATTTTGCGACGGTCTTTCGCATATTTTCTTCGTTCAGGACGTTCTCGGCCGAATAAAAATTAATGCACCTTTTGCCGAAGCTGCTCACCGTATGCACTTTTGACGATACAAACATGTTTCTCTACTTTTGAAATAATCGTACCTATAACGTCAAATTTTGTTCAACTGACGTAACGCTGTTGCATTGCGATAAAGTAACCTTGACATTTTAAAAATTTTGAATTTGTTACGATCTCATTCCTAGTTCGTCCTAAAATATAATTAAAAAATGCTTGATCAAGAAATAAACGTAATATAACTTACATTTTTGGATATTTTGGAAGTTGCGCATAAAATTATGTAATTTGAGGTTAATTTTTAGGAATAACCTTGAAAATTATGACAATTGATCTAATTAGCATAGCTCATTAGTAATACAGGGTAGTACTTAAACTTTTTTTTTCGAATCTTAGCGGTTCTCAAAAGGTTTACAGTGGAACAGCAAACGCATAATATTGAGCAAAATTAATGAAAATATAACATTTATATAAATTGTTTTTTATGTAGGTAATAAAAAAATAAATTAATAAACGACTACTTTAAAATATTTTTTGCCCATATGCGTCACAATGGCGCTGTTTTGAACGCTACTCCTCAACAGCTTTTTAAACATGTTGAGGAGTATTCCATTTTGTTTCCGTTAGTCATATTAGTTTATCACGTCTGCTAACATGCAAATTTAATTGAAAATTACAGATTTATATGTAACATCTTAAATGTAGTTAACGAAACGTGTGCAATTTTTATCGAGTGTAGCTGTTTGAATGTTACACATAAAAAGTCTTATAAAAGATCACTCGCTGAAAATTGTCCAAATATTTATAAAAAACTTATTTACTTATGTTAGAATAATTAATACCTCCTAAAATATTTACTATTACTTCTGAAATATCTTGTATATCAAATATAAGAAACTATTTTCATCAGTAAAATAAAATATAAAACTGCAATTTTCCGTTTTACACATGTGTAGCGTTATTTTTAATACAATAGTATCTATCGTTATCTTTATTAAATTTTATTCTGATAAAGAATTCCGTTTAAAAAAATAAAAATATAGTTAATTATAACTATTTAAGTTCAATTTTGCACGATGCCTATTATGTAGAATTTTTATTAGCATTCAGTAGCATCAAACATTTTTTTGCATCAATAATAGCACACGTTATTTTCCTTTTTTCAATTTGTAAAAAAATTAATCTCTATTTATTTTTTTCTTTATATTTTATTGTACATTTTCATCTATGCTATAACTATTCAGTTCATCAACGTTTTCATTTTTTGGAAACTTAAATTAACATTTAAATGAATTTTTAAAAATAATTAAAGTAAGCGAAACTTAGAAATTTAATATTTATATAGTGTATTAAATTAACTGTTATTTTTGAAAAGTTACAAATAGATAATAAAAATATTTAAGTAGGTACCTAATACAGTTTGGTTATAAAATTAAAAAAGCTTTAACTTTACTTAGATAGCGTTTAAAGATATCACTGTATAGAAGACGAAGATACGTATAGGTATACAAAACAAATTGTAATATTTGCAATTTATTCCTCAAGATGACTACATCAAACAAAAATTGCACAACATTTTTATTACCGACAATTTCACAGTTTTATTAATAATAAATTTCTTCAGGATCGTCGCAGTTGCCTTGTTTGACAATCTTCAGACTTCTGCTTAGGTCGGCCTTGAAGGCACATCTGAATTCGCATTCGTTGGAGAAACTGCGACCGTTTGATGCACAAACGGGTTGGTACATCTTAGGACAGGCACACAACACCGGTTCTTGTCGATTAGCCGATGCTAGGGTCATCAGGGCGAATAAAACGCCGATGCAAATGAATTTGGCTTGCATGATAATAGTTTCAAACAAAACTCTTAACTGAATTTCACATAATCAAGCTCCACATTTTTATATTAATTCTTATCGATTCACCTTTAGTACACGTAAGTCGTTCGATGAATAATCAATGCCGAGTGTGTCCTATCTCAAACTGATAAGGTTAAATTGTTTGCTTATCGCAAATACAAAAATGAAACTTCTAATAATTTAATTATAACAATTTAATAACAAGTTCTATAAAAATATGATACAGATAATTTAAAATTTTACTTTTTTATCATTAACACTCATAATTTTATCAATTGTCTTGGCTCTACTCCGCAATAACGTCTTTTGTTCTTCGGGAATCGCTTCAGTTTCTAAATTTCTCAACAGGAAATGTTGAATAAACAATTTCAAGCTCTCCCTAAACATCTTGAGCTTATCCGACTGCGAGACATTGAGAAAAACTCCTTGGCACGTTTCGTCGTCCTCGCACAGCAGCACCCCGATCAAAACCTGACGCATAAATCTCAACGTAATCTTATCTAATTCGCTGAATTCGACAATCTAAAATCAAATTCGTTTGTGATTCATTCCTACAAATATTTGTCGATTCACCTTTAATGTTGATATAGGCAGTCCCTTTTCTAAAAACAAATGTGCTAATAGCTTTGCCAAATTAGACAATTGTGTCGTCGAACATTCGGTTAACGTCTTTAGCTTGTCCCAAACGGAACACTTTATTGTCATCTGAAATCCAATTGCACCACAAAATTTCTCACGCACACAATCAAACTTACTTGAAATCTTCTGTCGTGCTCGCAAAATTTCTGTGCCAGCACCGCATAATATGGATTAAAAAACTTTTCGTGCAAACAACAGTGCAAGACGACGTGCACGATTTCTCTCTCCTGTTGATTTTTTAAACCCAAATGCAATAATTTTTCAAATGCGTCCAGATAATCCTCCGCCGACATGATAATGCAAAAAATTTCGCGTCTTATGTCCGTGTTCATCCTCTGTTTGCGAGCCAGGTCCAATAATTTTTTAGAAAAACCGTCTAGCGCCTGCCGATCGGTTTTGATTTGGTCGCTTTCTGTGGTTTTGCCCGACCAAGCCGAACCAACCACCCACCACTTTCCATATTCGTCAGCTATAAGTTAACGTTTGCAGCAGTTATATAATAAAGCAATAAAATTACGAACAATCCGATTACCAGGGTTCCGTTTTCATTAACAGTTTTCTAATAATTAGTCATGTTATTTGCTATTAGGATAATCGGGATCTTTTAGTGCAACAATCTTAAATACTTCTGGGCATTTAAAAGATTACATTGATTAGTATTGTAAACACTCACTCTATTGTTTGTTAAATGTGAGTAGTGTTTAGACAATTCTGGGAATATAATAGAATAGGTTGTAAATGATGTGGATACCTTATCTACCATAATGATGCATACACGGCTTCTTACTTTATTTGCTTAGTTAATACTACGTTTTTATTGTGGTTTATACATCACAAACTGCATTTTGATATGAATAATTAGGTAAACTTTTACAGTTTTCAAAACGATAATTCATAAGTTAGAATAGTTAAAATAAATCGTGTGTAAGTTTCTTTAAGAATAATATACGAAACAATTTTTTAAACGTTTCCATAAAAAAAACAATAAGAACAAATATTTGATTTTGTTTTCTTTAATTTTATGTTGCAAGTTTATAAATATATTTGTATATTTTGTACTATAAATATTAGATTAATAGAATATCCTCGATACAACATAAGCAGTTTAGACCACCCTAGCGTAATCTATCTGTATCAAAAACGACTTGATGAAAAACTAAACGATACGTCCTACAATACAGTAGAAGAACTATATGAACATATAACGGAAAATATACATCAGGCCGCCAAAGAATCGCTAGGTGAGAGTGAAAAAAGAACAACAAATAAAAGCTATATATGGTCTGGAAAAATAGAAGAACAGACGAAAAATAAGAAAACAGCATACTTACGATGGTTAAAAACAAAAAGTGACAAGCATAGACAAGAATATAAAAAGATTCAAAAAGAAACGCGAAGAATAGTAGGGGAAGAAAGAGAAAATATGTGGGAACAGAAATGCTCTGAGATAGATATAGGAGGCAAGCGAAGTACAGAGATTTGGAAATTTATTAAGAATATAAAAGCACCAGTAAGAGAAAAAGTAAAAATGAACACAATTAGCTTAGAGTCTTGGAATCAATACTTCGCAAATCTTTTTAAAGAAGAACGTCAAGCCTTTATCTCAGATATAAAAACTAATATTATGCCTATCAATATAGAAGGGGAACATATAACAATAACACCAGAACAAATATCAACCACGGTAAAACTACTAAAAAATAGAAAGTCGCCAGGTCCAGGAGGAATTCCAGCAGAGCTGATCAAACATGGAACAGATAAATTATATCACATGATAGCCAAGTTATTCACAATGTGCATTAATGGTCAGAAGGTCCCGGATGAATGGAGATTAGCATATATAACACCACTGCTTAAAAAGGGCGACCGAACGAAATGTAACAACTATCGAGGTTTATCAGTCACTAGTACTTTCAGTCGATTTTATGGAAGAGTTGTTAGAGACCTAATAGAAAAGGAATATAGCGATAAAGGATTCAGAGCCGGAAGATCATGCATTGACAATACATTCTGCATGAAACAAATAATAGAGAAAGAACTAGCCTATGGAAGAGAAGTACATCTATTATTCGTCGATTTATCAAAAGCATACGACACAGTACCGATTACAAAATTATGGGAAGCATTAACAAACACACAAATCAACCATACACTCATAATGGCAGTTCAAGACCTATACAACAACTGCATATCGAAAGTAAAAATGGACAATAAACTATCACAAGGGTTTGCAATAGATAAGGGACTAAGACAAGGTTGTTGTATATCGCCTACACTCTTTAAAATATATATAGAACACGCATTGAAAGCCTGGAAAAGAAAATGCGGAATGATGGGTTATGAAATCAAGAACGATACAACATTATTTACATTACAATTTGCAGACGACCAGGCAGTAATCGGACAATCTAAGGATGACTTAGAATATATGGCCAGGAAACTGATGGAAGAATATCAACAATGGGGACTGGAGATGAATGTTACCAAGACAAAGTATATGAGTATAGGAGCAAAATTAGGAGATTTAACACTTGAGAATAATATAACGATTGAAGAAGTAGAACAGTTCAAATACCTAGGGGTAACATTTACAAATGAAGGTAAAGATACGACAGAAATTCAAAACCGAATCACACAAAGTCGGAAAGTCATAGGGGCTCTCAATGGTGTATTATGGTCAAAAAACGTTAAAAAAAGGAGCAAACTTAGAATATACAACTATATAATAAAAAGCGTACTATCCTATGGCAATGAAATATGGACAATGACCGAAAACGATAAAAGGAAAATATTAGCTACGGAAATGGACGCCATAAGAAGATCGACGAGGATTTCAAGACTAGAACATAAAACAAATGAATATGTCAGACAAATAATGGAAGTAGAAAAGACCATTATAGAGGAGATAGAAGAGAAACAATTAAGATGGTACGGACATATCCAGAGGATGGACGAAAGTAGGCTGCCGAAACAAATACTCGAGTGGACACCACAAGGAAGAAGAAAAAGAGGAAGGCCAAGAAAAAACTGGAGTCAAGGGATCCAAAAATCCATGAGTGAAAGACACCTGAATGACGGAGAATGGAATGAGAGAGGACAATGGAAATTGGGAATCGCACGGCATAAAAAGCTATAACGCGAAAATATATATATAATATTAGATTAATTGTTAGACAACCATTACTTTGATATAGTTAATAATACTTCATTCCATATCAGAAGATTGGTAGTATTTATTTATTACCTTCATATAGTTACCCAACCCCTATTAATACTGCAATAAACTATTAGTAAGCAGTACTTATCTATAAAATTCTATAAGCAAATGTGATCGCACTTTAAATGTTATTTACATGGCAACTTAAAAATTTTGCGTGCACATATTAATCGACTTTAATTACATCTAAATACGTTTAACCCAGTTTTTAAGTGATGTTGCATTAACGTAACACTGTTAAACAGTAGTTTTTAATATTTACTAAAACACCTTTTCTCAAAACAAGCCATACATAATTATAGTCTTCAAGTTATTTGGGTCATTTAGTAATATTACACGTGAATTTTTCTTATTATTTTGATTCTTTCGAGGTATTATAATTATATTTGTAGAAAATAAGATACTGTTGGCAAATCTCCTAAATTAGTTAAACTAATTTAATTTTAACGTTCAATGCCCTAACCAAGTCTGTTAAATAAATTAAAATAGACAATCTTACCTTTAAGCAAGTCCTCTAGAGAAATATTCAAAGTGGTCACATAACATCCTTTACGTATAAATCCTTTCAGCAGCTTCTTAAGATGTTCGGAATAAGAGTTGTCATAATTTGGGATCTTTGACATATTGTTGTTTTTTATGGCGAGCAATATGTCCAGCATGAATTTCACTCTTGGACTAAAACAAATTGAACAGAAATTAATAATAGAAAAACAATTTATGTTAAGTCTTAACAACCCCAAAAATTATAAATCTAAAAGGTACTTAACGTAAAATCTAAAACATTTCAAAGTAATATGAGACAAAATGGCAACACCTAACTGAAAGTAAACAGAAAAGATTCTGTTAACTTGTTCACCATACTAGTAACACGGATTCATATGAAAAAGTCGATCGCATTTGTCGTACGGCCGACACAATATGCATTTCAAGAATCGGCATTTGCCATATATTTGCAATCTATTATATACTGGAAATACATTCAAAATTTGATTAGCAGTGTAATTGTTAATATGGAAATTCGCTAATTTATTGACTTCCATAAGTATAAACTGAGTAATTCTGATTTAAAAGTTTAAGGTCCAAAAATATTTTTTTATTGATTTATTCGACACAGAATTGCCCAAATCCCCATCCGCAGTTACATCCGACATTTAAAATAATTTTAGATTTGTCTAAAAATTATATACATACTTACTTGTCTTTCATTTCAGAATGCACAACGTTGGCCTGCTTTTGCAAATTCAAAATTAGATTCTTTAAAGCTAAAGGATCGTCTTTCCTCAAACTGAAGCCGATATTTTTTAAAACAAGCAGTGTACATTCTATATCGGTTTCGCTGAATCGCTCGGATAATTTATTCAATATTTCGTGCATCAATTGGGAATTGAATACTTTATAATTGTACAATTCGGCAATAATCCACGTTATATTGTCGAGCATTTTATTCTCTACGGGCAATTCCTTCTTGAGCACCTCGTTAAACTTCCTCACGGCAACCTGAAGGAAGTGGGCGCCTGAAAGTCCGCCGTTTAAAAAAATATTAAAGAAACAACACGAAACCTACCAACTTCGGTGCCGATGTTTGCGTGTAAAATTGTAACGAGCAAAACGTGTTCCAATAGTAACCTTTCCGGCGTCAAAACAGAAGTAACGAGAGATTCAAGTAGCAAAGATGCGAGGGTATCGTTCATGTCGTTGCGGCTATTTTTCATATAAAGCTCCTCGATTTGTGAGGATATGTTGTGCATATTACTTTCGGCCAATCTATTCAACAACCCTAAAATTCGATTATCATTCTGCCACTTAATAATTTACAATAAGTAGTCGTCACCTTTTAATTGTTTCCGAAGTCGATCTAATTTCGCTCGATTTTTACTGTCTGCGGCGAGTCCAGCTTCCATTTTGGCTCTTACAGCTGGAGGAATATATTTACTTTCCGATTCCTACGTAAGTTTAAAAAAAAACCTCGATTAATTCCCATCGCACTATTTCGAAAATTAATTTACCTGTATAATTTCACCATCTTTTCCCCGCAATCGTCCGTAAATGTCTTCCCAAGTTGTATTGTCGTCTTTTCCAGTTTCTGTATCTACATTGTCATCCGCATCCTCTGCACAATCTTGATCAGAATTTTCTATAGAACCTTCAATTGAATCGTTATCGTCGTCCTTCGAGGAATCTTCTTCCTCATTTATATCCATTTCGTGGCTAACATTTTCTTCAATTTCCATTTCACTGTCTCGATCGTCATGTTCTAAAGTTTTGCTGGTCATTAAAGCAAAATCCTCTTCAAAGTCCTGATTTATTTCTGTAAATTGTTGTTCGGCTGCAATGGCAGCCTTCATATTTTCCGAATTGCACATTTCAAGTAAATCTAGTCGATATTAAGGAAGATATTTTGTATTCGTCTAATATTAATCATAATAATTAAGTTTAAACGTTTAGATACCTAGTTAGTAAATACTGAATGCACATAAACTAGCATAACAAATAACAAGAAAATTACTTTAATTTTAAAAGGATACAATCTAAACCATCTTCGGCAAAAGATTTAGGCGTGCTCTTCGATTTTCTTTTGTTTAACTTCAATTGTTTCTCGAGCCGTCTTATAGTCACATCCTCGGCGTCGTTCGCTTTAAGAAGCTGCTTTTTCCGTTGCACTGCCATTTGCTTCTGCAACTTTTCGTGCTCTCGCTTTTCTTTAACGAGCACATTTTGTTGCTGATCCTTCGGTAGCGATACCTGCACAAAATATTACTTGTCGAACTGCATCGAACCGGATAAGTTTTGTACTTTATACGTACCATCGGCGGTGTGGCCGACTCTTTGCTCTCCTTGTCCTGTCCAATTCTGTCTGGGTTTAACACGTACCTTCCACTTTTATTTCGATTCGTGTAATATTCGTTCCTTTTAGCTTTCTTTTCTTTGCGTTGTTCCTTGCGAATTTGCTTTCTGGATTTGATCCTGGAGTTTTTCTGGTTGCCGAACGGCTTTGCGTGCTTTTTTGCTTTCATTTTTGTGTTTGAATAAGATTTATTTTAATATTAAATATAACATGGAATTAGAAAACATTGAGGTTGGGTTAGGGAACGATGGCGCGTACTGTAGCGATGTACTGCGCTTGCGCGAACTTTTATTAGTTTCAAACGGCTTTTCGTTCCAACAAGTTGCTGCAAAATATGCTAAATTATTACGTCTTAATTATTAATAATATCATTATAATATCGTATATTCATTTAATGTTGTAGTGAGATAATGCAGAGACTTTAAATAATAAATCAGTGATAAAATTTACGTAAGTGATAAACGGTATGTAGATGAACTAGAGAGTTATCTCAACATCGAGAAGCTTTTATGCAGAAAGAGGTATCTAAACTAATTAATTGCATAATTAAACATAACATATTACTAACAATAATGTGCTTGAAATACATATTCTGAAAAATGTTTATAATAGTAAATGGGTAGTCGTTGTCGATTAACTACCGATAGGTAGATATCGAGGCTATTTATATGAGAGCCGATTGCACCAATGTATCTTAAAATTTAAGTTTAGCTTAAGCATAAATTGGCGATGGAAACGCAATTATATCCAGTAAAAGTTTAGTAGTGAAGTTACGTTTAAATTATATGATTGATCGTTGCAATCGGCCCGAATTAAGATATTACATCGGTGCAACGTTCGACTTTAAAGGCAGATGTGTGTCTTTCTCTCTTCAAGTGAATTTATCTTATAAAAAATATTTACCATGAAAATAATTGTTCTAACAAACGTTTTCATGGGGACATTGTTGCAAGCTGGGTACTTTAGTACAATTTTAAAAGCCAGACATTTCGTGGTATAGAGTACCACTGCTGTGTATCCCTCATTAGTCACATTTTTAGATAGTTTTTGTGTGTGTTGAATATTGTTAACACTGTCCATCAAGTAAGTTTTTATTTTCTACTTTCTAGAGAAGTTGTGCCTGTAATTTCTGGGATTGCTTGTGATTGGTAAGCAATTATACTTTGTTATAGTGTAGCTATAAAACCAGGTATAGTGCCAAAAGGTATCCTCGAATCATTTTGGTCATGTGGAAACATTTTTGTTATCGTGCATGTAGATCGGGGCAGATATAGGTATAGAACACAAAGAGGATCAACAGTACCGACAAAAATGTTCCATTAAAGGGCACATCATCTCCGATTTACACACGATTGGAATTCCACGAGGTACTTATATGTATTTTACAGAGTGGTGATAAAGTTTCGTACAAAATTCATAAAAGTCGGTTACTATTGATATCTTTTGGAAAACCTTCAAGTAGATCAAGTACAGATCAAACATGTATTTTTCCAAATAAACCCATAAAATTTGTACAACATTATTAAATTCTAATATCAGACATATCAGGAATATTTATGAATTTATTAGAAATACAACTTTCTCTTTCACAGAATCAAAACTCGTTCAAAACCAAAATCATATCTCTACAGGGTGGATAAAAAATCTGGAAACCCTGGAATATAAACCCTAGGGGAAAAAACGCTTGTACACGTCGATTTATTTTTACGTGTCCAATATTTTTGCGACACGCGTTTGTTTTTCGAAATTTTGGTGAAGTTTGTTTAACCTGTTTGAAGATGGCAGCACTTTGAAACAAGACATTTGGAGATTGTTATTGTTTTTGCTTTTGCATTAGTGAGCTATGAAATAACAATTACAACCAAAAACTGTAGTCGATGAAACTTGATTTTATGTAAAATTCTTTAATGCCCTTTACGATTCAGGGTTTCCAGACTTTATCCACCCTGTATAATATTTTGTACTGAGCTGTTCTTAGGGTGTGCTTATTATATATCTACCCCTCTGGCGGGGCTGATTGGTACAAAACCAGTACCTAGCGTAATATTATGTTTTAACATTGCAACTTTATTAATGATGACCTATTTAATTGGATTATGTGCTATAACTAAGGGCAACATATAGGCGTATGTCTTGGAAAAATTTTATTTTATCATTGTAATCTAACATATAAGCTCAGAATTAACAGTTTAAAAAACATTGCAGGCACCCCTAAATATCCCGTTGTTAAGTATCTTTATGGCCAGCAGGTAGCTGGGCCTCACGGAGGGCCGGCTATCCTGAACCTGGGAGTAAGAGACCAACGCTTGGCAAGTGACGACCGGCGTAACAGGTCCTTCCAGAAAAGTTCAAACACCCGTTTTCCTAAATATCAATGAAATAAACGTATCGGAGTAATTAGGAGTAATTTATTTTGCAAACAGGATAAGAAAATATAACTTATAAGGGAATCGAATTATTAAAAAGCAATTGAAATGTTTATTCGTTTGAAAACAGGCAACAAAAGATGTTCGTGGGTCACTGTATTTTGTATGTGAAAACATTGGCTTTTTTCTAAGTAAAACGGCACGGTGTAGATGTAGCGTTTAAATGATAATTTGATTATAAGACATTTTTTTATACGGATATTATTATTAATTCAAAATTGCCAACACATTGACCTTTAATTGTTGTATCATACGTACCTTAATCATACGATAAACAAAGGGTGTCCCCCAGTAATATGGTTCCTCATCTTTGTTTTTAGAAATAGGTAAACCTTTAAAAAATTTGAAAATTTGAGTACAAATGTGACTGTAAGAACGTTTTCCAAATCGACATTTGCAAGATTGTTGTTTGAAATGGAACGAGGTACATACACAATAGATGGCTATATCTATATTTTGTGTATCTATTTTTAAATTCCTCATATAATTTTGAACATATTTCATAAAAGTGTAGGCATCTTTTAAAATCTACATTTGTGTACTATTCGCAATTTTGCGAAAAATATGACATATTAAATATGTTTTCAGATACCTGTTCAAAGACTACCTGTGTTCCAAATGGTGTTCCAGGTGGTATTCCAGATGGTGTTCTAGAAGCTTCTAAAGATGTTTGTAAAAAAGGTCAGTGATCTTTTTTTTAAAATAATTTTGAGGCTCAGTATTGAAGTTAAGTTTTTCATTGTTACGTAAACAAGCGATAAGTATCTCTGATAGTGTACCTAATATTTGTTTCGCATTAACGCGAATTTGATGGTATCTATCGATAATCTTAAGGGCTGGACAACCATACCAGTTAATGTACAAAGTTTGGCTATTTTGATAATCTTTTAAAAATATGTTTAAAACATGTGCTGTCTATATAGATAGTAATAAAAATCGATATCTATTGGTTTTGATCAATTTAGATTGGTTTCAATCAATCGTTGGCCCCAATGTGACGGTCAGAGGACAGTTACTATGAGGAGGATTTTATCTGTTTATATTTATCTATAATATCGATGCCGTTTTGGCAGAACAGCGTAAATGACAAAAAGTAAATTTTACCGGAACGCACAATTATAGGTAATTCGGGTCACGTTTGTACCAAATAACGTACGTATTCTGCAATGCAGTCACAGGTTTGTGTGAAAAACGGAGTTGTACAGAGGTTAGATACTATTCTTGAACGAGATATCGTGTCAGGTTATCGTAAGTAACCGTAATCGTAATCGTAAGCGGGACCTCCGACACAACTTTCGTACAGAGAATGAAATGTACCGTAACTACGTTTTGTAGTTACACCTCAGGAACTGGTTATATGTACGACGACGATTTAGATTGGACGTATGGCAATGTATCACAGTTCCTTGCTATGTATTCGGTACTAACGAGGAAGGTTAGGCAGGTGGAAATCTCAGAAAAATTTGAAACTTTGCAGTACTAGTCAACCCTAATCCATAGCCGTATTGGAGGGAGGTCTGCCAGGTTTACGAGACAGACCACGATAATTCTAAATAATCGATATTTTTCTAAAGTCTATAATAAATTTTATCAAGTATCAAGTTTATCAAAAATGATTAAAACAAAAATTCAATTGTCTGCTACCGGTTGGATATATCCCACCATATTATCTCTTAATCACACTAAGAAAATTTTAGTAGTGTTGTGACGTAGGTTCTCGTGCGATGGGAGCTTGGGCTATTACAGGGGTCGTAGTGGAGTTTGATAACAAAAAATTCGCAGATAAGGAATTACCGAAAATTTTTAAAATATGTGCTTTTTAGGAAATTTATTCTAAAATTATGTATTTTTTATGCAGTATAATTATTTGATTAATCACTATCTACTGCCTTTATACCGTAAAATTATAAATTTACTCTATTTTTAATTTAAAAATCATTCGTGTGCTCTTAAGCATTGAAAATTTCCCTATTACAAACCATAAACCAGATAAAAGTTTAATCGCAATTTTATGTGGCCGATAAAATACAAAGCAACTAATAGAACATGTGCACCGCTTACTTTCATAGCTTATCGGAGCGCTAACAAAGAACGGTATGCTTTTAAAATAAAAGCGGGATTTTCTAGTATCCACGTATAAACTCGAATGCATTTATATATAGAATTGGAATTCTAGAATTCTATATAGTTCGTGTGTTCGAGGAGTGTTCGTTCGGTTAATAAGGCCTTTTTGCGTACGAGTGCTGTGTTTCCCAAAAGGATTACAAACAAAAAGGATTAATACGACAAGGAAAGGTAGGATCTTTCTTTGTTGACTCCATGTATTTATAAAGTGTAAATACAAGGACCTTTAAGCTCTAATACAAATTCTCTGAAAATCGAGCTTAGTTAGGCTCTTGGATAGGGACTCGATTAGGGTCTTGCTTAGGGTTCCTCTCGAACTTTCAACGGTCCAATTTCGCTAACGAAATTTTACCTTACGTAGGTGTAGGTATGTAATAATATAAGTTTGCAGTCAACGGAAGAATCTACACTCGAAATTGGCGATAGAGGGAAAACCATGACGAGAGAAAGGTAGAAAATAAAAATAAAAATTTAGAAGTTTCTAATTTTTTCTTATGGTCTGTTACAGACAAGTGGCAGTCGCAGCGGCAGCAGTGTTAAGATAAGCGTCCACTAGTCTGCATCGGAGGAACAGTTCCATTCCTGAAAATTTTCGCCCCTAATGTTTGTATCATAATGCAGGTCTTAAACAGCCATTTACAAAAATATATAATTTGTTAGCGATAGCTCTTGTCGTTTCAAAGATAATAAGCAAAATCGAAAAAGGCTTCACTTTTCAAGGGTGGATTTCACCCTCTTAAACCACGTAAGAGCAGGAACGGAATACAACTCTTGATTAGGGTTGACTAGTACTACAATCCTGCAAAATTTCAAATTTTTCTGAGATTTCCTCCTTCCTTGTAAGGGTAGTTTACATGCTATTTTTGTAGTACTGGTGTTTTGCACGGTACTTACGATGATTTGAACGGTTTCTCAGTACGTACGGAAATACAAATCGATTTTTCTGGTGGAAAAACTCGAAATGTTGTTACCAGATTATGCCTCTGTCTTACGCATAGACGCATAAGATAGTCAGAACAACTCATTTTCGAAAAAAGTGGCGCTTACGTTGTTCTGCCAAAACGTCATCGATACTTATTAGATACCTATTAACATAAAGTGGTTTTTGATGGACTTTTAAAATATTTAAATTCCGAAGTAAAACGTTTTTGTTACTTTTTATAAAGCTTTTGACGTTAATTGAATTTTAGAAAATTTCATCGTGCCTAAAACGTTTTGTTTTTAAATCCCCGGAGATTAAGATAACTAGGCGTAATTTATTTTGTAAACAGGATGGTAAAATACTGTAGGTGGAGGAAATGCTTTTCTAAACTTCCTGCCGCTATTTATGAGGGAGTGTACGGAAAGGTTGCTGTTTAGTGTAGGTTTTGTGGGCGTTATAAGTGGCAGTTAAATAGATTTAAGGTAGCAAAGCGATTTATTATTGTTATAAGCCCTTTGGCGTTATGAAGGGAAATAAAGAGATAATTGCTCTTCGTTGTACCAACGCGAAATTAAGAAATCGATTAGTTAATTAATTATTGCGATAACGTTTCGTAAAGCTCGCAGTAGCAATAGGGTAGGTATGTATTATATGTAGGTAGGTAAGTACTTACCTCGACCTATATTATATACGTAATCACTGCGAAAACTCGATCTGTTTCCACGCTGTAATTTTCGACGCAGCTTCGAAATGCCCGTAGCTTTTTTCAATTTATAGGTATCGTGTTTATTTTCTAAGGTTTGTGTGGTTCAAAGGGTTCTATCTCTTGGGCTCTTATAAGCATAATTTTGAGGCATAAAGCATAAATTTGGAGTCGGTTTTATAAGATGCATTAGGTACTAAACTCGCGAATGGAGATGATATAATAGTTGCAAGGTGAACAAGTATATTGCAGGATAATTTTAAAATTGGTCTTTTTTAGAAAGTCTAACATTTTATAATAGGTAATTCTGGGACATGTATTTTATGTATTGTATGTGTAGGTAGGTACAATCAGAGGCAATA
Organism: Rhagophthalmus giganteus; assembly: GCA_036326145.1. Taxonomy (NCBI): domain Eukaryota; kingdom Metazoa; phylum Arthropoda; class Insecta; order Coleoptera; family Rhagophthalmidae; genus Rhagophthalmus; species Rhagophthalmus giganteus. The sequence continues at coordinate 1,920,454 of JARFJA010000099.1, read as the reverse complement.
GAAATGTCCCTCGTCCTAGTCGTGGCAAGAAAACGTAGGGCTTAGCTTAAATCAGTCAATTATTTACCGACCTATATAAACTGTACCCAGGCGGCACACTGCCGTCATAATGTCGTCAATTATTGGTAATTATTCGACACATACGTCGACACTTTCACGACGAACATTTGACGTCATTAAAGAACGTCGTTGAGACTTCTTTGTTTGGTCATTCCAAAGTCCTGAATCCTTACTGGAAAAGTGAAGATAAAGACGTTTTGAAGCGTTAATTTAAAACGTAAAATATTCATAATTTTTTCTAACATGTTTATGTTTTAATTCAAAATTTTAACTAAAAAATATATAAATCCATTTTGGAATTATACACTATCGCTTCTATGCGATTAATAGTAATAGTTCTATACGTTATAAATACAGTAGTATACAACTAAACAAGTAATTAAAATCACATCCAGTTATTTATTCTAATTGTGTACGTCAATGGCTAGAACTAGTTCCTTTAAAGTGTCAAGCCACTGTGGATACTGATCACGCTTTAGTTTACTACCAGCGGTTTTGTTAGGTTAGTGGTTTTACTTTGCAGTGAGTTCTACGTTGTAAATTTGTACATTGTAAATTTTTGATATAATTTCTTAACGGTAAGTGAAGAATTAATCAGCCTATCGCCACCTAAAGTTAAAACGAATAATTTTAAATAATTAAAAAACTGGAAATAATATTTTTTACAATAATTTTACAAATCATTACTTAACAAGAAACAGACAAATTGTACTTATTTCTATAGGTTTTAACCTTTAGGTGATTAGGTTGTCTTTGTGGCGTGAGTGACCCGCATTTCATTATTAATTTATTTAGATGTCTTTTGTTGGTGTGCAATTTTACATTGTGCGACTCTTACAACCAGCAAGCTTTTATCTAAATAGTTTTTTCTATTGTGCTTAGTTTGGGCTCTATCAAAGGATCCCAGAACTTGTGAACCCACTGTATATCTTATATTATATTTACCGTTTACATCTTATTGTATTACTCGTATATAATAATAATATCGATATTTGGTTATTTAGTAGGTAAATCCAAATAATTTTGTGTTCATTCTTTGATATAGCTTATCCAAACCTATATGATGTTTACGTCATCAACAAAAAGTTACTAGATTGTTTTTTTGTAATTCGGTTTAAAGGTTTGAAAGTGACATATTCTATAGATGATTTACTTGCGCTCATATTAGATAGTTAGTTTAGCTTAGTTTATTAGAACTGTCAAAATACGGGGTACATTGTGACAGCATTGTGTGAAACGTCATCATCTAGTAACCTTTTATTGATGACGTGAACATCATATAAGTTTGGATGAGCTATATATTAACGTACTTTGTTTAATTTCTTAGATTTAGGTTCTTTGTTTGTACCTTCATTTTTCTAATAAAATAATAATTATATTGAATGCATTTGTATTTTTTTCATCTTTAGATGCGCCATTAATGCCTTGGGATTACGTCCATAGGACGTCAAATCGACGTCCCATTTAAGGAAATTAGACGTCAATTAGACGTTTCAAGTTACGTACTAGATTGGTCATAATTGAACGCCGTTGGGCTGTGACATTAACCCGTCATACATACGTCATTTACGACGTCCCCATTGGTCCTCAGATGGCCAATAGTTGACGACATTAAAACGTCATTGTGCCGCCTGGGTAGTTACTTGCATTTTTTGCAAAAAAATTGTGTGTAGGAAACGGTCAGTAAAACGTCTCCTATAACAATTGAAATACTGATGTTGATTCAAAATATGAAATGCGATGTTCAGTGCCGCGCACGCCCGCACATGTGACATTTGAAGGCGCGCCCGCCAGTGCCGGACGGTTAAAAGCATAACGTATTTTAAAATCGTCCCTATAAAGATTTTTTTTTTAAATCCTGACAGAACTAATTAAAAAAAATACAAATTAAGCAAAGAAATAAAGGAAGCAGTAAGTACACGAACAATAAAAACTAATAATTTGTCAGTTACAGAAACATTCATATTAAATTAGAGAAGACGTACGACAACATAAACCAAATTTCGATTGCAACGCGACGTTTATTTTTATAACACGAAACTCCTCGAATAGACGAGAACAAACGCAAACACAAAAAGATTAAACCTCTTGCTTTCGCCCATTAAACAAACCCAAAGGATTAGAATTTCTTAGTTACATCGACGCAATTTTCGAGCATCTTCGTTTCCTTTTTCGAGCGCGGTACCTATTTCCCTTTCCCGCGTCTTTCTTTTAGGACGATATCTTTAGAGACCGAAAATTTGTCTACTTATATATTGTCGCTTCAGAATTCCGACAAAGATAAAAGACGCAATTTCTCGCAATATTATATAACGTTTCCGGCGGTTTATTATATTTTAACATTTCGTTAAGTACATTTCGGTCGGAAACATGGCATTACCTACATACACAGTCGTTTTATGAATATTTAAACGCCCGCCGCGCGATTTAAGATAATTAACTCGTTTCAAAACTAACTTCTATTTAATTACTATAACGTTCCCGTTATTTATTTAACCCCAGACAGCTAGGCAAGTGACACACGAAACGAACGTAATTAATTAAATACTAATTCGTTTTTGCAACTTGCTACTTGTAATGGTAAGTAATTGTAGTAATAACGAACAGGAAATGTCATGATTCGTTTAGGTGGTAGCGGGAGTTTTAACATTTAGGGGGTGTGTGTAATTTGTAGTTCAGTATCTTGAATTATCTTAAGATTGGGTGGCGTTTTATCATTTTCCGGTTCCTGCCGACAGCTTTGTGGTTGCTTCTGGCAATAAATTTGCTTTGGACACGGCCGGCGTGACAATAACAATCGAATGCATAAGTATCCATGTAAAAATTGGAATGCCTCCTATTTAGAACATCGGGACTTTTGAAGAATAAATGAGCTTTAAATCAACCACAGCTTTTTTAGTGATGAGAAAAGTTTGAAATGTTTGAACGCAAATGTAAGAATATACCTACTTGCGACTCGAGTGCACCAGAAATCATCGATCAATATCAAATTAACGGTGCCGATGTCTAGGTACGAAAACCTTTTGATATAGAAATTATATTAGGTTGGCAAGAAAATAATGACCGGTTTCGTTCTTTATTGTTTGAGCATAAAAAAGTGTACAAAATGAAATAATATTTAGGGATAGTATTCGCCATTCAATTCTATGATCTTCTGCCAGCGTTTTGGCAGTTGGTCGATCCCCTTGGCCCAAAACTCTGGTGATCGCGACTCGAGAAAGTTATCCGCCTCTTTTTGGGCTGCCTCTGCGAAATTGAAGATTGCGTCCTTCAGATAAGCTTGCAGGTGTTTGAATAGATAGTAATCCGAAGGGGCAATGTCCGGGCTATATGATGGATGGGTCATCAAATCCCAACCAAGATCACGCTGCTGCTGACGAGTCCTCGCGCAAGTGTGTGGGCGTGCGTTACCTTGGTGAAATAGCGCACAGCGACAATTCGGCGTTTTTCCATCAGAGTTTTTGCACTTCGACCAGCATTTGGGAGTACAGCTCACCATCGATCGTCTCTCCACTCTTAAGATAGCGCTTGTAGGTGATACCGCGTCGATCCCACCAGATACAAAGAAGAGTCTTCTTGTTGGTGAGACCCCTCTTTGTCACACCGGGTTCAGAATAACCTCCTTTCCCTAAAGCTTTATATTGTTCCAATTGGCCAATGTTATGGTGATGCCGAGACAGTCACCATAATCTCTTAAGTTCTATTTGCCATTAGTTCGGGGAAGTTTCTCCGATGTTCCCAGATACATTATTTCTCTGTGGGCAATGCATAGACATATGTGCTTCAGTACCACATATAACACGAACAACCTCATTTTGACATGTGTTTTTAAAGTGCCCCTCCTTTAGACAATTATAGCAGCGGGTTAAATAGGTCGCATATTTTACTCTACATCTTGTTATAATCCCTACTTGAATTCGAGATGCCTTCACAATTTTATTTGCCATGCTAGTGGGTAAGGTAACAGTTGTCGAGGTAGTCTCACCAAATCTTCTTCTAATTGGTTCAACCAGAATCTCACAGTCTCGTCCAACTAGGGTAGTAATAGCCTCAAGTACTTCGGGAACTGTGGTAGTAGCTTCCATGTCTCGGATCTCTATTTTAGATCTTTTTTTTTGCGCAGCCTTTATTGTTCCACCCCTGCCGGAACTGTCGCAAGACATTATTTCGGCAGGGGGGGCTGCAGTTTGATGGCGACGGTGAAAACAAACCTTTCACCGCCGCCACAGCAAAGATGTTACAAGAAGGGAGAGAAGAGAAAAAAAGAATACAAAATATTAAAATAAACAATAATGTAAAAATAACTAAGAACTAACTAAAAACTAAATACAAAATAACCTAATAAACTAAATAAACTAAATAAACAGTCAGATACAATAAAAAGAGTAAAGTAAAATAAATAAAATAAAAAAACAAACTAAGCAATAAACTCACACCCCCCCGGATGCCTGTTGGCGACCCCGTTCTTCCTCGCACCTGGTGCGAACCACCGTCACGAAGAACGAGGCCACCGCATCCCACTCCTCCTTGGAGTTCACCATGGCGGCCACCACACTATCCACCGCCATGGCTCCCCCCAACACCTCCTCCACCCCCACCCGCAGAGCGGCCCATCTGCGACAGACAAACAGGGCATGCTCAGCGAAATCAACTTCCGCCTCGCAGTCCCTGCAGCCTGCCGACTCCACCTTACCTATCCGACACAGGTATTCCCCGAACGAACCATGTCCGGAGAACGCCTGTGTCAGGTAGTACCCCATTGAGCCGTGGGCCCTGGAGTACCAGCCCACGAGGTCGGGGACAAGCCGCCTCGTCCACTCCCCCTTCCTCGCTCGCCGCCACTCCAGCACCCACCGCTCCAGGGTCACCCTCCTCCTGGCCGCCCTGCTCACAGCCGCACACCCAACCCTCGCCCCCGCCCTCTCCTCAGCCAGTAGCCGAAGGGGAATCAGGCCTGCCAGCACAGCGACTGCCTCCGAAGAGACAGTCCTGTATGCACAGCAGACGCTGATCCCCAGAGCACGCTGGAAAGAGTCGAGGGCTCCCGAGATCACCCCCACTCTACAAGCACCCACCCACACCGGCGCGGCATACAAAACAATAGAGCATGCCACGCCGGCCAACACCCTCCTCCTACAAGTGGAGGGCCCACCGACCCTCGGCATGAGTCTAGCCAAAGCCGCACCCATCCGTTCCGCCTTACTCACTACCTCTTTCACGTGTTGGCCAAACCGCAAATAACGGTCTAAAGTCACCCCCAAGTACTTAACACTGCCGCTCGGCCACAAGACGGCGCCCCCGATCATCACCGTGACCGGGAGCGCCTCCCTGCACCCGTTAGGCAGAAACAACACAACACTGTTTTATCAGGAACCACTGCCAGATCACTCCTCCCCATCCACTCGACGACTGTATCGGCCGCCGCCTGCAGGTTACTCCTCAGCACCTCCGACTCCCTCGCCGATACAACAAGGGCAAGGTCGTCTGCATACGCAACCAGGAAGGCCCCCTCAGGTAGCCCAACCCCAAACACTCCGTCATACAACAGGTTCCACAGGGTCCACTCCGCACGACCAGAGCCGTCAGCCACCCTGACGGCCCTGTCACTCAGGTAGCTAGCTATCATGGCCACCAAGTAAGGCGCAACCCCTTTTTGTGCGACCGCACTCAACACCAAATCCCAACGCGCAGAGTTAAAGGCATTCCTTATATCAAATAATATAATGGCACACCACTGTTGGGTGCGCCACGTCCCCGCACGTGCCTTTCTTACCCTATATACAACCTCCTCGATAGCGTCCACAGTAGACCGACACCTTCTAAACCCATGTTGGGACACATGGAGCCCTCCACAGGCATCGATCTCTTCCACCAACCTGGCGTGCAGCAGGAGCTCAAACAGCTTAGCCGAGGAGTCCACCACACATATCGGACGGAACCCAGCACCCCCTGCCCCACCATCCTTGCTAATGAGGACCAACCGCGCCTTTTTCCACTCCCGGAGAAACCGCCCCGCATGTAGCTGATTGTTCATTACAGACAATATCGCACCTGGCAACACCTCGGCGAATACCCTAACTACCTCCGACGAGAAGCCATCAGGGCTGGCCGCCTTCTTTTTTCTTAATTTTCCCAGCGCCGCCTTCAATTCGACCTCCGTGAATGGCTGAGCGGCCTCGCAGCCAGACGCATCCCATACCCCAGCAGCCCTCCCAGGAGGGAAGAGTCTTCTTGCCTCCATCATGGCAACCTCGAGAGAAGGAAGGCCCCGCTGTCCGAGTCTCAGTTTCCTCGTTACAATCTTGTAACCCAGACCCCAGATATCATTGTCAATCTCCCTACACAGTTTGTCCCAACAGTTCTCCTTCGATCTCTTAATTAATCTCCTGAGCCTCGCCTTCGCGGTTCTGTACTCATCCTCGGATCTCCTGGACGCATCACCCTCCCCCCTTCTACGTCTCAGAAACACCCTCCTAGCTCTAACGCAGTCCCTCCTTGCTTCCGCAATTTCCGCAGACCACCAGTAGACGCTTCTCTTCCTGGGGCCCCCAAGTGGTCTTAGTAAACCCCGGAACTCATCTTCTATCAAACCTCTCAGTTCGGACGCTGACCTCGGTCGGACTACGTCCCCTCGCTCCTCAAGCTTCTTCCGAAGCCCCACCAGGTCGACCAACATAGGGGCCGGGCCCTGTTCGCCCAAGCCTTCGCGGCCATCGCTGCTCATCTCAAATGCAATGTATTTGTGGCCACTGCCTGTTTCCTCACTAAGCACCCTCCAGCCAGACAGCACCTCTGCCGCCGCTCCCTTAGCGAAGGTGACGTCTATTAATGATTCACTGTCCCCCCTGACAAACGTCGGAATATTCCCAGTGTTCTGAAGGACCAATCCAGCCCTCGCTGCAGCTTCCATGAGTAGGTAACCTCTCCTATCCCTCCGTCGGGATCCCCAGGCTGGGGAGCTGGCGTTGAAGTCGCCTCCAATGACAACTCCCCCCCGGTGCTCCGCCACCCCCCTCTCCAACTCCTCCAGAATACCAATGAAGGTCTCCTCCCCAACATTGGGAGATGCGTAACAACTAAAAAACGCAGTACCGTTGATCACTAAACAGGAAACCCCATCCGCCCTCCACTTGGAGTCTACACAGGCCGAATTCGAACAGGTCACAACCGCAGCATCCCCCCGGCCGCACAGCCACCATCCCCTTCTCGCCGCTATTGCCCTATTGGGTTCTTGTACGAGGATTACACTTACGCCCATCCTAGCCGCTGTAACCTCCATGAGATCATGAGCCATTTTACAGCGGTCCAAGTTTATCTGCAACACCATAGTGCCTCCCCGGGGCCATCGCTCTCCCTTCTCTCCCGATCACTAGTCCTGGTGGCCAGCCGAGGTAATAGGGGCCCCGGCTCCGATTGCCCCCATCACAATCTCCCTGGACTCTGTATTTAATCCGCCACCCGTTCTCCTGGGGCACTTATAAGAAATGTGACCCTCAGACCCACAAACTAAACATACTACATTGGCTGTACAGCCAGGTGCAAAATGACCCGTCTTTAAGCATCGGTAACATTTTGTATTCCTCGGTAAGGGGCGGATCCTACAACCCCCCACCATACCGACTGAGATTCGTTTCCTCGCAATAAGGGTTCCCGCAAGTGTGGCAGGCAGTGACAGTATCGCCGAAGTGGTCCCTCCATACCTGGTTTTGAGGGGACCCAGCTCAATATCTCCAACGGGTCCTATCGCCGCACGGATAGCCACCATCACCTCTTGCGGGGTAGTCGTGGCTTCCATGTTCAGAATCTCTAACTTTTCCCTTTGTGTCATAACCGCAACCCCTCCTGGATCACCAAGAACCTCATTCACAAAGTCTCTAATCGATATCAGAGCCCCCTCCTCTCCACTTGTCTCTATCAGAACATCTCCATTTCTAGTTTTCCTAATAGAAGAGATCTTCCCAGCAATATCGGAGGCTCTCTTCTTCATAACCTGAAGAACGCCCAGATATGTTCTTTGTTCTGAGGTCCTGATAATGATCGCGTCGGGTTTCATCTTCCCTCTTCTCCTTGAAATATCTTGTATCAGCACCGGTGAGGCCGGAGTAGCGGGAGATCCCGTCCCTGCTGGAGAACTCCTAAGGTCAGAAACCCGAGCTACTACCCCTTTCTTTCTTCTTTTAGGTCTTTTAGCCACCTCTGCCCAAGCCTCCTCCTTAACTTCATCTTCAACGGCATCTGAAGAGTCTATCGTACTGCGCACCTCTTTGCGCCTCTTCTTCGGGCCTTCTTCAAGATGCACGCCAATTTTCCAGAGATCAGACGTGTTGGTTGAGACGTCACGTAGGACTCTTGCCCCCGCACATTCCATATTTATAATTCTGTCGGTAATCTCGTTAAATTTGCCTCCGAGAATTCCCATCTGTTCTGTAATCCTTTCAAGACAGCGAGCCTGCCCTGGGATAAACGTTCCGATGTTCTCAGATAGTATCCCGGTTACCGCTTTCTCTATTTTAAGAACATCCACAGCGAACCGTGCAACCATGCCACAAGCCTTCTGTACTGCTCGTTCTATTTGTTCCATCTTCTTTGTGTTCTCAAGAATTTTTTCTTGTAAGATATCACTCGGACCCTTTGGGGTAGATGTAACCCCCATAACCCTAGCCTGTTGCGTCGTCTTAACTACCTTGATGATTCCTCTAATTTTATCCCGAACAACATTTGTGGCAGCCCGAGGGTTGCCATCGATCTCTTGCCACAGTTCAGTAAGCAAAGTCAAGAGTTCGCCACCTCCACGAGTGACAGCCGACTGCTGCTGTTCCCCTTGCTTTTCTCTCATCGGCATTTCCTTCCGTTCGCCATCAACTACAGATCCATGTGGCACGGTAACCTCAGCCTTCGCTACTCCGTCCTTCCCCTTCTCCCCACCGGGGGGCGTTCTACTAAGAGAACTCCTTCTGATACTGGGATCAGTGGACTTGTCCCACTCGTAACCTACACCCTCTACACTACCCGTCAAGGGCTCGCCAGTAGCCATGCTGATACCCCCAGCCTGGCTTCTCGCCGGGGGCACAGAGCAGTTGCTGGCTAACGGTCGGGCGGGGCCTGCTCGCTCACCCGCGACACCGACCGGCACTGGGGTCTCCCTCCCCTGCACCGTAAACTTCTTTCCCTTATTATCCATATCCATATAACCAATCGGCTATACCCGCCGTGGGTACATAAATCATAGCGTACGTCGTCATCGAAAATCAACCAGTAAGAGAAATAGCAGAAATGAATGCTCCCTAGCCCTCGCCAACGCTAATAGCATCGGGAGCGAAAAGTTCACACATAAGACAAAATCAAACAGACACAGAGAAACATATAAAACAATGACGGACAACAAAATTTTAGATCTATTAGATCTATTTTATTTATCTATTATTTTAGATCTATTTTAGATCTGTCAGTCATTATCTTAACTCCCCCAGGGTCATCTAAAACTTCAGAGACGCAATTTTTAACTGCATCTACGTGACCCTCACCTTTAATGATCTCGATTAGTACATCTCCACTTCTAGTCTTTCTTACGTTTTCAATTTTTCCCATTATCTCAGATGCTCTGCTCTTCAACTTTGAAGAACATTTAAATAGGATCTTTTTTCAGATGTTTTAATCAAAATAGCTTCTGATTTCATTTTGGCCTTTCTTCTAGGAGAAGTAGGTTCTAAATTTGAAATACTCTGGTCATTTCCTCTTTTATAGGAATCACGTCTTATAGATATTTCCTTTGTTTTGGGTTTCTTTTTAAGTACCTTAGTCCATTCTTCTCCTTTATTATTATGGGGTTGCATGGTCTCTTTTGAAAAGATAAGATCCTCTTCATTATCCGTCTTACAAGGTTTCAAGGTATTGGAAGATATATCTTTTAAGACCGTTGTAACCGTAGTTATCGTAGTAACACCACTTTTCGTCACACGTTATCATTCGATCAAAAAACGAACAAATTTCGTGATCTTGACACGCACGAACACGGTCTAATTTGTTTTGGGGGGCGAGTTGATGTGGCACCCATCTATTGTACTTAAACACCAGATGAAGGCGCTTTAAGCTGTTTTGAATGGTTGTATGGCTACAATCAAACATTGCGCCAAGTTCACTTGTTGTTAGAAATCGATCCACGGTGATCACCGTCAAGAGATCACTGTCGGAAATCTCAAGAGGCCGCCCAGGGATGGGCTCGTCTTCGATGCTCATATCTCCATTCTTAAACTTGCGAAACCAAATTTCCACTGTTTTTATTGCAACAATGCTATCACCGTAAGCGGCACATATGCGACGATGGCATTCTGCAGCTGTTATCTTGTTGCAATAATCATAATGCATGATCACTCGAAAATCCCGTCGGTTTAGTTCCATTTTTGGAGTGACAGTTGAGGATGAAGGTGATTTTTTATGAATGCTAAAATAACAGTCAGATGTAGCGGGCTTTTAGCTTCAAAACGCGACCAACCGGGTGTGCATACACAAAAACAGCCTGACCCAAAGGTCAGGTTTTTCGTGCATGCGTTGAAAAACCGGCCATTCTTTTCTTGCCAACCTAATAAACTGAATCGGTGTCCCAAGTTTCCTACGGCAATTCGAACGTCTTAAACTTTATGTTTTACGGACTTAAAAGATTATTCCAAGTGTTCTTTCAAACGGCGACTTAGGACACCCACTTCCTTTAAAAAAACTCGAATTGCTAGATTAGTCGACCCGATGGAGCTCTCTTGGAGCTCTATAGTGCTATATGCAAAAAAGTGAAGCCTACTCGGATCGCTGAGCGGTCAGGAAACTGGCCTCTCAACTGATGGGTCTTGGATTCAAATCCCAATGCGGGTGATGAAATAGCACCCTGGTAGGCATGGATGTATGTGATCGTGGAGCTAATAACCGCATCAGTTGAAGCTCCAACGCCCTCTGAACTGGGGTGGATAAAAAAAAGTGAGCGACTCTCCCAAAAATCCTGATAAATACCATGTGAGAATACCTAAAAAGTTCCAATTGTGAATAAAACAACCAGATTTCCTTATAAGATATAAACAAAAGCTTGAGAAACGATGAAAAAACCAAAAGTAGATAATAAAATCAGTAAGAGAGAGTACTTAAAACCTATAAACGATAATGAAAACGGGGCGTGGCGAAATAGGTGTCCGCCCCTGGCGCAACTACGTTTGAGGCTATTTTTGGTTTAGAAACTTGCCGCAGGCGCTTCGCCACGAACACTTCATACCATAAGGGGGGGGGCATAAGAGATCCTGGAAAGAATAATACATTTTCTTCTAGCTGAATTATTACACCGTTTGAAAAATCAGAGCGGATGTCTTTTTAAAAAGATGTTGCAAAAGTTTTCGGTGTGTTTTTAGATCATTGTTGGGAGAACCAAAACATGATACGAATTTAAACTATATGGACAACGAGCGAATGAAATTTAGAAACCAGACAGCGAGAAGCAAGACGTTATCAATCGATAGAAAAAAAGCTAATTGGAAGAAATTTACTCGAACCCCATAAAATGTAGTAATATTTATGTTTGTATCAGTAAAATAGGCACGACTTTGAAAAAAACTATGCTAATAGAAACTGAAACGGTTACACTAGCGCATTTAAATATAGAAAATATTGAGTGTCAAGACTAAGGGCGCCGAGAGAGCCATCTGCGCCGCATACAATCAAGTAACAGACACCATAAACTGAATCTCCAAGGACTCACACGTTGTCGGTTTTTAATCTAAACAATTGTCGCAGAAAACGTACTTGACCAACGCCGACGGTTAGGTGGTCGACGAGGAATTGCAAATAATATATAAGGGCGCAGCCTCTTTGTCTGCGACTCCACCGTATAATACAAATCGAAATCCCAGACGATTTACCATTTAAGCAGCGCGGTGATTGCGCGTCAACCTCAAACAAGATCAATCTAATTAGCAAATGCTTCGATAATTAACTGCCCAAGAAATAAATTATGCGTTCGATCCTTGTTTATCTTGGGAAGCACGCCCGCACGTAGTTCCGCACATTCTACCAATACTTTACTGAAGTTTAAGATTGGAATTTTAATTCGTTTCGTAATTTTCACGTCGAGGACTTTATTTTTGGCGGTAGACGTTGTCGTCTCGAGCGTTTTTACAACGTAACGTAAAAGTGCCAATAAAAGGTGTGAGTATGTTTTAATTGGTTTAAAATGTGAAGTGCGACGGTGTTATTTGGTCAAATGGAAGGAAATCGTTGTTTTTCCTCTAAATTGTGCCCGAATACTAATTAAGTAATATCGGTACGTTGCGTTGGTGTGCGTATCGGTGTACGTTCTCAATGTCATCAAATTTCCAATTTATTTGTGAAATGGGCTTGTGCTCTCGATCTTCAGTATGTAAACACACAACACACGTAGTTACATAAAAGTGGAGTTATTTGTTGCTTTATAATTCGATTTAGCAACATCTTTTTTATACAAGAATTTATATTTACACAACATAATTTGCTGACAAACTACACGACAAGATTTTGGGCTCCACAATAAAATTGTGAGCTTACACGCAACTTGGGCAGCAGCACACGTATTGATTCCTCACACCATTAATTCTGATCAAATAAATGCCTTCGCTATAAGTTTCGTTTTATTTTTTATTTTGTTTGCGTTTCACTATTATTTTATTGATTGTTATCGATTATTTAATTAAATTATGGAAATTCGACATGATATACAAGGTGTTCTTAAAATAGGTGGTCAAAGCTAGAAGGCACGTAGAGTAAGCGAAAACGCCCCCCTAAGGGAGATAAAGCCCCTTCAAATGTGGGTTTTCGAATGGTTTTTATTTAATATTTTTTTAAACCTTTTAAACGATAATGACTAAATTACTATTGTTTTAATGCTTATCACATTAAAATTATCAAACGCTCAATATTCAATTCGAAAGTGTGACAAACTGCACGGGGAGTAGGGTAAATATCACCCTAATTTTTTTGAATTACAATTTTTTCAACTTTCGACAAGAAATTACGAAACTTCGAAGTTTTCTACTAAAAGAAAATGTACTCTTATCAAATTTCGATAGGACGCACCGTTTTCGAGTAAAATTATTCGATAATTTCAACAAAAACACTACCTTCTTCTTTGAAAAGAACTTTAAGCACCATTAAACTTTCAACTGTTTATAGAAAGACGGAAAATAATAACCGTAAAATCAGAAAAAAAATAAATTACAATTTCTATTAATCAGTAATTGTGCCAATTTTCAGAAAATTTCCAATTGAATAAAAACGATTTTAAAATTCAGATTGAAAGGGACTCTATCTCCTATCTTAGGGGTCGTTTTAGTAAAAAAACTTTGACTTGCTCTACGTGCCTTCAAGCTTTAACCACCTATTTTAGATACACCTTGTATATTATAATTAAACACCTACCACTAGTATATTTGGGTTAATTGCTTTCTTGTGCGATGAATAGCTTAATTTCTAATAATTAAATTAACTCGTTTACGTATTCCTGAAATTAGTATTAGATATTAGCTACTTGTTGCACCGCATCTTTATTAACAATCGCTAAAGTCATTAATATACTTGCGAAAGTCGACCGACGGCCGAACCCAAACTAAACGAGGTTTAACTTAAAGTGGGGACGGGGGGGCATAAAAATTAAGCCTAACACGACCTCTACACTTTATGCGATATTAAGAGAAACGGTCGCTAAATTTTCATATAGATAAAATTCGCTGGTTTAATTTAAAATGTCAAAATTTATTATTTGAACGGCTCCCCGAATATTAAAATAAATTAAATGACATTCCGGATGTGACGAGAAAATAAAAGAACGACAAATAGAATATTAAGGCGAGGCAATTAAGGCGGATTTAAATTAAGTTAAGTCTAAACACAGCTTTGCACTCGCAGCGACACATTTTAATAATTGCACGAAATCTGGGGGGCGGAACTTGATCTTTAACACAGCGGTATAATTGCTCTCATCAAGTGTGGCGCTTAAAAAGCGCCAGACTAAAATAATAAACATCCAGGGGCGCCGAATTAGTTAACGTGTATACTTATTGAGAGAACGGCACTATAAAGCAAGAAAAGCCCGTCTTTCCGGCACTTCGGACCTCAATACGGCATCTACAGGGCGAAGTGGACTTCCACCGAGGCGCCGTATCTCTATCGCTCTCTTACCAGCCATAAATGGTCGTGAGAAAAACGAAAGCTTCTGTCGCACAACCTTAAATTGAAGAGCCAGACGGCCATTAAAAGCTCCGGTATACCGGAGGCTTAGTTTCGGGTTTTTCTTTTGTTTATGTCAAAAAGCGAATGGGACGGGTGCGGAAAATTATACGTGTCCGTGAAAATAGTTAAAACGGCACGGATGTGGGTGTTTTCGTCAATGAATAGAACGAGCTTTGGCGGGAAAGGCGGGCGCATGGTTTCGTCGCCGGGAAAAAGACGGGTGCGGCATCGCCATGACCCGAAAAGAGATAAACGCGAAACCCTCCGCGAAGCTTTCGAAAAGCTCAGTTTGCGCTAGCTTGTCAGGTGGATGGCTTTACGATTGCCGAGCTTTTTACGTTAAAATCGGTACGTAGGCACTTGATACGAAAATTAGTAATAACGAAGTGTTATGTGCGAAGGCGAATTTAAAATTACTTGGGTAATTGTAATTTTTTTTTTAAACATTTTTCGAGGGTTTTCGGGCTTATCGATAAAACGCGAGAGTTTTCCGAGTCGAATGCAACTTTCGTAGTTTATGATAGGAGGCTAGTCGTTTACGGGAAAGCAGGAGGGGGGGGGAGGAAAAATAACGCGTTAAGAACTTACGAGTGCGTTTGTGTCTCGTCGATTGTTTTTTTTTTCGAGGACGCGCATTTCCGGTTCCGTCGGCGTCACGGTGTCGCAACAAATTTCCAACGTTAACTTCGGCAGCGGCGATAAAAATTTGATTTGCACGCGAAACGCATTAAGACGCGTTAAGTAACTACCTAAATATTTGATTGATTTTAAGTATGCGGAAAATAAGAAAAGCGAAACTTCTTGGCAGCATAATTATTTATTTAGTGGTCTTTTGCAAGTTTTTTTTTTATTTTCCAATTTCATACGTCCACGAGCTTGACATGGAAACGTCCAAGGTTTTTTTTTTTGACAATTAACGAACGAAATTTGAATTATTCAGCGAGACAGAAAACGTACTCGGAATGTAAGTTTCGGAACTTTGTATCTGTTTTGAATTTTTAAAATTGGAAGTTCACCTCCGTTAAATATTTAACATTCGAAATGATTTTGCGAAGTCGAACGAAGAACTGTCGGAAAGAACAAATTAAAAATATCGACGGCGCGGGGAATTTATAATTTTCTATAAACGTTTTTAAAATAAAATCGTTTCAATTTAATTTAATTATTTATTTAATATTAGATGTACAACTATTGATTTGTTTGCTCCATTCTGCGCAGTACATTCTACGAAAATCTAATATTCAACAGGCGTCTGGGACAATAGAAGGTGCAATTAAAATTCCTCATTGTTTTATTCTTGTAAAATAACCGTCCTTTATTATTTTACGGGACTTTTCGAACAACGCCCTCCACCGTAAGGTAAGATGATAAAAAAAATATTTTCCTTCGTTTATTTCGTGCCCGTATGTATCTCATTTTATGAATACAAAGTTGTGAACGAAACTTATGCAAGACGAGCACGTTTTCCTGTATACCTGCAGGTTTTGAATTTGTCGTGGGGGGGGGGGGGATTAAAAATGATTAATTCGAAGAGTACGAGGGAAACCAACTGGCATTTCCTCTAGCGCAGTACAAATTTCTTACGTGTTTATTAATGTTTCCATATTTGATTTGATGTACGAATGACGTGTGAAAGTCGATTATAATGCGATTAAAAATTGTATTTTAAGCGGGGTTCACACTTATGCACTTATTAAATGCGAACTATATTTTATTGTTCGCACTAGACATTTTTTCATGCAACTTTTAATTCGCAACGAAATGCCTCAAAATAGAACTTGCCCTATTTTTGTATGCAATTTTGGATTTTTTAGGGATAGTATGCCATCGATGTTTTGTATTTATCAAGTTGGTGGCGTTTCTTTGTTTATAGATAACCTAAATAAGTCGACTATTTTTGCTATTGTTTTTTTTTAAAGAAATGTATCCGCTTCAATTATTAAGAGCAGCGCAATTGCTTCGAAATCAATTTTAAACCTCAGACAGTAGATAAACCTATTTTACACAACCAAACATTGAAAGGAAAGTCCTGCCCTGGCGCAGCGTGAACGGTAGTGTATTGCGTCGCTCTGTAATGTGTTTGAAATATTTATGGTAAAAACGAGTTGATATTTAGCAAATTTGGGCAAACATATAGGTAAATACCAATATTTCCGGTAACCGGTAAGTACTCTAAATTCTAAAGTTTTATTGAAATAATAGAAAACTATAACAACTTAAACAATTTACAAAGTTAAAATATACTGGAAGGTTATCGGTTTTAATGTGATAAGCGGCAAATGATTTATAATTTGTAAACTAAATATAGAGTTGGATTGGAAGCAATTTTCGCAGTATAAATTCTACGGACTAGGTCAATCTGAGCGTCTGCAGAACACTTGAACTTGTCGAGTTGTGCTGTGTAAGATTCATCGGGAAAAACGGAAGATATGAACGAAATAAAATGAAAAAATTGCATCAATTGAAAATAAAATGGATAAAAACGTGGAAGAAAATTGTGGAGCAGGAGGAAAGGCTCGAGTCGATGGAGTGTGAATCAAAAAGAAATAACGAAGATAAAGAGGAGGAACAACTAGATGAAACGAAACGGAAAAATCGAAGAAATACTAAAAAAAAATGGTATGAAGCCTAAAGAAATAAGCGAAGTAAGGAAAATAGGCGTGTTTAATCCAAGGGAAAAAAGGCCAAGCTGAAATAATAGAAACGGCTAAAAATCGGAAAGGTACGAAGTGAAGATTTTACAAAAAGAGCACAAGAGACCAGGAAAGCGCTTATACCGCATACGAAAACCGCAAGGCAACAGCGTTTATTAGATATAATAAGCTAATAGTGGACGGGAAGGTTATGGCAGAGATAGTTTTGAAATAGACCAAACGCAATACTGACCCAATATTTCGCTGGCTTGGTGTTACAGAGTACCATGTTACAATCTACGTGTAATTCCGTTTTGTAAACAAAATATTGCGATGATGGCACAGGAAAATATTTCTATAGCTTATCCAAACGTATATGATGTTCACGTCATCAATACAGATACGTCATCATACCTCGTACCTCGTATTTTGACAGTTCTAATAAATTGTAGTCTTACCTAATATATGCGCAAGTAAATCATCTATAGAATATGTCAATTTCCAAACTTTAAACCGAATTACAAATAAAGTGACTTTTTGTTGATGACGCGAACATCATATAGGTTTGGATAAGCTATACGCGACAGTAAATTAATACCGATGTGGTCAAACTTGCTCTAAGCAAGTACATCTTTAAATGCGTTTTTCTCAAAAACTTTCTTTTTGCAACATAAAACCCCATAACACTATAGCCGTATTCGTAAAAGTTAATCGTTTAATTTCCAAATTCGACGCTTTTTGATCGTCGTTCAAGAGACAAAATCGAAACCGAAAACCTCGTCCTTTTTAAAGACGACACTCAGACCGCGACACGTAAATTGCTTCAATTCGTTTTTCTCGCGCATAACTTTTCTCTATTCGCCAGTAAAAAAAATTAAAGAAAGCCCTACCCTTAAAACGGCAAGAGATATAAATTTTTCCCACCTATTTACCATAAATTTAGAATTTCGAATTGCAAATTATTAAACAGGCCGAAGTTAATTCCGTTGCCTTTGGTTGGGTGTATATTTTTTATTTTAATTTTTGAAGGAACAACCTCATTAAATTTGCAAGTTAATTCGTACGGCGGAGGCGTGGAATGCACGCAGTTAAAATTTTACGTGGCCAAGTTTCTTTTTTGTTTTAATGCCGTTATCACGATATTTAATTTACATGCACAAAAAGTGATAAAAAAGCCGTTCACTTATTTTATTTTTCTTTCAACAGGTAACGTTTTTATCGTTTGGTAATTGAGTGTCCCCGGTATAAATATCAAGAGTGCTTAGTTGTAACATGTGGATTATCTAGTTACCTAAGTGTAATTAATTATTCCGTCGTTTTCAGTATCGATACTTGTAGGTTTTACTCTGCACGAAAATACCGTTCTACTTACGTAGGCATTTATTTCGGCATGCTAGGTTTTACTCACTTTAATGAAGTTTTTTGGTAATATTTTATTCAAAATTAATTAACTGGCGCCGGTGCTGGAAAATATCGCTATTGCCCTTTAGTTGATTGCTCGAACGAGCTAATTAAATTTTAGGCCTATTTTTAAAACTCGGCCGCGGTGTTCTTAAACTGTCGGAAAATCTATCGGAGCACTAATGGCGAACGTTTCATTTTCGATCACTTTTTTTTCGCGAGGTGCTTAAATGGAACTGTCTGAATTTAAAAGGTATTCTGAGGAAACTTGACGTCAAATATGGAAAATATGATGGATTTTAGTTGTAAAAAAAATACAAATTATCGATTTATTTCGGTAATTCATTTCGAATAGTGGAAAATTTGACGTTTATCATTTACTTAGGTTTCTTTGATGGTTTTATTTTGGCTTTGATGTTCTAATTGTAAGTTTAATTACGAAATTACGCGTTTAAGTGTTCGATTTCTATTCGTCCCAATCAATTAACTGCCGAAAGCTTGACGCTCGATTAGGTTGACGACCAATTACTGTTTAGTCAAATTGATCTCGAAACTTTGATGAGAAACTTACAACGTTCATTGCAGTGGTCTCTTTATTGTCTACTCTACGCCGGCGTCGCCCGCTTCTTTAGTAATAAGGTTGCCTACTCTAAACAATCAAGACGATAATATCGAAATTACAATCGTCAAAAGTTATTAAATGTTAGGTTTTTGGAATGGAGTGCGTAAAACACACATTTCGCGCGTGTTTATCAAGCTTTTTTCTAAAAAGGTCAAAAGTATTAATAATATCGATGGCGTTTTGGGAAAAGAGTACAAGCGACAAAAAGCAAATTGCATTGTAGCTTAACTATAAGTAAATACCTCCTGGAAACCGCGTGTGTAGGAAATTTGGGGCGCGTTTTTATCAAATAACGTATTTTGTGAACGAGTTTGTGTAAAAAACGAAATTGTACGGAGGTTAACTGTTATGCTCGAACGAGATATCGTGATAGGTCAACGTAAGTGCACACACATACTATTTTGCGCGACCACCAACACAACTTTCGTATTGACAAGGAAGGTTACCCAAAGGGTACACACCGATTTTGATGAAAATTTTATCATAGAAACTACTACCCAGTAGAGGATGTTTGGTCAAAAAATTAGCCGCCATTAAGACTTTATTTACGTTTTATTCAATAAAGTTTTAAAAATTGTGATTTTAAAATTCAAAGGACATTTCAATTTAAAGTTATTTTGTAGGTACATTTTCGAATAAAAAAAATTTTTTTTCACGCGTAGTTTTTGAGCACGGTCGCCAACTTGAATTTTTTTAAATGGAAATATGAGGTATGTTATATATCAGGGGTGGCCAAGCTTCTTGATAGTCCGAGCCATTTTTCAAAATTTGAAATTTTTCACGAGCCGCAATTAAATACGTATTTAAAAGATATTTTGAAACACATACAGAACGATAATAATTTTTTAAAATATAATAGCACAAAAATGAAAAGGGAACTCGGGTACATTTATCGAGAGCCGCAAATAATCCTTCAAAGAGCCGCATGTGGCTCGCGAGCCGCAGGTTGACCCCCCCTGTTATATATCATTGGAAAGCTTTTTTTTTCTCTATTTAACCATCTAGAGGTTGTATGGGATTACATATGGAAAAATTGAGATAAAATAGAAAAACGTTTTTCATATATTTACCTATAGCTTATCCAAACCTATATGATGTTCACGTCATCAATACA
This sequence comes from Rhagophthalmus giganteus, assembly GCA_036326145.1. Lineage (NCBI taxonomy): Eukaryota > Metazoa > Arthropoda > Insecta > Coleoptera > Rhagophthalmidae > Rhagophthalmus > Rhagophthalmus giganteus. Next base: position 1,900,389 of record JARFJA010000099.1, on the reverse strand, counting down.
AGGTTGCTAGATTGTTTATTTGTAATTCGGTTTAAAGTTTGGAAAGTGACATATTCTATAGATGATTTACTTGCGCACATATTAGATGGTATAAAGAAAGACTACGATTTATTAGAACTGTCAAAATACGAGGTGACAGCACTGTGTGAAACGTCTTCATTTAGTAACTTTATATTGATGACGTGAACATTATATAGGTTTGGATGAACTATAGGCGATAATATTCACAATCAGTATTTAATATCTGCTCATGATGCAAACGCCTTTTATGTTTTACTCATTTTTATATTAATAATCATCACTGTACCAATTTTGTCATATAAAAAATAAAAGGAAATTATTAACAGCTAATTTTTTCACCAAACATGATCTTTTTGGTATTTATCATTATGATAAAATGTGTAACAAAATCGGCGTGAGCGCTTTAGCTACAGTTTCCTTTAATAATATTTTGTGAATGTAGTGCTTCCGGTATTTTAAAGTAAGTAAGTACAATATACGTATATAGTAGATATACGAAAAACTTTTTTTTAATTTTATCTCAATTTTTCCTTATGCAATCCCATACAACCTCTAGATGGTTAAATAGAGAAAAAAATAAGCTTTCCAATGATATATAACATACCTCATGTTTCCATTTAAAAAAATTCAAGATGGCGGCCGTGCTCAAAAACTACGCGTGAAAAAATTTTTTTTTTATTCGAAAATGTACCTACAAAATAACTTTAAATTGAAATGTTACGGATTTCAAATTTATATCTAAAACCGTTCTGATAACAGTCCTTTGAATTTTTAAAATCACAATTTTTAAAACTTTATTGAATAAAACGTAAATAAAGTCTTAATGGCAGCTAATTTTTTGACCAAACATCCTCTTTTGGGTAGTAGTTTCTATGATAAAATTTTCATCAAAATCAGTGTGTACCCTTTGGGGTAACCTTGCTTGTGAGAATTAAACGTACCGAATTTTGTGATTTGTGGTGATGTTGATTGGTTACATGGCAACGTTTTGCAGGTAATTTCTAGTTGTTAGGGTAGTTTACGCGTTATTATTGTAGCGTAGGTATTTCACACCGTACATAGTAGCCTGCGGGGGGTTATAATTGCACTTTCGTGTGATTGGGTAAATTGGGTTGTATATATGTACAACCTGTGAAGACATCAGACACCGTGGTCGATCTATCAAACCGTAAAAACCATGTATAGGAACATGTCCGGCAACATCCTACAATCATTTTTGTTATACGTACTCGCGAAGTCCGTGCGGCGGCAGCACGTTGCAATACAACGATACCAGCTGTTGCAAACGCGTTGTTGCTACATGCATAGTACTTACGTCGATTTGTAGTACTGTACCAGACGGTTTCTCAGTACTTACGAAAATACAAATCGATTTTTCTAATGAAAAAAATCGAAATATTATCAAATTTTATCATATTAGAGATATTCGAAATAACTCATTTTCGAAAAAAGTGTCGCTTACACTATTTTTCCAAAACGCCATCGATATAATTAAGATAAAAACCATTTATTATCGTGCGGGGCAGCCCACACTTCTGCAGTCTCGGCACGAGACGGCTCGCTGTACGTTCGCTTGCGTATTCAGCTCCGCCACGTCATTTAAGCGCCGGTACGTAAATAATGGTACAGGCTTTCGGAACGGTTGTAAAAATGTAATTAATATAAACGCCATTTCTTTTAAGCTGGGCCGATTATGTTCCACGAACGTTCTATTAATAATAACCCACCTATATTGAGCAATAAATAAACTTTTAACTTACATTTATTACTACTTTACTTCCTCGTTAACTATTTAAGCATTTTCCTAAAGTACACGGTTGCTCGACAACGACTCGCAAAAATGTTTCGTGTTGCGTTTAAGCGCGGTTTCCCGCGGCATCGATTAAAATATTTATAATTGCGCTCTTTTATGACGAGAAAATTAACTTTTGCAAAAATTCGAGGTGGGAGAACGTTATTAAAGTGGAAAATTGAGCCATAAACCAAAAAATATTACAAATTGGGGTTGTAGCTTAATTCTGGTAGGTACCCTATACCTACTTTAATAATGAACCCATCATCAGCAGGCTCCCGTAATTTCAAATAAAAATAAGTGCAAAATTCGTAATAATCCACTCAACTTTTACACTCGAGAGCCTCATTAATTCCGCTATCGGTAATAAAAAAAAAAGATCCCGGCTGTATTTTCAGTCTCGGACCTTTTTCCGCGTTTCCGACACTCGACGCGGACGCTTCGCAGTTCCTTATCTTTTATGTCGGCTTTCCTACATCCGGTTATCCTTTGATAACCTGGCGTTGGTCGCAGGTCTTAGATGGAATCAAAATACCATTCGTTATTGGGGATGCTTCGCGAAAAACGTCGTCCCTTTGAAGTTCCCTTTTAAAAACATTAAGTGAGGTAAATTTCAAGTATGTAATACAGATTAGGGGGGGATTAGTTTTCCATTTACTTCTTTTATAAGTTCCTAAACTTGTTTGTGTTTACCCATAAAGTTTCCTTTTTGATTTAAAATTCGCATTTCGGGAATACCTGTAAATAAGTAGATACACCGACCTACCTACAAATTTTGTGTGACGGGAAGCGAGATTGATTCGTATTTAAGTTAATTTTGCTTCGTGTTCGCTTACGGCGTCTTTTCGGTTTTTTTTTTAAATTTTATTTTATGTCGTCGTTTATGCGAAAGGAACAGTCCTTTAACGCTGCCATAAAAATACTCAACCACTTGTATAATAAATCGCCGCGACATAAAATAATGAAATAATAAGTGGAGGTGGTGCGGGTAATGTTGCAATAAAAATTATTTCCTTCGGCGAAATATTAAAACGTTTTTATGTCGGAGAATAGTTGCGTCCGAAAATTAAATGTCGTGTTTTTTTTTGCAGAACTGAAGCTGTAAAACGGCGGAAGATGCTCGCTTGTGGAGTTTTAAACTTACTTCTCATCCTCATCTGCACAGCCGGTAAGTTTGTTTGTTTGTTTGTTTTTTTTTGAACAATTATTTTATCGCTATAGATTGCGATTTTAATGCGATCGGAAGTTAATGACGGTCGACCGTGAAAAGGCCATGGAAAATAGGCGTAAGGGGATATTCCAGAGTTTTTGGTCAATTAATTTTGTTTCAAATAATTAATTATTTCATGTGGGTGAACGTATCAGAACGCAGGCCATCTCTCACCAATTATCTTCCCCGAGTTAAGAGCGGGCGCGTGCTTTTTCAGTAAACGCCGGCATTTAATTAAAAGAGATTTTCTGTATTTTTTCCGGGCCCGGAAAAGAAGCTCCCGGGTTTAACTAGACTCGGGATGCCTTTAGATAAAACATGAATCTTTTTAACTGCCCGTATAATATATCTATTTTGCTGTTCCTTCGGCCCCGTTGTTAATTTTATATTATGTTATAAGGATGTGTGTTTTTGGGGTCCGAATTTTATAAACAAAAAAAGTGTGGCTCGATAATTGAATTTTTAATGCGATAACGTTTTGGTGCTTCGCGCGAAGCTTTTATGTCTTCTAGGTACTTAGGTAAAATTATTTTAAATATGTGGAAACGATATAAGGTCAATAGGTAAAGAAAATTATTCGCCATTATAATACGATCGCCACATCATCCTTCGTCAGTTTTAAAGCGTTTTGCAAATTTTCCGATTTTCGCTTTTTAAATAAATTATTTGGTTCGGAAACTATAAGACTGAGAGAAATATTCTAAATATCTCACTTCACTCAATAAACAACCACCGCGAGCAATACATAAAACATAGTCACAGTTAACACAGTTAACAGTTAAAAATTAACCATTTTTAAAAAGACCGTAGGAAAAATGCTAACCTAAATATCCATAACACTGCTAAACGACTTGAATTTTTTTTTCTGGTTCCTAGTTACAAATAGCTGATCTTGATTCATATTGTTACACTGAATCCAAAACTGATATTGGTTTTTCTCTAGCACGTATAATTTCAAAGAAAAATCTTGAGATTGTTTCGAAATAAAACGGTCAAGTAATTAGATGAATTTAATGTTACAAAATCTACATAAAACCCTTTAAAATGTTCTATTCGACAATTTTCTTTTGTGTAGTAATTTATCCTGGTCTTCTCTAATTCCATCATTCCATCTTCCCTGGTATCGTTTTTCCAACGTTGAAAGGTCTTGATGGAAACGCTCGCCAATGTTCATTGCTTACAGCTCCCAAATTTTCTGAGAAAAAATCCAAATGGGAATGTAAATAATGCATCTTTAGCGACATATTACATTCCATTTTATGGTAAGCCGTCAACATTCCGTCGATGAGGGTTTTGAAATTGCCCGCTTTGTTGTTACCTAGAGAGCCGTTCACGACCGATTTGAAACAATTCCAGGCCATCTTTTCTTTTCCTTGTAGAAACGCACCGAAGCTGTTGTCATTCATTAATCGCCGAATTTGGGGACCCACAAATATGCCCTCCTTTATCTTAGCTTCGCTGATTTTTGGAAATTTTTCTTTTATGTATTGAAAACTTCTTCCGTCACGGTCCATGCCTTTTACAAAATTCTTTATCGGCCCTAACTTTATATACAAAGGGGGCAAATAGATATTGTTTCTATTCACAAAGCTTTCATGTAAAATATTTTTTCACCCACAACTATCTGTCTACTTGACCAACTTTCTACAATATAATGCTGCAATTTAGTACGACTGTCCCACTCGCACAAAAAGCAACTGTATTTTGTAAATCCCAGTTGCATTCCTAATAATAAAGCTACAACTTTCAAATCTCCACAGATTTTCCACTCATATCGTTTATAGTCTAGGCTCGTTAAAAGGCATTTCATAGTTTCATAAGATTCCTTTAGGTGAACTGAATATGCAACGGGAACGGAAGGCAATGCACTGCCATTGTGCAATAGAACTGCTTTCACACTAACTTTAGATGCATCAATGAGCAGTCGCCATTCTTCAGGTTTGTGTTTACGTTCAAGGGTCTGCATTAAACCGCCAACATCACTGCAGTAGGTAAGATTATCGTCCATAGAATAAAATTCAGAAAACTTATTTTCGCAGTTACGGAAATGACTAATTTTAGTACTTTTAGTGTTGCAATAAATTCCAACTTTTCAATCGGGAGCCTAGCAACTCGGCTTTGATTTTGCTCAAGTTCAAATCACGAACTAAATCGTTTAGTTGAGCCCGTGCGATCAAATGTGGCTCGATGGGATCTTGAGGAATAAACTCTGGATCATTGCTAGAAACAATGTCAACATTTGCTTCATCTGATTCTGCAAATTTTTCTGGTGGCACAAGAACATGAGGATCAGTAAAATGGCCAACGGGTCTTATCACCGATGTTAAATTAGGCTACACAACAGATTTTTTATTTTTTGCAGAGAAGCTTGCTATCTTAAATGATCCTTTTGTTCCCTCCATATCATAGGTACTGCGAAGGGCACACATGCACGGGAACCTTTTATTCACTATCGAAGGCGATTTGCACAAGAAACACAACAAATACGTGGTGCCCATTGCTTATCTTGCTCTCCAATTTGACATTCAAAGTACAGATGATAAGCTTTCCTTATTAGCGCAGTAAAACATCGTTTTTGGTGTTTAGCAGTAACACAACTGACAAACATAACAGAAACTGTCCGGATCATTCGCTCATTTACGGGACATGATTAATGTTTCTACAGTTACCACTCAAAACACAAGAAATTTTGAGAACTTTACAAAACTTCACTCACTCCACAAAACAATACTAACACCGACGAGGTTCAAACATAAATGATCTAACTTAGGGAAAATTGAAATAATATTTACAAATATTTATCAGAGTGACATACCTGTTGATGACATTTTAATAACTTTCTAAACTAATGCTGATAACAATTACTTCCCAAAACTTCTCATCGCTAATCCATAACTACACTACACGTACACTATTCAGTGGAACTTCAAATTCATATATATTTCAAAAATTATACGTGATAGAAAAAATCTAAAAGATTTGAATTCAGGGTGAAAAGTTACATGAGGATTACCTAGTTTTGTTTAAGAATCAAAAACACTGTTTAGCAGAGTAATCTAAGAATGTTTTCGTGATGTGTTTGTTGAAGTTGTCAAATTGTAGTTCAGCTCTGTTTTTGGGAAGACGGCGGCACGTGTAAATTCTCGTGTTGTTGCCAAACGTGCAGTTTGTGTCTTTAAAGAGATTTCAACCAAACTTCACGCAAAAATAGCAAAAACGGGATAATATTGTTGGTTTAATTTTTAATGTTAAAGCACACTAGTCGACAATAGTTTTACTTCACTTTACGTTATATAAAATTTTCAAATTGCAGTGAAATTGTATTCGTTTTTGCAAAATATAATAGATAATACTAATACTATATACAAGATGATTCGGCTTTAAATATCGAAATTTTAGGAATTGCTAGTAAAAACTAGTAATTCCTAAAACAAAAGACAAAAGTCTTAAACACTTTTTGAACATTGTAGCATGTTAAAACATTCCTTCAATAAACGTTTTCGTCTCATAACTTACGCATTTTTAAATAAATACGTATTTCGTATTATTAGGGGTGAATTATTTTAGATTAGATTTGTTACCCAGGCGGCACACTGACGTTATAATGTCGTCAACTATTGGCCATTTAGCGACCAATGGGGACGTCGTAAAAGACGTATATATGACGTCAATATGATGGGTTAATGTCACAGCCCAACGACGTCAAATTATGACCAATCTAGTACGTTACTTGAGACGTCTAATTGACACCTAATTTCTTTAAATGGGACGACGATTTGACGTCCTATTGACGTAATCCTGAAGCATTAATGACGCATCTAAAAGTGAGAAAAATACAAATACATTCAATATAATTATTATTTTATTACAAAAATGAAGGTACAAACAAAGAACCTAAATCTAAGAAATTAAACAAAGTACGTTAATATATCAAAGAATGAACACAAAATTATTTGGATTTACCTACTTAATAACCAAATATCGATATTATTATAATACACGAGTAATACAATAATATATTTAAGATAAGATGTAAACGGTAAATATAATATAAGATATACAGTGTGTCCACGAGTTCTGGGATCCTTCGATAGAGCCCAAACTAAGCACAATAGAAAAAACTATTTTAAATAAAAGCTTGCTGGTTGTAAGAGTCGCACGATGTAAAATTTCACACCAACAAAAGACATCTAAATAAATTAATAATGAAATGGGGGTCACTCGCGCCACAAAGACAACCTAATCACCTAAAGGTTAAAACCTATAGAAATAAGTACAATTTGTCTGTTTCTTGTTAAGCCATGACTTGTAAAATTATTGTAAAAAATATTTCTTCCAGTTTTTTAATTATTTAAAATTATTCGTTTTAACTTTAGGTGACGATAGGCCGATTAATTCTTCACTTACCGTTAAGAAATTATATCAAAATTTACAATGTAGAAATTTAAACGTAGCACTGCAAAGTAAAACCACTAACCTAACAAAACCGCTGGTAGTAAACTAAAGCGTGATCAGTATACACAGTGGCGTGACACTTTAAAGGAACTAGTTCTAGCTATTGATGTACACAATTAGAATAAATAACTGGATGTGATTTTACTTACTTGTTTAGTTGTATACTACTGTATTTATAACGTATAGAACTATTACTAATCAATCGCATAGAAGCGATATTGTATAATTCCAAAATGGATTTATATATTTTTTAATTAAAATTTTGAATTAAAACATAAACATGTTAGAAAAAATTACGAACATTTTACGCTTTAAATTAACGCTTCAAGACGTCTTTATCTTCACTTTTCCAGTAAGGATTCAGGACTTTGGAATGACCAAACAAAGAAGTCTCAACGACGTTCTTTAATGACGTCAAATGTTCGTCGTGAAAATCTTGTCGTGCGCACGTCACTTATTGGGTCCACGACGTCGCCGACGAATAATTACCAATAATTGACGACATTATGACGGCAGTGTGCCGCCTGGGTAGCCTGGAGTGGTGTATTTACGGAAAATGACTATCCTATCTTGTGTAGTAAATATTAAACGGAAACGTAATTCAAAACAAGAGGCGAGATATAACGAAACAATGAACGAATGACTTAAACGGGTCATATCGAAAACTTTTAATTTGATATGATAATTGCCCTTCGTCTTCCATCTGTCTGGACTACGTGAGCGCTTCAATCGATAACTTGAAAGTCTTACAAGACTACTCGTTCTAATTTTTCCACAACGATTACATCGTTTGATAATAAAGCGCCCTTGATTCCAGGAATTGTCGGGGAAATTCTTTCGTAAACAAAGTAAGTAGTAAATTACGAATAATGCAATAAATAACGGGCGGTTAGCTGGATAAGGCTGCGTTATTTGTTGAACGTTTCAATCAAGTAATTACAAAGCGAACAAAACGGAAACGGCTCTTACGTTTCTCCATTTTATTCCTTTGGAGTTGTTACACAGGAAAAAGTTTTTAGATGATCAGACGAACATGTAACAAACGAACTGGAATTTGATGGTATCCATATAAAGACGATGACACATATAGGTATCTATAGGTTAGTAAATATTTATACAAGTTGTTCAAGGAAACATGAAATGGGAAAAAAACGTCGTAATACGCATAAAATTTACGGACTTTTGGGTAACGAAACGCCACGTCATATTTATTATTCATTAAAGAAAATGCGTCGGGTTTAAACATTATCATCATTTCGTCTTGACTAAATACACATGTAGATCACCTACTGCATAAGTATTTACATCCAATTTTAGATGGCATATTTGTGATTTGTACATACGATTGCGTTAATTCACTTTTTTATTAAATGAAACTATTCCGTTGTGTGTGCGCGCGCGCGTAAATGAAAAAAATATTCTCGCGTGTTTAATAACAATAAGGATTTCGCATTGTTGTTAGTTATGACGAGGAAGAGACACGCTATCTGTGTAATTTTCAACTTTTATACGTTTATTGTGATTAACTTCTAAGGGTCGTTTTCGTCGATATCATTTAAAATGTGAGCAAAAGCTTTGCTCGCCTCTTCAATTTTAATACGTGTCGCGTACGAACGGCTATTTAAATCGATCGTCCCGTTAGTTTTTCGTTCCCGAAAGGATTTTCTGAAATTCTAAGATACAGTTTGTGAAGCTGCAGGCGCATACGCGCCAAGCAGAGGTATAAGATTTTTTTCAACATCTAACTCCTGAAACGTCGTGTTTTTCAAATTAGCGAGCGCGATGGAAAGTACAATTTTTCTCCGACTTTTTTCGTCGATATCTCGTTTTATTCGTAATAAACAAATAACCCCAGTCGATACACCTACATCGAAAATGGGAAAATTAAACTAAATAATTTTTTCAGACAAAAAAAAAGATAAAAAAATTTGGGGTAACAATTGAATATGTTGACTTTCCTTTCTGGTATATATCCTCTCTGATATAACAAAGGGATGATTTTTTCGAATCGACAACTTTTTTAGTGTTTAAAATGGCTTGGGTTTTATACAGGGTGTAACTGAAATAAGTCTAAACTTCTTAACAATTTAAAACATATTTTCCTCATCAACATCATGGTCGCTTATTATCTAATAAGTATGTAGTTTCAAATTTTAAGTACGACCCTGCTCTTTCTCAATTTTAATTAAATTCATAATGCTGTAGAAACAGGTAAAGTGCACAAATGACTCATTTTCAATGTAAAACCAGCATCGATGTAATTTATAAGTAAGCAAAACGTACATACGAAAAAATATAAGACGTTTAATGTCATATCCCTTTCACCCCTTAAGAGCTCTCGAGTTATTTTAGTTACATCCCGTATGTGGTGAAACTCGACCGAATTCTGTAAACGAAATCGTGTTATTTCCAATAAAATTTCATTTTGAAAATAAGCGCAAAATATTGCAAAATCATAAATTCCGATAGTGTATAATCGATCGAGTAATAAACGATTCGCCCTCTTTTAGTTATCGTGTCAACTTCTAGCGAGTCGAGGAGTATCTACTCGTTTTAGGATTTTTAATTAATCGTTTTTCTTTTTATCGAAAACGTGATTGATTGTCTTCCGATATTCTGCGTAGATAAAGTGATAATTGTTTAAACTTTTCGTGGAGGATGGAGATATTAAATTAAATCTAATTCAGTTCCGAAATTATTTTGTAATAATTCTGCGCCGGTTTATTTACAACCATGAGAATTGTCGCGACGGCGACGCAATAAAAACCATAAAACCAAACTTGGCCGGCTTTCGAATATAATTATTTAATTTTCACACTTGTTGCTTATCGATCTTACGTATTACGCAACGCGTTTTTAATGACCATTTTAATTTAATCTTTTTTAAAGATAGTTCTCGGAATAAAAATCGTTGTTTATTTAAAAAAATAATTTACCGCCCTTTTTAATTGTCTACCCAACGATTTTGTCGGTTTTTCATAATGACGCTCGCGCTTAGTAGCTATTTAATTAGGAAAAAATACCCGTTTAATGCGCACACATTTCAAATTAACTTCGGCATAATATTGTGTAAAAGGACGCGCTTTTTTACAATTGAAAATCTCCCGATAACCACATATTTAATTCCTAGAAACTTATCGGACTTATCTAAGAAGCGTCGTCGTAATTAGAATAGATTCGCGTGTTTGGCTCAAATTAGAACGTTCGTTGTTAATAATTGATTTGAAAAACAAAGATATTTAAGAATTACAATATAGTTGTATAGTTGAGACGGTATTACCATTTAAGACGTATTTTTTTTTTAGTGTCTTTTAGACATAACTTTAGAACACTTAATTAATCATTCCGGTTGTTCAATTTGGTGTGCGAGAACTTTTTGAAAATTGAAATTTAGGTAAACTTCGAAAGTAGGTACCGCTAACTAAGTTCACAAAGTAAATACCTTATTTATTCTACTGTAATGAACTGTTTGTTCTTTATAATCGTCTAGTTCACTTGGAACAATAATAAATTCCGACAGCTGAAATAAATAATTAACAATTCCGGCTTGTTTCGTACGATTTAACGTCAGAAACGTTTTAGTAGATACTTAAATTACATTATTCAGTGTGTACCTATTAATTATTCTCCATCAAATTTTTATTTACTATACTTAAACAATCGATTCTACAATTCTCTTAATTAATTAATCGATCGTGAAAAGCTATTAAAAGTCGTTAAGACGTTAAGGTCGTAAATAAACAAGATACAGTAGGCCCCTCCGTATCCGCGGTTCGAGAAAGTGCAGCTCCAGCCCTAAGGCAGATTTAACCCCTTAAGCGGTTCGATACATCGTATGCAGTGGCTCTCATAGCGGCCACGTATTTTCGTTGCTAGCGAATATGATATTCGTCATATCCATCAGATGAAATTAAATTATTTGTTTTGCACGTCATATCCATTTTATTAATTTTTTTATGAACTCGTTTTACATTCTGCACAACAGTGTTTGACATTTTTTGAAAAAAAATGAAACAATCTTTATTATTTTAGTTTATATTTATAACAGCTCATAAAAGCTGAAATAAAGGTTACAAAGAGGAAGGAATTATGTTTATATTTTGTGGGAAATATTATATTTATTCATAATGATACAGATTAGATAACATAAAATTTATTCTTTGCTATAATAAATTTGAAAATATGGCATCGGACATAATCCCGTTTTGCACTTCTCCCACACAGTTATGTTTTCTGCATCGTAAATAGCACGGCGCCTAAACAAGTTGAAACTTGCAATGCCCATATCGCTTCTGAATTACTAGGAACGATTACGCGTTTATATTCGACATAACCATTAAGAATATCAAGTAAATTCATGATGCGAGTATATCCGTCATAAGCGCTACGCAATACAAGAAACCATGACGAATATATACGACATAACCACTTACGAACACGGGGCACGTTCTTTCAATTTCGTTATATAAGTCATCTATGTGCAAAAATCGGAAGCTCGCAAGTGGTTCGCCACGATTCACGGTTTTTGTTATCCGCGGGAGATGGCGGAATCAAACCATCGCGGATACGGGGAGGCGCCTAATTTTACGCGTGCACCCTTTCGCGTTATTTCGAGTCGATTAAGATTTACGTTTGTAGTGGAAAATAAATATATCCAATTTTGAAATGTTGCAAATCATCCGCACATAATAATCGATCCACGTGCGCTCTATTTACTTGAATTTTTGTTTTAAAATTCAAGTTGCAAATTCTAGATGAAGCCGCAGTTGTTTCGTAACATTGTTGTGTTGATTAGATATTGTTATATCGAAACTTCTGCGCTGCAAAAGCCGGTGGCAGCTCTAGTTAAGTGTAACGCGAGACGAGAATTTTAGTTTCGTCTCGGAAAATTTCAAACAATGCCCGTCGCGTCTCGTCGAAGGGCGCTTTCTAAAATTTTCCGGTTAAGCTCTCTACGTGTAGGAAGAGAGACATGCACATAACAACTCAAATTGAGGGTCTCCATTCACGGCCTGAAGTGTTTCAGGATGCGTTCCGTTTGATGTCGTATAATCATGGCAGATGTGGCAGTTTAAATGGGGTTTCGGCAAAAGAATCGCCCACAATCTTGCAAGCGTGAGTAATTTAAAAAAGAACCGAAGAAATAAAAAACAAATTCGCCAAGTAAAATTACATATACGTACGTAACCAAGACATTGCGTGCATTTTGATGACGGACGTTACACCTTGCGATTATGTAGATAAATCGAAGAATTAGTAGAATTATATGAATATTGTTAGTACGGACTGCTGTTGGGCAAAACTCTGCTTATGTCACTTTTATCATATAAATATGCCTCTTTTATTTAATATCTTTATGGACAGCGTGCGAAGTAAGCTTGGAGTCAAATAAAAAGAAAAATAAAACTTACTATAAAATATTGGCTTATATGGGGTGCTCCCAAGTTAATAATTAACTCGTGTAGCCCAATGAAATTCAATTTTAACCATGAAATAAATAATGTAAAGCCGAAATTTTCCATAATTTTTAATAATGACCTTCCCGAACAAAGTATCGATTTACTCCGTTTCTCTTATATGTGCTTCCTTGTTTTTATGACGTCACATCATGGCGTCTTTAGGTGTACATTAAAACTCGCATATCTCCGAAACTATTAATACGATTTTAATATTCTTATGTTCGTTAGAAAGACGACGACAAGTTCTACAACTTTTACGATAACAATTGTTGCTTAAAAATTAGTCGTTTTAAAAATATAATAGACTTTATAGTAATATATGCATTATTACGTACGTATTGCCATGATACGGCAGACCAACAATAAAAATAAAAAGAGATCAAGGGGACAGTTGAAATGAGAGTTTTCGAGATGGTAATTTAATGAGAAATGTCAAAAATAATAAAAAGTTAAGGGAGAATTGTAAGTGAGAAATTAAGAGGGAATAAAAGGGTAAAAGAAAAGTGGCAGAGCGTGGATATGGAAGTGAAGGTTGGAAGTATTGAAAGAAAAGAACAATAAAAATGGCGAGAACTATTGAATAAGTATAAATAAAGCAAGACTGTTAATGTGTAGGAGGAACTGGAATTAGAATTAGTATAAAATTGTTAGAATAGATAGTTTTAAAATAAATAATTTATAACGTATAATTAGTTAAAATATATATATATATATAAGGTTTATTATCAATAATTATTAGAATCAGGGTTGAATAATAACAAATCTAAGTTTCTCCTGTAAAAAGAGTAATTTAATTTACTGTAAAGATAACTATTATACAAATATTTACATCTTATCTTATTAAACTTACCTGTAAAAAGAGAAACGACATTAGATGTCAATTATTCACTATGTCAATTATCTCCAATTACAAATTTTAACAAATTAATCTATAATAACTGTCATTAACGTGTGACTGCTCAGTCATCATAATCTCTCTAATTAATTTGTATCATTAGTAATCTACCTTACCCACGCTACGCAAGTGCGCGGAATAATTCAAGAAGTACAATGTACTTTACATATATATAAAGATAGAAAATTAAAATAAGTTTTATATAATGGGGACTTGAATAAGTTCTCGCTGGTTTTTCGTAAAAATAAATGCTTTATTTAAAAAAAAAAAAATAGTAAAGAATACGTCATTGAAAGTATTGTCCATCGCTAGCCACTACTTTCTCCGATCTTTCTGGCAGCACACGAATACCATGTCGAAAGAACGACTCATCTTTTGAGGTTATCCGCGAATCGACCCATTTTTCGGCATCTTCATAAGAATGGAAGTGCTGCTCGGCCAGGCCACGAGTCATCGATCGGAACAAGTGGTAATCGGAAGGAGCAATGTTCGGTGAATACGGCCGGTGGGGTAGGACCTCCCATTTGAGGGTTTCCAAGTGGGTTTTGACCGGTTTTGCAATATGTGGCCGAGCGTTGTCATGCTGCAAAATTACTTTGTCGTGTCTCTCCTGGTATTGCGGCCGTTTTTTCTTCAATGCTCGGCTCAAACGCATCAATTGTAGTCGATAGCGATCTCCCATAATGGTTTCGTTTGGTTTCAGGAGCTCAGAATATACTACACCCAGCTGATCCCACCAAATACAGAGCATGAGCTTGGAACGTCGATGTTGATGCATGGCCGGGCTTACCCCACGGTTTTCTACGCTTCGGGTTATCGTAGTGTATCCACTTTTCATCGCCAGTCACGATACGATGCAAAAAACATTTCCTTTTTTGCCGTTGAAGCAGCTGTTCACACGTGAAAAAAACGCCGTTCGACGTCTCTCGGTTTCAATTCGTACGGCACCCAATTTCCTTGCTTTTGAATCATTCCTAATGCTTTTAAACGTTTGGCAACTGTTGTGTGATCAACTACAGATGATTCTACAAGTTCATTTTGCGTCTGACATGGGTCTTCATCGAGTAATGCTTCCAATTCTTCGTTTTCAAACTTTTCGGCGCGCCAGAGCGTTCTTTATCTTCAACATCAAAATCATTATGTTTAAAACGTCTAAACCAATCTATGCATGTTGTTGCCGACAGAGCGTGGTCGCCGTAAGTCTCCACAAGAATTCTATGTGCTTCAGCTGCAGATTTAAAAAAAAGAAGTAATGCAGTAGTATTCCCCGCAAATACTTTTTTTTTGTGGCACGAAATTCGACATGTTTAACGCTATGAAAAAATATATTGTTTACGCTTCGGCGGAATAACATATGCTGCCATTTCGAGCCTAACGGTGGAGCTTCACGACGAAGTAGGCTGTAGTATTGCCCGATGCAAAAAGACTAAGATAACACCATCTGCCCGGAAACAGCGAGAACTTATTCAAGTCCCTTATAATTAATTTATAACTTAGAATTAAAAAGTACAAAGTGGGGATGGGCTATAGCAGTGTATATAGCTTATTCAAACCTATATGATGTTATCGCCATCAATACAAGGTTACTAGATGATGACGTTTCACACAGTGCTGTCACCTCGTACCTCGTATTTTGACAGTTCTAATAAATCGTTGTCTTTCTTTATACCATCTAATATAGAATATGTCATTTTCCAAACTTTAAACCGAATTACAAATAAACAATCTAGTAACTTTTTGTTGATGACGTGAACATCATACCCACCTATTTTCAAATAGTTGTTATTTTACACGAGTATTTTATTGTACGATAAGTTTCGACAGTTTGAATAACGTTTTAAACGTTTAAAACAAAGTTTTAAAATGAGTAGTTGTTCAGCATGTTATGCAAAAATTTAATTTCAATTTATTAAAGCGACAGGTAGAAGGGTTTAATTTTAACTTTTCGTTTCTGATTACGTCTAATATGTGCACAGATACGTGCTTCTTACGTGGGTAGGGTTCATAATTTTAAACTTACTATACATAGTTGGCTCTCTGTTTTAACGATTATTAGCGCAGCTTTAGCGCGACAAACTTCACGCGCGCCAAATTTTCGTGATACTTTTCGGTAATTTGTACACAATATTTTTTCCACGAATAAGGTGGGGAGAGATTTGTCATTTACCCATTTTTCTTCTATTTTGGAATAATTTGTGAAACGACCGTTGGGCTTTATTATTTTTTACACGCCACGTAGATATTACGTTTATTATCGGGTTCGCGCCAACGATCGCCGTCATTATTTCTCGTGATTGGGTAAATTTTTTTAACGTTAACATTTTGAATTTTAGGCGAAACGACATACCTACTTACATATTGTATAAATTTGAGGCGAGAGTCTAGAGTATCTAATATCCTTTGCAGGGAAATGAGGGTTGTAAAGGGAAGTATTAGGGTTTGGAACATGTTAACTATATAAAGCTGTCTTTGGTTTCTTAATACATTTAATTAGCTGAACTAACAAAAGGATAAAGGGAAGAAATTTGTAGGCAATTAATATGTTCTAAAACGTTTGGATTTTATTAGATTTTGATGCCTCGAATTTAAACGACATAATACATTTTCGTGTTTACGGATATTTTGCCTATCGAAAATATTTACTAAGCCGCGATCATTTTTGTATAATAGTCGGTCATTAACACCGAGTGTTTGTTTGGTAAAAGAAACAGTGACAATTTATAAAACAAAGTTTTCGTCGCAAAAAGCCGATATTTCCACACAAAGCATACCATAGCCACTTGGCCGTAAAACGAGTACAAAAGAATGAACAGAAAATGTAATAATTCTGTTGACAAAGCAGACGCAATCATGGCCGTATAACACAAGGGACGGCTGCGCAAGCTATGGAATACCATCATATCATAATCATATCGACCACAATTTTACCCCGATCCTTATCTCGCACTTTTCTTAAATTGGACTAGCGAATCGTAAATCTTAGGTTGAATTTATTAAAGTAGGTATTTTTTTTTAAAAAACGCGGTAGGTACCCCCGAAACGTTCGACTCCTCTTGTTAAAATAATTTGTATTTTGATGTCGTCGAATGTTGTGTTTGGTAATATTTTTTTTTTTCGGGGGACTACGGCTCCCTTAGGAAACATTTTAACACATAACCTCTAGCAAACTTTTCTCTTAAAATTATTTCCGATGTTGGTGGTGAAATTTATAGACGATCGTAATAATATATGTCGACTTAAATAACCGTTAGCTTAAATAATAAAATTTTCGACTTTTTTTAGAGCGCTCAAAAGTGTACAATTTAACGCTTATTGAAAAAAAAAATAGTAAACTATTTTGTTCAGGCACGAAGTTGTTAGTTTAAGAATTTTAGAAAGACTCTGTCGTATTCATCGTGCGAAGCCAACGTAATACTAGTCATACATAAATAGGTGTGTAAGCTTTTATGTTGCTTTCATATGCGTTACGGTGTCTTCGCTTAAAGTGTCTTCTAGATATACGGGTAGCTGTTATTATCACTCGACCTTATTGTTAATAAAATACTTAAGTAATCCTTATACTCTTAGTTTAAGCTATTCATATAAGAGGGAAAAGGATACAATATAAATCATTTATCATGTACGAACTCACGGTTACGCAATTAACTATCGCGCTAGGTCATCTTGTTTTAATATCAGTTTGAAAAATTAATTTAGCTTTAATTTCGATGGTTAAGGATTAAAATTAAATAGAGAAAATCGACAATTACAGTGTTAAAATTTTTTAACTGACCATCAGTTTGTACCTATCAATATTTTACTTAGAGTAAAACCAGGTTAGATGGCCCCGTTTTTTTTTTTAAATTGCAGATAACACACGTTAATAATGTAATTTTCCGACGACCTCTATGAAAAGAGTCGAAATAAGTCGACCGTGCGCAAAGAAACTCGTTAGCCAACCGAAAACGTTTCGGCCCGTGTGCAATCATTGCACACGCTGCACAGCCAATCGAAAGCCTTCCGGCCCGCAGTGCAATGCCTTTACGCGCAAACAGTTTCATTACTAATAATATTGTAAATGACGGTCGCTTTTAAAGTGTCAAAAATCAAAATTTTGTAAAATGAAAATACTTGTGTACGTCGAAAAAGTGTAGTGTGTAACACGTGCCGAAAGGACTCGCTAAGTCGCTCAACTTCAAAAAAATACGCCTTTCGGCACTAGTTATACAATATACTTATCTAATTTACAAGTGGTGGGAATTTTCGTTTTCGTTGAGATAGAGCGGCGACTGCTCTTCGATCCTGTACGTTAAAAATGTTTTTATATAGACTGTTGCTGTTTTTAATTGGCTTTCTTCCGCGACATTAATTAAAAAACATCACGTGTAAGTAACATCAAAATTCTATTTTTTTGTGAATCGTTAAACGCCAAAATAACTAAAGTACCGTTTACACGGGGTGAAGCGCACCACGTGTGGTGAAGTGCTCTTTTTTATTTACATATTGCTACGATACGGGATACCGGAAAAATTAAAAATTAAGAGAGATCAAGGAAACGGTGGAATTTTAATAAGAAATGTCAGAAAATTGAAAATGTTAAGAAAAGTTAAAAAAATGTTATGTATAAATATAAAAAGTGTAATAATAAAAAAGTAAAAGAAGAAGGAAAAGATATCATCAAACAGGAGAAAAATTTGGAAGAGTCCGTGACGATGGAGCCAGAAGAATATCAGCGAGAATTCGTGAGAGCCGGCGAAGAATTAAAAAGCAGTGAAACGGATGGAATGGGGGAATGTTGGTGTGAAGCAAAAAGGACAAGGAAAAGAGAAGGACAATAAGAGGGTGAGAATTACTGTGTAAGGGTAAAGACTGATTAAATAGAGAACTGAAAGAGGAAAAGAAAAGTTGTACGGGTAGTTAATTGTAGGGTTAGATTAAGGTAAGGTTAAGAACGTTATAAATGGTATAATTAGTTAAAATAAATATATATATAGAATATAATTAAAATAATAATCATAAATATTAAAAGCACAACGTGGTACTATAGCAAATAAAATTGGCGCCCAACGTGGGGCCGTAGCAATATGTATATGACAGTTACATCTGGTATATGTTTCTAAAACTGCTGCAAACGTGGAAATTTGATCTACAATAATATAGGGACTCTATTTGATAAAACTGTAGGAATTTAATCATAATATAATTGTTAATAATAAAGTGTATTACGTTTATAAATTTACGTATATAAATGCTTATCATTTCTTCATTTATTTATTATATTTGTAATCTTCAAGGTTCACTATTTATTTATTTCGATCGGTTCACCTTCATACAAGTTTCATCAACTCATTCTAAGACTATTACAATGTATTTTTTACTTGCGGCCCGCTTCATCACAAACACTGGATAGAGTGGTTCACTTATAAATAAATTACAAACTTACATCATAAGTGCATAAGTTAATCTTATTATTATTTGAAGTGACATAACAAGACGAAAAGTAGTAAAAAGTGGACCACTTTGCCCCATTTGACACGGTATCTACCACACCAGGCGGCACACTGCCGTCATAATGTCATCAATTATTGGTAATTATTCGTCGGCGACGTCGTGAACCCAATAAGTGACGTATGCACGACGAACATTTGACGTCATTACAGAACGTCGTTGCGACGTCTTTGTTTGGTCATTCCAAAGTCCTGAATCCTTATTGGAAAAGTGAAGATAAAGACGTTTTAAAGCGTTAATTTAAAGCGTAAAATATTTATAATTTTTTCTAACATGTTTATGTTTTAATCCAAAATTTTAACTAAAAAATATATAAATCTATTTTGGAATTATGCACTAACGCGTCTATGCGATTAATAGTAATGGTTCTATACGTTATTAATACAGTAGTATACAACTAAACAAGTTAGTAAAATCACATCCAGTTATTTATTCTAATTGTGTACGTCGATGGCTAGCACTAGTTCCTTTAAAGTGTCACGCCACTGTGTATACTGATCACGCTTTAGTTTACTACCAGCGGTTTTGTTAGGTTAGTGGTTTTACTTTGCAGTAACTTCTACGTTGTAAATTTTGATATAATTTCTTAACGGTAAGAGAAGAATTAATCAGCCTATCGCCACCTAAAGTTAAAACGAATAATTTTAAATAATTAAAAAAACTGGAAGAAATATTTTTTACAATAATTTTATAAATCACGGCTTAACAAGAAACAGACAAATTGTACTTATTTCTATAGGTTTTAACCTTTAGGTGATTAGGTTGTCTTTGCGGCGCGAGTGACCCCCATTTCATTATTAATTTATTTAGATATCTTTTGTTGGTGTGCAATTTTACATTGTGCGACTCTTACAACCAGCAAGCTTTTATCTAAAATAGTTTTTTTTTATTGTGCTTAGTTTGGGCTCTATAAAGGGATCCCAGAACTCGTGGACACACTGTATGTCTTATATTATATTTACCGCTTTTATCTTAAATATACTATTGTATTACTCGTATATAATAATAATATCGATATTTGGTTATTTAGTAGGTAAATCCAAATAATTTTGTGTTCATTCTTCGATATATTAACGTACTTTGTTTAATTTCTTAGATTTAGGTTCTTTGTTTGTACCTTCATTTTTCTAATAAAATAATAATTATACTGAATGTATTTGTATTTTTTTCATCTTTAGATGCGTCATTAATGTTTTAGGATTACGTCAATAGGACGTCAAATCGACGTCCCATTTAAGGAAATTAGAAGTCAATTAGACGTTTCAAATAACGTACTAGATTGGTCATAATTTAACGTCGTTGGGCTGTGACATTAATCCGTCATATTGACGTCATACATACGTCATTTACGACGTCCTCATAGGTCCTCAGATGTTCAATAGTTGACGACATTAAAACGTCAGTGTGCCGCCTGGGTACCTAAACATCTATCGTATCAGTAGCATAAATAGATAAAACAATTTAAAGTGTCCCGTCTTTTTGTGAAGACCCTGTAGATATTTATTTTTTACACTTTTAAACAGGTTACGTAGGCCGTACTAAAAATTTATATTATTGTTGTGTATTTACGCACACAAGACTGGTCATCGAGCCTTTCGTTTGACGTATGTCGTTGTTTCATAAACAGCTTTAACTTATTAACCACGTTTAAGTATAGATATTATGGCAGAAATTTCAAATCGGTACCCCACCCTCGTTGAGTTATTTAACGGTTCATTAAGTACTCGAAGTTCCGATAAACAAATATTCGATCGATTTTTATGAATATGGCATCGAAATAATTTACTCTCGGCAAGCACACGCCGCTAAAATCAAGGGAAACTCAAAAAACAAATGTTTGCTTATCGTGTGTTAATTACTAACATAGAGGTAACGCTTCTCTTATAGCTTGCGCGTACGATCTTTTGTTGCACGTTCGTGGTCGCGCGATCAAGTATTACTCGCCTGCTTTTTTTTTCGAATTGAACTTTACGGCCGATCTTACAATAATTTGTTTTTCGACTAATCGAAGTTAACTACTTAGGTTAATTTGGTTTGGCTTTTTAATGCGCGCAAGTTATGCGACGCCGGTGCGACAGTAACAATTTCTTGAAATAAACGCGCCTCGTTATGCGAATGCCGAAGCGTAATGAGGAAGAGACTGGAAAACGTAGCGTCCCTTATTTTGATAACAGTGCCGCGCCAACGAACACAAAAGTACAAAAGCTCCTTAAACTTGAGCAATACATTCTCGAACAGGCCAGGCGTATGACGTATTTATACCGAATGTTTTATTCAGGTTCATTTAGCGAAGAATTGCCTAAAATACAAACATCTGGGATGTTTTGGGAGCGATTTTCCATTTTCGTAAACCTTTTGTGTGCATGACGCCTTTGCAATTTTGTTTATATTCGGCTCTAAAACGTTTCAAACGAAACAAAACATTTGATGAGGGGAATTATTTTTGGCATTTGATATGCTGTCGGGCATAAGCACTTGATTTTAAGCGGTCGTTTTTAAGTTTTCCTTTCGGTAAAACGGCCGTGGTGCGCGCGTTCTCGTTGATTAATTGGTCGGAAAATTTTCGATTTTTTTATAGTCGGCGTTTCGAGCATAAGAAGTAGCCGAAAGAAAAACAACGGTCGACGTTTTTGAACATCGTTTTCCGCACGGCACGGCGGCGCCGACGTGTTGCTTTGTAAATCGCATCAATCACTCGAGAGCATTCGCTGATGCGGTGATTGTCAGTTTTTAATTCGTTATTAGCTTGTGTTTGACTTTACTTTTCGTTATGTTTGACGAATTACGGAAGCCATTTAGTGTTATCGTTGTCGTGCCGATGCGAAATGCGTACGACGAAGAACGGTAATATAGCTAATTTTGTAGATATTGATGAGCACAGGCCGTTTATACAAGGGCTTTCTGTGTACTTTGTAAACTATCGATAAACTTTTGTTTCCATCAATGTTGTATAGCGCAATTGGTTTTCATAAATTTGACAACGATCGATAAATTAGTTGTCAAATCACGATACGATTTTTGCAAGGGTCGAAGTAGACATTACCTGAAATTTTCAATAAACTTGGTTTTCCATAGATTCTCCATAGATTGGTTTTCCACACGAAAAATCTGTTTAAGGTCGTAGGTCAGAACATACCTATCTATACGTTTCGTATTTCCGGTTGCATTTGAAAACGACCGAATCGATTTGACTCGAAGTTTTTTAATAGTCCTAAGTTACGTCTAAAAGTTAATTTTTGTGCCTAATTCTCCTTAAAATTTTAATTTTGTTTTCAAATTAATTTTTAGAAAAACAAATAGTTGGAAATGTAACGTTTAGTTTTTTTAGAAGAATATTGTACAAGGAAAACAAGATAAAAATGATCGTCAGCGGGAGC
The DNA here is from genome assembly GCA_036326145.1 of Rhagophthalmus giganteus. NCBI lineage: Eukaryota > Metazoa > Arthropoda > Insecta > Coleoptera > Rhagophthalmidae > Rhagophthalmus > Rhagophthalmus giganteus. Next base: position 1,877,693 of record JARFJA010000099.1, on the reverse strand, counting down.
TTTTTAATTTAAAGCAACGTTCTACGTGTAGCAGCTACCCATAACGCATTGTTTACGTATCACGTTTTTTATTGTCTCATTGAAAAAGTATTCGCATCTACGACAAAATTTGGTAACGCTGTTCTACCTAATAACAAATGCGGCGATACAATATGCATTTATAAAAAATATCATTAAATAATTAAAATTTTTGGTCGCACGTTGGCAGCTTTTAGAAAATTTAAAATGATTTTTAATGAACGTATAAATAAAAAAATATGATAATAAGCGACACACGTCGCAGTACGTTGTACGCAGTAATTCTTAAAAGTTCAATAATTTATTATTATGTAATAATAATAATAATAATAATCATGTTGTAAATGTAAGTAACTGTATATAAACCGTACGACTAGTTTTTTAGTCATTATTTACACTTTGTTTTACGTACCTAACCTATGCAGCGATCTTTTAGGGAATTCGTGCTCACTCTCCTCCGCTCTTTAGAATTGAAAAGTGTATTTTCTGTAATTATCTAAATCCTATCTAGAAATTTTAATTTTTTTAAATTTTACGTTAATTTGAAAAAAAAGTATGTCGTTATCGCAATGATTGGGTCTTAAAGACCCTAAGATAATTGGTGCCAACGGGTAAATTATTTCAAACATTTCAGTAGTTAAAATTAATTCTTTTTAAAAACAGGCGTTTCACAGGATATACAAATATGTAATGTGTATAAATCCGAAGCAGATTAAAAAAAAATAATAATAAGCAAGTAATTTCAAATTAAAGGTTGAATTTTGGGTCGAATCGACTCCAAGGTAATAGTAAGGTTAATTTAACGAATCCTCCTCCTCCTGAAATCCTGAAATTTGGATTGAAATGAGGATTTCAAGACTAGAACATAAAACAAATGAATATGTCAGACAAATAATGGAAGTAGAAAAGACCATTATAGAGGAGATAGAAGAAAAACAATTAAGATGGTACGGACATATCCAGAGGATGGACGAAAGTAGGCTGCCGAAACAAATACTCGAGTGGACACCACAAGGAAGAAGAAAAAGAGGAAGGCCAAGGAAAAACTGGAGTCAAGGGATCCAAAAATCCATGAGTGAAAGACACCTGAATGACGGAGAATGGAATGAGAGAGGACAATGGAAATTGGGAATCGCAAGGCGTAAAACGCTATAACGCGAAAATATATATAATTTAACGAATAATGGAATATTGTGGAATTTGGTTTGTTCCACGTTTCGTTGTAGCGCACGAAAACTTGTCCACCCCTTGATAACCCCTGATTTTCATATAGGGTTGCTTTGTTAAATTTTTTACTCAAAAACTCTAGGTTTCACGAGAAAAATTAAAGAACCAAAAAAAAGGTTCTAAATAAAATAAGCAAGTTTTTAAATGGGATTTTTTAAATTACAAAATTTCAACCTTCCAAGAATGTCTTAAAAATAGCACTTTTTTAATATAATACGCACATAACTGTATAAAAAAATCACTTGCATACGTAGGTACTATTTTATTTTATAATATATAGATATATAATTTAATTAATATTGATGGAAAAATGTCGAAAATTTTATTTTGACATAAATTAAGCACCAACGTAAGACCAAAAAAGTTAACCAATAACGGGATGAACTACAGTTGGCATTGTAGGTACGCGAGAAATTGAACCTTTTAATTATTTTCCAGTAACGGCATTAAATTTCGGTTTATTTATTGGTATATCGCCCCATCCCGCATTTAAAATAAACAATTTTCACTCACACTAAGTTTCGAAAGCATTTTAACACATTTAAGTAACGTCCTTTTGTCACATCGGCTGAAAAATAAAATATATTTTTTTCCCTCTTTTACAGTCCTCGTAAAGGTACGTGCTTTCCCCCCATAATTCGAAGAGCAACAAAATAAAAAAAAACGATAAAATTGGCCTGAAGATGTTAACGATTACACGATTAAATATTAAAATACGGCCTTACAGTCATAACGAGAGTTACTATTTGACGAACACGATACTATATTGCAACGGAACGATCAACATTTTGGGGGGACTAATTTAAAGAAATAAATATTCATAGAGATCCTACGTTAAAATCTCAAATAAATTTTCGTTTAAATGACGAATCGAATTTTATGTATTTAAAAGTTTTACACTACATATTTAAATGTGGGCGATAAAAATTAAATGCCTGCAATACAATCGTGGGCAGAAATGCGGCTTATCTCTTGAACACGTGCGCGATAACGCGAGTTTCGACGACGCAAATACGCTATTTATCTGGCTTCAAAACATTCTTTCGTAAGATAACATTTATTAGAAGGGATTTTTATGTATAAGAATTTTACCTTGGGAAGTGGTCTGGGCGTTTATTCTAAATTTCTTTACAGGTACGAAATGTGCATAATTAATTCGTTTCGTCAATACGAATCGGTGTTTCTCGGGGTACGGTCGCTGTCGGACGGTTTAATTCACTTTTAGGATTTTCATTATTTTTTTTTATTGTGTACGAAGTGGCCCCCCTGGAGTTATTTCAAAATTAATTTTATTCGTTTTTTCGTTTAAAACATTGTTTGGATTGTCGATTTGTGCGGAGAGGTCGGCCTTCTTCAGACAACAAAGTAAGTTCTTACGTATGTTTTATGTTAATTGTTAACCAATTTGAAAATCGCACCTATAATATGGCGGACTTAAATGTAATTTAAAAATTAAATTCGGGCATTTTGTTTATTTCTCATTACAATATGTATAGGGTTTTAGTCCTTTTTACGAATACACACGTATTTATTGTGAGTAAACGACCCTTAATTGTTGCATCGATAATTTTTTCTGTTTGCCGAAAATGTTTTTTGACTCGACTTTTTTTTTTGAATCGTAGTTTCTAGGTATGCTTTTGTGAAATGGGACGATTTTTAAATTTGAACGATCTAACCGAATGACTCGTCTGTAAAACCAAGTTTATAAAGTCTCAAGGATTTTCTTAATAAACCAAACCAAAGAATATTAGAATATAATGTAAATGCACATCGATCGGAAATTATGGATCGTCACAATTCAATATGGAACATTGCCAACACTTATTGTGTTTCGTATAAAAAAATACATAGTGTGTGGTGTTAAGTGATTTTTTTAAAATTCATTTATATGCATATTCCGCAACAATAAATTATTTCTCGTAATAATCAAAACGTCAACACTTGCATTTATTCAAAAAGCAGGTAATATAGTTTTCATATGTGCAATTTGGGCGGTACAGTTGACTTCCTTATTTATTTTAAATGCACTATGCAAATAACGGATCTTTTTATCAAAAAAAAATCATTTATAATGGTCGCTTTCAGGGAATTGTAGCGTCGAAACGCTGCAGCGCTGTAACGCTTTATCTTGCCTGAATAAACATTTTTGGTACTAGTTATTTTTCAGCTTTTAATTCTTAGGTTGGCAATTTTGTTTGTTTTTGGTAACCTATAAATAAGTTACACATGTGTTTATCTACAATATTTATATAACTTAATTTTGTAAAAAGTAAAAAGTAAAAAGAATTGTCACGTTATAAGCCATCTTTATTTTTTGCATAAACCAAAACATACACAAGCAACATAATTTGTTAGGTTAGAACGCATGGATGTGTCATTGCTTTATTTAATTATAAAGCGTTAAAGCGGAATATTTATATGCTTTAATGCTTTACTAAAGCACTGCAGCACTGCAAGTAAAGCAGACACCATTCAGAGCATCGCTTCGATAAAGCGCTACAGCGCTACCATTCCCTGAATGCGACCAATATCAATTAATTACTATCATTTTTTTATCGTATTATGTAAAAAAAGTAAGATTTTATCAATTTGTGGTTGTGCAATAACAATTATAAAAACTTCAACGCAACGTAAATTTTGAAAAACTGAGATGATGGTGGGCCATTTAAAAATTGAAGATCTTACAACATTTTGATTATTATTGACTCTGTTGTCTTAACGATTTTTTTTATGTCATTGCCATTCTATTATATATAAAATTTAGAACATTTCGATATAGTACATATTCATTAATTTGCATTGAAAAATGTGCTTCAGAAACGGAAAATAAGATATGCTCGATTTATGGTAACCACTAGGAAAGCTTTTGTAAAATTGATATGTACATAGGTATTTCTATTTTTACGTATTGTACTACGCACACATAATAATTCTGTAAGAATTTTCTCTCGTGTGTAGGTGGATATTGAATGTGGCATACTTAACATACACCTTTATGTACAGACGTACGCAAAATTAATGTCGCGAATCACGAGCGTCGAGCGAGCAAAACACGGACAAGCGAGACAAATTACAAATACGAAGTTGAACTTTAAATGTTCTGGTCGTTATTTTTTCGTTGCGTCGTGTGTGCCCGCGTAATGCTGCGCGATTAGCGACATTAATTCTGCACCCGACTGTACTTCTGTTATTGGTTAATTTTATCAAGGATTCCTGTCCACGTACCTACCTACTACGTTTTACTCGGGAATTTAATTTCTTTCGTACATTGTTTAGCTTGCGGCTTTGATTCAGTCCAAGAATTCGTTATAAATGGAAGTACCTCGGTATTTACGAAATGGTCTTTTGTTATATCGATCGATCAATCGGTCATAACGTCTTGCGCCGTTGTCCGATTCCTAGCCTCCATTCATTTCTATTATAACACTGACCTTCTGTGAGGTTTCTTTCGCTTATGGATTTCCGAATTCCTTGTAACCATGATTTTTTTGGCCTTCCTCTTCCTCGTCTTCCCACAGGTAACCGTTCCATTGCTTGTTTAGGTAGTCTGTTGTCGTCCATTCTACGAACATGGCCGTACCATATTAGTTGTTTTCTGGTAATGTCTGTTATTGTACCGTCTATCCTCATACGTCTCTTAATTTCTTCATTTCTGATTCTTTCTGTTCGTGAAATTCTCATGGCTCGTCTCTAATTGCATCCATTTCGGTCGCTTCCACTTTCTTTTTGTTTCTCTCGGTTAATCTCCACGTTTCACGTCCGTATAGCAGTGTGCTTTTAATCGTTGCCTCATAGATATTGAATTTGCTTTTCTTCGCGATATTTTTATTCCACAGGACCCCGTTCGGACAATCAATAATTTTCCTCGTTTGTACTACTCTCTTGTTAATTTCTTGATCGTCGGTTCCCACTCTGTTAAATGTTATTCCCAGGTATTTGTATACATTAAATGTAGCTATTATTTTATTATCGCTGATATTAAGATGTTCTCTTGTTATATAATTTTTATATAATTGTCCGATATTGGGCGTCAACATTTAAACCAAAAATTAAAACTTCCAACAACCCGCTTTTGATTATTTATAAAAAATTGATGTAAAAACGAAAATGATCATCGGAAGTGATTCTTAACGGCAAGACGTGCTAAAATTTCTCCAATTTATTCAAATGATCGTTAAAAACACACATTAAAATTTTAAAAAATTGAGAAGCAATTATTTAATTAAAATAAGTATTTATTAAGCAAAAGAGCACGTTGTGCCGTAGAGCGAATGTTACGTTACCCACTAGTTATCAATTTGCAAACTTTGATTACCCCAGTTTTGAGTTATGATTGCAGTAAAATTGTACTTTTTACACAATCATTAAGGTTTTTAAAGGTGTTATGGAAATGATAGATTTTTTTAAGTATTTTTCTGTGAATCGGAACATTGTAATCTATGGAAAACGTAATTTATTTCATAAAAACATCAATCTTTTTATTTGGACCGTACCACCTTAAAAGCGAAAAAGTACGGCTACAGAGTACGAGAGAAACTTTTTGTTTCCGAGCATGTTTGCTCCTGGCCTTTTCGTCGCTAATTCTTTCGCTTTTGCAGTTTTACTCTTATGCGTGACGTATTTTTAATAAGTATTATTAATCGATTTACGTTTCCCTTTAAAGTAAAGTTGAATCAATTTAAATTTTTTGTCGACGTACGTGAATTAATTACATTCCCAATGTCCTATAAGTATAGTTCCACAAATAAAACGCGTTCGTTTAATGTCATTTAATTTTACAAATCGGAAACGTATAAACTGTCTTTTTTTGTATTCGAACAGTAAGTTCGCGAAAAAGGGCGCTCGGAAGAAAAGGCTAATTCGAATTAAAACCGAAATACGACAATGAAAATGTCAGCCATGTTAAAAATGAGGCGATAAAACTAACGGTATATAAATTTCCAAGTTTTAAGCAGATAAAATTATGGAGGAGAGTACCTACCTACAAAACTTCCCCATTGTCGGACGTTGCTAACGATATTTTAAGTAGATGTAAATTATTGGGGATTATATTTTCCATAGTTCGCGTATCACAAAAATATCCCATTTTCTGGCTATTTATTTAGTAAAATACCGAAAGTAATTTATTTTCATTCATAATAATGGGCACGGCGATTAGAGAAACACAAGTAATAATTTTCTGTAGGACGCGATACAAAATATAGGGCAGTTTTATGCTCTGGAACGGCCAGACCACCTACACGTATTTTTCTTTTGCAGTTCTCCCCTACTCTTCTCCTTTCATTTGCATTTATATTGCCCGCGGCTCTTTATTTTTCTGTACGTGAAATAGAGAACCAGTGTGTTTTGTGTATTGTAAGAAAGCTCTTAGTTTGTGCTTATAAGAAAACGTTATTCCTCAGAGAAAACTTAAAAAATATGAAGTAAACGCCGGTTTTGTTTGACTTTTTTTAAAAATAAAACCGACATTTTAAATTTAACCGAACACAATTTGTCTTCCTTTCAAATTACCTAAGAACTGAATTAATACGGAATTATTGTATAAAAGGCAAAGAAAACTTAAAAGTGAATTATCTTTGATTGAGATTAATAACGACTCTTAATCATTGCTCGTATTACACGTAATTGTTGGAGGAATGGCTTTTGGTGACACTAAATCGATATAATTAAATGCGGGGAAAGTATAGAATTAAATTTATTAGAACATAAATCAACAACGAACAAGTTTGTATTGTTTTAGTGTAGTTAGTTGTTGATCTAATATATGATGAATAAAATTATACGTATCGATTAAAGTTTGTTTATAAATATAACGTCGAATTATCGACGAATCCAATAAAACCATATTCCCAAGCGGGTCGTAATGAACGGATAATAATTAAGGGGAATAAAATTGAATAAAATATCCAACATTGTAAAAGAGAATCAATTCTTTAAATTTAAATAAATCTTCTCCGTGTAAATACCCTAATTATTTCTGAAGCGACAATCACGACGAATTCTTTGTTCGCAAGGGCTCATCGCCGTTTTGAAAGGTAAACGAAAACGTGCTGGTCAAACGATCGATTCGAGAGTAATTGAATAAACGGAAAAAAAAATTTCCGTGGGGCTATTGCTAACATATCCTCGTAAATTAAAATTGCTCCTTATGTGCCGTCGATCGAAACGTCCGTTTGTTTCTAAATTTATGGGCAAACTTTTTAGATATTTAGATCGTTTCGATCATACATCATATATACATATATATCTATTAGATGAATTATTTTACTAGGTACGTTAGTTATTTATTTTTATCTTTATCTATATTAGAAATCGATGGGTTTCTACTAATTACCTACTAAAACGCTTTAACAAACATTTACTGCATAATATCTGAACTTATTTTGAATTTTGGATTAAGTACCTATCTATGCGTAGCGTTTCATTGGGAAACGGTACATACGTTAACCACGGATAGGGGTGGTTCGAAATATACCATACTTAATGGGTTTGACGCCCTTCATCGCCGAGATATTGGGTGCTTTAACGATTTTTACCATTTTTTCTTCAGACCATAACTAACAAACCGCTCTGTATATTTTGTTGAAATTTGCTACACATCGATTTCGGGTTCAGATTTATAAAAATCAATGAAATCTTGTGTCCTCAAAACAACACCTTGTATATCAAAATTTTCAAAATGCGTTTGCAGGCGTGCTTTTCGTTTTTGCGCAAACAATTTTTACTACTCGAATTGAAATTTCTGTGCATTTTGGAGAGTCGAAATGGAATAAGATGGATGTTTTTCATTAAATTTTGTAAATGATTGTTAATCCGGACCTGGATTTTTTCTCGTTTGGACAGTTTAAAAAAATCAACGTGTGCCAAATTTCGATAAAGTACACGGAGTGGTTCGTTAGTTATGACCTAAGAATGAAATGCGGGCAAAATCGATAAAACACCCTGTATTTAAGTGATGAAGACCCCCGGTTGACCCCCTATTCATGGTTAACGTATGTCCGTTTCCTAATGAAACGCCCAAATGTTCACCTGCACATGTACTTATTATGTAATTTTCTTTTTAAATATTAGATAGGCAGGATAACCGAATTTTCAGTTCGATTTTTTAATATTTCTGATATAGCGATCTCGTCGCCTTCGTTATAACCAGATTTCAACTGTATTTTCTTATTTTATTGTTCTTTGCTACTCGGTGCGGTTTTTATCTTTCTGAATTAAAAAGAGAAACTATCAATAAATCGGTAGGTGTAGGTTTTAGGAACATCAACGGTTTAGCAATTATATTGTCTTTGATTTTTTTTTAAATTATAACCACAAAATTTTGATCTCGTAATATTCAGAAAATTTTGGTAATTGGTTTCGTAGATTATTTTTAAAAAATCGGATCATTAATTTTCGTAGTTTACTACCTGGCGGTACTAAATAAAACATTAAAATAGTAATGTCGAAATAATTATTTGTCTATTATTAGATAAATACAGCTTGAATAAATAAAGAATGATAAATATTTAAAATTATATCCATAAAATAATTTAAGTGTATAACGATAAGAAATATTTTAACTAAATAATCGACATATGTTGAAGTCGTAAGCGAGTTATCGTCAAAAGCAGACGGAGGGGAGGTCCGTGAAGTTAGCAGCACATGAACGGCACAAATATCGGGACCTGCTCCATTCGTTTGTGCTTCGATTGTGCCGATTTGTGCCGTAATCAGTTTTTCGGCAACACGGACCATTCCCGAATTATCGCGATTTGTAGATGTGCTGCTAACTTCACACTCGATTTTCGGCACAAATTTCGGGACCTGGTCCATTCGTTTGTGCTTCGTTTGTGCCGATTTGTGCCGTAATCAGTTTTTCGGCAACACGAACCGTTCCCGAGTTATCGCGATTTTTAGATGTACTGCAAACTTCGCACCTGATTGATCGCACAAATCTTGAGACCTGATCTAACCGTTAATGTTCGTTTTTGCTAGTTTATGTCATAAGTACCTAATTAGTTTTTCAGCAATATTAACCGTTTTTGAGTTGTAATCGCTTGTTTTATTTAAATATTTCATTTCTTTTGTCCATTTACCGCCACACATGTTGTTTACCGTAAATGGGCAAACATGAACTTGTATTAGGGTTATTTATTCGTAAATGGCGATAAAGCGTATATTAAAATTAAACTTGCGAGGTAACTATAAAGAGGTTATCGCATTAACCAATAAATTTTTATTATGTAATGTCAAATCAAAAAAACTACCTCATTTAAAATACTAAGAAACTTTACATAGACGTTACCGATGATAAAAGATCGACGTTGTTGATGATGATTAGACCAGCATATTTATTTAAGTTTTTGACCATAAAAGGGCACTAAAATAGACCAAATCGGCAGGTACAAGAGTTAAAGCTCAGATTTTCTCAACGTGTTGAAATAATAAATTCTTAACATTTGCAAAAATTGTATTCTCTAAAATAAGGGATAAAGCAGGTAACCACCAATTAAGCAATAAAACTGTTTTTCAAATGCAGTATACTATTTAGTAATACTTCATGCTTATTTAAAATCACGTTCCGTTTTGCCGTCAAAAGAACGAATATGTCCAATTGCTTTACTATTGCAATAAATAGATATTAGCATGCGATAAAAATCACCTTAAATATAAAGAAGTATTGAAGTAAGACCAACAATAAAAGTAGTTTTAATGCACCTGCCTACCCGATGGGAGCGAATTTTTTGCAATGGGTAACTGATGGCACCTATACGAACTTAATTCCTTCTTGCAAATACATCACGTTCCAAAATGAGCAATAAAAATATCAATGCTAAATAAGTTTTTAAAAGAATTTATTTTCAAATACTTAACATCTTTTTCCTGCCCACGGTCACATTTGTACCGTAACAAGTATCTACACATTTAATCCCTTTAAAATTCCCATAACTACTTCAGCAAAAATACAATAAGTTTAAAACAGATTTTCTCAACATTACGATGTTAAAATAATTAACCCATAAAGTTTGCAAAATCTGCATTTCTGGGAATATTTCTGATGTTTTCATCAATTGCTGTTAGTATTAATAAATAAATAGAACACATACTGTAAAACATAGATTCGGGAGTAAGTACCTATGGTAATATAATTTTTTTAATGAATGCAACAATATAGATAGAGGTGATTCATCGAAAACGAAACATGTTTCGGGCACGTGAATTATTATTATTTTTTAAACGCTCAAATACGTCAATTTAATAACATGTTAGTAGTCTAGTTTCGTTAACCTAACTGCGACTCCAAAGTGATAAATAAATTTTACTTATACAAAAGAATTGAAAAATTTAAGTAATTCCTGAATTTATTCAAGTTTCAGTTCAACAACAAATTAGAAGTGTAGGGAGGTGCGAACGTTAGATAAGCAATTTTACTTAAATGTTTTTGTAACACTTAATAAAATTCCAATAATAGGTAAGTCCTTATCCTACTTTATACTTCATACCTTCGGTGTTAATGGGGAAGGTAGCCGCTTTGACTATTAATACTTATAAATCATCATCAACAACGTCGATCTTTTATCATCGGTAACGTCTATGTAAAGTTTTTTAGTATTTTAAATGAGGTAGTTTTTTTGATTTGACATTACTAATAAAAATTTATTGGTTAATGCGATAACCTCTTTATAGTTACCTCGCAACTTTAATTTTAATATACGCTTTATCACCATTTACGAATAAATAACCCTAATACAAGTTCATGTTTGGCCATTTACGGTAAACAACATGTGGCGGTAAATGGACAAAAGAAATGAAATATTTAAATAAAACAAGCGATTACAACTCAAAAACGGTTAATATTGCTGAAAAACTAATTAGGTACTTATGACATAAACTAGCAAAAACGAACATTAACGGTTAGATCAGGTCTCAAGATTTGTGCGATCAATCAGGTGCGAAGTTTGCAGTACATCTAAAAATCGCGATAACTCGGGAACGGTTCGTGTTGCCGAAAAACTGATTACGGCACAAATCGGCACAAACGAAGCACAAACGAATGGACCAGGTCCCGAAATTTGTGCCGAAAATCGAGTGTGAAGTTAGCAGCACATCTACAAATCGCGATAATTCGGGAACGGTCCGTGTTGCCGAAAAACTGATTACGGCACAAATCGGCACAATCGAAGCACAAACGAATGGACCAGGTCCCGAAATTTGTGCCGTTCATGTGCTGCTAACTTCACGGACCTACGGAGGGGTAATGCATTTATCGCACTTTGTCCACTTTGCCTTGTCTGTCGGTTCATGCCAAGATTCTTTTGTTACATTTATTAGTAATGTTCGGGCGTACTTGCGGTATGTGTACCACCTCGTCGTCAGATTAAAAATTCAATACGGTTCTTGTGCGAATCATCGTCGATTTTTTTTTTTAATTTTGAACCCGGCGATGGTAATTTTAAGTGCTCGCCGAAGTTCGATCGAATTTTTAAAACCTCAAATAGTTTATTAGATAATACCGACGTGTTCGCGTGTGATAAATTTCGAACTTGAAACTGGGTCGTTTAAGGGCCTTATTATCGTGCAGCAATTGGCAGGGGCTGTTCGCACAATGGTGTGTATTCCGCAATCGTTTTTGATTGTCGAATTCTGCGTACGAATTAAAAATTTAACGCGGTGTCTTAACTTTTAATGTAGAACTCGGTATCGTTATCGTGGTAATTGTTGATCGAGTTTTTGAAACTTTTCATAACTATATAATGTACTATCGTTTGTGATACGTTTTGGAATTCGAGCTTTATCTTCCGCATGCTGGGCAGGCGCGGCAACAAGTCGAGACTTGGTGAGTTTGTAATGCTTATCTAATATTATATTTTACATCGAACGTAATTCTTATGCGTATTCTCTGCAAAATGCGATTTTAAGTTTATTTTAATTTATTTTGAATATGTATATAATATACATAGATACGTCTGTGTAATATATACGAGGTCTGACCAATAAGTAATGAGACTAAGTCCATAAATATACGCATATTATATATACATATATACATATTATATATACATATATACATATTATATACGTATTTCGTATATTTAAAAATTAAGGTACCCCTGATCCCCTTCAAAGTACTCCCCTCCCACAACTACACACTGGTTCCAACGTTTCTTCCAGCTTTCGTAATATTTCTGGAAGGCTTCGACTGGAATGTCCTGGAGTACCCTCGTCACGGCGGTCTGGATGTCAGTTATGGACTCAAAATGCGTTCCTTTCACGGCCATTTTTATTTGGGGGAACAAGAAGAAGTCACAGGGTGACATATCCGGCGAATAGGGCGCTTGCGGCAACACTGCGATGTTTTTAGAGGTCAAAAACTGCGACACACTGAAGGCACGATGGCATGGAGCATTGTCATAATGGAAGATCCACGTTTTGGCAATCTCTGGACGGACTCTAATGACTCGTTTTCGCAGCCGATCGAGTACTTTCAGGTAGAAATGTTGGTTGACGATCTCCCCAGGTGGTACAAACTCTTTGTGCACGATTCCTTTGCTGTCAAAGAAGCAAATCATCATCGTTTTCACTTTTGATTTTCTCATTCTCGCCTTCTTCGGTCTGGCTGCACCAGGAGACAGCCACCGTTGACTTTGCCGTTTTGTTTCGGGATCGTACTGAAAATACCAACTTTCATCACCAGTAATTGCACGATCGAGAAGAGTTGGATCAGCTTCAACCTGTTGCAGACACTCCTGTGAAATGGACATTCGCTTGTGTTTTTGCTCCGCCGAAAGGTTCTTCGGTACCATCTTTGCACACAGATTTTTCATGGACAAATCATCGGTTAAAATTTTTCTGACGGTTTCTCGTTTCAAATTAAGTTCATCAGCCAACATTCGAATAGTTAGTCGCCGATCTTGATGCACGAGAGTGCGCACACGATGAACATTGTTGTCAGTTCGAGCTTCGACCGGCCTCACACTTCGCGGTTCATCCCGGACACTCTCACGGCCATTTTTAAAATCTTTATGCCATCGAAACACCTGAGCACGACTCGGGGCTTCATTACCGAACACTTTGACCAGTTTACCGTACGTTTCCGTAACAGAATCGCCGAGTTTAACGCAAAATTTAATCGTGTACCGCTGTTCAATATTACGTCGTTCCATATTCGTGACGCGCCTTACAAACACGTTGTCGAAAACACAACACAGCTGGAGAACTAACGAACGTACGAAAGTCGCGAACACATGTATCGATAGAGGAGGGATGGGAGATTAACCGACCGAAGTTTCAGGTTCGCAGTGTTACCACAAGCGCGGCTAAAAAATCAGTCTCGTTACTTATTGGTCAGACCTCGTACGTTGTCTTTATGTCTCAACGAAAAGTTTCCGCTGTGTTTTTTGTTACCTGTGTAATTTAATGATGTCTTTTTTCTTGAAAACGTCGTTTTCGTTTGCGAGGGGGATGGCTCATTGTTAGAAATTTAAGCTAATCTCTGAGGGCAATCAACAGCAACCCCTCAAAAATATTAAATAATACTAAGGTTTAGGGCCGGTCTTTTCGTCTCTCAGTAAATTTACTTGACAAATTTTTACCATAGAAACAATTGTTTGAACAAACGTTTCTATAGTAAATATGTGTCAATTAAATTAAACGGAAGATGAAAAGATCGGCCCTAAGTGACATATTTAAATAATTAAATAAATGTACTTATTTTTATGTTTTACTAATTTATTTAAAAAACTGAAAAACCGTAAAATATAGCTTAAAATATTGCGACTTATTCTGAAAGTTACGTCGCAAAACGTTCGGGTAAAAATTTTGCCAAAAAAAAAAGTTTTTTGAGATTTCGCAAAAATGTTAAATCGCCGGAAACGTACTTAGTTCGTCATTTATTGGTTTGTTATTCCAGAAAAACTACTTTTCAAATAATTCCGGACCTGTTCTATGCGTATCAGGTAGTGTCATTTTATCGAGATTATAAAAAAAAATTAATCTTTTTAAACGTCGGCAGTTCGTTAATTATTGCTTCGTAATACCCGAATTACGAGTTTTCTAATCATTTTCGACTTGTTCTGGACGTTACGGCTCAAAAGCTTGCGGTCAAAATTTTGCCAGAAAAAAATCGTTGGACTATAATAAGGGATTTTTTCGAGATTTGGCGAAAATTTTTAATCGCCGGAAACGTGCTTAGATTGTCATTTCTCGTCTTGTTTTACTTGAAAAACTAGTTTTCAAGTAATTCCGGACCTGTTCTATGCGTATTAGGTAGCGTCATTTTATCGAGATTATGCAAAAGATATAATCTATTTAAACGCCGGCGTTTTGTCATTTATAACTTCGTTATACCAGAAATACGTGTTTTTTAATCGTTTTCGACTTATTCTGAACGTTGCGTCTCAAACCGTTCGGGTCAAAATTTTGCCAAAAAAAAACAGGATTTTTTCGAGATTTCGCAAAAATTTTAAATCGATTTAAAAACGTGTAGTTTGTCATTTTTTTGTTTGGTATATTCATTGCTTCCAGTGATTTACTTTTATTTACTTTTTTTACTTTTTTTTGGCTTTTATTTACTTTAAGTTTGAGAAATATTTACTTTTTTTAATGGGGTGTGTCGCTGGAAGCCTTGCATTTCCTGGACGTCCCGATAGTAAAAAATTTACACGTTTAAAACGAATCAAATTAATTAATTTTCAGTTGTGGAATGGAAGAAAGGCCAAAATAGTTTGTGTGTATTTACAAAATATCGAAACAGTATATTAATTAATTATAGATGGATCACAGCGCGCTTGCATTTTTCCCGTCTTCGATTAGAATTCGTGCTGCGTTAAATTTGAATAAATTCAATAAGGCGCACATACGTTAAAATTATTTTAGGCGCCTACGCGACCCCGCGCGTATTTACAGTAAAAAGCGCAAGAAGGAATCGTTGAACGTAAACTTTACTTTACATGTAATTCGGTACAAATCGACAAAATAAAATCTATAGATACCATCTCGGTGTTTTGCTTAAAATGAGGATTGATAGAATTTAGATATTTAAATGCCGTTTCGATTTTTTTTTACTGTAATAAAAAGCGGAGCGTTATTCTTTGTGTATCAAGGAGGAGTTTTCCTGTGGGAAATATCAGAACAAAAGTTTCGTTTACATAATGTTATTTCCAACGAACATCAATTTTCGAGGAAAATATAACACAAACAGTTTCAAAGATTTTATTATTTTACATGGGAGTTTTGGTTGGAGGTTATTATCTCTCTGTTTTGCACGTAATTATAACGGTAATTCTTTTTCTTTTAATACGAAGTTCGTATTTCGTGCGTGAGCCGGTTCGGGACTTTTAAAACAATCTTCTTATAATTATTTCTCATGAAAATTTGCCAAGAGAACCTAATTTTTTTATTTGAATTCTAGTTCGAGGCAGGGAGAAAATTAAAAAGGATAAAGAAAAAAAACGCAAATTAGATAAGTTTTATTATTCTTGCAGATTCTTTTGCTTTATGGTAGAGATTTCCTCATGTAAAAGAGCTTTAGAGTTACTTTTTATTTTCCATTTGTATGAGGAGTGGCTCTCCACGGGTTATGTTTGTGAAAGAGGTTACGTTTGTCTTGTTTTATTTTTGGAGTACTTAAGTTTTGCGTTATTGTTAACTTTTTTCAGAATATTTATGGTTGTCTACCGGTATTACGTAATTTGCGCTCGTATTTAAATTCTCATGTTTGATATTTGCGTTATTAATTGTTTGACGTGAACGCGCGAATTTCGACGTTGAATAAAAATTTTATTAGCGAATGTAATTTACATAAATTAATTTAGTCGAAAATACAACATCGTTTAATGTAAATAAGGAAATTGCGGAGTAGCATTACCATAATGTTATATTCGATTTATTAGCGAGCAATTTGACGAGAAACGAGAAGCCATCGGGATGGCTTTTAAAAAAATAAACAATCGCGCGGGAGTACATAAATTAACCTACAAATAAATGGGGAATTTGCATCCAATCTAAATCCAGCACTAGAAATTCAAATTGAAGACCATACACAGAAAACCTTTTAGGGGTAGTTGGATTGTCAGTTTCGGGGAGACCTATTGCAAGTTCATTAAGCGTAAATAAGTTTTTCCACGTTAAAAATTTACGTAATCAAGCTTTTCAAAGTTTAAATGGGGAAAATTAAGTTGCAAAAAATATATTAAGAAGGCAAAAGTTCGGCTGTGTCTACATAAAAAGTAATATTTCATTATTATGTTCTGCTTAGTTGCACACGAAATGCCAGAAACAACAAATTCACAAATTGCCGACGGGCGCGGCGGAACCGGTTGGGGGGGGGGACGTATTTTTCGTCGATTATAATCGACTTTACTTTGTAAATTTATGTCCATTAAAAATTCATGTTTTCGAGGAACTTTTTTTTTTTTAGTTGTCGAAAACAATTAATTAATTTTCCTTTTTCAATTCTTGAACATTTTATGAAAACGTATATTTCGTCGATATTTAAATGCCGCCAAGAATAGATATTTTAATCAGTTGTCGCGTCTACATTTTGCGCAATTTTAATAAGAGAACGTCTGCATTTGAAAGCAATCGGAACAAAATAATAGAATATAAGAATTTGTCTCGTCGTAATTGACAGATTACAAATAACCAGCAGCTGTTCGAAATCGAAATAGAATTAAACGCAAAACGTACGTTTTTCTTTCGTGTGTTTAAATCGACGTTGATTGCGGTTTTTTCGTCACGAATATTCTATAGAGTGAAGGGGACGTTACGAAATACCTACCACATTTTTTTGATAGGTATTTGTTGCTTGCTTGTCGCCTTGATTGGTTGATTACATCTTGCTGCAATAATAAAATAGTAACGATCCATGATCTGACTGATCGTCTACATGTGTACTATCGTGTGCGAGTCAATTCCCCAGTGACCGTTGAACATCCTCTTCCAGTTTCTCCCATCACAATTAATCCGACTTACTTTTAGTTTGAGGGTTTTACATAAAGCTAAATATCGATCCGCTTCGGGTCGGCCATAGGATCGGTAGGTAGGTTGCAGAGGGACGTATAAAATGTTTTTGCTGTAAATCAAATAATAATTGGAAATTAATGATTAAATAAAATTGAGTGTTTGGGAGTTGTGCACGTAAAGCCATGGAAATTGACCCGCACACAATAGTACCTACATACATACATACAAAGAGTTCGTTTAAATTCATTAAAAACGATTTAACTGTTTATGAATCTTCGTCAAAACCGGACGTTTTGATAAATATAATAGTAATTTACGTTTATAAGTCCGGGAAATGAGTTTTTACTGAACTGGTGGGAAGTTTCCGGACGAGGCGACGAAGGAGCCGAGTCTGGAATTTCGAAATGAATATCGCAGAACAACTCCACGTATGTACAACGTTTTATTTTATTACTGTTTTGTATTGTTGAATTATGTAAAATATTTGCATTGTTTGTTTTTTTTTTACTTAATTGCCTTTATAAAATTACGGTTGCAACCTATTTTGTTTTAATGGCATAACGCCGCCGCGTCGAACAAATTTTCTACCTAATACCATAATTTACGAATAATTTTCGTCTGTATTAAATTCACCCCTGTAAACATTGATATACAATAGTCTGAAATAAAAATATGTAGGTAAAATATATCGAAAACGACTTGAAAATCGTTCATAAATCGAATTTATTTATGAGTAATAATTATTTAAAAAGATAATATATTTGACTATGGAATCGGTGTTACCATCAAAAATTAAGATTCGGTAGTAGTGTTAATAATTATTAGAGTTCAGACTTATTATCAGCTTTTAAAAGAATTCAGCGTTCGATATTTGTAACAATCGATCATTGATCGAAATTTTTTTTGTAAAATTTACATTAGGTATTCGAAAATTCTACCTACATAAAATAGAAAAAAATAATCTAAAATTAAATTACGTAATTATTATTAAGTACGATATAACCACGCACGCTCGCGAGCCTCGAATAACCTTTGCATGATATCGACGGCGTTTTAGCAGAAGGACGTAACCCACAAGAACTACACATTTTATATTTGTGCTGACGCGTAACTACAAACAGGTAATACGTTTCAACGAAATATCTACAAATCGATTTTTCTAGTGGAAAAAATCGGAATATTGGTACCAGATTTTAACAGATTATGTGTTTGCCTTAGATGCATAAAATAGTCGGAATAACTAATTTTCGCAAGTAGGGCGGGTTACGTCCTTCTGCCAAAATGCCGTCGATATTATGCAGGCACATATACCTACTCCGCCTAATTTAATTTACGTAAGGTTCTTATTGTTGACATGTTCGAGTAATTGTAAGTCGGTATTATTTAATTATCGCAAAACGTCAAGAAATATTCAAATATTTTCGTTCGAAATTAAAATCCCGTTTACTCTTTCGCGAGAGCCTCAATTACTCAAAATTCGCTTTACTTTTTAATCGAGCAAAGCGTTCCAGTTTTATATTTCCGTTTAAGTAGATAAATGTTTTTATTTAATGACCCGCTTTACTAAATTTAACGATTTACTACAAAAAAACACACCGATTTACTCTAACGGCCTTTTCTTCTTCCTTTTTTTTTTAATAAATAACTTAATGTTGCCGCCTTCTTTGCCCTACAAGAAGTTTTAAAACTACAAACTAAGTACATAAATTACATCAGAAAGTTTTTGAAGGAAAAAAAATTAATTATCTTCCCGGTGGCTGCTTGATGTTTGGAGCGAACTCGTGCGAAACTTTCCGAACTTCGATTTTAATGGAGCGTTTCTTGATTTGTGAAAAAAATTATTTGTCGAATCCAACTTCGAGATATCGAAACTTCAAAATCGCTACGTTTATGACTCGAACGGCATAAAATTGGGTCGTGAAAATAATATTTACCTTCCACTGCTATTCCGTGTTAAACTTTTATGGTATCGTCAGCGAGTTAGTTGTTTGCGATAGATATTTTTATATCGTGTTAGTTGTAAAACCGTAATGAAATTTCGTGATTTTAAAGCGAGCTGTTGTTTTAGAAGGTCGTTAAGTGGGTAATAATGTGTGGGTGGCGTTTTGTTTTCCTGAAAGCGTACGATAGAACGATCCATCCTTGTTGTTGCTTAAATATTGTTACTTTTAAATCGATGTATTTGCTTAGATACAAAAAATTGGTTTAAAAATCGAACCGATACAGTTATAATTAGAATATTGCGCGTGGCTCCACGTTGTTGGCGCCAAATTGTAAGGCGCAACTCTCGCAAACAGTAGAAACTAATGAATACACATGCGACTGCTATACTTACTAATTTGTTTATAAAAGACGTTTTTCTGGTTAGACAATTGGAATAAAAATAACGTAGGTACCTACAAAAAAGTCGGGAAGCCCGAAGGCAAGTGGAAACGATAATAAAATTACCGGGAACGAATACGAGCAAAAAAAAGAAAAAAACGAAAAATGCATTCGCCGCGTAGGTATAGTCTAGATTTTCTATTTTATTTTTCCTCATTGCATTAGATATTTGTTCGTCTGTTCAGAAAATACGACGTTCACTGGATGGGTTTTTCCAAATACAATAATTTCGTCCGGGAACGTTTCCTCGTGTTTTCAATCAAAATAAAATATGCTTTAATTTCGTATTGCGTTCCAGAAGCCTTTTAAAATTGCGATGTGTTCAATGGGCGAAGGACCCCGTCGCGTCGGCGCGGCGTCGCTCCTTCTAATTTAAAATTTTTATTAAATCCTATTAAGTACATTCATTATCTTTAAAGCGTTCCCTTGACGCCGGATAATTTGAACCGGTAAACAATTCCGCCCTTGGTTAATTTGCATAAGGACCGTTGTTTATATAAGTATGTTCGCTGTCTCGCGCAACCAAACTATTAGGGTATGCACTACAAGGCTCGATGCCCGAGCATTATTGCGTACAATACATAACCCGTGTTTCCCCCATTCCTCCCTAAATTGTAAATTCCTAAGTTACGTTGATTAAAACGTTTTAAAATATAAAGAGGGTCACGGACAGATTTCGTTTAACATATTTGGCAACGCGATTTTTCAGGTTGGTTTGTTAAAATGTAAAACCGAAAGTCAATTTTGAATTGTGTTTTAATACATAAATTATTCATATTTAAAATTATACAATATGTATAATTTATTAGAAAGGTAGGAACCTTTTAATTTTATTAATTTCAATATATTGTAAATGCGAATTGTGTGTAGGTGTACCTACCGACGTTTTGCGATCTGCACCACTCAAAATTTTTAACACTAGTTTTTGAAGACTCGCCGGCGCCGCGCCGCCTCTATAACAAACCGACGACGATCATTTGCAGAAGAAAAGAAAACACACTCGGTTTATATCCTCGGGAACGTTCCACTTTATTTTGAGGTCCATGAATAATATCCTTGTTCTTGATTTATTGATCAGGCGACACCCAGAATCCATTTTATAGTAACACGCGATCGCTTACAACTCATGCAGAATGTACGATCGTCGTGACTTACGATCTAATATTTTTTAAGGGAACACGTTTTAATAACGCGGAGGATTGATATGGAATGGGTGCGATGGAAAATTAATAAGTGAACTTTTTGGCGGAGCGCGAGATGTACAATCAGATGCGATGAAAATGTCCCTAGTCCGAGTTGCGACAAGGAAACGTGGGACTTGGCTTAAACCAATCCAACGCTTGCCGGAATACTCACATGCCAATGCAATGAAACTTTTTCTTTTAAAATATTATTGTTCATTTACAAAATCTGCCCTCGAACGCACTTTGGCGTACCTGGTTGAATCTCATCTATTTACCTATGTATGTAGTTTTAAAATGATGCAGAACACCGCAGTAGCGCATATTTTTAATTTTCATTTTTTTCATTCAGATTTATTTCTTTTTAAATAACGTTTAATTTTACGTTTTTTACTTATTAGGGCATAGTCATTTAACTAAAGTATGCATGGGTATTTATACAATTTAAGGAATTATCCATTTTAGCGTGGGTAACATATCGGTTTTTGATTATTTTGAATGGGCCACTTTCCTTAATTTTGTAAAACCCGAATTTATTTAAGTATCGACAAGCACATTATATCTATTCGAATGCAGATCTTAGTATTTCTGAAATTTAAGAGTTTTACCGATGAGTAATTATATAAATAAGAAGGTTAGGCTCTATTTAGTGCATTTATTACTAAATTAATTAATTCAATTCAGTCGAATAATATTTTTTTGCACTAGAATGTAAATAATAAAATTAAATAGGTGAAGGTGCTATGCGTTTCATAAATACCTACATACAAAAATAAAAAATCGTAGGATAGAACTTGAAAATTATTTAAACGTTGTCTTCGACAAACATTTAGCGGCCTGCTAGTTATTTAACTAAGCCTGCGCGTTTAGTCAAAATTCTTGAAAATTGCGTTACATTTTTTTTTTTTTAATTGACTCCACTGCGATTATACAATCAGTCCAGGGGGGACTATAAGTACAACGTATAGTTAATCTTAGGCTTTAATCTAGAGACTTAAATCTAGTGACATGCAGAGTAGCACTCCAATGAGTGTCCCCTTATTTTCTATTCAATCATAGTGTTCATTGTTTATATAAAACGAGTAGGGAGGTCGCTGGGTTTAAATCTTTTCAGTCGCCTGTCGTCTTCATCTTCATTTACGAGTGAGACAGCAAGATCGTTTGGGTGGACGGAAATTCTATTTCTGTAGTTGATGCTGTGTCTTGTTATTTCTTCCTTGATGGTTGGTATCTTCGCGTTATTGCGTTACTTGTTGAACGAAATAATTTTAATTTTTAATTTAATTTTTTTAAACAATAAGAGGATTTAAAAATTGAAGAATTTAGTGAAAGATAGTTAAGCGGTGTAGGCACGTACATGATCTATTTTAGACGTACACGAAATGAAACAGAAGACAGGGACATTTTCATTGGATCTGATTGTACCTAATAGCAACCTTGTACGATTGTTACTGCACGTCGTTATTGGACCATCGTTACTTTTATCAGTAGCACTCTGTCATTTCTTGTTATGATAATAATGTGTAAGGTGTGCCAAGTAGGTACTGACGTGCAGCAGTAACAGTGTAAGGTCCCTATCGTTGTTTTAAAAGGGCTTACATTTTTGTATAGTTTATACAAACGTCCACGCTAATTACCTACATAAAAAATTCAGTGTTTATCATAAATAATTTGAGTGAAAAACTACGTCAGCACAGCACCTAAATAAATAAGTTTTCTTTGCAATTTCGATTTTGTAGCTAGGTACCTACTTGTAGAAATCGACATCGAACAGCAAATAGTTTTTGGTAGGTTTGTGTGTTGTAGTAAACCTGTTGAAAGTGGAAGTTTCAAAGATAGGCGCCTAATCGATTGGCATAAAGGTAGGAAGCTTACGTAAAAGCTTTGTGTTCCCACCGATTGTTAATTTAAAAATGTGATTAATACGTATTTTACCTATATATTTTTTCTAATATTTACACCTATTTTACCTTTATTACTAATTTTCACATATTTAATGAAATCGATTACCTACCTCGAGGTGTTTTATCCTGAGCTTTTTCGAGTCGAAGCCGGAGATTATGTAAATTTTGTTGAAGTTGGCGTCTTCCAAACGTATACCACACATGCCACGAAACATCAAGACATTTTGTTTTTTCAGGTATCTGTCGTTTTGTAAACCTCGCGCGAGAACGTGTGCTGTTTTGTTGAAAATTTCGATCGCTCGATATGAAAAACGACGCACTCCCATACACCGATTACGTGTAGTTATAGTTTAAACTTCCCCGGAACAATGGTAAAAGATAACAAAACCGTTATTTTGTGTAAGTGCGAGGATTTTCAAGAATCGCGGACTTACTTAAATATAAAAACGAGACGCGTCTTGAGAACCCCTCGATGTCATTTTTGCACCCAATTTACTCTCTAGTTAGATCATTTCAGTCTGCGGGTGTTATATTGTAATGTTGAGGGTTGACACAAAAACTGTGAAATGAACACGGCCCACAAGACTTTATTCGATCTCTTTACAATTCATTCGCGTCAGAAATTGTTGCTGCTACCTTATTAAACTTTAAGACATTACCGTTATTATAAAATGGTGTTGCGTCCATATTGCAAACAAATTTTTAGAACGTGTACGAAAGTTAAAAGATTTGTACAGCAACAATTGGAAATTTCTAGAGTACGATTCGCGATGAATCACTAATATGAAATCGCCTATAATTATTATACTATACAACCTTCAGCCTATACCATTGTAGGCATATTTAAAAGGAAATTAAGAGTCTTTCTTTACATTGCGTTAGACGTTTTGAAATTTTGAGGGCCTATTGTATAGTTCAATTCAAAGGACAAAACGAATTCTTTGATCTTGCGATCTCATTAAAAACATTTTTTTATTAGCGATTTCCCTAAAAGACGCTTTGAATATTCTCCGATCTCGACCACCATTAGATAATAAAAATATAGCTCGTTTGTTTTGGATGGTTATTTGTAAATTTTCATAGAAATTAAGATCGATACGCAAGTAATTCCGTTGGAATGGAATTACTTATTTATTAATCGACTATTTAATAATTGACTTAAAATACTTGGCCTACGAAACATTTTTTATTTTCTCCAGAGCTTTTAAATTGAAAACGTCTCCCTCGTGTCGTTTTCATAACTATCAACTTTAGACAACTTTCGTCCTCGAACTATCTTCTTCGTTAATTTTTTATTGCTTTTTAAATAAGTAATTTCTTTTAAAATTGTAAGTCTGGTCAACTGAGGGACTTTGGTTATTAATTTCTGGTCTTAAAATCTCTTATTAACAGTTTGTAGGTATTTTTAAACGTTATTAATAAAAATATCAAAATACCTAACGTAAGCAATTAATTATTTAAATTAAGCAAACGGATCAGTATATGTCATATGTCTAGGTACAATTTTTTGTACAAATTAGGTACATTTACCTAATTAAATGTGTTTTGTATACTTTCAAAAAATGATCAAGAAACGTTTAACTGTCTAATATTTTTAACGCCATTCAATTATGGATAAATACGAAAACGAGTTTTTTATAATAATTCGTTTAAGTTAAATGTAGATATCTGAAATTGTCGGGGCGGGTTAATTCTCAATCGAATAACCTTTCCTAATCGATGAAAAGGTTGGACGTTTCCGAATTATTATTATTATTTTTTTGGTTTTGGTTCACTTTTTCTTCGGGATTCTTAAATGACGAATGTATTTTTATCTGTGACGGCGACTAAAAGTCGACTACAAGAGGTTTGCGGGACACAAAAGTGAAGCAACAGTAGGCAGTGATTAGACGTGAAGAGGGCTTGTATTGAATTTTGTCGAATTTACGATAACTCAGAGAATTTCGTGCGTTATTACGGTATTTTAATTAAATTTCTTCGTAAGCACAATCGAATTCTAATAAAATGAAAATAATTAGACGTAGAAAAATCTTATATGCAAACAGATTTTACATATGCGATGGCGATTCGGGAGGAAAGGGGAAATAGATTAATGACGGGTGTTAAGGGAGCCAAAATAAGCTATATATATATATATATATATATATATATATATATATATATATGTTTCGGACCGATTTTCTTCCGTTACCGAGATAATTCGGTCTAGATTTTTACCCATTAAGGTAGTTATCGAGCGATTGAAATGTGTAAAACTCAACAAAATTTGTTTCAAACATCTAACAGACAGTAGATACCTTTAAATATTCGACAACGAATGAAACGTACTTTCAACGTGATGGAGCGCCTCCACATTCTGCCAATGTTGTACGGAATTTTGGCGGTCGTTGAATTTGCACAGGCACTTGGCCGCCGAGATCGCCGGATGAAAATCGGGCTCAAACAGCTCGTTTTGCGTATTTTGGCACCCTCGACGCGTCTTTAAAATATTCCCCTTCCCTCCCGAATCGCCCAGTATGCAAGTTGGACGCGAGAAAATGATCTATTTTCGCTATGAGAACTTGGCAAGAACGACGTAACGTTCTAATGATACGGATTCAAGACAAGTCCTGCTAGGCATTGTTATATTTTACCCTAAAGATAAACCGTGCCTGGCTTTAATTTTAAGTTTTCGCGTCATTACAACTTCTTTAATTAGTTTTCTTCGTGTTACAAAGTAGCGCGTTAAATCTAGTCGGCGTTTCTCCCGAAACGCACTCCCTTATAACGGTGGTATTGTAATAATAAGATTATTAAATTTTCGGTTTAACTTTATAAACAGAACGACAAATGGATCGAAGGCAGTAGCGAGGAATATCACAAGTATCTATATAAAAACGGAAATCTTATTGTTAACCAATGTAACTTTTTCTATATTCCCATGAACAACGTAATCCCAATACAAGCATTACTCTTCACCCGTAGTGACCCTAATTACGAGCAAACCACCCGTTATGCAGTGGGGAAAAACACCTATATCTAACGAAAGCTACCGATAGAAGGATAAAGACGAAAAATATCCTAACAAAAACGAACTGCACGTATCGCGTGTAATCTGACAGGATGTGGCGTCTGCTCAAAAATAAAAACAATAACTAGTTGAAACGACGGATTACACTCAAAAAATTATTGTACATAATATCAATGAACAGCAGTTATTGACTTTTTGATCATTGATACAATGAAAAGTTCATTAATACTACTAATAGATGTTCATTTTTTAATTTCCATGTTCGTAGTCCCAATGTTATTATGTTCATTAGAAACTGATGAACACATTTCATAATTTAATGGATATCTTGATTGCTTCGACGACTCTTTTTCATCAATCCAATCATTACTTGATTGTATCTACGAATTTCTACATTAACATCATAACTTAAAATTTATGGATTTAAAACATCATATTAACGGAAGGTCGTTTTGAAATAATAACTACATTTATCGTATCTATGACTAAGTTCACTAATATACAATATAAATATAGCTGATTATGTATTTTTTTAATTCTATATATAGAATAATCTAGGAATATTAACGGCTTCGCAGAAACAGGATAAATTCAAGACAGTGCAGTTTGAAAACTCAAACTAAATAATTGCAAAAAAAAATTATTACGACGTTTACATTAATATTTACGTTAGAACTGTTATAGAAAAATATTTCTAAAAACGGTTCGTGTTTGTTATTACATATCAAAATTCAGAGAGACGTGTACAAATCGATTTTTTTTCATCGGAAAAATCGATTTGTATTTTCTACAATCGACAACATTGAACAATAAAGAACTAATAATCAAATTTTCTATGTAGGTATATTCGAGCGATAATTAATTGAAACATTACAAAAAATAAAATTGCTATAGAAACAATATACATAAACATTGTCCTATTTACAATGTGAAATAGTAACTGTACTTTTTTAATAGGAATAGAAGTGTATACTATAAATCAAATTCATATTATCTATGTATTAATTTATTAAAACAAAGAAAGCTTGTTCATTGGAGCAGTCAAATTATTCATTAACGTAATGAACTGCATTCGATGTAGCAATGTATAAGGTCATTACACTAATAAACGTTCATTGGGTAATGATTTCGAACATCAAGTAATCTTTGGACATACATTGTATTGATGAAATCGTACTTCGGACGAAAATTAATGAATGTCAGTTCTTAATATAGGGTAAAGTATACAGTTGTTGGCCAGGAGACAGTGATTGGCCACTTAAATTATTTATAATGTTATTAGTATATGAGATATTTTGTCAGGTACGATTTATTTACTATTGGATATTGATAACATTGCTCAACATATATTCCAAGTTTCGTGTTGCTAAATTGGTACACGACTGTGTTAGTTGCATTTATTGTGCTACATATCTTGTTTTGTCTGTAATTGAGGTAAATCTTACGAATTTACTAAGAATCTTACAACGGTTTTCATATCGTAAAGTAGTTATCTGTGTAACGAATGATTGCAAACTTTGTGTTTGTATTAAATTATTAATCATTTTTGCAAGTTCTGAACGCTTAAAAGTTACATAGGTTATAAATATAGGCACCAATTTGATATGCCAATTACTGTGTTTAATAATTAACCTAAAAATAGTTATTGGCCAGCCGGCTAATTACTGTACAAAAATACAAATATTTTATTTATCACAGATTTTTGCTACTTTTATATAAATAACATACTGGTGAAGTAACTAATAGTTTTTATTTTCCGAAGAAGGTATAAACAGTAGTTGGCCGGGGGCCAATGATTGTAATTGATTTGTGGCCAATTACTATCATAATTATATAAGTAGGTAGTCATATTTATACTTACTCTTGTAATTTGCTCTTTCTAGTTTACACTTAATCAGAAAAAAAAAATGCCAAAAGTATCTGAAGGTTCTTTGTATCGTAAAAAATATAAAGAAGAAGCTATTACCTATTAACTTGGGAAGAAGAAACACTATTGGAAAATTGGATTTTGGTGTCTCAGCGGAAAGGGTTTCCGCTTAGGATTGAAGATGTACAAGCTTCGGTGAAAAATTTTCTCGACGCAAGTCCCAGGGATAATCCATTTAATAACAATCTTCCTGGGAAAGGATGGTACACGGCGTTTTTGAAACGTCATCCAAACATTACACTAAGAACATCAGAGGGAATAACAGCAGCTAGCTCAGTTATAGCCGAGTCAGATATTAGAAATGGTTTTCTGCCGTAAAGACTTATTTAACTGAACAACAGTTCACAGACATACTAGAAGATCCTAGCAGAATATTCAATGGCGATGAGACTTGCTTTTGGCTGTGTCCTAACAGCAAGAAACTACTTGCACCAAGAGGGGCAAGAAACGTTTATGAGATACAGCACAAAAATAATCTAGCAGCTGCTCGCGGAGATGTAACCCCACCTATGGTTATCTATGCTTACAAGAGGTTATCATTCGATATCTTGAAATCTGTTCCAGATAAATGGGGAATCGGGTGCAGTGATAATGGGTGGATGAAAAACCATTTGTTCTACGAGTACGTCGTAAATATTTTCTATCTATATTTAAAAGAAATTAATGTAAAGTTTCCCGTTTTATTATTTGTTGATGATCATTGCACTCATTTGACATATGAAATTAGCGAACTGTGTTCAAAATTACAAATAATTCTAGTAGCGCTTTACCCCAATGCAACTAGAATTATGCAACCAGCCGATGTGGCAATATCAAGAAGACCTCTCAAAGAAGGCTGGAAAAAAGGTGTGTTAGATTTTCGGAGAGAACACCCTAGTGAAGTTGTAACAAAAGAAAAATTTGCACCAGTCTTAAAAACGGCGATTGACAACATAAAACCAGAAACAGTACAGAATGGTTTTCGTGCTTGTGGACTGTACCCTTGGAATCCCTCGGCCATTGACTACAGTAAATGTACTGGTAAAAACAAAAAAACAAGTAGCACCGAAAACATCAACTATGATACAAATGTCATTACTTTTAAAACATTTAAGAAAATTATTGGAGAAAAAAAAGTTGAAATGTTCAACAATTTTAGCGAGAACGATGTACACACTGAAGATTTTTTAACAATGTTCTATGTATATAAAGAATCAAAGCAAAACAATCTGAAGAGACCCAATTTGATATCACTCGAGACTTATTAAGTGAACATTTGGAAACAAACGCTAAGGTTGATGACATTACGAGTCATTTAAACGATGAACAAATTCAATCGGTGATCACAACTGCTGAGTACATTAACAATGAAACTGAATTTAATATTGAAAACATTCCAATTATAATAGAGGAAAATTAAATTATAACTTTAACATACCTAACATTTCATTAGATTGCAAGGACAACGTTCTAAATACATCAATGTTCAATGATTTTATAACTTGGCCCATAACCCCTGAAAGAAAATGGAAACGAAAATCAGAAAAGTTGCCGTTTGTATTGACCTCATCAGTTAGAAAAGAAGCGGAAAAAAATAAAATAGCACTAAAAAAAGAAACTGAATTGCAAAAACAAATACGAAAAGCTGAAAGATTAGAGAAAAGGCACATAAAAGAGGAACTTTCTATCAAGAAAGGAAAACATATTAAAGGAAAGAAGAAAGTAATGAAAAAATCCAAAAATGCAATAACTATAATCAAGACCAAAAATTTAATTGGGAAAGAAAACAAAATACTAACGATACTTGAAAATAGTAAGAAAACATACGAAAAAGTGGATGATATCAACAAAAACTATGAACCTAAAACTAAAGATGCCTCGGGATGTCTCACCAAATGTAATTCAAGAGTGTAATTTTAGTATGATTAAAAATGACTGTCAATATAAACCTGAAATAATTGAAAATAAAATTATAGATCCATATAAAACTAAGACAACTGTTTTACTTACTGTTTTGTGCTAAATAATTATTTTACTAGTCGACTTATTAATTATATCTATTAGTAAAATAGATTTTACTATTTAGTAATAGTAGTAAAATGGTTTTTACTAATATTAGGTATGTATTGTAGGTATCCACATCTCCAAATCTTGGTATTTTTTATCAGTTTATAGAAAATACCTACCTACCTACCTATCAAAATTAGGTTTTACAACTAAATTATGTATAAAATTTATTAGTGGCCAATCAATGTCAACTGGGATGCTAATTACTGTATTGAACGGGCCAATAACTATATTATTGCAAAAATTTTACAATAATCTTGATTTGAATTTTAAAGATCATTTTAAAGCTAATGTTTTATTCATCAATGTAAAATTTAAAGTTTTTTTTATCACTTGGCAAAAACATTAAAATGGTTACTATTAAGTGGTAAAAAAAATAAATCAAACAACAATTCATATTCCTTAAGTGGCCAATAACTGTATACTTTACCCTAATGATTTTTTTATTGTATTTACGTACTTTTTTGGTTGAGTGTACTTAAGTAAAAAGGTTTACGCGCACATCATGGTCTCGAACTCGTTAACGTCGAAATATTAAAGACCTAAAGTGAACGTTCTAAATGAAGTTAGCAACAGTTGATTTCGAGTTTCTTACAAGTAAAGACAAAAAAAAGTCGTGTCTAAGAACTAGGTGAACCGATAAGGACGGAAGCAGATCGGACGGTATGCTTGTGCGAGGTGCGATAGGGTAAGATAGGTTAGCGGCGGCTCGGGGTAAGTTACAGTAGATGGGGTGGCTCGGAGGAGGGGCTGTCACGCTACCTGTTGGTCTGGACTCTCCAGGTCTGTTCCGTATTGATCTGCCGCCGTGCTTCACTCTGACGTGCAAAGGTTACGCGGCTCGCTTGCCGGATTTTCCTATCTATAGATACTGGCTATCGTCTTGACACCAAAAGCTATACGTCTTTTCGAAATTATACACCTACCCCGGTCCGAGAACGGTTTCTGTGGGTTTAATTAAAATCCACGACCCCCTTCGCGGGCTGTAAATACGTCTTAAGATAATTCAATTTGCTTTATTCAAAAACCTCAAGTAAATAAATGGATTATTGGTTTTATTCATTGTTGAATTTGATTCTCTTTTATTCGTCGTTCGCGACTTAAATTAAAATAAATCGAGTAAAGCTCGCGCGGGCGCGCTTTTATTCTAACCATCGAAAAATTTCTATGTATTAAGATGGGGCTCGTTAACGAAGCACCGTCGGTTTTCTGTTAGTGCGATGTTTAGTCCGTAATAGATAATTTCGCGCTAAGTACCCTTTTTGTACGGACGTAATCGTTTCTAAAATTGCTTTCGGCGATTTCCACTTTAAGAGTCCCCCTTCCCCGATGAAAATTGCACGTTACACAGACAATAAGTTATTTCGTTTTTGCGTGTCGCTTTTTATGCGATTTTACGAGTTAATAACGAAGTTGTTGCATAGGTAATAAAATCTATGGCCGTGTACGATTATTATGTGGGTAATAAATGATTAATAGCTAACGTATCGTTACTTTTGGATTAAATAAGCGAGACGCGTGAAATATGGATTTTGTCGCGCACACCGACCCATGTAGGAACGGGTTTTTTTCTTTTTTTAACTTGGCGTTACTAAGTGTGTTTTTACGAGTAATAAAGATGGCGTATAATGTATGTTTTATGAACACGATAGCGATACGGGTTCTTTTGGGCCTCTTGGCTCCTGAAAATTTCGTATTCATCCTGCGGTGCAGCGAGACTCATAACTCCCGTACTCTTGGGTTCATATCAGAAATTTATCGAACAAACGAACGATCAAGCAAGGGTGACAAGAGCGCAGCCTGTAAATTTTAACCCTTGCACCCCGGCTATCCCGTTTTCCTGCCAAATACTGATGGGGGTTAAATTTTTATCAATGGTAATTAGCGAGGGTTATCCATTACGCAGTAATTGCGGTTAAGGTGGTTGTTAAGGTGCACCGACTTTAATTATAGATATATCACGTGATACGAACTCGTCGGCGGTAGTCGACTATTAATTATACAGCTTGTAGTCGTTATCTTATACAATATTACGTACAATATTAAAAATAATTTATTTGGATGCCGAGCCATTAATCGGTTCGACCCCGCGATCGATATTCGTCTTCGGTTTTGAAATCGTGTTTCTACTTAATTTTTAATTGAACCCTTCGCGACGTTGCTTATTTAGAAATTCAGGGACTAATTAGTTTAGGTAACGTTTCGAGGTGTCGACTAGTTAGCTTCAACTTTAAACTGCGAGCTTAAACGTTTTGATGTAATTAGCGCGTCTATGTTTTTAAGCTGATTTGGTATCTACGTGTATGTATGTTATAAAAATGTTACATTGAGAAATCTAATTTTTTTTAAATGCGTCGGCGATTGTTTTATTAGCAAAAGTCGAGGGAATGCCAGGTGTTAACAATAAACAGTAAAAAGTGGTTATTATTATAATGTTCGTGAAAGATCGTGAACAAAACTACAAATAAATAAATAAAATAAGTCTATTCTGTGATGTTTACAGACCTGTTACACGTAATCACCATTGAAACGTATGAAAATCTCAATCGTGATTGGCTGTTAATTTCCTTACAGGCCTATAAAAATTACAGATTTGTGACGGAATAGGTCCCCTGGTCTAAATGGAGTCCATGACGTGTACCATAATTAATAAATAATTCACTGAAAATCGTGTAATTAAATTAAAACAGTTAATATAACAAACAATTTTTGATCGATATTATCGAGCACGCATAGAATTGTTAAACTATAGATAATATATCGACGGCGTTTTGACAGAACATCGTGAATGCCACTTTTTTTTGGAAAAATGAATGATTCTAACTATTTTATGCACTCGAGGGCCGATTTAACAAGTATCAGATAAACTATTCTTGAAATAATTGTTATGGAAACGTTTCTTGAGAGAATTGCTTCCATGGAAATTATCTTTAATTTATTTGCTTATGGTTACGTTACAACACAAAATGTGGGCTCCTGTAAAATTAGCTTTTTGTCGCTTACGATGTTTTGCCAAAACGCCATCGATATATATATATATATATATATATATATATATATATATATATATATATATATATATATATATATATATATATATATATATATATATATATATATATATATATATATATATATATATATATATATATATATATATATATATATATATATATATATATATATATATATATATATATATATATATATATATATATATATATATATATATATATATATATATATATATATATATATATATATATATATATATATATATATATATATATATATATATATATATATATATATATATATATATATATATATATATATATATATATATATATATATATATATATACAGTGACGACACAAAGTCGGACACAAATGGAAAACTTTTTTATTTGAAATTTCTCAGAAAATTTTATTCTTTATAAAAAATCTCTGCATAGTTCCAAACTAAAAATATGCTTGTCAAAATTTGAATATAATCTTTCGTATGAAATCGACTGAAGAGCAAAGTACCCTTATTTTTGAAAATACACTAAAGTTTTATTTGGAAAAGTTTTTTAAAATTACAAGAAGATATCAAATACGAAGTTACGGTCACTTTTTTCGAAAAAACTCTTTTTCCTTTCGTGGTATATATTACGTAAAACGAATTTATTTAAAATTGATCTATTGCTGGATAACAGGAAAATTTTACTGTTGAATTTCAACTTTTGATCACCCGATGACTAGAAAATTAACATAATCGAATCGATCGCTGAAACAACCGAGTTTTTCGTGTTCGACTATTAAAAGAAAACACAAACACGTCGGTGTCGTCGTTAACAAAATTTATTTAATTTGTGTTTCCTTTTAATAGTCGAATACAAAAAAGTCGGTTGTTTCAGCGTTCGATTCAATTATGATAATTTTCTAGTCATCGGGTGATCTAAAGTTAAATTCGATAGTACAGTTTTATGCTACTCAACAATAGATCAATTTTAAATAAATTCGTTTTACGTAATACATTCCGGGGAAGGAAAAAAATAGTCCAAAAGGAATAAAAGTTTTTTTTTCGAAAAAAGCGACCGTAGCTTCGTATTTTTTATATCTTTTTGTAATTCTAAGAGACTTTTTCAAATAAAATTTTTATGTATTTTCAAAAATAAGGGTACTTTGCTCTTGAGCCGATTTCATATTTTTGAATGTCCCTTGTATACGAAAGGTTATATTCAAATTTTGACATGCGTATTTTTAGTTTGGAACTATGCAGAGATTTTTATAAAGAATAAAATTTTCTGAGAAATTTCAAATAAAAAAGTTTTCCATTTGTGTTCGACTTTATGTCCGGTCACTGTATAAATAATATATTTTTTTTTTGAACGAACGAACAATCGAAACAGACGGTATATGAGGACCACGCGCGGTCTGTCGCGAAACGCATTTTTTTGTTAATACCCTAAATGATAAACGTTTTGTCGATCACTCTGTACATAAAAGTAATAATTTTGCATCTTAATAATTGCAGTTATAATCTTATTTTAATAACATATTTTAGAGGACGTACCATTTGAACCACAATAAATTAACATTTGATAGGTATAAAAAATCGATAATAACTAACATAAGAAGAATTGAATTGTACTTAGCTATTGACGTAATTTCGTTCGATTATTTCGAAATTATTTTGGATGCATTTTGTATTAATTTATTGAGTCATACCATGCAACGTTTATGATTACATGGAGTAATTAATTCTAAAAATGTTTTGGGGTACCTGATGTATTATTTCCATAAAAACTCAGTGCCGACATTACCCTTATTACCCGTAGATTAAAAATTTATTTACCATCGATTATGTACTTATTTACAAATTATCCGATTTATTGAAATTTCAAATAATTAATAATTACCGTCTAATAGGAAAGACTGTTAGGTTTTTTTTTGTTTCTACGCAGAACTCTCTTCACTTTGGCTTATTATATCGAAAAGAATTAGTAGGTAGGTACCTCTGGAACCTGTAGAGTACCTAAGTAACCTTGGTAACCTATTCGTACCTAGTCTCCCAACTATTTAATTTTCGAATTAACAACAAATAGGCGTTAATAAAGAAAATGTTAAAATCCATATTTTAACGTGGATAAATTTTTATCGGTAACAATTCGAAAACTCGCCATCGTTTATTCTGTAAACCAAACGACGTTTTTCTTCTACATTTTGTTTTAAATAAATTAGTTACGATAAACCTAATTTTAACTTACTGATATGGCGATCTCTTAATTTTGAAAGTATCGATCTTGTTCGACTTTTGTGCGACCCGAAGAGTTGCTCACGTTTACTAACTTTATTATTACCTACATCATTTATGCTGCAGCAATATTGATAATGATCGCTTTGTAGCGTAGCTCAATATTGTGGGCGAAAGCTTCACGTTTTGGGCGGCATTATTGTGGCATAACTACCTGGTTACGCCACGCGAGGGCGCATATTATAACATTACTTTTGCCGGATGTTGTCCTGCATTTGTGATGGGAATTTTCAAGGTCGTACTATTATTTTATTATTTATTTTTTTGGTATTATTATTTCGACGTCAGAACATAACTTATCTTCAATTATAAATATAAGTATCGGATAATGCGAAAGTGTAATTTTGATTTCTATACTTGCCTCGGTCTAATTTGTCAGTTGGACGACTCTCTTCAGTTCCTTGCAACGTGGGTGACCCGTTATTATGTAAGATTATGGTTGATTTTGCATGTTTGTTTCTATTAAAATTTATTTAAATCGAAATAACTAACGTAGTTAATAACAAAAATATATAAATAAATAATAAATTCGTTATCTACCATTTATTATTTATATATTTATTAATAATTCCCCGACTAATCTCTATCGAGCGAAATATGACTTTTATTGCGACTTCGATTTATTTTTCAATGTAATCCAAAAAGACCGACTTTATTGATATTAAAATACATAGATAATGCGGAACATCGTTTTTTCCTGGACTGCGAATTCTTCTTTGTTTCTGGACGTGTCACTTTCGTGATCTTCCGGTTAGTTTCCATCTTAGAAATGCGGCGTTTCATTACTTTTGGCTAATCTGCCTTTCGGATTGCACAATTTGAAATTTTAGCAATTAAATGTTCTTGAAACAGATTCCGGGGGGCTAACGTGTTATCGTATCACCGTAATAGAGATACATAGCATCAATAAATGACTTGATAATGTTTATTTGAATAAGTACTAATTTAATCTGACAAATTGCCAAGATCTTTTCGTATCTTTGGTATCTATATTTCCGGCAACGTTCACAGTTTTGCTAATTAGTTATAATTTGTTAATTGGTGTAATCCTATTACGTTTAACTTAAAGGTAATTCCGCTCTAATTCTTCGGGCATGACTTCAATCTTAAAATGAACGAGACCACTATACTTTTACAAGTATTTAAAAAATTTAATGTTTTAGGAAAAATATTCAACTGTACTACAAACTAACTAACTGTAAGTATCGTAACTGTATCGTAACTATCGTATGTAACTGTAATATCGCCGCATCCGTCATTCGTTTTATTTAGTTATTTTAACCCATTACCCGCCAAAACTT
Organism: Rhagophthalmus giganteus; assembly: GCA_036326145.1. Classification (NCBI taxonomy): domain Eukaryota; kingdom Metazoa; phylum Arthropoda; class Insecta; order Coleoptera; family Rhagophthalmidae; genus Rhagophthalmus; species Rhagophthalmus giganteus. The sequence goes on along the minus strand of JARFJA010000099.1, from coordinate 1,841,454 downwards.
TTTGGTGATGATTTTTAATTGAAAATTAAGTTATTATAAATAAGTATGACTATACTAAAGTAAAAAAATTAATTTTATTGTATTTCAATCCTTAGTGTCCTTAAAAACGGCCGTCCCTTTTTAGGGACATTGGCATATTACATTATCAAAATTTACTTAGTATGAAACGGAGCAAAACATTTGTCATGTAATGGAACATCACATCTTAAACAAATTCTGTATGTTTTTTTTTACAGAAGGCACATCTCCTTTGTGTAGGAATTGGCCGAATGAGGTGGTTTCCTGCGTCATATCTTATTTCCATACTCACCCTTCCACCCAGAAATTTGCTACTTTGAGGACCTCTTCGTTTAGGTGCGAACCTACTTTTTTGTTGAGATATAGTAGACATATCTTTCTACGAAAGTCCAAAAGAGAAATATTTTCATCGTGATTTATTTCCTGATAAGTTCGCCAAGCATTGACAACCATAATATCTATCATTTGTGTAAAAGAGGCCACCACTATTTTTTTGAGCGGATCCGAATCCGGTACAAGGATATCTGTTTATCCAACAGGTCAACTCCACCCATATGGAGATTATATTCCTGTATCGCTTTTGGGATTTGTATTTGTATATGCTTCTTCTCTTTTTGGGAGTATCTACGGACTTTTACAAAGGGTTTCACGGTGCTAAAATTGCTACCAACTGTGACGATCTTATTGTCTTTCCATTTCATAATCAATATCTCATTTACTTTATCGAACCTAAAGTCACAAAAACCTCTTTCTTTTTTCTTCTCAATATTCTTATTAGAAGTAACTGGGCACTTCTTGATACGATTTTCCCTCATTGTCCCAGTAGCTTTGATGTTTCTTTTTTTTAGGACTGCAAGTGCCTCCACGCTGGTAAAGAAGTTATCAAAATATAGCTGGACCTGCTGTACCTTGTCCGCTGGTATGACATTAGTAAGCTGAGAAATTACTCTCACACCTAGAGGTCCTGCATCAGTATCTGATGTTTTTCCACAATATGGTATAAAATTATACAGATAACCATTGGAACTGCATAAGCACCAGATTTTATAGCCAAATTTAATTGGTTTACCTTTCATAAACATTTTCGCTGGGCGCTTGCCATAATATCTGACCATCGTTTCATCTAAAGAAAGTTCCCGATGGAAAATTCCAAACTTAAAAAATTCCTCCCGCACATTATCAAAAAACAATCTCAGTTTGAACATTTTGTCTGTCTTTTCAATTTTGGAATTATCGTTTAAATGTAAGAACTTTTTGATTTCTCTGAAACGATTTTTGGACATTGTTTCGTATACTGATGGAACGCCTACATCTGGAGCTCGTTCCCAGTACATGTGTTCCTGGGGTAGCTTATTATAGCCACTTATTAGCAATAGACCTATAAAAGCCTTTAGCTCATCCATACTTATATGAAAGCCAGGGCAATTCTTTTGGTTAGCATAAAGTTCACTCTGGGTTATAATTAATGTTAAGACTTTCTCAGAAAGAAATTCTTCAAAAATTTCCACTACCCCTTTTCCTCGTAGAGAATCTACATTGTATTTGTTGTCGTCACAGTCACTTGCATCTGCGGTGTAGGTATATTTGCCATCACATTTCGACCATATTGGCGGTTCAAATATTTCCACTTTTGTTGAGGTACATTCTCCGACATCAATCTTCCTTCTTTTATTCGACGACGACAGATTTTTTTCACTACTTTCTGCTTCCCCTTCAAAATCTGCAAATAGTTCCAATGTCCCAGCTATATCTTGAACTTGATTTGCATTGAGATCATTTTCACATATATCCTCCTCATCCGTTATATCGTCCGGTTCGGAAGGTACAATTACTACCTTAACATCATCTACACATTTTTCCTCTTCCAGGTCGTCCAAAAGTGAGACACAATGAGACCTTTCTTACAAGAAGTCATGATGTTGCGATAAGACGTCTAAGACAATGAGAAAAATATAACAATGTATGTACATTATGCCAATGTCCCTAAAAGGGGACGTTGCACAAAACTATAAATAAGACTTACCAAGAGAACAAAAATGAGTTAACTGTTGTAATATACACTTTTTTAAAACTATAAGTAATAATTATAATACAATTTCTAATGCAAAAAAGCTGTAGTAAAAAAGAATTATAAACTTCAACATAAAAAAGCAAAATTGAGGACAACCCGTGTTTTCAATTCACTGTCACAGTACACAATGACATAAATTAGTCCAAATGGACTATTTTTCTGTTTCGCGGAATCAAGTACTATCAATCGAACCACAGAAAATATTCTCATTGTTTTTCGACTTGAATAGAAAAAATAAAATATAAGCGCCCCTAAAAAGGGCCAATGGTAGGTAATGGGTTAATTAAATTAGGTAAACGAGTACCTCATTAAGTAATTTTAATGAATCTAATTAATTCGCATAAGACCACGTGATTCGTTGCGGTGGAATAATTGTAACAAAAAATGGCGTCGCTCGCATCGTTCTACTTTTTGTAACGCACTTGTTGCTGCCGCAAATTGTAGCTATTGTTATCGAAAATTAATTATGCATCGTGTTTATTTTGCCATCCTTTATTGAAGTGATTTTATGAAAGACAAATCAATTCTCCCTCGTTGTTTAAATTCCATTTTCTTACTCGCCTAGTCGTTTTACATGTCAGATTTCAGTCGCTCTCCATCTACTACTGATTTACCTGTCCAAAAAAACAGAACCGAAAAAGAAGTTTTATTGTCAAGCCGTCTTTACGGTATTTCACATGCCGGTTTAGATAGTAAAATTCGGGTTGATTTAACGATGGTATACTGTAGTTTCTCATTCGAAAATTCAATAAATCTGTCTAGTGTAGAAACTGCTTTTATTTCAACATAAATATACATAAACATCACCGTGATTCCGGGCACTGACGCCGCCGGTTTGACGATAATCTCTTCAGATAAAACTGTCCGAGCAATTTTGTTTGTAGATATTTTGCGAAGAGCTTTTACGGCAGAAAGAAACTAATTTGGGAGCTTTCTCCAAAATTGGCAAGTTAAACGGAATTATTATTCGTAGACGTACTATACCGTACACAACAGTGAACTTCATTAATGATTACGCAGGTACATAAACCACGCTAAACTTTCTGCACGTCTTCTGAAACATCTATAAATCATTCAGATTGCCATCCATTAATTATAAGTTTATACTTCGCCCAACCGTCGTGAAATATAATTTCCTTTTTGTTCAAGTTAACCTAGTAACTTCGGTTACGAAGTCATAAAATAAACAGCAATACGAATAAAATAATATAAACAAATATTGCAAGTTTCATGTCGATTTTAAAAACGACGACGTAACCGTCAACGAATAGGTTATTCGCTTTATATTAAAAAAAAAAACAAACGAAAATTACTACTGGCACGGAAACGAACGGAACTTTATAAGATTCAATTTTAGTTTACTCGAGTAAAATTGACGTGAATAATAAAAGTTAAAGCGATTGTAGGCCTTTTGTTAGTTTACGACTATCGACGAATTAGTAACGCCGATAATTGCATTTCTAAATCGAATTTTATTTGTTTTGTTTATCTTGTGCTTTGCTCGTCTCAGTTCGCCAATTCGGAAATTTTAATTAAGATCTTTGTTTTTCCCTCTTAAATCCGTGCACCTATATAATAGATAAAAGGAACAAAGAACGTCCGCTTTTTCTTTCGCAGCTTTTTGAAACAATTAGGTTAGAGATAATGATGTTTGCAACGTAAATAATTATTCTGAAAAATACGGGTAACGATGGCGTTTCGAAGTGGAATCGACCATTGTGTAGGAAAAAAAATCTGGACATTTACTGTGTTTGCCAGTTGTAAAATCCTATATATATACATTTTGTTTTTGCCTCATTTTCTTTTCTGGAGTTTAGTTAGTTTCGAGCGTTTTAGAGAGTCGTTTGTAAAAAGATAATTGCACTTTGAATGGCAGTGTTGCTGAAAAATCGTCGAAAACTTTTACTATTGTTTTTTGTTTTTTTTTTTAAACTCCCTTATGCTTACAATCTATCCTGTCGGACAATAAATAATTAGTGTGTTTAGTATTATAAACATATAGACATTAATAACATGCAGAAGATAACTTCCAGTGAAGTCACTCCTTTAATTAAAACAATATAACATATATTATTAGTATGGTTATGCTATTCCTAATTGAATCTGTCTATTAGGTCACTTGGCTTAAATCTTTTTAGTCTACGCACTTCACCAATATTGTCCGAGAATAAATTTCTTGCAAGCACATTAGGGTGCACTTCAGTTCTGGCACTGTAGTTCAAGGATTTCATCCTTGATCGATGGTACTTGCAGGTCTCTTGAAATTGTTACGTTGGTAACGTACCAAGGGGCATCGGCTATGATTCGTAATACTTTATTTTGGTGTCTTTGAAGTATTTCCAGATTGGAATTACTTGCTGTGCCCCACAGTTGCACGCCATAAGTCCATATCGGCTTCAAGACTACCTTATATATCAGCAATTTGTTCTCTAGTGTTAACTGCGATTTCCTGCCAATCAGCCAATACATTTTTTGTAGTTTGATACCGAGCTGTTTTCTTTTTGTAAATAAATGTTTCTTCCACGTTAGGCGTCTGTCTATATGCATTCCCAAGTATTTTGTATCATCCGCTTGACTCAATTGTTTACCATTTATTATAACCGGAGAACATGTTTCTCTATTTAAAGTGAACGTTACATGAACTGATTTCTGTTCGTTAGCTTTCATTTTCCATTTTGTTAATCATGTTTGCAATAGATCTAGATTTCCCTGCAAATATTCTGAAGCAATTGTTGGACTAGTGTGTACTGCAAGCACTGCAGTATCGTCTGCATACGTGGCTACTGTGGTTCTGTTACTGATTGGAAGATCTGACGTATACAAAATATATAGAATGGGCCCTTGTGGTACTCCTGACTGAATTGGAAGCAATTCAGTATATTCGTCCTGATACTTCACTAGGAATTGTCTGTCCGCTAGATATGATTTGAGAACGATCATAAAGCTGTAGGGTAGTTGTTTTTTAAGCTTGTAGAGAAGACCTTCATGCCAGACCTTGTCGAAGGCCTGGCTGATGTCAAGAAACGCTGCCGAACAATACATTTTTTCCTCGAATGCATTATTTATCGTGTTGACTATTCTGTGTATTTGCTCTATCGTACTATGTTGGCTTCTAAAACCAAACTGGTGATTTGGAATAAGGTTGTTGTGCTCTAACATGGGTTTTAGTCGTTGTAAGAATAATTTTTCGAAAACTTTTGACAGAATTGGCTATAAACTTATTGGACGATAAGAACTTGTTTCGTGGGGATTCTTGCCCGGTTTTTGTAACATTATAATTTGTGCTACTTTCCATGTCCTAGGGAAGCAGCCAAGTCTCAATATTGCGTTAAAAAGCTGTTGTATTGCTCTATACCCTTTGGTTATTAGGTTTTGTAACACCTTGCCATTAATCAATTCAAACCCTGGGGCTTTTTTACGGTTTATGTGTCGTAAAATTGTGTCTTTGATTTCAGTAATTCTAAAGTGTTTTATTGGAAGATCCATTTGGTAGGGGGTATCCAGAAATTCCTGAACTTTCTGTTCGTGTTCTGCTACAAGTATTTCGTATGGTTTAAATACATTTTTTAGATGACCTGCAAATGCAGCAGCCTTCTCTTTATTACTTCTTGCCCATCTATCATTTTGGTCTTTTATTGGCGGGATGGATATTTGTGGTCTTTTCAATTTTTTTGTTGTTTTCCACAATGAATACTCTGTAACTTCTGTTGCTGATAGATTACTGATGTATTCTTGGAAGGATTTATTTTTTATTTGCAGTGGTAGTTCCTTTAGTTCTTTTGCTGCTTTGTTGAATTTTTTCTTATCATTTTCGTGTCTTGTTATTTGCCATATTTTTCTGAGTTTTCTTCGTTCGTGGATTTTATTTTTAACTATTACAGGAAGCTTTTCTTCGACGGTGACATGGTTATTATGGGGCGTAGTAGTCCATGTTGCTTGTTGAATTGAGTTGGTGAGATTAATTACTGCAAGATCAAGTTCTGCTGGTGTTTTTAATGATATATTTAAATTTATTAGGTCATCTAGTGTTGTTCGGAAAACGTCCCAATTTGTTTGCTTGCTATATAGTGTAGGAGTTTTCTATTTTTCTAGTATATGGGAATGTAGCGTAATTATAAGTGGCGAGTGATCGTATGAAAGATCGAAGCAGGCCTCTGTCTTAAGCTTTTTGACATCCATTCCTTTTACAATGCCAAAATCTAGTAAATCTGGAATTTTTCTCTTGTCGGTAGGCCAGTAGGTAGGTTGCCCAGTAGATATTGCAGTAAGGTTGTTTGCTTTTAAAGCTGCGTATAATTCTCTGCCTTTTGTTAGTGTTAACCGTAAACCCCAGTGTTGGTGTTTTGCATTCCAGTCCCCCGCCGAGATGAATTTATTTCCGAGTGTTTTGAAGTAATTCTCAAAGTCTTTCTGTTTGTTGTTATATTTAGGCGGACAGTATATTGCCGATAGATTTAGAGTTCCTACGTTATCTTCCAAAGCCACAGTAGTTGCTTGTAGATTTTCTTTACAATAGCCTTCTATTTCATAATGCTTACTATTGTTAGAGTAGCAAACGGTTGGGTTTTTTTACTATACCGGGCGCTTTGCACTTACTTAATTCGTGACCAGAACTTGATATAGACTGATAGCCAATTAATCCGTCGTTACACAAAATTTTTCAACACATTCAACACGTTGTCGGTTTTTGGTGTTGCACAAATTTGTGTCGAATACAAGGCACGACATAAATTTTTACTATTGTGGACCTGGATTTAGATTTTTTCTTAAAGGTCGATACGTCCGATGGTGGCCAAACGTAATAATTGTAATTTAATAATTTCTATGTGTTAAAGTAAGCTTAAAATAGAAAAATGAAAATAAGTAAGTACAACCGATTCATTATCAAATGGACGGGGGCGTGGTCTAAAACAGCGAGATTTAACACACAGCTCTGTATTTCATTTTCTTCGAGGCATATTTAACTACGTAAGTGGAGACGTTTACATTTACTGACATAAACAAAACATAAATCGTTAAGTACGTTACCGACACGTCTACAGATCCAAAGTCTATGTTTACATTTATGCCGTTGGATCTAAGTAGGTGTATTAATATTAAATTTAAAAATCGGTTGTGCTTTTTGTAATATACAGTAGATTTCTGTTAATCTGAACCACGTCACTGTGAAAATGCGGTTAATCTGAACAAAAATAAGTTAGAAAAATAATACAGAGCCCAAGTGATGAAAATAGAACAATGTATAGAAAACATTGCATTTATTACGGTTATAAAAATGATAAAAATAAAATACGTAGATACTGTACTTAATAAAATGAATTGTTTGGCTTATTCATAAAGTCAGTAATTGTTTCTTTTGTCGTGATGTTGAAAATGTTGAACGTGTCAGACAGACGCTGGTTAACTCATAGCTTACAGCAATCTAAAAACTTTGTATTTGCTACTCGCTACTGCATTACAAGAATAATTTTGGTTAATCTGAAAATCTGGTAATTCGAACAGGTTTCGGTCCTAATTCGTTCGGATTAACAGGACTCTACTGTATGTGTGTAATTGTTTATCTTCGGAGTTATTCTAGAAAATTAATAGGTAAATATATTTATTTACCTATTAATTTTCTATATATCACAATGTCACTATTATGATATATATTTATGTCACAAGTCAATGCAAATAACTACAAAATAGGCATAACGAGCGTCCGTGAGTCTTCAGAGGCCTAATCCGTATCTAGTGATTCGTCTCTAAGGAACGTTTCCTTTTACTTTTGCTGGATTAAGTCGTTTTACCGTTTTACGTTTTATATTTCTAGCACTATGTATGCCTAGAAGAATTAGGGCCGATTCCTAGTATTTAAAAAGTACCCGAAAAAGGCTATTTTCCGTAAAACTATAAACTTTGGAGCTGATTTTCATACAATTTTTAGCTGGTTAAACAGAAAAAAAAATAAGCTTTCTAATGTTATATAACTTACCTCATGTTTTCATTTAAAAAAATTCAAAATGGCGGCCGTGCTAAAAAACTATGCGTGAAAAAAATTATTTTTAATTCTAAAATTTACAAAATAACGTCAAATTGAAATATTACGAATTTCAAACCTATATCTAAAACTGTTCTGATAATAGCCCTATGAATTTGAAAATCACTCACCATTTTACCAGCTTTATTGAATAAAACGTAATCGAAGTCTTTATGGCAGCTAATTTTTTCACCAAACATCATCTATTGGGTAGTAGTTACCCTTTGGGTAACCTTCCTTGTTAGATAATCTAATTCATTAATAAAAATCGTCCGTATAGGAAGGGTATTATTTTGGAACAAACAAATAATACCTATTATTTACTTTTATTTCGATGAACTGGACAATTACCTAATTTTTTTTTCGAGTTGGCTAAGGATACCTTTTAATAATAAATGCAATTTCGGAATTATTTGCAATTCAAATCGTTTTTTTTTATGTGTGTAGGTACACGGAATAAATATTGCGTGATACTCGTTGTCAGCTCAACAATCTTGAAATTAAAAAATATTATCGCAATTTTTATCGAAATGTTATTTTAAAATAGCGAAATACACATTTTTAATTTATATTTGCAGATATAGGTGCTATTGTGTGCGGGTTAATTTCTTCTTTTCTCCGTTTGTCCCACTTTTGCTTTTAGTTTCGGAGTTTTACTTGAAGCTAAATATCGATCAGTTTCGGGTCGGTCGTAGGATCGATAAGTAGGTTGCAGAGGGATATATAAAATGTTTTTGCTGCAAGTGCCGTTCAGAAAGGTAGCGTAACGTGTCAATCAGGGCGCGGCTCGTTCCAGAGTAGTGAGTCATGGAAAAAGGTTGTTTATTCCATTTTATGAGTCGTCCTATTGATAACTCATGGTGAATTTTCTAGTATCCTATCGCATCGAATAGTCGAGAGTTATTAGAGATGAGTCACTTTTATATAAATAAATAACATAACATTTTAAATAAATAGTACTGTAGCGTTGTGGAAAAATAGGCGGAAAATAAACCGCGCACCGCTCAAATAATTGTTCGTGTTTGTGAAAACGATACTGTGTTTTAATTGATAGTCTACGTTAATCGCTAATTAATTAAGCCATCAGTTACTTCTACTTCTGATTTCCTTTTTGAGCTTTTGCCCGATTGGAATATTAACGCAATTAATTGGAGGTAACGCGGACGGTTTTGTAGTACGTCGATTTGCCTGACTCACGATCCGAGATTCTTAATTTATTTACAAATTTACACCGTAAATCCGTTTCATAAACGTTAAATAGTTGTAAAATATGTAATTCGGACGGTTCGCATAATTATCGCCCCCATCCGTAGGACGAAATTGTGAGCTATTCACATTAAATTCTACGTTATAGTTTACTGCTGCCGTAGAGACGGTAATGAAAACCGTGCATGTGTAATATGTAATATGCAATCCCTTATTTACTAAAACAATTTAATTAAATAACTTCGAAATAATTAAAACTGAACGTCATTCTCTTATGTTAATTAAATATCATACGTTGTCCGCGAGGGTTATTATTTTAGTACAATATCCTACCGGCAACTCGAAGATTTGGATCACGTAACGTAATATCAAAATCTCGCGTGTCCGCAAAAGTAAAACATTCAATAATAAAATTATTTCGAAATAATCTCGGAAAATCCTCTTATTAATAAAGCGTCGAAGCTTCGAACGGATTGTAATAATTGGTTTGGCCCGGAGGGAGGTAACGTGTATAGGGTATTACTTACGTAGTGCGTACTAACAATAAATTTAAAATGACTTATACGAAACGGTTTTAGATCTATATCTATAATTTTATGCGTACCGAATCTGAAAGAAAAATATTTCGCTTTGTTATCGAGGTTTGTCTTATGGGAAAAAAATTGTTGTTTTATCGATGACATTATAAAACAACATCGAGAACATCTTGTAAAAACGACGAGTTTTTGTTTTTCATTTGCTTTGTGTAGCTTGTCGACGGGTCTCGTGCTCGTTTATTTTTTTACAACTGATAAAATTAGCTAAGACCATAATGAAGATGAATTAAAACGGGCGGAAGGCGACGGGCGTGACCTACAACTAAACTTTTAATTTAGATTTTAATCGTAACAATTGTTATTTGTTTTTCGCGGGCAGTGGAATTTAGACCGTTTGTCGCGTCGCACAGTGGGACAACGGCGGAAATAACTGTTTGACATGGCCATAAACCGAAGTCTTATTTTATGGTTCAAATGTTTGTCATTATTTTTATAGAACCCTATCCTAATCCTATATGCTAAATATTTAGTATAATATTTAATAAATAAGTCACTACAGCAATAGTTGTAGTGGCGTATAAATTTCAAGTCGAAAATTACAGTAAGTTCCTAGTCACATATCTCTGAAATGAACATACATTAGACAGGCTTTTAATTTTATTTGAAGAGGCATATATTAACGTATCAGAAACAATAAAAATATTATAATTTATTATATTTTTTCGCATGTGGGCCAGACATAATGAAATAGTCAAATATTTCACCTAAATACTTCCTTCTTATTATCATAACTTTTGATCTACACCGACCTACACATTAGGATTAATCACTAATTATACTTTAGATATTAAGGTATTTATGAAATAAATTCCAGCTGCAATTGTTTGCAAACGTTTGATTTTGCCTCATTTAACTAACGAACATATTTGTTAGTGAAAAATGCAAGGGAGCAGGGTAATTATCAGCTTAACGACAATTTTTGCATATAAAAGCGGTAGATTATGATTTAATACTTCATTTACTATGATCTATTTGAGAAAGTAACACTATTTTGAAACCATGGCAAATTTCAACATTTCTAATGCAGAATTATTCGATATTGTAGTTTCGAACAATCGTGAAGCGCATAAGTGTATCGAGTCTGAAAAAGAAATATCCAGATCTTTCAGATAATCTATTAGAGGAAATCTATGTTGGATTGAGTAAACGGTTCCTACCAAATTTCACGAAAAAGTGGCAATGCTGCATCAAGATCGAAGACTTATTTTCTTGCAAAAAATAAGGACTGGCAGAATCGCACATTTTCAGTTAGTTGTGATGTGGAACACTCAGAATTGAGTACCGCGGATTTTGAACCAGGACCTTAAAAAAGATCTCGAAGTGGACGACCAGAAAAATCGTTTGAAGAATGTGATGAGCGATCGAAACGAAACAAAGTAAGAAGTTTGTGCGAGAATTTTCCCGACGAATTAGTTATTCGAGCTGCAGATAAGATTAAAGACAAGCTATCAAATTATCCAGAATTCAGTCCAGAGAAAGCTTTGTCTTTGATGCTAGACGCATCACTTTCAAAACATCAATATGAAATTATTAGAAAGGCGACAAAGGACTTAGGGTGCGACATTTTTCCGCACTATTATGAAGTTCTAAAAGCAGAAAAAGAATGTTATCCTGCAGACATAAACATAACTGAGAGTTATGCATGTGTACCTCTACAAAAACTACTTGATCACACAACTAACAGGATTTTCCAAACCAAAAAAGCAGAAGAACTTATAAATATTAGTGAGTAAATTACTCTTATTTCGAAATGGGGCTGTGATGGTTCATCTGGTCACAGTGAATATAAACAGAATTTCTCTGATGAAAATGTTGCAGATGCACATGTTCTTCACAACTTTAGTTCCTCTACATCTTAGCCCACGCAACTCTTCAGACGACTCTGTAATATGTTGGAAAAATAAATGCCCCTCTTCGGCAAGATCATGCAGGCCGGTACAATTTCAGTTTTCCAAAGAAACAACAAAATTGATTAACAACGAAATATCAAAAATGGAGTCTGAAATAGCTAACTTGAACCCGACTGTTGTTTGCATTCGTGGCAAAACGTTTACCATTAATCACGAACTTTTGTTCAATATGATCAACGGAAAGATAGCTCAGACGATTACTGATACATCATCGAATGCCGTGTGCTTCGTATGTAAGGCAAAGCCATCTGAAATGAACGATCTCGATAGAGTGCGAAATAAAGCAGACAATACAGATGCTTTCAGAGTGGTCCTATCGCTATTACACGCACGGATTAAGTTTATGGAGTGCATTCTCCATATTGCGTACAACAAATCATTTAAATGTTGGAGGACAAATTCTGATACAAGGCCACAGAAAGAGGCGAAAAAAAGCGATTTCGGAAAGAGCTTTTTGAGAAGTTGGGCCTTAAAGTGGGCCTTTCCTTGTCAAGCAAGGAATGGGGTCAACTAATGACGGTAATACTTCCAGGAGATTCTTCAGCAATCCCAAAGTAGTGGCAGAGATTACTGGCGTGGATGAAGATCTTAGACACCGGTTTTCCATTATTTTGCAAGCCATAAATTCTGGAAGCACGATTGACTGCAAAAAGTTTGGTAACTATTGCAACGATACTGCCGATTTATATGTAAGCTTGTATATTTGATATAATATGCCAAATACTGTGCACAAAATACTTATTCGTGGAAATGAAATACTATCTGCGGCTGCGTTGCCTATGGGAATGCTAACAGAAGAAGCACAAGAAGCGCGTAACAAGGACTACCGACGATACAGGCTGTACCATTCGAGGAAATGCTCCCGCGAATTTTCGAATGAGGATGTTGTGCACATGCTGTTGGCTTCTTCAGATCCATTTATTACTAGTTTAAGGGCCCAAACTTATAAAAAAAAGGGACCCATAGACAATCAAGTCGTATCTTTATTTATGTAGTTATATAGTAGTTGAAAATTGTATATGATTTTTTTATTTGTATATAATGTATATATTTACTATACAGGGTGTAACTAAAATAACTCGAAAGCTCTTCAGGAGCGAAAGAGGAGTGTGTGACATGACCATTAAACAAGATGATAAACGTCTTATATGTTTATCGAATTTTAACAATTTTGGTTGAAATTTATATCAAATAATAGGAACCTGGGAATAGGAACCTAATAGGACCTGCTCTGTGTTTAAAGAATCTAATTATTATTAGTGTATGTATAAAGTTTATTGTTATAAATATAATAAATTGGTAGTTTATGCATCTTTTAAACTATTCTCCGAATAAAAATATTTTATTTACTTATTTATTTGTTTTTTACATAGATATCGATCATAAAAGATTTATTTAATCTAAATAAAAAACTATCAACGTATATCCACTTCAAAAATAATTTTATCCGCACTCCATACAACTTATCCCACTGTGCGTCGTCTTCTCCATTTTAGGTACCATTGAAATTATTTTGGGGGAGTAGCGGATTAAGACCCAGTTTTACAAACACGATTTATACTGCAGAATAAGCTATTCTTGGAATAACTGCTATGGAAACCGTTGTCTCGAGAAACGTTTCCATATCAGTTATTCCAGGAATAGCTTATTCTGCAGTATAAATCATGTTTGTAAAACTGGACCTAAGCTGATTACAGGTAACCCTCGTATAACGCGGTACCTACACGATGCGATTTCTATGACGCATGATATTTTCGAAAGCTGCTTTACTTTTCGTCATACGAATCGCCCTTTCTTGATGGTTCACAATCTTCTGTTTTTTGATCGGATGTTTATCAATTCAGCCGGGAAAGCGCCGCCTTGGCGCTGAAATGACGGTTCGATGGAACCAATGCCGTAACTGTGGTATGAATCACCCGTGGCAACTGTCTAATCTGCGCGACCCTAAATCAAAAATAGTCCCAAATATAACCTCGAATCTCTTTTGTCGCGCCCTCGTTACGGCTTCGAATCGAACCGCCGTTTATTTGCGTTTTTTAATTTTATTTTTATAGTTGACGCAGAACACCAGTTGTGCCGCGCGTTTATCGCAATAGTTTAAGGTCCTTACGTAAACGTGGCATTTACTTTCCGCTGTATCGGCGACGAGCCCGGTTGAATGCGTCCAATAATCTATCAAGGTATAACTCTAATTACGAGGAAGCGCTTTAACTAAATAGCAATGGTGCGAGAAGAGGCGCCGTTAATAAAAATTGCCCGAGATTTCCGTAGACACGCTCGACAAAATGCATAATTGTTTCTAAGGAAGCTAATAATAAACGTGAGGTTAGAATGCTCGTATTCTAATGATTTCCGTGTACCATTAGTAGCGTTAACGACGCTCTCCCGTGAACCTCGCGAATGCCAAATGCTTTGTGGACATAGCGGTGGAATCTAACGCAAACAGATACGAACGTCTTGGCATTTGTATTTCAAATTAGAGTGCAGCCCTTTAGAACACAATATTTGCTGAACTATCATACATTTAGGTACAATATTGGAATTCCTGATGACAGTGTTGAGAAGTGGGATGTCGTTATATATACAATATTAAGTTTGCATGCGATTGTAGGCCGTCCTGTTATGTTTCTGCAAAGTTAGGTAACTAGATTTGAACATCGTCAAGTTTTAATTTTTTCAGAAATGGTCTTCGTGTCCATCGACATCGCGTTACTAACCGAAAATTGATTTTTTTTTTGTCTGTTTTAGAGTGGTTTTCTATTTCATTCCGTGTTTGCAATTTGAAATGTTTTATCGGTACGTTCTTAATCTATTTCCTATCATAGAATTTGGTGGCGTGCGTAGTTTCTTTTTTTCTACGGGGTACCGTTTTCGCGTTACGACACAAACTTGTATTTTTTTTAAACGGCACTCTCTCGTCTTAACGGGAGTATCTTACGCTTTTTAAAAATTATTAAAAAAAAAATTGTTTTTTATGTTGATCGGTGAAAATCGCGTTGTGGTAGTAGGTACACGTGCACAGGGTGTTTTTGAAGTTGAACTTTTCCTTTTAACACGACAACGTAGACACATTTTTTAAACAATTTTTTTTTTAATTATTTATTAGCTGGTTCTGCAAAAAGATGCAATGCACGGCTGTTTTACAATAAGATACTTATAACTGAGATAATGTCACTTAGAAAGAGGGTTAAGTGAAAATATTCACACCTCTAGCTTATACATTTAGGTTCAATTATTACATAGGTTAAGTGAATATTTTAGAGTAAGTCTTGTGGTAGCCTGCGTTTGAGTCTTATATGAATGTTTCTTTGGCCGAGATTAAGTTTCGTAGCACTTGTACACTTCACTAAATTTTCAAAGAAGTTATTGGTTAGCTTGCTTATGTAGTCTGTGATTAGTGGAACCTTTAATTCACGATGTATTTGATTGTTTCGAATGAACCAAGGGCAGTTTAGCGCGATACGAAGAACTTTGTTCTGCATAGTTTGAAGTTTCTTCAGCGTAGTTTTAGGTGCATTACTCCAAACTGGGCACGCATAGGTCAGTATGGGTCTAAGAATCATCTTATAAATTAGGAGCGAACATTCGGATCTGAGATGTGATTTTCGGTTGATCAAAGGATAGAGTATGCCGAGTCTGGCATAGCACTCATTTAGCTTTTTATGAAGGTGGTATCCCCAATTAAGTTTTGCATCTAGTTGGACTCCTAGGTACTTTACCGCTGAGTCCTTAGGATTCCACGATAGTTCTTTATTATTTAATCGCAGTGGTGGGAGATGGTTGTAGCGCTTGAGAGTGAACATTTTTACTTGGGACTTTGTATGGTTGATTTTGATTTTCCATTTTTTGTACCAGCAACATGTTACATTTAGTGCATTTTGAAGGTGTTCAACTGTTGTTTGAATTGTATCACTCTGAGTTAGTATCGTTGTGTCGTCTGCAAACATGACTAGGATTGAGTTATTTACTGTGGGCACGTCATATACGTAAAGGTTAAACAGGGTTGGTCCCAGTAGGCTTCCTTGGGGGACTCCAGCTTTTGTAATCTTGTCACAAGATAGAGTTGCATTGATCTTTACTCTGAAATTTCTGTTGGCTAGAAAGGATTCTATGATTTTTATTATGTATCCCGGAATGTTTAATTTGATCAATTTGTACAAGAGTCCTTCAAGCCAAACCTTGTCAAAGGCTCTTTCCAGATCTAAAAAGACAGCTACGGTGTATTTCTTCTCTTCGAATCCTTTCTCAATCAGTTCAGTTACCCTAATAAGTTGATGAGCTGTAGAGTGTGATTGTCTGAACCCAAACTGTTGAGAGCGTATGACTTCATTTTCGAGTATGAAGTCTTGTAGTCTAGTAAGGATCACCTTCTCTAGTAGCTTAGCTAAAGTAGGCAATAAGCTTATAGGTTTGTAGCTACCAGGGTCTTGTCTATTCTTACCAGTTTTATAAATTGGTACTATGTTTGCAGTCCTCCAAGAGTGTGGGAAGTAAACAAAATTTGTGACCGTTTGAAATAATATCTAAAATTAAACACATCCTTGTACTATTCTCGGAATAATTTCCATGGAAACCATTGTATCGGGAAACGTTTCCATAGCAGTCACTCCAAGAACTGCTTATCTGGCATAAATGAACAAATGGAACAATACGCTACAATTTGTGTTTTTAAAATGGCCCATGTTTGCGCGAATTTATTTAATATACGGGGGGGGGGGGGGTGTTGCGTCGCGATTGTGTGCCCAACGTTTTTCTTTGCAGTTTCATCCCGTAATTCTCCACGCTTGTTTTTTTTAAGGGTTCGAGACACTCACCAAATGATGACAATTTTGAACAGTTTCTTCAGGCAGGTACGGACTCGATTATAAATTAAGAGATAAATTTGAGATTTCGATAAAATTTTATTTGAAAAATATGCTTAGTTTGTTGAGTTCTATTATGTATTAGAAGGAAAGTTTCAACTTAAGAAACACCCTGTATATGTATGTGGATATGTGGGTACAATATTTTTCTGTGGTTTAAAATTTAGATTTTAGTAAGTCGAGGTACATAAATATCGGGAAACGTTCTGCATAGGCACTTGATGTGAAAATAATCATTAACAACATTCAACGGTTTTTATTCGTCGCGTCGCGTCGCGTGGGCGTCGTTGTAATTTAATGGCGCTTGAGAATTAAAATATATGTACATGTCGCGAATAAAATTGAAATTTATACACATTGGCACTTACACGGATATTACGCGCGATGACGTTGGACATATTTTAGCAATTAAATTAAAACGGCCCATTAACAATTTTAAATCTGAGTTCATGGGAATTAAGTATCTAGTAATATCGTAAGTACTACTTACGCAGCTTTCCCGGCCATAAAAAATATATGACAGCAATTTACAGTTGTTTAATTACGAACATTTTAATTTATAGCCACGAGCTATTTTGTTGTTGATGGTGTTGCATGTGTTTTTATCAATTTTTTAATGGCGTTCTTCTACTTTTTGCGACTATTTTCTGTGTAATCGAGTTGTAAACATACTAAAACGGTTTTTGGTAATTTTCTATAAAAATGTAGGTACTTACAATTAGTTTATTTAATTTCTCCACGGTTTTTTTTTCACATCTTTACCACGATGTGTAAATATACGTAGATACTTTTTATCGGAACTGATTGATGTTTTTAATGCTATGTTGCACCCCGCGCTCGATAATAATTTAAAATTAAAAACTGTTTCGATTTACTTTTGAAAAAACTCGACGGTTTCAAAATAATTCAAAGCGATTTTAAATAAGCAAATGAAAATATCGACTTATTCGTATTTTTCGCAATATGATTTATTTCCGGGATCTTGTGTGCGATTTCAAAGATTGAGTGTCCTTGTTACCGTTCCGCTTTAGTAAAATAAAATAAGACGGATTCAAACTAACCCTGCTCGTAAAGTCAATCTCGTTCCGACAGCATCATTACCTATGCATCATAAAGACATACGCGACAAAGAGCTTTTGCAATGCACTCAATTTAACGTATAATCGTTATGTTTATGTTGGAAACAATATCAGGCATCTGGTCTATTACTGATAAAAATTGTAAGGGTTTGTATCAGTTATAGTTTTCTATTTCATAATCAAATTAAACATCTACTCGCATATTTATTACCTTCTTACGTTTTGACGTCTTCGTTTTAACTATTGTGGTATTTGTTATGATGTTTTGACGCAAAATTGTCTTACTCGAGTTTATTTGATGAATTTGTTTTTAATTTAATTAAGCTCTGCGATTCAGCTCACCTACCTTACCAGTAAAAATAAATAATTAAGTACCTATGTATTGAAAATAAAAACTCTAAACGTAAACTTTTCGACAATGTCGCGTACAAACTTGAAAATTATATCAACATCATATTAGGTCGACATATTTTCCTCAAAGTTCTGCACGAATTCCGACCGTTCCGCGTTTGTTGAGTTAGTTGTTTCAGAAATTGCTGAAATAATTGTTAAATTGCTTCATCTCGTCGTTGCGTCGCGTAGTAAGAGAAAAAAAATCCCTTTTGCTAGTTTAAGTTTATAGATATTTGATAAATCGGTGTCGCATAAAAGGATGAATGTCACGGTAAATTCCTAAGAATAGTTTGAATTATCAGTATTGAATAGACCTGTCTGCCTTTGTATTTTGCATGTGTTTACCGCACAACAGATACACCTGTTCGATACCGGCGTATTTCCCCGCATATCACACTAACAAACCTACCCGCATTCGTTCGAAGTGAAACATCAACTCGAAAAACAAGATGAATTTGACGTACTCAACTTCGACTAATGATTTATGTGTGTGACGCAGTGGAGAGGTTAATTTAGAGTCACCCGGTTTTTCTCTGTAAGCTGTAGTGACAGCTGGGATGAGAACGGATAGGCGGAAAACGTGCGTGGCCAATCATTCTACGTTATGGATGGTAGTTTCTGTTTCAGACATCTCGTAACGTTGTTGCATGGGTAAACTTGCTTTGTACATAATATTCGAGAAGCGATTTTTAAAACGCGAGTTCCTACTATAACATACATAGCGGGGGCATTATTTAGAAATGAACTACTCTAATTGTAAGATACGACGTTCGTGGAACGACAGGGCTCATCGGGGAAATCTATGAAAGACGAAGTAAAATCTCCTTTTGAGGTTAAAATTAGCCTGAAATATTAAATGTAATTGTACGGGGGAGTTTGTCTGAGGGGCGCCACGTCGTCGTAACTGGCTGCGACAGTCGCGCGCAAAAATTATTTGGTGGCGCGCGCGGTAATTGAATAGCAACCTTGTACTTTGGCGCAATAAAAATTGAGAAAAATCGATAAAACGGCAACTTCGCTTCGTTTTTTTTTGATCCACCGCAAAATATGGGATGATCAATGGATTCCCGTTTGACGTTACTGTCTCAAGAAGATATATTTTTTATTACAGCGCCGTGTGAAAAATTATTACCTTGGGGTTCTTTTAAAACTGGCAGCGTATAAATCGGCGGTAAGAACTAAAATGGAGAGGGTGATATTTTAATAAATTAAGTATCGAACGGGTTGGTATATCAAATGCAGGAGCATATAAAGCATTGAATGAAATCCACAAAAGTTATTTACGTCACAGGAATGCCTACATTTCGATATTAACAACTAAATAATTTATTTAAAATTAAAACAATCATTTTAGAAAATGATCTCAAATTACAAATCGACTTTCATATGCATACTGCGTATTACAAATTAATTTTCTAAATATCGATTTTTGTTCTATACGGGGTGATTTCAAAATGATCCACACCAATTCTACAGTGCGTTGTAGAGGACAGCCTACTTTAAAACCTGTCTGTTACATTTTTGTAGTTATTCGCAAAAATGGTGCATTTGGCGTTGTCAAAAATGACCAAATACTTATAAGTTATTTAATTTTACTGTTTTGCAAAATTTTAGAACAACGTTGTCAAAAATTACGCGTAAAACTGTTTTGAACCCGATTATTTTTGAACTTTTTTTTCTTTTTAGATAATAATTGGATGGCGACGTTTATAAAAATTTATAAAAATAAAGAAGTTGAATTATCTACTTTACCTATTCATTTCTTATCGAATTGTTGACCGATATTTTTTTAAATTAATTTCCTAATTGTAATATTCGTAATTCTTTATTATTTATAACAGACGTACCGTATATTTTCTAATTAACGCCTGGGGCTCGAAAATGACGTTACAACAAACAAATTTCTATAGAAATCCATTGTTATGACGTCATTTTCGCATACGTTATGATAGCGAATGGTTTGAGAATTGGGCCCCTGGGACCCTGGGTCAATAGACCTATCGGGTAATGAATGGGGAAAACACCTCATCCTCGTATAGGACACTAAAAACTTTCACAGATGCATTTTTACGACGTGTTGGATTCACACGTTTACGTCCGTCCATACAACAATTCAACAATTATTTATGAACGCGGCGACGTACTATGATTCGGATATCTTGTTGCATTACAATATGAAGTTTTAGGCTTGATGGCAGACGAGCTTGTTTTGTTTACAACCGTGCAATAAAATCAGACCGATGGAGTCTATAAGGGCACAAAGGCAGTAAAACCTCAACCCGTTCCATGTCTAAAATCCCACATCAGTTTGTGCGTGGCCTTATTATATTATGTTTCATCTAATTTGAACCCATGCTTACCGCCAGATTTTATCTTAATATGTGCGTAGGTATGTAACTAGTATAATTTTTTAAAACTGTCCCCAGGAACATCAATTAGGAATAGTTCTCGTTTATTGTCATACTAAGAGTCGGTTTTTCAATCGCCAGTTAACGCTGACCGTCGGTAAATTACCACAGAAATCATTTTCATGGTGATTATGGTCAGACCCAGGTTAAAGTTTAAACTGTTCATTTCCATAGTAACAACAATAGTAACTTGTAAGACAAATTTTAGGTTTAAATTGCCGGTTATTGTTGTCGTCGTTAGTGCAATTAAGTAATTGTGTTGCTGAATACGGATAAGTTCCGCATAATCTCACAATCAAAAGAAATTGTTTTTTATTTTTGACGTTAAAAAATATGTAAATTGTAATTAATTAATTAATATAGCGTCAAAAATTAAAAAAAAAACAATTACTCTTTGAGATTACGCGGAACTTATCCATATTCAACAAGGCAATTACTTAATAGCACTAATGACGACAACATTTTGATTCTACAGCATTGTGCAACCGACCCTTATTGTAATATGCTATTTTGTTATTATTAAATTACCACCACCCACTGAAAGTATTTTTGTATTAATTGCACAAATTACCTATTGTTATAAATAATGGGAAATTCAATGTTTTTTTTATTTAAGCGCCTATAATTAAATAATTATATTTTCGATGGTTCGACACCTTCGTCGTTTTCATATCAAAAATAAAAAATAATAAAATAAATATTAGATATTCCCGTTATTTATAATAATAATCAATTTACATAATCCAATTATTAATTAGAAGAACAATAAATAAACGTGTGATGCTCGAGACTAGCCTGGGAGTCGATGCACACTTGTTTTTTTGCCCTTTTCCCGCAATAAACGGCAATTGATTTTTCGAATTGGTTCGCGATTTTCCTCGTTTAATTTTTTACACGCCAAACAATTATGCGAGATATATTTAAATTATAATAAAACATTCGAGGGTCGACTTCGTTTGCGGGGACGAATCCTTTTTAGGACGGTCGCGCGCCATTAAAAGGTCACTAACACGCAGTTTAATTTAATGAACAGGGGCCCGTTACGACTTTAATTACATTATTATTTGGTTTATATATTGCCTAAATCTATTTATTTTGCAACAGATGTTTGAAATGCGTTGCGCCGAATTTCGGCCTCGAATCGAATTCAACACGCCCCCTACTACGTCGTAACCTGATTTAACTGGAAATTTAATGCTAAGCAAATAAACGTTTTCTCGGAAAATGCGTTTCTGGATCTTTTTCAAATGCAATGGATTTTCGAAAGTTAACCGCGTCGATCGTTTTCTCCTGAAAATAATCGATATTTGGGCGCGTATTGGGGAGAAATTACGTTACGTTATTTGTTTAACAGTCGAGAAATTCGAAATAGTAACATGGACGGAATTAAATTCGGAATAATTGCCGAAACAAATATGTAAATAGGTTTCTTTTGCATTAAGGTTCTATTGAAGGGCAAAAGTGTGCAGGTAGGTATTAGGTGAATGATTTAAAATTCAGTCGATCTTTAGATTTCCGTAATCCCAATCTCGATCGTTGCAACCTTCGGTTTCGAGTAGTCGATCAACAAATGAGTTTATAAATAAATAACAAGAGGTAATCCTTTTCGATGGGTATAGAAAATGCGTTGAACTGTTTACTTGATTTTCTTTTTATGTAAGTAGGTTAGTCGTTATTTTGTTTAAGATGCGGAAATTTAGACCGCGTAAATTTTTTATGTTTTCCGCTCACGGTTCCAATCGTAACCGTTTACAAGACGTTATTGTTATTCGATCATGTGTGTTCGCAGGTCGACGTGTTCGATATGAATTCACTTTGTTTTCTTTGGAAATCCATCCGAATTTTGACGACAACGGGGGGCGTTCAGTCAATAAATATAAGAATAGGTAAATACGAGCCGTGCAACATCAAGACCAAGTGCCGTAATAAAATCCTTTGAACATTGGTTTCGATCTTTGCAATCCAATTGTGATCCAATACCATAAAAGTGTAAAGTCAGCTCCTACATTACTTACTTTTACGACGTATCCTTCGCAAAATTTGGACTGCCGGGAATTCGTCGTGACACCCCTACATCACTTTCGTGCTTTTTTAGTTTCTTTCGAACTCGACAGTTTCGAAGGGACGTAGGTACATATTTACGTTCGCGTATCTAGTCAACTTCCTGTTTTACACTGCAAACTTTTATTTGGCGAAGTCATTTTAGGGGCGCGGGACCGTGTTGTTTACGTTGTAGGTACATATAGTTGATGTAATTCGAGGGTTATTTTACATAATACTACATAAAATAATTATATGTATTATATTATATTATGTATAATTACATAATACGTATTACTACATAATAAAAATAAATTCATCAGCATCGTAGCTTAAGGGTAGAAACGAACGAGGGCGAAAACTTGCGTCATGCGTGCAAGAAAGGTCTATAGATATCGCTTCGTTTTTGTCATAAATGTCCGGAGAAAATGTGTCAGCAGTTTTATATAACCTTTTGGGCGACTTTCATAATCGACGAAACAAAAAGCGCCCTTAGACGTTATTAATATTTTTATTTAAAAAAATTAATGAATCATCGAAACGCGGTAATCCTCGAAAAGGAAAATCTATTCCTTATGTTTTTTTTTTATATCTGACATGTTTAACGTCATACACGGCGTCATATCATTCCGAGATCTATCTATAGAAACACGTTCTACATTTTATATCAGTTAGGTATCGTAGTACCGAAAATTGTTTTAGGGTGTTTGGTACAGATTTTCAAAATTATTTTTTTCTGTTTATTTTATCGCATATAGATAATTTATAATGTTTACATGGTAGTAAACGCAAAATTTTTCGAAAAAAACAAAAGTATGTACTAGTAATTGTCGTTCAAAGTTCAAATCTAATTTCGCGTCGATCTTGAAATCTAGTAAAAGAATTACAAAACTTTTGATTTTGCAAATAGAATAGCCAATGTACTGTTTATTGAAATATTTTCATTGCAATAAACGCAATAACTTGTTTATTATAACTGTTATAAAAATCTACAAAAATAACGTTTACACAAACTCTTAATTTGTCGTCCTAGAAAATACTTAACTGCGATAAAATTATATTCATTGCATAGCTTAAAATATCTACGTTTAAGTTTAATTTAATAACTTCATCGACATTTTTTAGTTTTCAAATTAACACTGAAATTAGAGATCGAGTGCATTTTCGATTTTCCATCACGTAATTTTGCCTCCGTCTAATTTCTCCCACTCATAAAATACTATTTTACCGCACATGGGCCAGTAGGGGAGGTAAACATTTGATAAATACCGAAAGCAATAAATCTTTATTGCTTACGATTAGTGGAAGTTGTGGTTTTTAAGTTTGACTCGCAAATTTTGAAATGGTAGTTTTAGTCGTAATTATATTTTGATGGATTTATTTATATTTATAATTAGATACTTATTAGGTAATTAATATATTTATTTATAATATTTATACCTTCTAATTATCTGTAGGTACCTATAAGTTTAGTAGACAAACTGATTTTAATTAAGAGTAGCGACACTTACGTCCTTAACTTGAATTAAAGACACGTAAATTACGTAATCGTAAATAGTAAATTACGAGCGGAATGCATATATATATATATATATATATATATATATATATATATGTATGTATGTATATATATAAGGTTAATTATCAATCGTTATTAGAATCAGGGTTGAATAATAACAAATCTGAGTTTCTCCTGTAAAAAGAGTAATTTAATTTACTGTAAAGATAACTATTATACAAATATTTACATCTTATCTTATTAAACTCACCTGTAAAAAGAGAAACGACATTAAATGTCATTTATTCACTATGCCCTTTCTCCAATTACAAATTTTAACAAACTAATCTATAATAACTGTGACTGCTCAGTCATCATAATCTCTCTAATTAATTTGTATCATTAGTAATCTACCTTACCCACGCTACGCAAGTGCGCGGGATAATTCAAGAAGTACAATGTACTTTACATCTCCCCCTCTGGGACAAAATTTCCAAAAAAAAATTTTCTGTCGCTCCGCGGGCCACCCCGTCTTCTTCAGTCACTCGTCGTTTTGAGGGTAGGGTATCAATTTTGTACTATGGAACAAATTTGACTCCATTTCCTTATGCCCAGTGTTTATCTTATAGATTGAATTGGAAATTTTCTCCAGGATTTCGTAAGGACCAATCCTAAGTTCATCGAGTTTTTTCCTGTTCAACTTGTTTCCATTCTCTACAAACACCATATCTCCTACCTTGAAATTCATGTGTTTCCTATTTTTATCAAATTTTTTTTTATTATAGTTGTGTGATCTTATCGTGTTTTGGAGTGCAATTTTCCTATCCTTTTGTAAATCCCTCGGTGTTTCATATTGTTTTAATCCTTCTGGCAAAATCGCTGTATTCTCACCTTCTAGCAAGTATTTAGGTGCAAAACCTGTGACTGTGTACTGTGTCATTGTAAATTTTTATGCATTCTTGGGCGATCGTTGTCCATGCTATTTTCCTCTTCTCTTCATTAATTTTGCATCTAATTTTATTAATTAAAGTTTGATTCGGTCTTTCGTTGATTCCGTTCGAGAAAGGTGAATCTGATTCCGTGAACACCAGTATTATTTCTTTTTCTCTCATATATTCTTTGAACTCTCTCGAGTTGATACCAGGATATTGATCAGTGAGTGCCATTCCAATTTTATTTTCATCTGTAGTTTTTTTTACTAGTTTTATGAAGTCACTTGAATTTTGTGTTTTCGACGTCGATATCCAAGCATATCTAATGAAGTGGTTCACTAATTTTTATTGTTACAGGCAATAACAAATAAAATAAGACATTTTACTACATAAATTCTGGCATATTTTGTCGACCAGTTACTGACACATCTGAGAACCAACCCCGACCAACTGAAACATTTCAAAATACGTTCAGATTCTATCTAATTTTAGTGTTCGATAGTTTGAATTTTCAGTTTTTGTGTGTGTTCTTCGTTTTTAAATTGAAAATGCCTAAGAGTCGTGTTCCGCTATCAAAAAGATTAAAAAGAAATCGTAGATCTAAAGCTGCAAAAAAATTAATATTTTCGATTTCAAATTGCATATATTTTTCTTCTCCTTTTTTCTATTTGTATATAGTATATAATTTGTAAGTATGTATATATTTTTTGTATTGCTGCCGTACAGCTAAAAAACAGCAGCCTACCTTGCTAAACTAATGGGCTCTCGGGCGTACAATAAAATGAGACTATTTTTTTAATTTTTTTGTTTGACAATTTTTTATGTGGTATATGGTTTTTTATGGTCTAACATGAAAAAAAAATAGTACATATCTCATGTACAACTACTTACAATTATTTACGATATTTTTAGCTAACCAATACCGTCGAAAGACCTATGACGTCATCTATTTATATAAACTTTCCACGTTTTTTATAAACCAATTTTTATAAGTCATGGAATAACTTGAAGTTTGAGTTTGAAACTGTGACCAAATTTATAATGAGCGTAAGCGTAAAAATACATTTAATTTTGGATTATCTTATGATGCATCGGTTTCTAATTTCTTTGTATTTAATAAATAATCTTTTATTCAAAAAATTTTTTTTCTTTTTAATAGTAGCAAATAGGTAACTAATTTTTACATTATTCAGAAAATTCAGAACAGCAAGTCTGTTCATAGACCGAAGGTTTATGATTTTAGAGCTAATAAATTATGTTAATCCGTAAACCAAGGATCGCTGTCGATTGTGGTGGTAACATAAAAAAATAGGGGAATACACTAGTTTGCTTAGTATTAGTGGCGCCCCTATAGCGGAATAGTTTGGCTAAATTACCTACAAAACACCCTTAAGAAGCGAGGTTTTGCTGGTTAACCGCAATTTTAATGTGGTCTCGTAAAATAGCCCTCGTTTGATTAGAAAAAGCGCCCATTGATAATCGTCCAATGGCTGCAAACGGAGCTTTCCGATTTATTATTAACAATAAGTAAAATACCTGGATTGTACATTGAATTACCTTTATATAACTTTACAAAAAAATTCGAATTCCTTCCCTGATTTTATTAAAAACGACGCAATTCAAGTAAAAAGCACTTTAAATAAGTATACTGGGTGTCTCGAAAACGTGCCGACAAATTTGGCGGGATTATAAATCGCATTATAACAAGTAAATTTTTGTTAACTTACCGATATATCCGAAAATGAGTCGTTGTGGCCCTAAAGCAAATTAATGGGTTGGCGATATGTTTTTTTTTTAGATATCCCGTGTACGTAGGTGTCTAATGTGTCGCGGACAAAACGAAAAAGTTCCACAATTAACTTTTTAACTGTGACCGATTGTTATTAATTTAATTAATTTAAGTTCGAATTTTATTAAGAATCGTTAGAAGACAATAGTTGTTCAAGAAAGTATAGTGGCTACAGGTTTTCCCTCTAATAGGAAAGTAAATGAAACAATATTTAGTTGCACAATAAGTAGGTATAGGTATATAGTTCAACCGCTTAATTAAAATTCTTTCAACGTTACTATTGCGATATGGAACATTTTACTTATAGAATTGTTTCCGTCTTTATTACGGCAGATATTATATTTATTATAAAAGCTACAGTAGCTCCATTAACCTTATTAGATATGAGAAAATAATATAAAGCTCGTTCGCAATAGGTTGGAAACGACGTCATACACATTTTATTAAGCATTTTGATTTTTTGTCGATTAATATTAATTGGTTTAATACGTTATCATCCCTCGCATTTGAAGACGTAAATAAAATGAACATCAAGAAAAATCCTTTAAATATTTAATCGTGAACGAATCGTAACCTTTTTAAAGTCAAAAATAATGTTGTCTAGTTTTTGTTATAAAGAAAACAACAAGCCCGCACTTGAAGAAAACTGGTCAAGCCGACCTGCTCCGTGCCATTTGAACGTTAAGTTTGCAAGAATTTTGATTCATGTCGATTAATCATCGTTAATCACTGTTGCGCGGTTTATAAATATAATAGATATTACGTTTAAAAGTAATTTACCAACATTCTAAGATTACGATATATATACACGGCTAAATTACCTATGTATAAAGTACTTGCCAATTGTTCTCGCTGTTTATCTTTTATTCGCCCCACATTTACTGTGGCGATTAGTAGACCAGAACTACTTCATCGATAATATTGCTACGCATAAAATAATCTCACGCGTCGTTAGGGTTGGCGGTGAAAATTTCCGGCATCGAATGCGTGGTTTTGTTGTTTTCCTTATATCGCATAATTGAATTTTAGTTGGCGGTAGAGACCCTCGTGAATTTTTATTTTTCTATTTTGTTATGTTGTCTTCATCTTTACCGCTATCGTTATCAATTCTAGGCTCGTCTTTCGATAATAAAATAAAACAAGGAAATTTTTATCATCCGATTTCCGCTCGGGATTTACGTCCACATCTTCGCATTATTTGATTTGCTAAAAAAAACTTAAACAATTCGTTCGGTTTAATTAAAACAAAAAAGAAAAAACAATTTTACAGATCTCTCTATCTTATGTCACAAATGATTTTGTTTTTAAAAGTATTCAAGTTTGTCGAAAAATACCTACTAACTTATCAAAAATTAAATTTTATTATATCACATAATTAGGTACTAATTAATTGCCTTATAGTCCCGAATTTATTGCTCTCGTACCTTAGAAGAAAACCGCAATTAAAGTTGGAGGCGGTAACTTGCCGTTAAACTGGCACCCCCACATCCGAAAAATGCACGTGGAGACTTATGAAGAAAAAAAGACGAATATACCAGAATTATTTTCTATTTAATTGATCTACGATACAACAAACAGATACCGAATATATCTAAAACATTCCGATAATTACAGGCTTCAAAAGCGGTTTTCCCGATTTTTTTCTAAACGTCCGAATCTATAAGGGCAAAACGTAAATTTAAAATACGTTTTTTTTGTAGGAATATTAATTTGAAAAAAGTTAGTTGCTCTTAGAATTTTCATTTTACCTCAAAGTTTGAATTGATTCCTCCTCGAAAATGGTAGTTTGAATTTATTCGCTGACGTAATAAGGGTAAAAATATCTAAAAATGTGTTGTGTGATGCAATATTACGTAAAACAATTAATTGCTCGTATAATCTTTATATTAGGTAGGAACCTCGAAGTTTGAGTTAGTTGCTCGGGAAATGTGGTATTTTTGGAATTTATTGTTGGTGTTATAAGGGAAAAGTATTAACCAAAATATGTTTTTCGGAATGAATATTAATAGAAACGATTAGTTGCTCGTAGATTTTGGGAAAAATTGGCTATCTGCATGAATAGCTATAAATGAATACTTATACAAATTATCAGAATTAATTGTTTTTATAAATATTCTTTCAAAAAAAAATAAACGTTTTGAGTTATTTTTTGCCCTTATAGTGCTAGCAATAATTCCAAACTACCAAAATCTAAGAGCAGTTAATTCAGTCTTCCGATGTTTATAAAAAATTTAGTAAACCTACTTTTGCAGCGTGTTAGTTTTAATTGTGTTAGTGATTGACCCTTTAAGCGATACACAATTTTTTTTCGATCGCCAAAAATACATAGTTCCAAATGTGTATGTTTCATTGGCATCGAGTCATTCAAAAAACTCTAAATTTTCGTCTTGCTTAAATAGTTTAAACATAATTGCAGTATTTCTGTGATGCATTATATGGTTTAAGTGAAATTATATCAAAATAACAGTGATTGGCCGTCACAAGATAGTTATTGAACTGCACCTAAGATAGTGATTGGCCGCCCTCTTTATCACGTACGCAGACACCTATAAAGTTTATTTTTCAAATAAAATACAAGGATTAATAAAAAAGACACCTTTATTTGTAAATGAATTTTAAATAAATAAAAATAAATAAATTTTACATACAATTTTAAATAAATATAAATATGACGTACAGGGTGTAACTAAAATAAGTCTAAACCTCTTAATGAGGGGGGGGGTAGCTGTAAATGATTTAAACCACATTTTCCTTATCAGTAGATGGCCGTTTATTAATAGTTGCCGAAAAAATTACATTTCAAATTTTAAGTACGATCCTGTCTTTACTTAATTTTACTTAAATTCATAATAGTGAAGAAGCAGATTGTTGAAACACAAATTACTAATTTTCAAGGTAAACCGAACATCGATATAATTTATAAATAAATAAAACGTACATATGGATCGTTTAATATTTAGTTTAAGGTTTATTAAGAGAGCTCGCATTAAGGTTCAAATTTGCTTGTTTTACGAAACTTTCACTAAAGATTACAGCCAAAATAATAAATTCGAGGATTTGATCGTTGCACTATTGTATTATTTTAAATTATAGAATTTGACGTAAGACTTGTAGAAAAAAATGTTTATTTTTGTTTAAATTTCAGGTTTAAAACTGCTTTTTGTTTGGAATATAGTGAAAATTGTATTGAAGAATTACAAGAAAATAAACATTTTTTCTACAAAATCGATGCATACATCAAATAATATAATAATGTAACGATTAAATTTTCAAAATTATTATTTTGGCCGTAATCTTTAGCGAAAGTTTTGTAAAACAGGCGAATCTAAACTTTAAAGCGAGCTCTTAAGGCTGAAAGCTTTAAGCCTTCAGATGTTAAATAAGCTTCTATTTCGTTAAACCATCTTTTAATGTAAAGTTGTGAAATAGCTGAACTCACAACTGTAACGGCTTTAGACATCCTTGTGGTGGGTTCGCTGTGACGGCGAAGGGATGCCTTATACCACCCATCACCAGGAAAGTTATTCGTAAAAGGATTAGGACGAGGAGTTTGGTCATTGACAATTGCACGTCTTCTTTACGTCTAGGAAATCCTTTCCTCTGATTTTCTACGATCTATTTGACTAAAATAGCTTCCTTTCCACGGGACAAAATGGGATTTGGTTCACAACTGATTTTGACGAATTTATTGCTTCTTCGAAATTGCAGTGTTGCCCTTGGTATTTCAAACCTTCTGGATGCTTCTCTCGGCGGCATACCATTTTCTATTTCTTCTAAAGCCCTTTTAAAACTATCTTCCGAATAGTTTTTTTTTTTATAATACACTCACCGGCACAAAATTCGATCCATCTACAATTTTTAGTAAAAAATTGCGATAAACGTTTGTTTTATCTAATAATGGGGAAAATTCATATTCCAATGACATGTTTAGTGCGATAAAATTTTATTCGTTTGGGGAATTTAGTTAGTTTGTTTATTTGGATGGTGTATGCGCCAAATACACTGGTTCAATGTTTACAACAAAATAAAATTTTAAAACAACTCACCTTGTACAGCGATGCACATTACAAAATAGGGATGGGAAAAATCTAGGAAGGGATACACCACTGCACAAAATATTAAACTAAACCAGATTAACTAACAAAACTAAGAAACTTAATACAAGCGGTTTAAACATAGAACAGTCTTCTTCCAAATCTATCAAACAACTACTCTCACTTCAAAGCGAAGGTTAACCTTTCTAAACCTTATCAAATGTTTGGCGCTAACAGATGGTATCAAATTATAATAGTCAAATTCTGAGCGTACTTTATTATTAAGTTTATTACGCGTATTAGTCTTAATTGTTGGAAATACAATTGAATTTACTGTCTGTAAAAATTAAATATGATGTTGAATTCAACCGATATTGCCAGAGCAATTGCTTTGATTCAAGATGGGCGCTCGCAGTACTACGCCGCTCGAGTGTGGCGCCTTGGTGTTTCAAGGTGTAATATTCAGAGAGCTGTAGAAAGGTTTCGAGAAACTGGACGCTACACCAGGAGAGTGGGATCAGACAGGAAAAGGTGTACAACTGCTAGGGATGACCACTTCCTTACATTGAAAGTTCTGAGAAACAGAGATACTACTGCAGTTAATGCACGTAATGAGTTGCAAGAAGTACGGGGTGTAAGTGTTAGTGAAAGAACTGTAAGAAGAAGGTTGCAGGAACGCGGATTGCTAGCAAGAAGATCCGCAAACGGCCCACAATTGACCAGAGAACATCGAGTGGAGCGGCTTCACTTTGCACGTCAACACCAAAATTGGGATAATGATGACTGGGGTCATATTCTTTTTACCACGAGTCGAGATTTTGTTTAAGATCTGCGGATGGCCGTCAAAGAGTATGGCGCAGGACTGGAGAAAGATTCGCCCAATGTAATATTGTGCCAAAGCTTAGTTTTGGTGGTGGTTCAATCATGGTATGGGGAGGTATTGGCATGAAAGCTCGCACCGAATTAGTAGTAGTAAATGGAGGGGCGATGACTGCTGACAGGTACATTAGGGAGGGACATTGTAGAACCACATGTCGTACCTTTCGCCCCATTTATTGGTGACAACTTTATGCTAATGCATGATAATGCCCGTCCGTATGTTGCCGGAATTGTTTGTGAGTACTTGAGAGAAGTAACAATCCACCGTATGATGTGGCCTGCAAGAAGTCCCGATCTAAATCCGATTGAACATGTTTGGGACTTGGTGGGGAGACGAGTTCATTGCCGAGTTCCTGCTCCTTCTAACTTGCGAAAGTTAAGTGTAGTAGTAGTCCAAGAATGGGACGAAATTAGCCAAGATTACATTCGTTGCCTTATTGAGGGTATGCCAAGGCGAATAGAAGCTGTAATTCGAGCTATTACACGCTACTAATTTTTTGCTTTTTTGTTTTTTTTACTTGTTATGTATTAGGTGTACAAAAAAGTTCTGAGCTTTAGATTTCATACAACCGAAACCACAATTTAAATTTCATGAAGTTTCCCGCCCTTTTGCGGGTTTACAACGTTGACATTTGGTCTTTGAAAATACCATGCGGTTTAACGTTTGATGCACATAACCTAAAAAATCAGTAGTGTTTACGATGGCAATAACTAAAGAGCATATTCGATTTTCCATCCACTTTGCGTTTCATCTCAAGAAAAATGCTGCTGAAGCCACTGAAATGATTTGTGCCGCATATGGAGAGAACGCTGTAAGTCACGCTACGTGTAAAAGGTGGTATACAAAATTTCGCCAAGGAGATTTCAGTCTTGAAGATGAACCGCGTGCTGGACGCCCTCAAAAGATTATAATTATCCTGTATAATCCTCAAAAGGCTGGGAACTTCTCCCGCATGCGGCGTATAGTCCAGACATGGCACCGTCTGATTACTACCTATTCCGGTCGCTGCAGCATCACTTGGCTGATACACACTTCGTGGCACTTGAAGACCTACGCAAATGCATTGATGACTTTATCGCCTCGAAGCCAGGGAGCTTCTATCATCAGGGAATTCGCAAGCTGCCCGAAAGATGGCAAAAGGTTATCGATGCAAACGGGGACTATTTCGTTGATTAATATCTTTTTGTTTGTTTTTAAATAAATATTGAATTTTACAAAAAAAAGCTCAGAACTTTTTTGTACACCTAATACAATAAATGTTGTTTACTGTTTTATCTAGTTATGAAATGTTGCCGTATTTTTGTTGTTAGAGCAATAAAAATGTTTCCGTCGGTTTAATTACATTTCAACATCTGTTTTACACACCCGTTAAACTATGTGTAAATATAACCAATTTATAAACTAAAATAATTACATCAATTAACCGCATGGATCGAATTTTGTGCCGGTGAGCGTAGTTATTAGCCATCCAAAGATGATAGTTATTGGCCAGTGGCCAAAAACTGCAAGCGATAAAGTTAAGTCATCCGAAATTCCTGAATGTGAAATTAAAAAATATTACGACACATATTAATGTAAACTTTCTAATGAAACAGGCATTAGTCGTAAACTATAGTTGTTGGCCAAATCGTCAATCACTATATTTTTCCAATTTTTCAATATAGTTATTGGCCCCCGTAAAATATACAGAATTTATAAGTTATAATGTCTGCAAATGTAATAAAATACGTATTTATTCGTGCTTTTTTAACAAACAATAACTAAAACAAAACTTATCATATCGAGTCGTCAAAAAAACCTATCGAACATCACCACTCGGCTTAACAAAAACTTAGACAGTGCAGAAAATGGCTCCATACACAACACACAGTTCGCGTCAAGTAATAAACTTACAAGTTCATTGAAGCCATCACAATAAAATCTAGGTGCCTAAATAGCGCGAGGTCATCAGATCTTTCTGACGAAGGCTAAATGTTAATTATTTCGATCAAACTCTTAATATGAAAGATTTAAATTGGCACGGCCAATTACTGTTTACCCTACTTGTTAGCCAACAAAAGATTCTTACCTGACCCTCTATACCAAGCCACTTGTGCGTGCCACATGTAAAAATGCCGATGCTCATAAAATACAAGACGTAAAACGTTACTTAAATGTTTTCTGTCCGATAGAGTTTACGATGTAATTTTACATACGTAAAAACAAAGCGGTAGGTACTTTTATAAGGTTTACTTTTTGAAATATGAAGGAGAAATAACAACAACAAAAATGCATTTCGATTTATTTCTGGGCCGCCTTTAATCTAAAAAAAAATCACAATCATTTGTTGACGGCGACGTTACTATAAGCAAAAGATTAAATGGCCCAGCAAGAAAATCTAACGGTAAGCCGTTCCGACTCGCCGGCAATACTTTATAGGTTTTTTGCGGATGAAATTTCATCTATTTTTTGTGCACTTTTAAAAAAAAGGACCCTGACTACCTATTTACTGCTGTTCTTTGATTAAATTTGTTTTTATAATTTAATTTGTATAAACTCGAAGGTGTTTTTTACGTGCTATCTATGTGTATAACAAACACATTTCGCTTTGGTTGCATTTATTTTACAAAAGTTTGATCGATATATCTCGTATTAACAACGAATAAGTACCTACGTTTTTTTTTCTTAAATTTTTATTTACATTAGACTTATTACATCTCCTGTTTGTAAAGGATGTTAATCGTTTATGACAATAATTACGCGGACAATTCGCCGTTTGAACGATTGTCCGACGGAAAATTGTCGAATCGTAAATCGGCAACGGTAAATTGTTCTGTCATTGTATTTCACGCAGCTTATTAGTTATAATGAAAATTTTGAACGCGAACTCGAACTACGTATCCGTAGGAAACCGTATCGTGCGTCATATTACTTATCGGGAGTTAAATTTGTTATTCGATCGTTTAATGTTTCTTTTACATTTAAAAACACGACATAATTCCCAATCGCATTATTATTTCCTTTTGCGTTCCCCGATTCCCTGATTACATTTTAACAAGATAAAATCGATCGCGGGCCCCGACAACTGTTCAAATATGCTCGCGTCTAAATTTATCTGCGTCCTAAGTGGCTCGCCACCAAACCGACCCGCGTCCAACTGTCGTAGATCAACTCTTTTTTGCGTGCGCGCATCATTTTCCATTTAAATACCTAACAATAAGAAGACGACGTACTCGCGTTAGGTATTCCATTATTTTATTCAAGACTGCTTCGCAAGTTAATGCCAAAACAATAATTTACCGTTGACATTTTCGAGTAGGTACGCCGGAAGTCGTTGTAAAGGAAACTACAAAAAGGAAAACGAGGAGGGGTTGTTGGTTATAATTTGATCAATAAAGGCGGCGTAGGTGTTATTTTCATTCTCTCTAATCTTTCAACTATACAGCTCTTTGAACATGCCGAAATTATTCAATGTGCACGTTTAAATTTACGACGGGAATAGTGGTGTAGATGGGAAATTTAACAAATTCTTGCCGGTTTAAATTATACAAATTTTAATCGTGCTTATTTAGTTTGATACATAATTAACGTCGAAAATTTGGAGAAGCCAGTTATTTTCCAATTATCTTCCGTTGTTTATTTCACTTCTGGAAATGCGACGCGACGACTTAATCAAATATTTATATTTATCATGTACGCTGTATATAATTTCACTCGAATTCACTAAACTTATTTTCTAAATCGACATTAATCGAAATAGGGGGACGATTCCTTCAATTCTCGCGTGACATTTGGCATGAACTAGATCGATGCACGCGACGAACTTTTAGACGTGTAAGCACCTACAGGTTGGTTTCAATTTAATTTAGTAAAAACAACGAACGTAACTGTAACGTCGAGTTTCATTTCAATAACGTTCAACCTGTTGAAAAAGCACAACGAAACTCCAAGGAATTCGCGTCGCTCGATATATTAAACCTTATAGTACGTAGAATCTTAAAGTCTAAAAGCGCGTCCTTTGCCGGCGCGCGTAATGCGACAAATAAAAATCTAGCTCGCACTTGGAGTCGAGGGAATCCAAAATAAAGTCTTGTCGCCTAGCTTGTCACCAAGTTAAAAAACTTTGCGAGAGATTTGTCGCAGACTTCTGCTTCGTTTGATTAGCCAAGTTCCGTGGAGATAGAAAATATGATGGACTACCGGGAAAACGACGCCGCTGCGCCGCACGCGCCCCCCAAATTTGGCACACAGAGACGGTACGATATTTCACTGTCACGTCCATTAGGAAACGGTTATAAAAATGACTTCAAACTACTTGCTTGAAATATTTCGTCGACGCTCGTTGGAGGTTTTTCAATTTAACAAAAAAAAACAAACGTTTAGAACATTAAGGGGCGGCAAGATGCAAATAAGATGAACACAGGTGGCGTCTGCGACGGGGAGAAGAATGCGGAATTATGTGTCTTTTACTTATCTACATAAATAATTTTACAATTTCGTAACTTAAGCGGTTAGAATTAAAACGAACGACACTAGTCTCGGAGATGTCAGGTGGAAGATATATTAAACCATTTCGATCTGGAAACTTCCTTTATTCCGGGCTCCTTAATATTGCGTTTTCCCGAAATTTACGTGGATACGTTTAAATGCCGCAGAAATTTAATCGATTATTTATTATTACGCATGGGCATTCGGAATTTCGAGTTTATTTTTGGCGTTAAAAATGGAACGTTATGATCGGAAGAGAACCTTCCCTAGCAGCACACTTAGCTAAAAGTAACATAATTTCCCAATATATTATTATAAGCCAATGTGACGGTCTGTCTTATAATCACAATATAGAATTTTGATGTAAAATCTATGCAGTTAAGCTATATTGTCAAGATATGTAGATTCTATATCTTAAATATACACATAACTGATCTAAAAGTAACATATTTTACTGATATAAAATTTGTATCTAAACGATAGCTAGAATTCTTAGCTAAATTTAATATTGTTTTAAAACATCAGGAACGTGTACTTTTTTGAGGTTGTATTGATATTTTTTTTATATTGTTCTGATCTTAAATGTATATAAATAAGATATTTTGTCATTCTCGTATTGATGTAATAGAGATGTATACGAGTTATTTAAAATCTATATTGCTAGGAACTATTTTACTTATGTTACAGTGGCATAAATAAGAAACTACTATATTATCTTATAATTTTATTATTGAAAAAAGGATATAAAATATTTTAGTAGTACATACCAATTATAATACAAAATTAAACATATTTTCAGTAATATCTTAAATTTCAATTCATTTTAATAAAAGTACCTATATAAAGACTTGATAAAAAAGTCCAGATTTATTAATTTATTATTTATTTATTTTCAATGTTGCGGCACAATTTTTGTAATTTTCCAACAAAATCTCTTTTTGTTAACAATACTTACAATACAAAAATTGACAAAAAAGAAATTTTCGTGTTTAACAAAAATAGTGTAAAATTGAAAATAAATAATTAATCAATAAACAAATTTGGACTTTATCAAGTAGGTGCATATAATCAAATCAAATTTAATAGATATCTATAAATAACACTTATATTTATAAAAATACCGAAAATATGAAAAAGTTGAAGTGAAGTTTCATTGTTTAATTTTTGTATTTGCCAAATAGATGCCGACGGATTTTCTTATAGTTATCATCATGGATGGTATACAACACTCGTCGTATTATTTCTGAAAATTAAATTTCACATTAATACACGATCGACTGTACAAAAATTACTTATATTTAACTTACCAACAATACATTCGTTACTTTCAGGTCACAGAATGTCGGTTTGTTGATTCTTTTTTCTAACGCCGTGTCCGCGTCTTGTACTTATTGGCTACAATGTGAGTTAGTAATTTGACCATTTAGCAGTAAACTGTCTTATGGGCATTTTTTCTCTGATGGGATAATATGATACGTTTATCTGAAAATTAATATAATTAATCATTCAAAGAAAATAGTAAAAAATAATATCTAATAACAAAGATTACCTACTTAAGTACATTCTACTTAATTTGTTCGTGTTTTTAAATACTGAAGTAAGTAGGTATAGTCAAAATGGAGTATGACTCACCTATGAAAGTAATAAGTAATGCAATGTGGCGTTCGGCTATCGTTTTCTCTTTCCACAGAAGTTGGCATTGTAAAAGAGATCGAAAATATCGACGTACGTTTGAAGTTGCTTAATTCGTATGT
This sequence comes from Rhagophthalmus giganteus, assembly GCA_036326145.1. Taxonomy (NCBI): domain Eukaryota; kingdom Metazoa; phylum Arthropoda; class Insecta; order Coleoptera; family Rhagophthalmidae; genus Rhagophthalmus; species Rhagophthalmus giganteus. The sequence goes on along the minus strand of JARFJA010000099.1, from coordinate 1,803,498 downwards.
TTTTTAAGTTGTTCCCAGAATGTTACATCCCACGACTTCATAAAACATTAAATGTATTAATAAAATGTAATATATAAGATCATAAAAATTGACTTACGTATTATAATACTTACTATTGAACATTTAAAATAGAAGTACACTATCCGCTTCGTTGCAGTGAACTGATACCCTTCTGTCTACACCACTTTGGTCAAGCAACAATGTATGATGTCCCGTTAGGTACCTATTGACCGAGGGTAAACAATAGCAAGTATATACGCTTAGGTACCTATACTTGGTATAACAACTTACGAAGGTAGGATATCCGAATGTTCTAAACACGTTCAACCCGCGCAGGACGTCATCCGTGCGAGTACGTACCTGTCAGATTTCTGATTCTTTCACGAGTGACGTCACATCTCGATGTGCAGAACCGCCCCGATATCTTACCTTTATAGTTATTGTACCATAGCTCTCAGTCGCTTATACATATGTAGGTACTTTTTGGTTACGCACTAGCTTACATGTTTGAGACAAAGAATGATTCCCTATTGTCAAACTTTCGAAGAAATGGCAAAAGCACAACCTAGTTTATCAGTAGAAATGTAGAAAATTTAATTTCAACATTGCCTGGTAAAGCGGCATAGTCATAAAACTACGTGATTTTAAAATAGCCAGTGCGGATAACAAAGGAGATGGGTCGTGAAGAATTTGGGAAAAGGTTTCCTACTTCGTAGAAATGACAATGACGAAGGTCGCAAAGTTCTACCTATTTGCATTTTTGATTATTACCCATATAAAAAGTTTGAAAAATATGTACCTTATGCTTACTCAAGCTTATGTTTTACTCGAAACTGCTAACTTTTTTCAACGTTTAGTATTTATGCTGTTTTAGAGTGAGGTCATCCCAAGCATTTGAGGTTACTCTAGGGTTAAATAAAATTATAAATGAAACCGGCAAACGAGCCATTTTAATTCCCAAAAACTTTTTATGAAAACAAATTCTATGAAGACAGCTTTTTCCAAGTTTGGGTTTGGATTTTTGTCATTAATTCTCTGGTAACGAAAAGTGATAACAATTTAATAGTTGTTATTTATCTAATAATTAAACTAGGTATTAATAATATTCCGTTTATCAGTGATCGGTGTATGCGCTTCTCCCTAAATGCTTTTTTAATTAGGTAAGAAAGGTGAATAACCCCATCGACCAATATATTTTGAGAAGATTTTGCAAGTTTTATTATTACCTATTTTTTAGATAGCAGATTTTGTTAAATTTGATATTTATTTAAACTAATTCAAAAGACATTAAATAGATATAGAAAATCCATATCAAGTATACCTAAATTTAAACATGTTTATTAGTATAAAATTTAAAAGATTTTAATATATCATTTTTAGATAATTTTAAACCCATTTTAAGATATTTATTTAAGCTAGCAATTTTATGTCGCAGATATATCACGTTAAAACATTATTTACAAATATGGTTTACTAAGATCACGTCGATTCTAATATTATCTAATTTTGTAATATTTAAACAAACCATCTAAAGAATATCTACAAAACCTTATACTAAAGTCACATATATAAATGTGGCTTATTATATCACATTTAGATAATGCTGAGTTTAATAAACTCAGATGTGCTGCTAGGGTTATGGGAAAAGTCCAGATGGGACTCTGGAGACCATACGAAATGTGGAAAATTGCTTTTCGATTTCATAATTGAAAAGATAAATAAGTTTTATTATGTTTGTTCGAAGGTGAATATAATTTATTAAATTATTTTGGCGTTCGAGCGCTCAATTGCCCGACTTATTTTATTGTCTTTTATCTTTTTCTATAACCTTCTGATGTGGGATCGACGAAAGACGGAAAACGAAACAATCGGCCCTATGCCGTATTATTTCTGTTATATATTTAACGCCGACGTTAAGAACCTCATAACCAATCATACGTTTCCATGGTAATAACATAGTTAACGGCAGCGTTGAAAATAACAACATAAGACCGAATGCTAAACTTTGGTGGCTGCGTTTCTGCGACTTGTTTGCGACTCGGCCGTTTTGTTATTGCTTACCTACTCAAAAAACGTCCACGAAGTGTCCATTACTATTTTATAGACAGACATACGCATTGCTGTTTTTATCATCTTTGCGAACGTTGCAATCTTAGCCGAAGGTTAGTGGAAGTAAACTAAAAACCCGCGACAAGCCCAAAACGTTTTCGAATTCCAAATTTCACCATACAAGAAGGCAAATATTACGTAAATGCGACCGGATTTATGACGGTGCGGCGTAAACCAGACATTACGAACAGGGAAGGATACGAACTAGACAATCACACGTGAAATATTTACCTTTGGTGTAGGAAATCCTCGAAGACGGATTGATTTGTTAAATATTCATAGCGATGGTGGAACGAAGAAAAGTCCGAAATGCAGGCCATATATCGGTCTATTTGAGCGATGATCCTTGAATAAAATCTAATGCCCTCCCATAACAGTTTAATTCATAGAGTGTGAAAGCGTATAAGCCGATCGTCATAAAAAATGTATTAAATGTTCCTTACGCGAGGGCATTTTTGTATTGTCAACTACAGAATAAATCAAGCGAAAAAACCCAGAGAGAATAAAACAACTGATTTGGTAAATTCGGGTTTTACAACCAATAAATCTTGTAGTGCAGTCTTTTGGCGTGTTTTATTGAATTCTAGTCTCATAGGACATGCACTAAGAAGATTGGAGAAACGGCGAGAAATTTTATATACCGCCATTAACTACTAAGAAACTGCTTTCGTCCGCGTCGAATTACGCGAAAGGGTGACTGGACGAACAAATGCACTTACCGAAGAAGTAACGTATTTAAGCAAATTCGTCTGTACAAGCTTAACGTCGCAGCTTTTTGGTGCAAGAAAAGCCCTATGATTCGCAACAGAAAGCCGTTGTCCTGACCTTTTTGTTGTTAAATATGTATGTTGGTCGAGCTCGCGAAAGCTTCGGCTTTTATAGCCTTACTGGGGTAGTTATTTAAGGGTTTTCCATTGATAGTCAGGCCCTAACTTGTCACTAGTACGCGTCCTGAATTTTGAAAGGATGTACGACTTTTTTCGCCGTACGCGCTATTTTATTCCTTCCTTTTCCGTTTATTTCGTCGAGATATTTAAAAATAATATTTAGATAACGGTCGCACACGAACGGATAAACAAAATCGCAACGTATTCGTTTGGCGGCGGCCCCCGGTTGCGGTCTCCGCCTATCTATGTATAATTTAACTATAACTACAACGGAGGGACGGACGTTAACCGATTCGAGACCATATACGTACAGAAATTATATCGTTAAACTACAAAACCTGCTGTTTAAATAACCAGCTAAAATACAAACGTAGTCTACACTTCAGCTTAATAAGTAAAGTTAGGCTTTAAATGTAAAACAAAAGGCCTCGCAATTATAATATGGGAAATGAAGCGTGCTCGAAATTGTTTTCGGCAAAATCGTTAAAGAGATAGCTATATATACCGTTGTAAAATAAACCCGAAATTACCTACATTATCGGAACACGGAAAAGAAAGTAAAGTTTATGAAAGGACAGACATATTTGATTATTAACTTATCCTCTTTTTTTTCCAATTTAGCAAAAGTGGTGTTTAAAATCGAAACATTATTTAGTTAATTCGCTTCGTTGCAGTTTTAAATTTGAACCATTTTTTGAACACGTCAAATATTGTGTAGATGTAAGGTGTTGTACAGCGGGCTCCCAAATTAATGACGCTCGGCTTGAGTCGATAGGAGCCGATTATACCGAACTGTACCTAACAATCGTGGGTCGGCTGACGCCCTACACCGCGTAGTGCATTTTGTGTTGCCTTTGCACGTAACGGGTGTCGACAAGTCTTTCGGCCTTTGATTAGCTGTGGTCTTTTTGTGTTAAGCTTACGTCGCACTATCGGTCAGTTTGATCAAACAATCTAAATTTTAGAAAAACCTCTATTCCATCAGTCAGTTTGATGAGGTCCGTGACCCGATTGGTTAATTTAAATCAGGAGAAATGGCAACGTTTAGGGTTTTCTATCTTTTGTTGATTTTGTTGGTAACGGCACACGAAACGCCTAAACAAGAAACAGAGCGAGGGACATGTTGAGTATTTGAGCGAATATGTAGAAATTGAGTTAAGAAGCTTTATTGGAACATTGGCGGGTAATTCAATTTACGCCAATCAGGAACCGTATCGCATCAAAATGTGCAACAGTTTGATGGTGCGACAAGCAGTTTGGTCAAAGTGTTCGATAGTCTAACCAAAAGTTGACGTATATACAATGAAAACGTACGTTGAATTAATGAAAAACAGCATTAAAACTCGTCCAAAGATCGCTTTCATTAAACCAACGAAACATGTTTGATTTACTTATAACTGGATTTATTAACCAATAAAATATTCATCGTGTGAATAAACGCGCATTCATAGCCTGAATGATTTTGTTTCATTTATTCAGTTATGACATTTTATTGTATTAATGAACACTTATTATTATTAATAACGGAATTTATTGACTTAACGTATATCAAATTATTATATTTAATACATAAAATTATTGATGTAATGAATTATAACTATACAGGTGAATAACAATAACAATAATAATGTTGCCATTTGTTAAGAAGGCCATATCTTCAGCATCTTCAAAGGCAATTTTAAAATCCATATCAATCTGTAACACGATAAAAATTAATTATGTTCGAAGTAATTGCGAATTAAAAATATTTACCAATCTAAAACCTGATGGGATTTTATAAAACAGCTAATGGTCCATTATAGCAGCGGTATTGCCAAGCGTTTTAATTTGCTGTAAGCGGTATTGAGTGCATGCATGTCTTCCAACAGTTATCAAATTCTTCTATGCTTAAATTATCGTATTTTAAAGCCTTTATGCAACTCTCTACGACGTCTTCCGGTACTGAAAACAAAGTACATTAAATTATATTGTACGAATACAAACAATGTAATTACTTACCAAAATCTTTTTCATATCTAGACTTTCTCTCTTGTGCGACCTTTTTTTGTGTTTGCGGCAGAACATGGCTGGAAACCGCAGTTTTAAATGTTGTTTTTAAATTACAGAATTTGTTATATATTTTTTCTCGTTTGCTTGTTCTGTAATACTCTTGATGGAATAAAAACTTTTTAAAAAATTCCGGTGTTGAAATACTAAGAATCTTACCAATTTTTCGTTGGGGAATCTTTCTAAAAGTTCTTGCTCTAGTCGGTGGCTTGTAGCTAAAGTCATTTGTAAACCTTTTTCTTCAAAAAACTGCGCAATTGTGGTGATGATTAAATTTCGTTGATCGTCATGAAATTTTGAAAATTTATTATAATAGTCTACCAACATGGTTCCTTTTACAGTTTCATTCAAAATATTTGCTAATTTGATTGAAATGTTATCATTTGGACTTGAAGATCTTAACGTATAAGGTGCGAACCGCAGTTTGTCTGCAGGTGGTGTGGGTGCCCTGATAGATGAATATGAGGATCTCGAAGATGGAAGGTTACTCAAACTCATTACAGTCTCATTGCGAAAGGCATTCCAATAATCCATCAATGGAATTCCAATTGACTGTCGCCATTCTTCGAGATTATGTTCAAACAAAATTTATGTTCCATATCAAAATTTTTTAAAAGTCTCTCAATGTGATGTCGTTTAATGACTTTCAAAACGTTTTGTGCTACAACAAAATCAATAGGAAAGTTTAAGTGTAGCTCATATGTATCTTTATTTATATAAATTTATTTTATACATCCCTTACAGAAATATCAACACACTTTGATAAACACACACGAGTTATTAATAGTGTCAAAAAATGTTTGGCTCGTGGAAAAAATCATTATCTTGTGGGTTACTTTTATATGAAATCAACGTAATTACTTTTAAACAGCTTTATTAATTCTTTTTGGTTTTTGACAGTTCCTATTATTATTCTGTCTCCTACACTTCGTCCAAACTTATATTCAATGCACGTCATCAATGAAAGGTTACTAGGTGATGACGTTTCATACAGTGCTGTCACCGCGTACCTCGTATTTTGACAATTCTAATAAATTGTAGTCTTTCTTTATGCCATCTAATATGTGCGCAGATAAATCATCTATAGAATATGTCATTTTCCAAACTTTAAACCGAATTACAAATAAATAATCTAGTAACTTTTTTTTTGATGACGTGTTGCATATAGGTTTGGATAGGCTATAGCTACCTCTACGCCACAATCTTAACCAACGTTGAATTAACTTATCGAGACTGTGATTCTAATCAATGATTGATAAAACGTGTAGTTGCTTAATTAATAATATAAAACTTTAATACAACGTATGAATATTGGACCGATTGTTAATGGGAATTACTACGCGAATTCGTATATGTAATAAAAATATTCATTCTTACAATGTAAAAATTTTCAATGTACCAATGACTACTGATTCTCAACATTAATGAATCCCGTGATAAAGCAATTAAAACTGTGTACATAATGTTTCGTTAAAACAAACAATAGTTTATTGTGCCAACGAAATAACAGTCTATAATCAGCGTTTATTAATACTACGATCAACATTTTTTTCAGTGTAGGCTTTAATTTAAAATGACTTAAACCAAGACACGCCCTTATCCTTTTCACGGCAAATCAACGCCGAAAGACTTATTTGAATTCCCGTTAATTTTCAAATTTACGTCTTTGCACCGTTCAATCCACAGTTTGATTCAAAAATCGGGAACTTAAAAATATCGATCGCATTCTTGTTAAGGGCCATTTTTCGATAGCACGCTATATTATTTCAACAGTCATTTTTATAACGATTGCCTAACGTTTAAAGATGACCGATATCGTTGAAAAACTCGCCCTAATTTATACGACGACAAACTAATCTTACCTTTGAGTTTTAACGTTTTTCATCTTCGTGTGCCTTTATTAAATCCATAAATCTGACGTCAAACTGCCTCTACATTAAATAAAATTTCATTTTTATCCTATAAAAATAGTAGCCCTCGACAGTACTGCGATATATATATATATATATATATATATATATATATATATATATATATATATATATATAAAAGAGAATCTCCGAGAATCGCCTTTCAAGTTGCACTTATGATAAATATCGAGTATTCCGTTCCACTTCATATCAGTTATTGCAGTTTATTTGTAACGTTCACAGTGAAAAGATATTTGTTATACCTTTTGACTTAAAGAACAATGTACTAGTTGCCTTTTCTGTGCGTTGCCGCTTTTTCCAGTTCTCTTCGTGACCAAGAAACTTTTAATTGGAAGCTAACGTTAATAAATTTTTATCTCACTTGAAAGGGCGATCTTTTAACGAGGCATTCAAGTTTAAGAACAACAAGAACTTATACGGACGGGTCGTTTTCAAAAATTAGAAACTAACGCCGTTCCGACAAGTAATTGTCTAATTAACGTAACAACGAGCTTGTATTGTTAATTAAATATTATATGGGGTCTCGAAAGCTGTACGTTAACTTTAAATATTGGTTTAATTATGCTTTATATTAAATTTTAATCAGCGCCGTGTTGCTTGAGATAACAACGAAATATCAGTTATGTAATTCGGTTTTAGTCTCGTTAACGGTAAGACTTTGTGTGAATGAGTTTTGTAATGTAACGACGTTAATGTTATTAAAATTGTTTTTAAAGCGTTAACTAGGTACATATTATAATTTAAAATAAATCAGTAAACGTGAATAATAATAGTAAAATTTCCAAGCCATTAAGTTGTCGGGTTTTGTTAAAGACTCATTTTTTTGTCCACGACGTGGTCGTCGCATGGCTCATATTTCCGTGGAGATGCGCGATTTTGTAACTCTTTTGCAATGTGCGTCAATTGATGGCAAGGAAAAAGCCGACGAACTAACCAGGCAGGGTTCCACTGACATTTTTCTCGGTCCAGAATCTAAGGTAAAGCAGTGGACTTTTTAAACCGGAAAGCCGAGCTGTTGCGCGACTAGCGTGGCTATCCGAAACCCAGAATACCATCAATTGTATACTATGTTGCCTATCACCTTTCAACAGTACAGAATAGATGGAAGTTTCCTCGTTTGTTATACGATGCAGTCTTGTAACGCAGTTAGATGCACGGCATTTTTACATTTTGCCTAATCGAAGTGACTGAAGTTCGAATCTTCCTTCAAGTTTGTTTTTTTTTTAAATATCTATTGAATATTTTAATCAGAACCATATTCGGCACGAGAGATGAACATCAATGAATATGTTTACGGTATAAAAAATAATGATGTGAAATTATTAGTTGTGCTTAAACATAAATTGAATTTTGAATTAACTAATCTAAACTACCAGATTATTTTTTCCTGAAATAGATTGTATTTACCGCAGGGAAAAGTGTCAAATTAAAATAAGGTAAGTAATCCTTTAACGACGCTGAGGGTAGCATTATTATGTTTATTATCATGCATTCAAATTGACTGTCCAGAAATTCAAGTGCTGGTTTACTCTAATATTATTTATACCAAATTATAACTGTTATTTTCTGTGAAAGAAATACGCAATTTTTTACAATTACATAACTATATCATTTAGTTACAGAATAAGGAAACAACAAAGACGAAACAGTTTTGTACAAAATGGGCGGAGGTATACCTTCAGAATTTCATAAGGCGGTACAGCCCAAATAAAAAGATTGATGTTTTCATGAAATAAATTACGTTTTCCATAGATTACAATGTTCTGATTCACAGAAAAATACTTAAAAAAATCTATCATTTCCATAACACCTTTAAAAACCTTAATGAATGTGTAAAAAGTACAATTTTACTGCAATCATAACTCAAAACTGGGGTAACCAAAGTTTGCAAATTAATAACTAGTGGATAACGTAACATTCCCTCTACGGCACAACGTGCTCTTTTGCTTAATAAATACTTATTTTAATTAAATAATTGCTTCGCAATTTTTTAAAATTTCAATGTGTGTTTTTAACGATCATTTGAATAAATTGGAGAAATTTTAGCACGTCTTGCCGTTAAGAATCACTTCTGATGATCATTTTCGTTTTTACATCAATTTTTTATAAATAATTAAAAGCGGGTTGTTGGAAGTTTTAATTTTTGGTTTAAATGTTGACGCCCAATATCGGACAATGGTTGTGGGTCGTCCCACAACTATTGTTAAATACTGGGTAATATGACTAGACCTCCCTATTTTCATCGTAAAAGGTCATAAATTTTACAACCTAAAAATCTAACGCGAGCATTGGTCACTTAACAGTATAAATCAAGCGAAACGTTCTCCCTTTTAAGTCCTTTAAGTCAATATTGAGAATTTAGACATAATTTATTGTAACATCAAAAAACGGTTAGTATATGAGAAGGTATTTTTACAGTTCTAATAAATTGTAATCTTTTTTTTAAATACAATTTGCGAATTACAAATATGCAATCTAGTAACTTTTTATCGATGACGTGTATTAACAAGCCGCTTGGATAGACTTATTAGTACGGAAAGTTACATTTTCTGACGACCATTATGAAAAGTGCATAATTTCACACCAATAAATGTTATGGAAAGTTGACCATTACAAACAAATAGGCTGACCGTGCGTAAAGAAACTCGTTAGCCAATCCAAAACGTTGCAGCCCGTTTGCGATCATTGCACACGGTCAATCAAAGTCTTCTATACTGTCATGCAATTACTTTACGCACAAACTGTTTTATTATCAAATTTGACATTTTATTAAAATGTCATTTAAATGACAATTTAAATGTAAAATGACATTTTATTAAAATGTCAAACGAACTTTCGTAAACGTCAAAAATCAATTTTTTTTAATAAAAATACTTGTGATCGTCGGAAAAGCATAGTATATAACACGTGCGGAAAGGTGGATATTTTAGCACTAGTTATACAATATTACTATACTATTTGCATTCGAGAATAAAAGTGTTTCTGTGAGCGCCAGCGAGCAAATAAATCATTCGAGAATGCGAAAGCATTTCGCAATCGTGTATCAAATATTTTTTTGATAACTGTCCCATAATTAGTAAAAATATAATTAGAAAGTTTGACATTTACGATTAATTAATTTGAGGTTAATGATAACAACAATCCCTAATATTTCGCGTCCCGAACTGTCATTTCGCATTCCGTTCGCAGAATACCTTATTTCGCGTAACAGAAACAATAAGAATGTCAACTTTTTATAAGCAATTATCGAAAAAGAAAATTTAATAAAGTTAAATAAACATTATTACAATTTATACGAGACATATTCTTTTAATATACATCTACTTAAATTACAATTTTCCTAATGTAATACTTTTCACATGTGAAATCTATTATTTTTTTAAAAACAACATTTTTTGATAACCGAGATCCGTTCGCATTCAATATCCTCGAGAACGCCCTATTTATATTGTTATAATAATAATATTAATTATTAATTAATTTTCTAATTTCAATTAAAATTAAAGTAGATTATTTATTAGCGAACTTTAAATAAATCAGTTTTTCAGATCAGTAATCTCAGATTTTTCCTGTACTTAACATTAAATCTTAACTTTTGTATTGCGAATTTTAAAATCGTCTTCGAATACGTTTTAATGTAAAAACACCGTATCTAAACATTTATACCCTTAGCTTCAAAGCAGGTAGATTTTACGACTTTACGGAGGCAGGTTATTTCAACCAAGAAGGATGGTCTGTTTAAAATTTCTCTAAAATTCACTAACAGTGCCATCTACGGATTATCGTTTGGCGGCAATAGGGACCGTACGCCCATAACAAATTTCTGAGACAAACGACACATATTTTCAAAAAGAATTTTTTCTACGTGTTATTTCCTACGTAGTTAAAATAGAATGTGAAAGATAACCGACAAGGGGCTAGGAAAGGTTTCGGTATTCTATTCAAATCTTGAATGAATCTTGAATACTCACTCCCTGCTTTATTTATTTTTACAAGTTTACGACAAGTTTACTTAGGCGGTCTGCATCATAAAAATGTGCAATTTTCAAAATACATACATATATCTAATACTAAACTGTATCATTACCTATACTTAAAAAAATATTTGTATACTTAATTATAAATAAATAATATTTAGGAATCTATATTTTTAAATGTTAATTATAAATTTATTAAATTAATAATTTTTAAATGTTTAGGGTGATATTATTTTTCACATTGGGATTGCAGTTAAGTAAATGTAAATGACCCTTTTGCTAATAACATTTGTTTAGTTTTCAACGTCGACTGTCCAAAAAACGTTGTCCGTTGCCAGAAAAACGAAAAAAACAAAATAATATTGATTTTGAAAAACAAGTTGTTATTGTACAAATGTGACAGAATAAAACATTTTTTCTGTGCGGAACCTTTTCCGTATTTAAAAGCGCAACTCTTAGTTGCACGAGCGTACCCCAACATACAACATTGACATGTTCAAGTATTGCTCAAAACAATTTATTTGTATACAATTACAATAGAGAAGGGTTGTTTTTGAATCCAATTATTTTTGAACAGAAATTGTGATCAAACGGTTAATCCAAAAATTGTTTTTTTTTAAATCCAGTTATATCTTATCGAGATCTTAGGACACTGTTCCATTTTAAATTAAATTGACGGTTTTTAAAAGATTTACATACATTTCAAAAAGCATATTTTTAATTAAATTTTTTGAAAGTTTGGTAACAGTATTCCTATAAAAGTCTCAGGTGATTCTAACCAAAAAAAATCATCTCGATAAACCCAATGTTTTTTGAGATATTCCTGTTCGAAAAATACATGCAATATCCCTATCTCGATAAAACGGGAGTAATGTCCTTAAATCAAAATGTATATATTCCTATTAAAAAATGGATCTTCCAATATACTTATAATAAATAGATATTTATAATATATAGGTAGCCTAAATACTATGTTACGTTTGCTAACCGTTTGAATGAAAGATAAAACAATATATTCAGGGTGGTCCGGGACTCCACCGACAAACTTCTAGGGGTGGTCGAACACGTCAAGACAAATAACTTTTGCAATGGAACCTCGGGTCGAAATACATTTATTTAATCGGAAAACGAAGTAAGGACTGAAACAGCCGCAGGTCGCGGAGATCAGAGAAAATAAAACACACCAATGTAACAGGCTATGCCAGCACTCACAGGCCCCGCCCTGTTATCTGTAACGCATATGTTGCCTCTTCTGCATGGGCTGTAACATACTGCTGCTTGCTTGCCGGTTCTCCCATTGCCAACGTAGTTTCATCCCTAGAAGTTTGTCGGTGAAGTTCCGGACCACCCTGTATATATATTTGACGTCACGTTAAGTTGCCGTCTTCAAATAAGTAGAGGTTCTATAATAAACGACTACATTTTACAAAATACCAAAATAAACTCGTTTTCTTTTAACCGCGAGGTGATTCCTGTTAGGTGGGGATTAAAATTTTCCAACACTAACAACGAGCGAGGGTCAGGTAAACCGAAACAAATTGTGAAAAAGGTATTCTGTAATGTAACTTTCATAGAATTATCGATTTTAAAACCTCTAGTTCCTATTCTTTAACTTTTGTTTTACTATCGGTAGATATAATTTATTAGATATGTCGTACACATTACTACTAGTGTAAACATATTCATTGATGTTCATCTCTCATGTCGAATATGGTTTTGATTAAAATTTTCAATAGGTATTTAAAAACAAACAACAAACTTGAAGGGAGATTCGAACTTCAGTCACCTCGTTTAGGCAAAATGTAAAAACGCCGTGCATCTAACTGCGTTACAAGACTGCATCGTATAACAAACGAGAAAACTTCCATCTATTCTGTACTAGTCGCGCGACAGTTCGGCTTTCCGGTTTAAAAAGTCCACTGCTTTACGTTAACTTGGCCCCCACCCACTTAAAATTTTAAGAAAAGGCGTTTTGCGCTAAACGCACAATAGCTAGCGCTCAAAAATTAGAGCTAGCGCCATAACGGTTACACCGTAAAACGGTATTATAGTTGGAGGGGAGGGGGCAAGTTAACGCTAACCCCCCATTGCAAGCGCCAATTTCTATTATGCTAGCGCCGTTACAGTTACCGAAATAATCAAATATTTGCAATAAGAGCTATTTTTATTTTAAGAAGTAGCTTTTTTTAGTTCTCTGTGCCTATTTTATTGACATTCAATCTTAAATAAATATATGTCTATGTATATGTCGTAAGTTAATTGTAAAATCAGTTTTTTTTACAAAACGTCGCCTTCTTGTTGAAAAAACGTATGTATCTGAAATTGACTGATAATTCATAACCTTTCCATAATACGACTACGCTCCTCTAGCCTTTTTGTAATGGAAGCATTTAAAAACAAAAAGGCCACTTTTTGCTTTTCCATCATAAAATAATAAACTAATAATTTATTGTCCAAAAATATTTTCTTGTGAAGTAATAAAAATAAAATATGGCCGAAACAATACAAATAACATAAACAATATAAGAAACAAAATAAAAATTAATTATAATAAACAAAATTTTAAATATAAGGTACACGAGCCAAATAAGGCCCGCCTAAAGTTTGATTATTTTTTAAATTCTTTCTCCAAAAGAAAAAATTTTAATACATTATATTTTAATATATGTAAGGGGTGCCCTTCAAAAAAATCAGAATTTAGAATTATTAGGTTTGCAGATTTGTGTGTAAAACTAAATATTTCTAACGTTAACAAATGGACCTTATTAGGAGCACCTGTTCCAAATAAGGCCCACTAATTGCCCCAAACGAGGCCTATGTAATAATACACTTGGTTGATGAATACTTTCAAGTTATCACGTTTGTCATTAACTTTTATTTTTATTTTAAAATCGTTTCACAAAAATTTATGATACAATTTTTTGGATATATTTCCATTGAATAACGTATTGTTAATGAAAAGTAATATTAACAAATTAAACAAGATACAGTAAATAATTGGCAGAAATATAACTGTTCTTAATTGAATCTACATTTTTACAAATATTAGTAAAAGATTAAATGACAAACGAAATTAACGTTAGCAAACTAAATAAACATGATGAAATAATGAAGTTCAAGATGTTTCTTAAGTAAAAGTAAAATTCTGGATACATTTACTTTCTTAGTAACAAATAAAAAAACATAGGTAGTGTAAATGTGAAATATCAAACATGTATCAATAATGTCAATAAAATAATAGGCACAGAGAACTAAAAAAAGCTACTTCTTAAAGTAAAAATAGCTCTTATTGCAAATATTTAATTATTTCGGTAACTGTAACGGCGCTAACAAAATAGAAATTGACGCTTGCGGGCGCTAGGTGTCGACAATAATAATTTGTAAAAAAAATTAAGAAAATCGCACATGAAATTTTTCGTTAACTTGCCCCCGTCCAACTAGAATACCGTTTTACAGCGTAACCGTTATGGCGCCAGCTCTAATTTTTGGGCGCTAGCCAGCGCTAGCTATTGTGTGTTTAGCGCAAAACGTCTTTTCTTAAAATTTTAAGTGAGGGGGGGGGACAAGTTAAAGTACCTCAGAATCTACCCTGGGCATGCCAAGTTCGGAACTACACTTATGTGTGTGTCGGAGACTTAATGCGCACTCAGTGTCTACTCATTGGCAGACCTTGCAAGAAAAGAAAAGCAGAGCTACTTCTTTTTTCGTAGGTCACAACTCAAGGTCATCGTTATTCAGGGCAACTTACTGTGGAACCAAAAACTTTAGCCACACACCCATCGAAAAACCTGTATCTTTTTCCCTCGTACCCGACTGGATGTGACTAACTAATAATCCTTAAAAAAAATAAAACTCCCTCTTGGTTCGTTATAACCGATTTTTACTGTAATGTAGGCATATCGAAATGTATTATTTCGAAAAAAAATTTATAAAATGACTCAAAACGCGATTTTCGTGCGAGGAAATTTGAAATGTTCGCAGTCGGCCATCGAATAACTTGTTGAGTATTTTCGATATTGCCTCATCAATCAATATAATGCATACAGCGCTTTGTTATTTTAGCGAACGTCCTGTCAACTTCATTTGACGCTAACAGGACAGCTATTGGATATAATGTGTACACACTTATTATTAAAATCTTGAAGTGGCAATTTAATTCTTCCATTAACGCGACATGATTAATTGTTGCGTCGCAACGACACCCATTTCTACCGTATAATTATTAAAATTATTATCAGCGAAATTAACTTAAAGTTTTTTTGGTTTGTGTGTTTAGTACTTTCGCACGATTTCTGGATTTGCTTTCGATTGTTTATTCTAGAAACTGGAGATGCCTAAGCACGGTTCATTAAATGCATGCAAATTCGAGGTTTTAATTTAAAAACGCCTAATTTAATATTCAAGGCACATACATTGTAATAATATTGCAGTACGTTTACCTTAAAAATGTACGCGGCCAATGTCGAAGCTTTTAAATATTAGAGTATACGCGGGTTTTATGTAACAACCAACTGAAAAATATATACATAAAAAAGTACTTTATAAAATTAAACGTCGGAAACTCTCTTAATCGCTTTCGAAATGTTTTTTATTTTGCTTTAGTACACTATTTAAATTAAAATAAAATTATTTTGATTAATAATAAAATTTAAGACTTTGTTCCTACATATCAGCTTGTTCTTGTTTATAAATGATACATAACGATAAATGATAAATGTAGGTAATGATAAACAATCTAAACGTCGTTTAGTTCCTTCTCTATTATTTTGAAAATGATATTTTTGTGGTTCTGATAATCTTCAAACAACGTTTTCGTTGTCATTTTAACCTCCTCGATGTCTCTGCGAAGATCTTCTTTTTTCTCGTTGACAACTTGCACCGCACACTTGAGCTCTTTCTGCAGCTTTTCGTTTTTAACGCTCTCGGCGCTCAGGCAGTTTTCCAAATTTCTTACCATCGTCGCAGCGGACTCCAACGATTTACGGAGCGTTTTTATTTCATTTTTCTCGTCCTCCCTTTCGTCCCGGACCATCGATTTCTTATTAATTTCCTGTTTCACTCGCAGCAACGTTTCGTGGAGTTCCTCGAAACTGGCGTCTTTATGTGCGAATAATTCCTTGATGCGCGACAATTGATCGCGTAGACCGTCTCTATCTTTTTCCGCGAAATGGATTCTCTTCGCGTATTCTTCGTTTATACTAATTTGCTTGTTCAGCGTAACGGTTAGGTTATCTACTTGCCGAACTAGTTTATCTTCTTCTTGGCGAATTTTTAAATCTGTTTTTGTGGAACTTTCCTCGTTAGGCCCTTGTACTGCTTCGCTTAAGGTTTTGTCGGCGTCCGAGCCCTTTTCTGGGAATTACTCGGTTTTGTAAATAAATTTAATTGTCGAACGTTGTTGTAACTTACCGTTGGGAAAATTGCTATCGCTTATCGAAGATATTTTAGCAGTGCTTGTTGAAGGTGCGCTTTTAGAATATTTCTGCCTTAAGTTATAGTGTTCGTCCATTTTTACTTAGACACAGATTGGCTTCAAGTCTATTAGGTTTTTGTTGCTATAACAATATGTCACTTTGATATCCAGTAATTTCATACTACGATACCATATCGGTCGTGATTAGATAACGTGGTTAAATATATTAAGCCCGTATTAGAGGCCCCATACACGCCGCATTATACTTGAGTTACCGCGCAGTAAAGTGCACCGTGTATGGGACCTCTTAAGGGGTATACTCTATTCCCGGTGACTATTAGAAGTGAATTATATTCTTTATTTTTAAATTCAACAAAATTCTCTCATTTGGAGATCTTTCGCCGTCAAATTATCTATCATTTGAGTTTTTAAAATTTAATATAAAGTTATTAATAACGAAATTAGAACTTTTTTAACTTTTTCAAAATCCAATTTAAATTGCGGCTTCGATTTTACAATGTATAATGTTCAATACAATATCTAGGAGATAACAAGTTTTGATGAAGATAGCTGAAGTAGAAATTGATTTTTTATTGAAAAAATGTTGCGTATAAGTTTACTTTTATGAATAAAATTCAAAATTTCATATATGCGTCAACATATCAAGCTCGTGTTTTGTCATTGTCTAGAGAACGTTTTTTTTTATATCATTTAAGATGTCGATCAAGTTTTCATTTCTGATAGAACTTGATAATCGCACAAATGTTTTTATAAAATTTCACAATTAAACAAAGAGGGCTCACAGAAAGAGAAATAATGTGCAGACCTCTACAGCTCGGCACGTGGTCTTGTTAGAAATATTTATTACCCAAATAATTCTGACAGATATATAAAGGTACCTATTCGAAACTGCAGGCAAGTTTTAAATAGTTAGAAAGCGTCAGAAATTGCTTTTTAAAAATAAAAACCTTATAGGTACCTCCATTACTACATAATTCTTAATAGTAATAATTTGTGTAATAAAAAATAATGTAGTTTGTAACACGTCTGACTGTACGGCGAAATTCTAACGACATTTAAAAAAGATTTTTCAAAATAGTATATTGTATAATTAGTGCTGAAATGCCCTTTCAACACGCGTTGAAATGCTTTTTATGCTTTTTCGTCGAAGATTTTTGACATTTTACTGACATATCAAAATTGACAATTAGTAATAAAACAGTTTGCGCGTAAAGTCATTGTTTTTTGATTGGCCGAGTAGCGTGCGCAACGATTGCACACGGGCCACAACGTTTTCGATTGGCCGACGAGTTTCTTTACGCACGGTCAGTCTATTTGCTTGTATATGTCCAACTTTCCGTAACATTTATCGATGCGAATTTGGGCACTTTTCGTAGTGGTCGTCGGAAAATAACATTTCCAGCATCGTAAATAAATTATTACGTCATAAATAAACGTCGCATGGATGTACGTATTAAAATGTTTCAATAAAATCGAAAAATGTTTATGGCCATTTTCGGATTTATCGCCGAAATCCGCTATAAGCCTCGCCATTTAAAAATATTAAAAACTCGATGCATTCCAAAGGGAAAGCGATATTATATTTTGATGGCGCATTAAAACGTGCAAGAAAACGTCAAAAAGTTAGTGAAACGTTCTCTAGTGTATATTTTGTTTTGATAAACAATCACACGTCGACCACGAAAAACACCATCCAGTTGGATAATTATAAGTTAAATTATAAAAATACTATACCGTAGTGTTATTAATAAACAAATACCCAAGCGTCAAAGTGTTGTATTTTTAATTTTTCATTTAGGTATAATTTATATGAAAATTTCTTAACTATACGTGATCGATAGATATTATCAATTACATAATTGGATATTTATTTTAACGTTGAAACGCCCGTTTTTTTTTTGTTTAGAAAACGTTAGTTGAGACAAGTCTTTTTTTATCTTTTATTTCAATTTGAATAGGGTTTTCCCCAATTAAATTACCTTTTACTTTTTCTCTTTTATCTCGGTCCTATATTTAAAAAATTCATAATATGTCTGCCAAAAAGGCCTTGAATAAAAACCGTTAGTTGACGTGAGTCTGTTTTTTTTATCAATTTTTTACGAATTACTTTTTATTCGTTCTTATTTACCTCTGTCTGTGCATTAAAAAAATTCCAATACGTTCGCCAAGGACACCTTGGACACGTTTCAATTTAGAATTAGGTACGCAAAGACGCTACTGTAATAAGGATTTTGTATTTTCACAAATTATTCTGTCACAATTTTACGTAGGTTATGTATATTTATTTGACATCGACTAATAACTGTATTTTTTATTTCAGGTAAGCACGATTTCATTTCGTTAATCGGTGAGTTATTTTGTGCATGCCATTTTTTTTTAAGTTTTATTATTTGATATCAATTAATTATGAAATTCTATATGCTATATTTTGTCAAAATAATCGTATAATCATTTTGAACGTTGGTGTCGTGGTTAACAGTTCAAAAATTATATGCGAATTTGGATTATTATGGGGGAGTAAATTATTCTAAAGTACTGATCGATTTTAAATTGCATAGTTAGGTTACTTGAGTAATATTTTTGAGCATTATTTAAAACGCGAGAAGTTTTCTCTTAATTATCGATGATTCCATAATTAAATATAATATTTAGGCGGCAGACGCGTAACAAATCTCAAGACGAATTGTCCATCAAAACAAATAACCTATTGGGAATAATTATTTTAAAATATAATAATAATCAAAATACCTATAGGTAATTGTTTGCTTTTTAAGTTTATAAAGTTTTCTTGCAAAAATTTTATGTAGGTACACTTACCACAGAAAAAATCGGGACAGTTGAAGGATAGAATTTTAAAAATATTTGGTTGTGAATTGGGTTTTAGGTAAAATGCTTGTATTTTTAAAAGGGATTATTGTAAGCCATAAATCATCATTGTTACCTACAAAGTGGACAACTCTTGGTGAACAAAATACTTTAGAAGCAAGTGGTAGGCAGGTTTAGTTTGTGCTTTCTATAAATTAAAAAATTTATTGATCGACGTAATATATCGATCGCGTTTTGCCAAAAGGACGTAACTCACACTTCTTGTGAAAATGAGTTATTCTGACTATCTTACGCATTTAAAGCAAAAACATCGTCTGATAAAATCTAGTAACAATATTTCGATTTTTTTCATCGGAAAAATCGATTTATATTTCCGCGAAACGTATCTTGTTATAGCTGCGCGGCGACATAACATGTGCTCTACTGTAAAATTTACTTTTTGTGGGTTACGCCCTTTTGGAAAATCTGCGTCGATATGACCGATAACATGTAGATTTATATTAAAAAAATGGTTACTTACATATACAAAATTGATATAGCTTGAAAAATATTTCGTCTTGTTAATAGTGCTTCCTCGATTAAACTTAATAAATCACATTTTTGATTTTTTGCCTTGACTTCTTTAACAAGTCATAACTTTTCCAAATCGGACCTATACATTGCTACAGCTTTTTTGCTTAAAATTACTTAAGAAACGCGCCCCTAACGTTTGGCAGATTCCTCCCGGGACACCCTGTATGTATGTATGTATGTGTTATTTAACCTACGAAAATTATATATCCAAGAACAAGAAACGATAAATAAAATAATTATGTAAGTAGGTATGTAATCATTCTTTGTGTGTATAGTAAAATAATAAAGATACAATTTTTTGGCCGAATTAATATATTATATATTCGTTAATTGTTTCTATCGTTTATATATTTGTAGCACTAAAGATAGTTCCAACCAGAGCCGAAATATATGGTATTAGTTGTTCCAAGTTTTTGTATTGGCTTATTACTACAATTTTTAAAAGAAGTATAGTAAAGTAAGCATTCGGTCACTAGTTTTAATTTTAAGGCGATCCCCTACCTTTCAGTAAGTTCATAAACTTCAATGGAAATCAAGATTTTGCACTTTTTATGTTTTAGAAAAAAATTTTTTTTAATGATATTTGGTATCGAAATCATCAGTACAAAAAAGGAAATTATCCCACAACGACGAAATTATCGTAAGACGTCAAAATTATATCAAAAATATTACATTTAATAATAAAACAGGGTTACAAACAGAACAATGGATTAAATCTACAGGTTCTAGACGAGAGCGGTATATTGGAGTATCGACAGATATACTGAACTATACTATACTACACTATACTATACTATATACTTTCACTGGAAACAAATATTTTGAAATGTATTTTTAGACTTCACCAGTAATTATAATTGTAGAGGAAGGAAATCAATATATAATTCAATACATTATAATTCTACATTATTGTAGAAAAATATTTAAAAAAGCATCAAAAAATCGAGGATATAATAAATAGTAATATTATAAAAATCATAGTTGTTTTCATAACGATCACATTATAAATTAACTTTAGAGAAATAAGTAAAGAAATGCCAAAAATCATAATTCGCAACTTTGTTGGGTAAAGTTTGCCTGTTACGTTCTCGTCTAACAACAAGTAGAACCCGTAAATTCAATACATTGTTCTCTTTGTAACCTTTTTCTATTCTTTTACTACGGATCAGTAAATGTCATATATTTGATATAATTTTGACGTCTTACGATAATTTGGTCGATTTGGGATGATTTCTTTTTTTGTGCTGATGATTTTGGTACTAAACAGCATATTAAAAATTATTCTAAAACATAAAAAAGAGCGAAATGTGGATTTTCGTTTGATTTACATTGAAGTTTGTTAGTTTAGTGGAAGGTAGGGCTCGTCTTAAAATGCAAAAATGCAAATCTCAACCTTTCCGATACCTAACATCTTTAGAACCTCATCTATGTAGGTAACAATGCTTTTATGGCTTAATCCTTATGTACTTGCAAACAGTTTATTTAAAACCCGATTCACAACAAAGCATTTTTAAAATTCTGTCCTACTGTCCCGATTTTTTCTGTGGCGAGCGTACATTTTTCCGAACCATAAAAATTTCACGATACACATAACCACAAAATAATATAAGGCTTATTGTGAATTACTTCGTTCCAACTGATGATTATGATCTCCAATCCGTTTTGCTGAAAATATACGTTTGCTTTCAAAAATCGATGCTTAAGAATAAATGTAAACTCGGACATGTCCACATAAAGTGGTTTCGAGAAAAACGTGAAGTAGAAGTACCGTTTCAAATGACAATTTTCAAAATATCATTACTACCTAATACAAATTTTTGATTTTCGAAATAAAAAACGTAAAAAAGCAATTGGACACGTCTGGTTTTGTTTGAACAAAAGAATGCGATCGGAGTTGTTCGACGTACTATTCAGTGCCGATTCTCTTTTTGTAAGGGATGTAAAATTGATTTGTTAAAAACAAATGATGTTCCAGGCGTTTGTTTCCCGGTCCCTAATATTAATACAACGTTACTCTACGTACGCACAACCTCAACAATCTTTAGACTACTCAACAGGTTAATGACGTTCGGTGACACGCATAATTATTGAAATCACGTGATGCAATTGCCGACAAAATAGATAACAACAAAACTGCTATCACTCGAATATGTCTACTATTGTAATATTGCATAAATTCACAAAGCTAAATATATTTGGACATGTCTTGTTTTAGTCGATTCGTTTTTTTTTTCATGTGGACATGCTGCTTTTGATCGAATATTATGCGATATTTAGACGTAAATTACTATGGGAAGGGTCTGGCTTTCGGTACTCCCGAGTACAGGAATTGATAGAACTGATCGATAACTCTATATAAGTATCTATCAAAAAACAATTTTGTCACAAAAGTGGACATGCCCGAGTTTTTTTGTTTTTGTTTTTTTAAAAAAAAGAAGGTTGTTTCCCTTGCTATTCAGAATAATTTTACATGTCTGATAAATTGACGATGCGGTTTATTGTTATTTTTGAACAATGTCGTTCGATGTAGGTATTGCAAAATATTTTAACGTCGCCTTTTCGTCCTCGACGTTTCGAAACTCCAGTACTCCAAACTGAAACGCCGCGCGAAGTATTGCATTCCAACTCAACTTAAAGGGTGCCATAGGAATGTCGTAAAACGTTGCGGTGTCGATCCGAGAAATATTTCTATCGGAAAGACAATAACAACAAGTGGCGGCCATCGAACATATTGAAACCTAAACGAACCGTAAAACCAAGCACTTTTTACGACTTCAAAAAGCGTAGTAAAAATTGATAATAAATACATCGTAAAAGGACAAGCGCGTCATTTTGCAACGCCAAATTAACTTGAAATTCGATTTTCCAATTAGTACCTGTGCACGTTTCGGTGGCGATTTTTCCAAGTAACCTTTTGCGCGAGCGTTAGGGCCGGTTAAGCGTGCAAATTTCCATACGTTTCCCATTGCACATTTGGAACGGGCCGCGAAAACAAGTGCAGATATGAAAATTTCATATCCGTCAGCGCGGCATCGCCGGCCTTCGTGCGAAAAATCGACCAGTGCCCTACTCCCTTGTCTATGGTTTATTCGTGAATTACACGATTGCGTAGAAAGGAGTGTTGACATAACACGTTGGCTATCAATATTACCGGACTTGACGGCGGGCTCATATCTTATTTATCAGATGGAACCCATATCATACGAGGTGACATTACAACGTGCACCGTAGTATGTTGCACATTTGGCTTTTCTTATTGGCTAGGTGTTTTTCTATCGGCTCGTTTTTCAATCAATGACGCGACAGTTTTTTTTTGTTATCCAAAGGGACACGTTAAATATGGCTTTATACGCTTGAAATTTGTCCAGTCACGTTGATAATTTTTAAATGTCCTACAAACAAAGCTTTTTAGAAAGAAATGTTTCAAATAAAAGTTAATAGATGTTAAGGGAGAAAGCGAATTGCATTATGTATATTTTGCTTGTAGGACGTTTTCAGGGTCATTCGAAGGTCAAACTGCAGTCAAAGTCGCAAATAACGTCGGCGAAATTTGCGACGCCATATCCGATCGTCGTTATATCCGAGAAATTCGATTTCTTCTTATGAACATATGAAATACATACGGAAGCGTAGAATTTTACAATAAAGCACAATAAAAAATTAACGCTTTAACTCGGAGAAGGGGAGAAATTAAAAATTAAAAACAAAATTGCGGCCCTTTCACGCGCCTCCGCAAATAGGTAGTCGATAATTTTAGTTTGTTTTATTTTTCTGGTATCAAGTATCTAAGTGATTCCCACAAATTCGCATATAGAAAATTAAAAATCGACAAAAAATGGAGTTGCTATGAGCGGCTTCGTCGCTATCACCGGGCTACGCCGTATCCGGACCATTTTTACGTTATAGCGGAAGGGAGTCGCCTATCCTCCCTTCACCTTTTGACGTTAAACCGCGAATTAAATTGATTCGCGATTTAATTGAGTCAATTAATTTAATTATTGCGTAATTCGGCGTCTGATTTAACGTATTTTCTCGTAATTCGGCGTTTAATTCGCGTTTTGTGCGTAATTTCGAGGTTTAATTCTTGGAATGAAATCGCTAATCCCTAATTAAATTAATCGATCTGATTAAACCGTTAATTAAATTAAATATCAGGAATTCGGCCGCGGAATTACATAAAAACCGTGAATCGATTTAATCCGCAGTTTGATATAAAAAAGTGGAGGGGATAGGTTACTCCCTTCTGCTCGTTATTCATATGAAAAACCAAGTATTTATGTTTTATAAACAACGACTTTCGCTGTGTTTTCTTTTTTTTAATGGACACCTATAATTTTGATTTCTTATTCTTATTCCTCGTAACAAAATAAACAACTATTGCGTAAAATTAGTTCCGTAGGTATTTGAAACATAAGAAGTGATAAAAGAAATTCATGCTATTAGGTAAATAAGTTTGGTGGGTATCGAAATGTTTATCGTAAAAAAACGGAAAAGTACCAAACTTCAATATTACATTGCTGTACCTACCTAATAAATACTCAAGGTGACGCCCTTTTCGATTCGTTGAAGAAACGATTGATGTGTAGGTACGGTACGTAAAAGTAGTAATTTCGTCAATATTCTCTAAAAAAAAAGGGAAATTTCGTTAATAACACTGTTCATTCGAACTACTCGCAGTGACGTTAATTTACAAAAACGCCCTTTATTTGGCAATCTAATGCGCTTGCGAGTGCGAAACGATTTCGCACGGGCTTCGACGTTTTTGATTGGCTAACGAGTTTCACTATAGGCACCTACAGACTATCGACCTTATTTGTTCACTTTTAAAGGTTTCAATTTCTACATTTTTCGTAGTGGTCGTCGGAAAAAAGTAATTTTACGCTTTGGATGGAAAAATGAAAGTCTAGTTTAGGTGGATCGACTATGTGTAGTAATGCGCGAAAGTTCTGCATATTATAGTCGGCGGCGCGTACGATATTAAAGCACGCTTTTACGTAAAGTTGTTTACCGGAACGTGTAGGGACAAAGAGTACAATAAATATACATAATGTATACGCGTCCAGGTCGAAACCATCTTCGTTCGTAATTTATACGTTGAAAATGAAACACCGGTTGAGTGTTGAACTGAAATTGAGATAACTAGGTACAGTAAGTCCCCTACATACGATCCATCAAAGATACGAACAAAATTTTAGCGTAACTTCAAATTACGCGGCAGCAAAACCTACACTCTTATTATTATAGACGTTATCCATAATTACACCGATACAACAAACTAACTTATTTCCTTGGAAAATAGAAACTTTTTTTTGTCACTCACTGCCAGCTATTGTACTTTTCAAAGTAAGATTAAACGTTTTGTTTAATGCTTATTTGGTTCTATTATGATTTGTTTAATAAGAAAATAAGGTTAAAAGTGCTTTCTTTAACTAGAATTAACGATTTTTCGCCTTGGTACACCTTTGTTCGACTTACGAACAAATTCGACTTGCGAACGCGCTCTTGAAACGAAACTCGTTCGTATGTAGAGGCGTCACTGCAGTTAGGTATCTACATAGAATTTATTTAAATTTGCGTATATTGCAAGTAAGGGAAATAATAGATTTGAAGTGGTTGAAAAATTTGCAAATGTATCAGAGTTGATCTGCTTATTTTGACTGGCACGAGCTCCTTATTTTCGTTAGACGACGACAGTCATCTCTGTGCCCATTTTACGGGTTGTCGAATTTAAGCAAGTTACATTATATGTTTTCGTTAATTTAACCACTTACTTATATTACTAAATGTTCCTTATACGAGGTCTGACCAATAAGTGTTGAGACTGATTTTTTAGCCGCGCTTGTGGTAACACTGCGAACCTGAAACTTCGGTCGGTTAATCTTCCATCCCTACTCTATCGATACATGTGCTCGCGACTTTCGTACGTTCGTTAGTTCTCCAGCTGTGTTGTGTTTTCGACAACGTGTTTGTAAGGCGTGTCACGAATATGGAACGACGTAATATTGAACAGCGGTACGCGATTAAATTTTGCGTTAAACTCGGCGATTCTGTTACGGAAACGTACGGTAAATTGGTCAAAGTGTTCGGTGACGAAGCCCCGAGTCGTGCTCAGGTGTTTCGATGGCATAAAGATTTTAAAAATGGTCGTGAGAGCGTCGGGGATGAACCGCGAAGTGGGAGGCCGGTTGAAGCTCGAACTGACAACAATGTTCAGCGTGTGCGCACGCACTCTCGTGCATCAAGATCGGCGGCTAACCATTCGAATGTTGGCTGATGAACTTAATTTGAAACAAGAAACCGTCAGAAAAATTTTAACCGATGATTTGTCCACGAAAAAGCTGTGTGCAAAGATGGTACCGAAGAACCTTTCGGCGGAGCAAAAACACGAGCGAATGTCCATTTCACAGGAGTGTCTGCAACAGGTTGAAGCTGATCCAACTCTTCTCGATCGTGCAATTACTGGTGATGAAAGTTGGTATTTTCGGTACGATCCCGAAACAAAACGGCAAAGTCAACAGTAGCTGCCTCCTGGTGCAGCCAGACCGAAGAAGGCGAGAATGAGCAAATCAAAAGTGAAAACGATGATGATTTGCTTCTTTGACAGCAAAGGAATCGTGCACAAAGAGTTTCTACCACCTGGGCAGACCGTCAACCAACATTTCTACCTAAAAGTATTCGATCGGCTGCGAAAACGAGTCATTAGAGTCCGTCCAGAGATTGCCAAAACGTGGATCCTTCATCATGACAATGCTCCATGCCATCGTGCCTTCGGCGTGTCGCAGTTTTTGACCTCTAAAAACATCGCAGTGTTGCCGCAAGCGCCCTATTCGCCGGATATGTCACCCTGTGACTTCTTCTTGTTCCCCCAAACAAAATTGGCCGTGAAAGGAACGCATTTTGAGTCCATAACTGACATCCAGACCGCCGTGACGAGGGTACTCCAGGACATTCCAGTCGAAGCCTTCCAGAAATGTTACGAAAGCTGGAAGAAACGTTGGAACCGGTGTGTAGTTGTGGGAGGGGAGTACTTTGAAGGGGATCACATCAATGTATCTTAATTGTTAAATATACGTATTTTATGGACTTAGTCTCATTACTTATTGGTCAGATCTCGTATATAAGGATGCATTTTGACGTCTGTTATTTCGGCATAAAAAAATCGACGTTATATAAAAACATATTTTTCATCTGCGACTATAAACGATTAAAATCGCACACCCAAACATCAGACAAAATCGACTGTCGCTTTATTTCAGTTTGCACATTAGTTTTTTGGCGTCGAAATGGTTACGCCGAAGTGGTCTCGTCGAAATGGCGCAATCGAAATATCCAAAAGTCGCCATTCGAGCTAAATTTTTAAAGACACAGTAAAAAATTACTAAAACTTTATACCTACATAATATGTATTTTGTTGTACCCTTAGTGGGTTAGATTAATCTACTTAAGGTATATGTTTAATTGGGTCAAAGGGATCTCTCGGGTACCTAAACCGAATATGGGGAATTGTGGGCATCCTTTAAAACATCCCCCGTTGCCTTCGGGCTACCATTCCCGAATCCTAGAAGACGTTCTAGTTGTAGTTTATTGTTACCGTGCAACGTAACTTATCCTGGGTGTTTACGATAATGCGCACATCTTCGTCGAGTTGTAGGTTTTCTTTGCCTTATTTTTTTTTATATCTCGTTATAAAATTTCATTTCAAAATTAATACAAGTAATACGGTTCAATTACAAGGAAAAGAATATTGCGAAATAAAAGGAAAGATACACAAATGTAGCTAAACCCGGTTTAGTGCGCAGTCCTTTTTGTTTGTCCGGAATAATAAAAATTCGTTTATATCGTACGAAAGCAAGCTATAACGCCGGTTTATTTTACCTTTCTTTCATTTAATTTCGCGACACTCCCGACATTATTTATTCAATACCGTTATCATAGATTTTTATTTTCGCATCCCCGATCGAATTGAGCCGTTCGTCCCGTTTCTCTACTGCACGGCTAACCAGTTTAATTCGTCGAAGTAACGGCAACGTGGCCGTTTCACGATTAAAACTTGAGCTTGTAATTCTAAGCTCGCGAACTTAACAAACCAAACTAAATAATAGGCGACACCGACACATCTGTACGTGAAAGGAAATATATATCGCCCTTATCTTTAACCAAAAGCCAGTTAATGCCGTTTTATCGTAAGGTTGAGAAGTCACGGAGTGTCTACGTTGTTAACTTCAAAACGATAGCTCTTTTCGACTTTTTTAAATTTAGGTAACGATTTTAGGGGGTTTAAATTTGAATGCATTTTATAAGTAAACGGTTTTTTGAAATCACGTTAACTTTCTTTAATCGGCTTACATTTTTGACCGAACTTTGAATTTAGTTTTAATCTCTTTCGTATCCTTTTTAACAATCTCCAGCTTAATTCGGGTTTTCTTTCGACAACTTAGATGAAACTATGGCGAGGAAAAGGCACGATGATAGTTATTAGGGTGTACGTCGTAAACTAAACGTTTTCTAGTTTTTTTTTCCTTTTAATTGGAACGAGACGTGACTCGCGAGTCGATTAAAAAATAATCTTTTGAAATTTGTCGAAGTCGTATTTAGTGAAAATATTTAGAGAGATGGATGTTTCGAGGCCCACTTTTTAAAATATTAATTTGACGATTCTTCGTGATTAATTAATTAATTAAATACGTAGATGTATTAATGTAGTTATAAATATCCTCTAATTGTACCGTTTTTGAATTTTTCTAACAAAAGTTCCGTTCGATGACGTGTCTGCGAAAATTGTTATAGGGGGCCAAAATAGGTAAAATTCAGTTTTTCGCAATTATCTCAGAAACATCAATTTTTCGAAAAAAAATTATTATCGTTGACTTTTTTTTCGGCGAATCAACTCCACCATATTGTAGCTGTATAAAAGTCAATGATAATCGGGCAGATTATTAGGTACCTATATTGGGGACACCACGTAAAAAACGCGACTAGTACTTAACCCTCGCGGTTGCGTGGAAAGGAGACGCACCTTTTCTACAAATTACCACTTTGTCGCACGTTCTACTCGAAAACGATTAATTATACGGAAAACGCCAAAGGACCTGCGTTGTCGATAATTTTACGAGTTACAATTTCGATAATAAACGTTTTCTCGAAAAATTAATGGTTCCCAAAATCATTGCGAAAAAACTGAATTTTATCTCCTTTGGCCCTCTAGTATAACAATTTTTGTGGGCGCGCTATCGAAGGGGATTTTTGAGGTTTAGTTCAAAACGTAACGGTAAAGGTCCCCTTCAAAAAATTTCGCCAGAAATTGGGCGCTAAAGCGATGACATCTCTGCTTCGCAATCTAATAGTCACGGGTTCGAATCCCACTACGACTTTAGATCTAATTGTTAGTGAATCGTAGATTTTTTATGACAGGATCTTTATCTGAAGCCGGTAAAAAAAATTGAAAACG
The DNA here is from genome assembly GCA_036326145.1 of Rhagophthalmus giganteus. Classification (NCBI taxonomy): domain Eukaryota; kingdom Metazoa; phylum Arthropoda; class Insecta; order Coleoptera; family Rhagophthalmidae; genus Rhagophthalmus; species Rhagophthalmus giganteus. The sequence goes on along the minus strand of JARFJA010000099.1, from coordinate 1,774,267 downwards.
TCTAGAAGAACGAATGCTCGTTTTAATAAAAATTTAAAAAGTAAACGTTAATTTGCGTTGCAAAAACAAGGACAGATAAATGCTTAGTTAAATTAATTAATCTCTGCTTTCTAAATGCTATGAATATTACGTTCATTACAACATCTATATTGTAACAAGTTAGCCGCGTGGACTTGATTTATATACGATGCCGTCCTGAACAGTTGTTTTCAACGCCCATGTTATAGTACCACCGTTGTGGATGTAAAGTGAAATACGTTAAGGGAATATCATTTTTCCTCGTAAATAAATGTGCGAGTGTACTTCGACTTTGTAGCTAATTAAAAATTCGAGTTGAATTTACCTTATTTTTATGGGTGCTCGTTTAAAAAAAAATAAATGAAAAAATTAAAACAACAAAACGAAAGATTTAAATTTCATTTGAAGCGTCTAAAGGGCGAACGATGTCGGCGCCATGATTTTAAGTACATCAGTCTAAACCTAAGTGTATTCTATCCGATTCATTCTCTTTCCGAAGCTTTATTTGGACTAGAGGGTTGATTTTATTGACATAGTTAACTTGTTGGTTTATTTGTCCACCTTTGTTTTGTTCGGGACTGCATCCTAATTGACGTGGACGCGCTTTTATTGGTTGGCTTTTACATAATAAATTTTATCTCGTGTTTGGAGGCTTTTGTGCGATCAAACTATGCCGATTCGATTTATGTAAACGTAACAAACACGCACGATTTCTTTATGCGCGTACTGGTATAATAAGTATACATGTGTAGGCATTTACTAGAATTTCCATGTTAATACGGCGCAATTTGTGTTGTGTTTATGCACATTAACTAATTAATTCGCGTTTCGAATAAATTGGAATTAATTGGAAACTCGTTGAAAAAAATGTTCGTTTGTTTCGAATTCGATTACGTCGAAAATGGAAAGGGTTCGACGTTAGTTTAAGATTCGTAAATTCCTAAGCGTATCAAAATTATTTTAAAAGTGCAGGTTAAGCTTAATCGCTGATTTTTAAATAAGTCGTGGATATAATAACTGTTTGGAAGTTGTTGGGTAATCTCCCATTTTTACTTCTTCGTCGTTCCACTTTTTCTTATTTCTCCCTCGTATAGGTCGGTCGCCATCCTTACCAATATAAATCTGAAATATTCTCTTGGCAGTCCATTTTCTTTTTTTTAATACCCGACCAGTGTCTCGATGCAATCGTTCACTTCTACACAAACGAACATCGATAATCCATTAGTATAACAACAAATAATTGGACACTTCTGCAATCGGCGATATCTGCGTTATGCTGTGGGGGCGTTTCTCCTGATATCGCACGGGACCTCGGTCGCAATTCCTGGTAGACTAAACGCCGAGACTTACTGCACCATTTTGAATGACCATGCGCTTCCTACGTTGTGGCAGTTTTACGGGGTGGACCCATGTTACAATGCCACCTGTCCCATGGCTTGGCACCATGACTGGACTGGCTTGCGCAAAGCCCGGACCTTAACCCCATCGAACACCTTTGGGCTGAATTGGAGCGTCAACTGATGGGGTGTCCACTTATTTGTTGGTAGATGGTGTAATTATCAAACACCAAATATTTCCAATATTCAGTTTTCAATTTTTTCGAAGATAAATTATATTCTAAAGGGTGTTACAATAGTTTGGACAGATGTTAAATGTGAACGGAGCTTAAACGTCAATTGTTTTTTGAGGTTAGTTTTTTTGGTTTGACATCTTCAGTCGTTTTTACAAATTGAATCGTGGAAAAGTTGAGCATCGAAGAACGTGTTAAAGTTATTGAAGCCTATTACGAAAATGGACGTTCAAACAAAAGTGCATTTCGCGCTCTTCGTGATTTTTTCGGCCCGCATAATCGACCAACCGAGAGTGCTATTGGCAAAATTGTGAAGAAATTCCGAGGAACTGGGTCTGTGGCAGATGTTAAGAAGCCAGTACGTGCTCGTGTAGGACGCTCGCCCGAAAACATTGCTGCCGCGAGGGAGAATGTGGCCGAGAGCCCAAACACCTCTATTCGACATCGAGCACAGTAATTGCACTTGTCCACGGCCACTTTGCATCGGATATCGACGGATGATCTGTCGTTGCACGCGAACAAAATTCAATTAACGCAAAAACTTAAAACGACGGACCGTTTCGAGCGCCGTACATTTGCCGATTGGATACACAAACAAAGACAAGTGAATAACAAATTTTCCACCAAAATCTTCTTCAGCGACGAAGCCCATTTCCATCTCGATGGCCACGTCAACAAGCAGAATTGCAGAATATGGGCCGATGAAAATCCAACGGGCAATTGTCGAAACACCGATGCATCCACAAAAAGTCACTGTGAGGTGTGTTTTTTGTGCTGGAGGAATCATTGGACCATTTTTCTTTGGAAATGTTGCTGGGAATTCGGTCACAGGGAATGGCGAGCGCTACCGCGCAATGTTAAACAACGTTGTGTGGTCAATATTGGATGATTATGACATCGATATGGTTTCAACAAGATGGCGCCACACGCCACAATGGTTCGTTCTACTGCAAGAGAAGTTTCCTGGGCGCGTAATCTCCCGATACAGCGAAGTCAATTGGCCACCGAGATCTTGCGATTTGACACCGTTAGACTTCTTTCTCTGAGTTCATCTGAAGAGTAAAATCTATGCTAACAAGCCAGCAACTCAAAGACGAGACTTCACGGCACATTGATGAGATTGAGGAGGAATTATACCGAGATGTTATAAAAAATTTCGATAAGCGGATCAACGTGTGCCGCCGGAGCCGTGTCGAACATTTGGCGAACATTATCTTTCACACTTAATTGTAATGGATCAAATAACATGTTTCATTAAAGAAATCTTCAATTTCGTACACCACTGATTTTTAATTAACGTTTAACATCGATCCGTCTTATTGTAACACCCTATAGAAGCTTATCAATTATAAAAAATTATATCGGACATTTACGAATATGTACTTTTAAATCGGTGTATCGCGAAGTCTTTAGTTGCTTTTGTAATGAATCAAGTGCGGCTTTATTTCGTTCCGCGTCAACGTCAACAACACATTTTTTCACTTAATTGGCGCCCGTGTTCTTTCATAATCCGCATAGCCTTTATTAAAAGAAAAGATATTGCCATTGATTTCGCATTAGCGATCCTCGAACGGCATTCGGAATTAATATTAAAAAAGTCGCCATGCGCCCAAAAAATCGACGATCGCAAAATAATTACGCGACCGAAAAAAGGACGCAACTTTATTTATGTTCCAGTTTTTATTTTCCGTCATATCTGGGTTTGAAATTTCCTGAATTATTTGACGGGAAAGTTGTTTGGTACACCTGTTTAATAATGTGGATTGGAAAAGCCGCCCCTTGCCCATAAATATTTGGGCGTGTATCTCTTATGGAGGTTGCGTCTACATGTCAAGCAAAATTTTATTGAAATAAGAAAACATCGGCGGATTGTAATTTTGAATCCCTCGTCGCCCTTTTATGCATGCTCTCAAGTAGGAATGCGAATATGAATATAACATATTTTACGCTTTCTTATTTCTGCAATCTATGCAAATAACCGGGGTCAACATTTGAGGCTGATCTTGAGAAGTTGAGAAAGGAAAATGAAGTTTTCGGCTGTTTTCTTTGAACGATTTCTCTGATACACGCCGCAAGTTTACAAATAAAATGGGAAATGTTCAGAAAGTGAATAATCCGTAGAATCTACGTATTAACGTGCAGGTATTTTGTTTTGACATATCAATTTTGTTTACTAAGGAATCGCTTGTATTTAACTAACCATTTAAAATTGGTATTTTCGTTTAAAAAAATAATCGTAAACGTTTAGATAAAGAGCTCGCTCTTAGTAGATGCGCAACGCTAGACGAATCGGATAAATTAACCTTCTCGAGGTTGTAGGTAACAATAAATCATGGGCCTTACGAGAATTTGTAAATACGCTACTAAACGTATTTTATTTATTACGCGACGTTTTTCCCAAGGGTCGACACTTGCGTTCACGTAAATATATACAACGATAGTAGATTCTCTTGTTGCAATGTCGTCTCGATTTTCCGTTATAATAATTTTCCTTTTGAATATTTTCGTAGGAAATGAAAAGCTTTTCTTAATAATAAATTGTTTTATAATAAATATGAAGGTTTAAGATTTCTATTGCAAAATAATTTTAATTTTTTTTTCAAAAAACACTGACGTAATTACCCAGGCGGCACACTGACGTCATAATGTCGTCAATTATTGGTAATTATTCGTCGGCGACGTCGTGAATCCAATAAGTGACGTACGCACGACGACATTTTCACGACGAACATTTGACGTCATTAAAGAACGTCGTTGTGACGTCTTTGTTGGGTCATTCCAAAGTCCTGAATCCTTACTAGAAAAACTGAAGTTTTCATGTTACGTTAATTGAATTTGAGAAAATAAAGACGTTTTAAAGCGTTAATTTAAAGCGTAAATTACTCGTAATTTTTTTTAACATGTTTATGTTTTAAACCAAAATTTTAACTAAAAAATATATAAATCTATTTTGAAATTATGCTATATCGCGTCTATGCGATTAATAGTAATAGTTGTAATACGTTATAAATACGCTAGTATACAACTAAACTAGTAAGTAAACTCGCATTCGGTTATTTATTCTAATTGTGTATCGTCAATGGGTAGAACTAGTTCCTTTAAAGTGTCAGGCCACTGTGCATACTGATCGCGCTTTGGTTTACCGTCAGCAGTTTCGTTAGGTTAGTGGTTTTAGTTTGCAGTGAGTTCTACGTTATAAATTTGTAAATTGTAAATTTTGATATAATTTCTTAACGGTAAGTGAAAAATTAATCAGCCTATCGCCACCTAAAGTTAAAACGAATAATCTTAAATATTTAAACAACTGGAAGAAATATTTTTTACAATAATTTTACAAATCATTACTTAACAAGAAACAGACAAATTGCACTTATTTCTATAGATTTTAACCTTTAGGTGACTAGGTTATCTTTGTGGCGTGAGTGACCCCCATTTTATTATTAATTTATTTAGATGTCTTTTGTTGGTGTGAAATTTTACATTGTGCGACTCATACAACCAGAAAGCTTTTATCTAAAATAGTTTTTTTCTATTGTGCTTAGTTTAGGCTCTACAAATGATCCCAGAACTCGTGGACACGCTGTATATCTTATATTATATTTACCGCTTACATATTATCTTAAACATATTATTGTATTACTCGTATATAATAATAATAACGATATTTGGTTATTAAGTAGGTAAATCCAAATAATTTTGTGTTCCTTCTTTGATATATTAACATATTTTGTTTAATTTCTTAGATTTAGGTTCTTTGTAGCTTAATTTTTGTAATAAAGTAATAATTATATTGAATGTATTTATATTTTTTTCACCTTTAGATGTGTCATTAATGCCTTGGGATTACGTCAATGGGACGTCAAATCGACGTCCCATTTAAGGAAATTAGACGACTCAAGTAACGTACTAGATTGGTCATAATTTGACGTCGTTGGGCTGTGACATTAACCCGTCATATATACGTCATTTACGACGTCCCCATTGGGCCCCAAACGGCCAATAATTGACGACATTATAACGACTGGGTACAGTGAATGTTGCATAAACGAAGTACGTGACGCCATTGAGCAAAGTCTTATTTTAAGTCTCCTATTAGATAAGTGGTTAAAAAATAGTTAATAGTATGAATAATTATTTTTTTACAAGTAATAATAGATACAGGGTGTGACATTTTAAAACCTTAACCGCCATTATTTTTTAGGATACACATTTTTTTAAACCGTTGTGCTATATATGGTTTATATACGGAAGCATATCGAACGCGTTAACCCCTTGACGTCCGGGCACTCTTTTCATAGGTACTGACTTACCAAATATTTACCAAATTATTACCGAAATATTACCGAATACACAAGCCAACAACGCCATATACAATATAAATAGTATGACGCACAGGGCTGCATCACCAGAGCCAAAGGGTTAATAAATAATGTTTTTATAAATTGGAACACTCCGTATATTTTTACATATCGATAAATTTTTACACTGATCCCAATGACATTCATACAGTAATATTACAAACAATTAATACTCAAACAAATTACTAATTAATAAACAAATCAACAGGTTAACAAATCGCCGTAAACAACACCTAATTTTAATAACGATCACGTTATAATGCATTATTAAAAATAGCCCCGTCGAAACGGCCCCGACGAAACAACCCTTAAATGAAATAAATTACGGAACCCGTACCTATATTTTTGTTAGTTTAAGTATATTTACTTCTCTTCATAATATCTAGGCGGGCCCGTTATTAATTTTAGATGACGCGTTAACAAAGATTAAATTTTTTGGCAAACTAACACTAATAGATGTAATGATCGTTTTGGAACACCTTGTATATTTAATTTTCATGTTTTATTTAATAAAATTACAAAGTAAGGGACTCATTTTAAGAATAAGTTTATTTCATACACAGAAATTTATACATATAGAGAAGTTCTTTATTGGTTGTTAAAAAGGGAAATAAAATGAGTTTCGTTTATAAATTTGACCGTAAAACAGAAACTACATATAATGACGAGGCTATTTTGCCTTGGACTATTTTATATATAGGCTATACTTTGATGGGGATCACCATAATATTTAAGATCATTATATTTTTTGCTGTTACTTTCTTTTCAAATCATTTTAAAGCTGATATAAAAAGACATTATAACGTAAATATATTGTGTATTTATCGAGAAAAGGGACATCTCCACATCTCAGTACCTAACTCCGTCACTGGTCGCAAAGCGAGGCTTGACGTTTTTTATTCGGTTTTAAATTCGATTTAATTATCTTAATTAAATCGGAAGATATGAAAAATAATCAATTTTTCAAATTTTTAACCCTCCTTATCTCGAAAACAAAAAGGTTTTGGACGTACGGCATATAGGGAATTTTTATATTTTTTTTGAGGTCCCCCCAATCACCTTTTAAAATTTGTTCTACACATTATGATACGCCCTGTACATTATTACGCGTAAGTAATTTAAAAAAAAATTAACTGCTTATTTCACCTCCTTCTACATGTCTTGTGACGACCTAATAACATTTTTGCTTGCACGACTAAACACAACGTTTTCTCATTATAAAAATGAGCAATTAATAATAATGATTATAAATTAAAATATAATTATAATTATAACAATAAATTTGCAACAGTATCGGCGCATTGTCCGGGTAGCTTTTCAGCCGGAGACAGGGGCGGGTTGTTGTTCGTAACGCTAGAAAGAAACTCGTTCGAACCTACGAAAGTTATTTTTATTTACAAACAATGTATACAAGAGTAATGTTAAAAATAAACGGCGGCTTCCAAAAATAAAATAAAATGAATAGGCGATTTCAATTAAATCCGGTGGGTACTGTATACGACGCGTTATTTCGGACGCGCGATGTATATCGTGTTGGTATGGTGAATTCCCCTAGCGGGCGTCGGTTCTCGGGCGAACCCGCGAGCTGTCAATGTGGCGAATCGGTCGATGATATCGATTGCAGCGTTTTCGGTGTCGTTCGAATGTCGGGGACAAGTGTAATTTGTCGCGTGCGGGGGCGTTGAGCGTTCAGGCGGGTGCCGGCATGTGAACCGAGGGCTAAACGTCATTCGAAGCCCCCAAGCGCGCGGCACCATCGGTTTGGGCCCCGTTTACAAGCCGGGGCCGAACGCCACCGCGCTGGCTAACGGTGTTCGTGTCGCGGATAATCCAGACGGCTTCCTCGCGTTCGGTGAACGGTGTAAAATGTCGGGATCGGGATCTGGGTTCCAGGACGGTTGTCTCGGTCCTCGGTGCTGGTTATATTCGCTCCCGCCGGCGTTCAACGGGGCTCTAGGACGGCGGGACTTTCGAATGTGTTTTCGTCCTGCCCGTTGAAAATTATAGGAGTATTAATTTGGTGTCGGATTGAATGGAACGCCCGCCCTGAAGATTCGGGGTGAGTCATTTACTTTTATCATTTAATAACGATAATGTTCTTTACTTCGCCATTTTTAATTGGTGAAATTTAAATAATTTTTAAACTCGTACTTAACGTATAAATTATTTATTTGATGAAAAACGCTTTTAAAAAATTGCTAAAGCCTATATTGTTGTATAATGGTAAAACGTTCATTTTTCACTAAACATATATAGTATATGAATCATCGTATTAATTGCACATGTATTAAACTTTTTATAAAATTACGATTAATATTATAATATTATGAACAAAAGTTACGATCGTCTTCATATCGGGGATTAGACGCATGCGTTAGGGGAGACCGGGCACAGTGGTCATATTTGGAAACAATTTGTTCTATTTTGAAACAAACAACATATAATAAGATGACACATGTTGCTCAATACTTAATAGACACAACTAAATGTCCCTACTAGTTTTACAAAAAAACATATTTATTCATTGTTTACAGATATTTAAAAAATATCTGCATAAGTGACCACTGTGCCCCATATACGGGGTACACTGGTCACGATAAAGGGGTACAGTGGTCACTATTTTTTATAAAAGAGCAGTTTGATTACATAAACTAAACTTAAACAGCAAACTTGAAATTAAAATATAAAGTCTAAATTAATCGATAATACCTACTTAATATAGTTATATATGTACTTATACCAATAAAAATGAACTTAAAACTTAACATACATTATAAGATTCAAAATCATAAGAAAATTTCAAAGAACTATTTACTCTTGCGGTTCCTCCAGTATTTAGTGGGTCAAGCAAAATTAACTCAACATCTTTTTTGTCAACACTAGCAATATCTTCCGCAGGTGGAAAAACAAACTTATCCGTGTGTTTTCTTAAAAATGAAACTACAAGTTCATCTTGAAGTATTTCTTTTACTTGACCAATGTAAAATCTTATTTTTTTTTGTCGTAAAACGCACTAATACAAAACCGTCAATCTTGATTTCTTCACAAATACCTACTTCGTCATTTTCAAACGACATATCACTGTCTGTTAAATTTGAAAGTTTCAAAATTGACTCACTGACAAAATTGACCGTTGACTAATTGACCGTTCAAATAAAAACATGTAAAATACACTTACATTCGTAAGAATAATTTATATCCTACTGTAATATTGCATATAAAATCATGTTTACTGATGGAGGCCACAATACAAATATTGGGGCACAGTGGTCAACTCTTTTGAAGCATAAAAGCTGTGACCATAGAACCTCGTGACCACTGTGCCCCATAACTAATCTTAAAAAATTTTTGTAAAAATTAATTAAATATAATAAGAATTTTCTAACTTTTTTATCAACATTCTATTCATCATGGGTTAATAATAATTCATCTAAAAACATTGGATTTGCATATTTAGATCAAAATATTAGTTGAAATAAAAAAATTGAAACTTACCAATGTTTTACAACACGTGCACTCCTAATAACAAACAAGAATTAAACCAAAAAGTATAAAGTTTTCAGTTTTCAAACTTTAGAAATCTGTTGATAATAAGTTTGTTCATTTACTCACAGATGGAGAAACCTATTTATGAAGTTGTTTAAGAGTTATTGGAAAGTGACCACTGCACCCCTATGACCAGTGTGCCCCGGCCTCCCTAATTATTCAACTTGAACATTTTGTTCTGTAGTTCAGTCATATATGCAGATAAATTTCGTTATCTTTAATAATTGCGTTTTAAAATGTTTAAAATTTCAAACGGGACTATCTTTATTAATAATACAGGGTCGTAGAATTCTCAAAAAAATTGCCTATTTAGATATAATGGAATTACCACAATTTTTCTTAAAAGTCACAGTTTATTTTATAAATGATAAATTATTGAAATATACAGTGTGTCCACGGACGGACCTAACTGTATATGTATGTATGCACTTGCAAACTTTTGCATTTCTCGTTTTTAGAGAAAACGTCATTCTTTATAAAGAGTTTTGCTAAGAGTTTGAAAAATCCTCGGCCATAGTCACAATGTCGATATTTAAGTAACATACGGGGGGGGGGTTGTTTAAAAATAACAAAACATTAAATTGTTTAAGAGTAAAGTGTCAATTATTAAAGTAAAAGTGAAATATGTTAGAGGAAAAAATTACTCGTATGGTCAGTAAAAGTTCAAATATGAAATTTCAAAATTTTGTCTCAAAGTTGATAATTTGTCTGACTTTAAAATTAATGCGACCGTACCAAATTAAAGAAAGCGCACAATTTATCGAATACCCCGGATGGGATTACGAAGAGGGGAAAAAAAGTTATTTTTGATTTCTCCAAGATTTCAAACCGCTAAAACTGTTTTTACTTTTCACATAAGTTTCACCGTTAATTTTTCTTTTTGGAATTTCTGGACTCGGTACAATTTTTCACTGCGATTTTAAATAAGAACAAAAGTTTTTCAAAATTATACCAACATAATTGATAAGTTATGCCTACTTTAAAAAGTTCTCGTTACGTAAGTCTGAATTTGTCATTTCTCCAAAAACTTTTTTAGGGTTGAGTTTTACGAGTAGTAGATATAGTAATTCTTGCGTATCGATGGCGTTTTGCCAAAAGGGCCTAACCTACATTTTTTGCAAAAATCAGTTATTCTGATTATCTTATGCGTCTGGGGCAAAGAAATCATCTGTTAAAATCTACGCGACCACACAAAATGTGTTCTCTTGTAAAATTTACTCTTTGTGGGTTACGTCCTTTTGCAAAACTCCATCGATACATTTCAAAGAATTAAACATTCTTGTTTTATCCGAAGGATTTATCCCGAAAACCGTCATTGGTTAAATTTTGCGTGGCACGTGCATTTCGTAACGTTTAACATTTCTCAAAATTTATCAGGAAATATTGTTTGTTAGGTGCGTTGTACAAAATATTATACGGGATGTCTTTGAAGAATGTGGTAAAGCAAGAAGAGTATGATGGTTACTTTGCTGAAATACTTGTGTATTTCATCAATATATTTTTCTTATATTGATCAATTGCTCTATTGCAACGTCAAAGTTTATGACCTTTTTATGCGCCGATTCTAATTTTAATTTAAACAAACAAATAAAGAAACAAAACACTCGCCTTGTGTATTTTTCCTGCAGGGGTGTTTGGAAAGGAGAGGCAAAAGGAAAGATTGCCCAAATATAATAATAAACGTTTTTTAAATTAAAACGTTGCGATTAATGTGTTAATAATGAGTAGGTCGTCGCTGTTTCGATCTTTTAATATTTTTAGTCCGACACGTCCAACCCTTTTTGGACATCACATTGTATAGGTGTAAATTTATATTCATATTCAATTCATATTTACATCTAATATGTGTAAAGTATTTTGTCATAGCCTTTGTCAAAGTCACACATTATAAATACATTATAAGGGTAATAAATAAAATATGTTTCGTTGAATCGATAAATTTCGCAAGTGTTTTTATATTGAAGACCATCGAGGACTTGTTTACAATGTAATGATAAGTAAACCGCCGGGGCATGTTTTCAATATTTATTCGTGGTTTGTGTGCGATTTCCATTTGTGCCTAACCGTGAGAATATGTATGAGTATAGGGGGAGGGGGGGGGGCGAAGTGAGCTGTGCGTCGTTGAATTCCGGAACTTTATTTACTATTAACTAATTTGCATTAAGGAAATAAATTACGGCAATCTGTCTCCTGACGGGAAATAGCAAAATAACCTGAACGTGTTTCCGATCTCGGCCGGTCACGAATATAGGGGGCGGTTTACGTCGATGGCGCGTTTTGCCAGAAGGGCGTAACCCACGTTTTTGCGAAAACGAGGATGTTATGTATCTGGTAACAATATTCCGATTTTTTACATCGGAAAAATCGATTTGTATTTCCGCGAAACATATCTTCTTATTAGACACAAAATGTGCTCGCCGTAAAATTTACATTTTGCGGGTTGCGCCCTTCTGGAAAAACTGCGTCGATATGTTACCTATAGAATCTAGATTTTCTTATTGCTCTTTAGAAATCGATTCAACCATCAAAATGGTAACAAATTAAAAACTTATTTGGTTTTCTATTACATAATACAATTTAATTAATTTAAAAGGATCGACGCTTGAACTAACATTACGGTTAATTTAAAAGGATATGCGTACAGGATTAACGTTTTGTTTAATCCAGATATGCCTAATGTACTATATTTTTAGGACGGAAAAACATGTTCATTCCTGCAAAGTTTAAGATATACTTGAAAGTTTGTATCCCACAGAATCGTTCATTATACCCAAAGCTTTGCGGGAAGTAAGATTGTTCACGATTTCAGAGTTTAAATTTGATTGTGTGTTAATTTCAAAAGTGTGAAAATTCAAAAATGAATAATTACCAAGTGCAATTTGAAAAGTAAGTAAATTTTAGATACTAAAAATTATAATAAATTTTTAAATTAGTGAATAGCGTAACAATAAACATTTATATGACTGGCTACTATTGCCGAATTTTCATTATTTATAAAATAAGTAGTAATTTATGAAGGGGAAAGAGAGGTGTACTATATGTAGTACATTAGGATAATATATGACTACCAACATCATTCACCATTCTCTTTCAGGAGACTATCTCTTCACAATGTTCTAACATTGTTAGAAGAGGATGATGAAGCCATTGATAATGTAGAAGAAATTACACTACTTCCTCCCTCGATGCAGCCACTGAGCTCACAGATGAAGATTCTGGCACTGAAAATGACTTGACCATAAATAATCTACCTGCATCTCAACTACAAGCTCTTGCAGAAATCCAAACAAAATACGACAGCGACTTTTCCTCGGATGATGAAATACCGTTATCATTATTAACGGCAAGAGTACCAAACAAAAAGCAAAAGAGAGCAACACCTAAAAAAAATTTCACAATTGGATCCAAGAAGATTTACCTTCCTCGTCATCGGAATTTTTTAATGTTGATAATGCAACAAATTTCTAAAATCCATTAGAACTGTTTTCAATGTTTTTCGACGAGGAAGTAACAGATCTCGTTGCGAACCAAAGTAATAATTACGCCCAACAAAAAAATCGCGAGCCTAACATAGACAAACAAGAGGTCAAATCTTTTATAGGCGTTTTGATCCTTAGTGGATACATGCGTGTACCACGAAGAAAAATGTTTTGGGAACGTGAAAAGAATTGCCACAATGCCATGGTTATTGAAGCAATTTCCAGGGACAGATTTGAGTATTTGTTTTCAAATTTTCATGTTTGCAATAATCATCGATTAGATCAAAATGATAAATTCACCAAAGTCGGACCTATTTTTGATTTGCTGAATAAAAGATTTTTGAATAATTCACCGGTTGAAGAGAAGAGATGCATTCAGTTGATGAAGCTATGGTTCCATATTACGGACATCATGGATGTAAACAATATATTCGTGGTAAACCCGTGCGCTATGGATATAAACTTTTGGTTGGAAGTACCAGATTAGGATATTTGAATTGGTTTGAGCCTTATCAAGGCGCTGCAACCAATATAAGTAAGAATTTTGCCGATCTTAAAGTTGGCGCAGGAGTGGTATTGGAATATGCCCGAGCATTACGTGAAAAATGGGCAGACAGGAAATTTCACCTATTTTTTGACAATTTTTTCACTTCGACTCCCCTAATTGAAAAACTTACCGAATGGAATTTTTACGCCACCGGTAACGTTAGAGAAAATCGGTTAACAAATATTTCTCTGATCGATTCAAAGTGCATGAAGGAAAATCGTCGAGGAAATTACGATTTTGCAAAAATTGTTGATCAAAATATCATTTCAGTAAAATGGCACGACAACAATCTGGTTTGTGTTTGTTCTAATTTTGCAGGAGTTAGACTGATTCATATGGTCAAGCGTTATTCTCAGGCAGAGAAGAAAAATGTTCAAATAGAGCAACCACATCTCGTCAACATGTACAATTCCAATATGGGAGGCGTTGATCGTTCTGACCAAAATATAAGCTTATATCGAATTTCAATTAGAGGGAAAAAATGGTGCACGTCTTTGGTAACACACTGTATTGACATAGCAATTCAAAATGCTCGGCAATTGCACCGAATAAACGGTGGACAATTGGACCAACTTAGCTTTAGAAGACGAATTGCTACAGGGTTATTAATTAAAAATAAAAAAGAGTCGACTTACCAAAAAGGTCATCTAAGTAAAGTCAATCGGATTGATTGTATTAATCACTTCGTAATTCCCAAAGAGAAGCAAACCCCATATGGCCACTGTCACCAAAAAACCACTACAAGATGTAAAAAATGTGACGTTGGTATTCATGTCAAGTGTTTTCTATCATTTCATACAAATAAATAATTTCGCTTAAATAGAGGTGTATTTTCCTAATGTCCTATATATAGTACGGTCTAAATTACTTACTTTTTGAAACAAAATTTTATGTTTTTCTTATATGCTAATGAAGAATATTTTCAAAAAATTATTTTTGTTTTAATGTCGAAACATCGCTTAGGTATATATGGGTTAAGCGAAATTAGTAATTTTGGAGTAGGAGATATTTCTTTTTATTAATTTTTAAATTAAAATTCGCCGTACCCACAAACATTGAAGATCAATATCTATAGGTATTTAAAAGATTCTCACTTTAAAATTCCTGGAAAATTAAAAACGATTTTACGGGGCACATTTTTCGCATTTTAATCATTTCAAATTTTTAATCGTAATAAACTTTCGCACGTTTTAATTAGATAGCTACATCAAAATATAACATAAACGCGTAACCTCTTTAATACAGAGCGGCCAAATAAAATTATTTTATCACTTTCCACCGTGGCCGAAGTCCGGTTTAACTTGTTTTTGTGAAATTGCTTTCGGGACGATTATGCACGTGCATTAATCGTGACGCCCTAAACAATTTTCGTGTGAAAAACAAATTTTCCGAAAGTTTTAATCGACCAATCTTTTACACGTAATGACTGACGTTGTAATTTATAAGAATTGTCCAAAAGTTTCAGAACGTAAAATAATTACGCATAAAACATTAATTAGATGTAATCGCTGGCGGTTTTCTACATAAAATTTTCCGCTATTTATTTTTAAAGGCCGCCCCGGCTATAAAAAGAAACCGACCGCGACTCGGGCTGTATTTTATTGCGACGAATTAATCCAATAAGCTAGTTTAACTTGGCTAGTCTTTGTCAAGAACTAGCATCAGTTAAGTTTTATTTGTAGGTACGTATTTATCAGGGTAAACATCAAATTTTTGACATGCCGAGTTAATTCGCGAGGCGGCCCTCGCGTGCCTCGGTTAATAATACACCCTATCTTAGATTATTGGATAGGACGGGAAAAAATCATTTTACCCAGATTAGTCGGGTAGATTTCTTTTTATGTTCCGCAACAACCTTTTCGGAAGTTTTCCGCGCGTCAGGACGGTTTATATAATGTATCTTGGGAAGAAAAGTAAGCCGTACACTCACTCGTTGACTCGTATGTGTGCCGGAAATTAATCGCTCGCGTTAATTACTCGTAAAATCGACGACTTTAAATTATTTCGCGTCGGCGATGGTCGATTAAATATTTAATTGAAACGGGTAGGCAGGTTCGGTTTGACATTTTTTTTGTCGAAGAACTGAAAGAATTCGCGTTCGTTAAGAAAATGTGAAAAAACTCAAAACGTTTGGTTAGCGCACACCGTACTTATTGTTAAATTGACTTCAAGTATAAATGACAGTTAGATCGTTACATTTTTTTTGCACTTCTACTATTCTAGCGCGTAATGAAATAGATGTAAAAAAAATTATACCTACGTAGGAACAAATTTATTATAGATATGTATTAGGTGTACAAAAAAGTTCTGAGCTTTAGATTTCATACAACCGAAACCACAATTTAAATTTCATGAAGTTTCCCGCCCTTTTGCGGGTTTACAACGTTGACATTTGGTCTTTGAAAATACCATGCGGTTTGACGTTTGATGCACATAATCTAAAAAATCAGTAGTGTTTACGATGGCAATAACCAAAGAGCATATTCGATTTTCTATCCACTTCGCGTTTCATCTCAAGAAAAATGCTGCTGAAGCCACTGAAATGATTTGTGCCGCATATGGAGAGAACGCTGTAAGTCACGCTACGTGTAAAAGGTGGTATACAAAATTTTGCCAAGGAAATTTCAGTCTTGAAGATGAACCGTTACAGCCGGGTGAAACAATTACGGCAGACCGCTATCAGCAACAATTGACTAATTTGAGCGATGCAGTAGAAGAAAAGAGGCCATTTACTGGCAAAGGACGTGGTAAAGTGATACTGCTTCATGACAATGCCCGACCACATGTTGCAAAAGCGACCTGGGATCATATCTTTGCGTTAGGCTGGGAACTTCTCCCGCATGCGGCGTATAGTCCAGACATGGCACCGTCTGATTACTACCTATTCCGGTCGCTGCAGCATCACTTGGCTGATACACACTTCGTGGCACTTGAAGACCTACGCAAATGCATTGATGACTTTATCGCCTCGAAGCCAGGGAGCTTCTATCATCAGGGGAATTCGCAAGCTGCCCGAAACATGGCAAAAGGTTATCGATGCAAACGGGGACTATTTCGTTGATTAATATCTTTTTGTTTGTTTTTAAATAAATATTGAATTTTACAAAAAAAAGCTCAGAACTTTTTTGTACACCTAATATAAACGTGCGTAAGTACAGGGCTAGTCATAATTAGGTGAACAAATTTAACTGAAGTTTCTTTAGGCCAAAACAAAGCAATTAGTACCGAAAAGCAGTCTTAAAAGGGAAGATATAGGGAAATGTTCAAAATGCTGACTTTGGTCGCAATACAGGGATGACACCGTCACGACGTATTAACGAACATTAAATTTTTTACGAATTTTATTGATTAAAAACATGATTACTTACAATCAGCGATGCATTTTTGAATTAATCAGATAATTACACTTTAAGTTATGGCAAAAAACTTTTTATTTTTGTTTTAACATCTTCTGTATCGTCTTAAGGGAGCATTTTGGTCCTAGGTCGGAGGAGGGGGAGGGGGAAGGGTATCTTTGGTTTATTGTTTTGTTTCGGTTTAAAGAAATTTCAGTTAGCTTTCTTACATCTAATTACGACTCGTCCTGTATATAGCACGAACGATTAATATCGAGAATAAAACTTAAAAAGTAGGTACCTTACTTAATTAAATATCAATTAGTTTCCAAACTGTTCATGAACTTAATTTACTGTTGATAACTGAAAACGATTCTTTTAAAACTGACAGCGTACATCAATTAAATTGACGACCATTAAATGTTATTCGATGAAAATTTTTATCCGATGACTTCCGAATTAAATGTATTTTTAATTATCAATTATTGGCGATCAAATTTCGTTTAACCGAACGACTAATTCGTTTTATAATTGCACATTTTAATCGACTACGCGAAACTCTTTACGCTTGTTTTGAGCAAAACAACTGCCTAACTATGTACGTGTACAGTCGGGCGCAGAATTAATGTCCCTAATCGCGAACATTACGCGGTCGCACGCGCCACAACGAACTTTTGTTAAATACGATGCTCGCGATTCGATACAATTAATACAACGCATTCTCGTTAATACAATTCTCATTAAACAAAGCTTTAACATTTAACAGGGCAAGAAAAAGAAACTTTGTGCCGATTTCGGAGGGAAAAAATAATTCTCGTCGTTATTTAAACAAGAGAATTAAGAAAATGGAATTATTTTTATGTCGTATGGAACGATTTTATCTTGATTCCGCTGCTTCAAATGTTTCGTATTTAATTTTTAATTGCCCGTACGAAAAACAAACATATTGTTTTGGCGGCGTCGATTTTAATTAAAACGATGAACAACGTGACGAAAGGCAGCTACGCGAGTCTATAAAAATTGCCGCGCCGTCAAAATAGCGCCAGTTGAATTAACGTTCGAAACCTTATAGTTGTTGTAAAAGTTAGAAAAATATGGTCCACTGAAATTTTATTGCAACGCCGTCGCCCGTATCAGTTTGTTTTTATATTGGCAGTAGAATTCTGAAACTTTCCGTTTCGATCTTTATATAACACGAATACATCGCGATAGTAAATTATTATTAAAACCGTTAAATGCGATCGTAACGGGGAGGAAAAAAATATACTTATTTTTTTTTAGTTTAATAAGAGGGCTTGCCGCAAATTCAAATATATCGCCTTTAAGCGGACAAAACAATAACGAAATGTTGCGAGCAGTCGTTGCGAACTAATTATTAGAAAGCACTGCCAATTGAACTTGGATTTATTTAAAAGAAAATTAAGATTAACTTGCGGATCCCGGTTTGCAAACGAGAGTGGTATCGGAAATCGTTAAGCAGACTTTTAATATTTAACGAGATATGATATTATCGCGTTTGTGGGGGATGGACGGTATCGAAGTTGAATATACAGGTAACCCTCGCATAGCGCGGTTTATAAATTGTCGTGTCGCTCCTTTTCGCACACTTTACTATGCGATTTGACCATTGAACCTTATCACCCTGTATATTTCTTTTGTACAGGGTGCGTCCAAGAAGTTTTCGGAATGAGGCTATAAAACACGATTTATTGCAAATAAAGCGTACAACTGTTCAAAATTCTTCAAAGTAGTCCCCATCGGTATCGTAGCACCTCTGCCTACGAATTTTCCAATCTTCATACGCGCCCTTGAAGTCGTTTTCTGACATGTTGTTGAGTTGCTTCGTCACAGCCTTTTGAACCGCATCGGTGGTCCCAAAATGAGTTCCCTTGAGTGTTCTTTTCAGCTTGGGGAACAGGTAGAAGTCGCTTGGAGCCACATCCGGACTATAGGGGGGTTGGGGAAGCATCGTCACACCGTACTTGATCAACAGCTCAGTCACGAGAAGGCATGTGTGGCTGGGCGCGTTGTCATGATGGAGAACCCAGGTGGCGATCTCCGGGCGACCCTTTTTCTTAGACGCTCGATGACTCCTTTGTAAAAAAACTCCGTTTACCGTCTGCTCGGGAATCGTCTTGGACGTCTTCTCGGCCGTCTTTAAACTTTTTAAACCGCTCGTACACACTTGATTGCTTCATTGCGTCGTCCCCGTAAGCTGTCCGAAGCATTTGTAAAGTTTCATCAGCAGTCTTTCCAAGTTTAACGCAAAACTTGATGTTCACACGCTGTTCAACATTTCGCTGCATCGTGAGTCGTGACGCGTCACCCAAACAGGGTCTCACTGTACAACCAATCCACACTTTCCGGCGGTTCGGAGGCAACTGAATATTTTTTCCCTGTTGCCTGAGAACCCCCACCACCAATCCCGACAGGAGCGGCCGCCCGCTCGCGCTTCGCTTGGGCGGTAAAAAATAATTCCGGAAATTTCTTGGACGCACCCTGTATGTTGATTAAAATATTCATTTTTTGAATTTTTGTATTTCTTTGAATTTATGCATAGCTAAAAAAGTACATTGCCGAACCTAGTCCTATATTTTGTTTGAAACCTGAACCTCGGTATAACGCGTGATATTACCGGAACCTAACTTCCGCGTCATGCGAGGGTTGCCTGTATTTAAAATAACTTATCGATCCAAACAAATCTTCTAACAACACCTAAGTTATTAAGTTAAAAATCTGGTAGGGAAATTCGCTTTTATTTCTTTGAACTGAAAAAAAACACCCCCCCCCCCCCGAAAGGGAAACCGTATCAAAACAAATCCAATTTTAATCCGAAAAGGCAATATTTGATTTCCGAACGTTAGACGTACCTGTAGTTTTTTTATTTCGTACGTACCACACGGAGCATAAAGTAGTTACGAAATTTAACGGTTTCTGTATCCGATAAATCAATTTAAAATATGCAAATATTTACATTATTTTTCAATTTGGTTTCTATATTTGTTCGCCTAAAAAAATATTCGAGTCAATACGATCCTCGCAAATATTAATTTTATTAGGCATGTAAAAGGAAAATTTTTTTTATCGAAAACAACAAACGCGCGTATTTAATCTGTTATGATCGTCCTAATCCTAATCCCCCCGCGAAGGTTTTTAAAATTAAATTTTTACGATACGCCCGAAGTTAATGGGTCGCGATTAAGGAGTTAAAAGGAAACTTCCAATTTTGGTAAGTTTATGTTTGTTATCTAACATTCATTTCCCTCGGTGCTCCGAAAATTAATCGATTGGCGCTATTTCCTACGGGGGAAGTTCTAAATTTAAAGTGGATGTAACGTAAAGTCTATATCGTTTCGTTTTCGTAGTAACAAAGTTCAGATTTTAAATTTTATAGTCTAGTTGATGCGCAAAGAAGTTTCCGGTTTTGTAATTCTAATTTCGAATCGATTTTCGAATCGTCGTTGCTCGTAGCGTGTCCGCAGATACGTGACGTAGCCAGTTAACCGGCAAGCCTAACAATGACATGATCTTTAAAATACAACCATCGATAAACATGTACATGTTGAACGTGTTGAAAAACTGTTACTGGCTCGGCACGACAGCTATGCCGCCTATGTAATCTTGGCTCGATCTAATTTGGTGATAGAACTTTGACTATTAAACTTTACGGTATTTGAAAGATAAGACTTTAAACGATTTAAAGTCTAATCCATGTGCGTAAGATCATTATGCGGTAATTTAGTCGTATGGGCGGAAAAGCCAAATTAATGTACATACACACACAATCTTTTCATTAGCGTTTCTATCAACCGGTCCTATTAAAATGTTGCCTAATTCAAGTGGATATACGCAAAATTAATGTAGCACAACTAGACGGTACCTGAAATAATGTTATAATCAACTTGGAAATTTGTCGATTTATATCGACGTTATACGGCTGGCATATGCAGAGGTCGGAATACGGCCGCTACTTATCGTTAGAGCAGGTAGGTATAACGTTTATTTGTTTCTATCGGATTAATTCCGTTTCCAAATATTTCTAAGGAATTCCGGACTTTCGGAAAATGGCACCGCCACAATTACAAAGTTAAATTGAAGAATTTAAATTTCGACTTAATTTAACTTTAACTATTCGCAGTTTCGGCCCAAATTCTACACTTAAAATTTGTTTTAGGTCCTCTTAATGTCTTAATTAATAAAAACAATAATAAATATTGATCGATTGATGTAAATAATTATGTTAAAACGAGGGGTAAATCTTCAAAAAAATTATGTACACTAGATTTCCAACGACTATAGACTTCCAGGGATTTTCAAGGATTTGCAGGAACTTTCAAAGACTTCCAGGGATTTTTAAAGACCTCCAGATATTTCCAGGGACTTATAGGGATTTTCAAGGATTTCCAGAGACTTTCAAAGACTTCCAGAGACTTCCAGGAACTTCCACAAACTTCCGGGGACTTTTAAAGACATCCAGAGACTTCCGAAGTCTTCCAAAGACTTTCAAAGACTTCCAGGGATTTTTAAGGATTTGCAGGAGCTTTTAAAGACTTCCAGAGACTTCCAGGGACTTCCAAAGATTTCCGGGGACTTTTAAAGACTTCCAAAGACTTTTAAAGTCTTTCAGGAACTTCCAAAGACTTCCAGGGATTTTTAAAGACCTGCATGGATTCCTTCCAGGGATTTTTAAGGATTTGCATGGGCTTTTAAAGACTTCCAGGAACTTCCAAAGACTTCTGGGGACTTTTAAAGACCTCCTAGAGACTTCCGAAGACTTCCAGAGACCTTCAAAGACTTCCAGGGATTTTTAAGGATTTGCATGGGCTTTTGAAGACTTCCAGATACTTCCAGGAACTTCCAAAGACTTCTGGGGACTTTTAAAGACCTCCTAGAGACTTCCGAAGACTTCCAGAGACCTTCAAAGACTTCCAGGGATTTTTAAGGATTTGCATGGGCTTTTGAAGACTTCCAGGAACTTCCAAAGACTTCTGGGGACTTTTAAATACCTCCAGAGACTTTCGAAGACTTCCAGGGATTTTTAAGGATCTGCAGGAGCTTTTAAAGACTTCCAGAGACTTCCAGGGACTTCCAAAGATTTCCGGGGATTTTTAAAGACCTGCATGGATTCCTTCCAGGGATTTTTAAGGATTTGCATGGGCTTTTAAAGACTTCCAGATACTTCCAGGAACTTCCAAAGACTTCTGGGGACTTTTAAAGACCTCCTAGAGACTTCCGAAGACTTCCAGAGACCTTCAAAGACTTCCAGGGATTTTTAAGGATTTGCATGGGCTTTTGAAGACTTCCAGATACTTCCAGGAACTTCCAAAGACTTCTGGGGACTTTTAAATACCTCCAGAGACTTTCGAAGACTTCCAGGGATTTTTAAAAACTTCCAGAGACTTTCAAATACTTCCAGGGTTTTTAAGGATTTGCAGAGACTTTTAAATATTTCCAGGAACTTCCAAAGACTTCCGGGGACTTTTAAAGACCTCCAGAGACTTTCAAAGACTTCCAGGGTTTTTTAAGGATTTGCAGAGACTTTTAAATATTTCCATGAACTTTCAAATACTTCCAGGGACTTTTAAAGACCTCCAGAGACTTCCAGGGATTTTTAAGGATTTCCAGAGACTTTCAAAGACTCCAGGACTTCCAAAGTCTTCCAGGCATTTTTAAGGATTTGCAGGGGCTTTTAAAGAATTCCAGAGACTTCCAGGAACATTCAAAGACTTCCGGGGACTTTTAAAGGCCTCCGGAGACTTCAAAGACTTCCAGAGACTTTCAAAGACTTTCAGGGATTTTTAAGGATTTGCAGGTACTTTTAAAGACTTCCAGTATTATGTACACAAGACTTCCAAACGAGAATTACCCCTCGTGTTAAAATAATTTAATTAACAGTTATTTTATTATTGGCGCCCAACGTCGGGGCACGTTATTAAGTCACTATCATCGTCTCGCATACAAATAAATCGCCTTTCAACATTATCGGAGAATTTTAGCCGAAATAAACATGGTATAAATAAAGGGAGCAATGAACAAAAAAACTACGATAAATTTGAACGAATATAGCAAAAAAACGGAACAAATTAGTTTTGGCAACTTCTAGTAGTGGTCCTATTGGAGACGTAACTTACGAAAGTCCTAAATCAACAACTTTGAAAGTGGATACTAAATTCTGGTCAATTTAGAAGTTATCTATCTGTTCAGTAAATAAAAACTTAGAGAAAGACGAAAGTCCCAAATATAATAATATCGTCCGGAAATCAGAAGATTAAGAAACTTAGCGCAGAAGTAGCGGCAATAACTTAAACCACAATATTCGTCCTTTATTTTCATTCATCTCCGTCTATTAGTCAACGCGAGCCCGAGATCGCTATCGACGGAATTAAAGAGTAGCCCCAATTATGGGCAAACATATATACACATACCGCCTATCAGGTGTTATTATGAATGGCAGCGCGTAAATTGCAAAATCGATATCGTCTACATTATTTTTAATGGAGAACCATATTAATTGGACGTGGTCGCGTTTAAAATGTAATTTTGATTAAAAATATTTTAGTTATGAAACTGGTTTTGTAAATTACCTACGCTTTTAAATTAAATTGAATTATTTAAAAAATTATTTAACTTTAAAAATTAATATTAGGCATTTTTTCCTTTTATATAAATCTTCAATGATCGACAAGTTATAAGGAATTAATTAATAAGGGGGGGCGTTTCGTTATCGCATCGGGCTATCAGTTGCGAAACGTTAGGACATTTTAACGTAACCGTTTTAGCGCCGGGCCACTTCGACGTACACATTTTAACACCCAAAAAATATCCATAAATTGAAGTAACTCGATGATCGGTTGTGGTATCCTAACGTAAATGTTTGTCTTTAGGTGTACGTCGCATTCTTGGTTGTCGTTTTGTATAATTAATTATTCTCGAGCTATATTAAGTTGCTAATTATTTCACGTTTGCGATTAATACGTACTATATTCGTAATTTAAATTAAACAAGGGGGCGCTTAAATATTGATCAAACATTTTTTCTATCTTCAACGAAAGATAATGTTTTACAAACGGAGCGGCATTAGAATCAAATAATTTATCGATGAAAAATGTTCGGGGCCGTAATAGAATACCCGCGAGAGAGATTATCGATAGCAAATTTCCACCCTTGCCTGGCTACGAAAGTTGTGCTATAATTTCATTTTTATTACCAACGTTTATTTTGGTATTCATAGTTCAAGTATTGGGCAGGTATTACGTGAGTTTCTTGTGTAGGGGAAAAATGTTAAGCAATATTTATAATTCAGCGTTGTATATTCGAGGTGTAACAAAAGTAATTGACTGTTAAGATACAAAAGTTTTTGGTTTATCTAGACGCACATGTTAATGTATTCGGTTTGTTTGTGTACTCTTTTGTTTCGTTGCTAGGGTAACCAACTTTGGTTTTTTATTTTTTGAGTGGAACCATACGTTTTCTTTGCGTCCATGAGAAGAGCGTTTTTTTTCCCCTACTATTTGTAGTGTTGTTGAAACAGCAAAGAAACGACGTCAAAATATAAAATAATAATAATTGTAGAAAAGAAAATGAAAAAATTAATCAATTGAAAACGAGAAACGATTTATCGTAAAATTAATCAGATAATTGATAGGCAGCAGCCGTCACGACTGCTGACGGGAAAATTTTCCGTAGACAATGGAGATAATGATGATGAAATTGTCTTTCAACAAGATGGTGCACTTCCACATTTTGCAGCATTTGTTGAGGAATATTTGATTAAATGTTTTACCTAGCAGATTGATTGACAGAAGGGGATTGGGGCTATGTAAAAATAACGTGTACAAAGAGAGGCCGCACGTAATCTAAATAACCTAAGGGCGCGAATAACTGTATAACATTAATAACAATAATAAATTTTCAATGCCGATTCAGTCATTTCTTCATTTAACGTGTAATGTTACGTTGTAATAACACTTTTGTGTTTCGTTCTTTCGTTTTTAATTTGTTTAATTTATAGTTTGTTGTTGAATTGTTTTAGTTTCTTTTTCTAAAGTTATTTTATTTTCGACATTGTTTTATTGCGCACTGACACTACTAAATGCAGGGGAAACGCTCTTTTTAAAGACGCAAAGAAAGCATACGAGTTCCATTAAAAAAAACAAACAAAACAAAGTTGATTACCATACCAACGAAACAAAACAGCACACGAACAAACCAAATGCATTATCGCGTGCGTCGAGATAAGCAGAAAACTTTTGTATTTAACATTTTCGTTTATATAAGTTGCTTTTGTCAAACCCTGTACAAATATTAAGCAGCAAATTAAAATTAAGTTTTATTACATTTTATTACGTAACCGCTTTCTTTAATTTTCACGTGCCACTTATCAGATCACTACACTTCGTCCAAACCTATATGCAATCCACGTCATCAATGAAAGGTAACTAGATGATGTCGTTTCACACAGTGTTATTTCGTTTCACTATCATTTCGTACCTGGTATTTTGACAGTTCTAATAAATTGTAGTCTTTCTTAAATACCATTTAATACGTGCGCAGGTAAATCATCTATAGAATATGTCACTTTCCAAACTTTAAACCGAATTACAAATAAACAAACTAGTAACTTTTTGTTGATGACGTGAATTGCATATAGGTTTGAATAGGCCATACAACGAGCCAAATATGCGAAATTTTTATTCAAGTCATGAAAATTACAGGCGCAAAAAACTTGTTATAATACATAGGTATCTCTTAAAGGTGGATTTTCTGCCTCCTCTTTTTTGACGGTTATTTTAATACGCTCAACTGTTTAATATCGGCATCGCATTAATAAATATTCAAGTAGGCGCCTATCCAAAATTTCTCCTTACGTTTAAGCATAGCCGCCTACCGTTCTTTGTGCATAATAAAATAACGTTTAATAAATAATCTGTTAATTTTGTACAATCGGTAATTAACTCGTGTTATCCAAAATTAGACGACTTGCACAACTTGCGCTACACCCTTGAAATTCGCCGATCGCAAATAAACGTAAATACTTATAAATTGTCGAGGTGAAACTTGGGTGGTGATATTTTGAAAAATATATTGCATTCTCGTGAAACTGGACGCGACGCTTTCAAACAAAATTACTAATACGCGTAAAAACACAAATACCCACTCGGAAACCCACATTAGTTAAAGTGAGGGTCACTTAAAACTTTCTACGAAGTGGATGCGACCAGTTAACCTTATAGTCGCAAAACAACGCGACGCATAGGGGGAAACGAAAAATACGGGAGGACCAGATATTATTTTTTTCGACTATTGGCTAGCAAAGGGCGCGAACGAGAACGTTTTACATATTTTGAACGATTTCATTTCCGATAACTGAACATTTTTCCGCATTTATTTTCCCCGCAATCTTCGCGTGCTGTAAGACGTTGTAAATTTCATGGTGTGGAGATGAGCAATTTTCAAACCTTCTTTTGAATTTTCGGCTTCTTTCGTCGGAAGGGTCGGCGCATTCAAGAAAAACGATTCTAACCAAATTGGCTAACAATAAGCATTGAAATGTTTAGAAGCGCTAGGCTTTCTGTGAGTGTTCGTGAAGTTAGCAGCCACTTTATTGAATTTTTCAAAATCCGAACACTAATCGTTAGTAATTCGTTAGTAAGTATTTGTAAGCCAAAAAAATTCGTTCGTAAGTTTCATCCGAACGAGATATTCATATTTTAAAAATCGGCTGCTAACTTCCCGGCAGCAGCCACTTTTTTTCAAAAATCAACGAAAATGGTCTCGACCGTTAGTAAGTCGTTAGTAAGTATTTGTAAGTTAAAAAAATGATTTTACGTTTTATAGTTGTCATCTGCAAAAGCAGATCTAAAGACCCAACCATAAAGTAATTTAAAAAATATGCCGTTCGAAAAATATTTTACTTTGTACGAATTAGGACATACGTGTCTCAAAGTTTGGACTTTTGTATCTATCGAAATATATCCTACCGATTTGAAATGAGTAAACCGAACTGTACTGTACTGTGGCTTTACCCATGTCAACTAGAGTTTTATAATTTATTAATTTTAGAACTTTTATCAATTTTACAAGTTAATCTTACGCACGGAAGAAACAATTGAAATTATTAAGAAAACTCAATAATTGTAGTGTTAGCACTAAATTATAATTATTTAACCCAAACGTAATCCTAGAATAGAACTTTTGTAAGTGGTAATTATTTTTTTTCTTCTGAAACTCGTATAGAATATGACCACATTGATTGTGATCTTTACCACATTTGACTTACAAACAATTTTTTTTTACTTATACGTAAGGACAAATAAATATTCGTTAATGACTAAAACCACCTTCGTTTCTCATTATACCGAAAATTAAACGATTTCTTTACATATATTACATTGTATTTACAAATTCTTACTAATGTTACAGACAACTGTCATTTATTTTTGAAACAATTTCTTCACTTTTTCTCTTGAAACATGAATATTTCTGTCACATGCGACTTACAAACGAATTTTTTTGACTTACTAACGACTTATTAACGATAGAGATCATTTTCGTTGATTTTTGAAAAAAAGTGGCTGCTGCCGGGAAGTTAGCAGCCGATTTTTAAAACACGAATATCTCGTTCGGATGAAACTTACGAACGAATTTTTTTGACTTACAAATACTTACTAACGATTAACGTTCGGATTTTGAAAAATTCAAGAAAGTGGCTGCTAACTTCACGAACACTTTCTGGGATGGTGTGCGACATAATTTCCTAAATAATGTGTTAAATAAAAAGCGCGCTGGAGAACTGCCGTGTTACACGAGGGTTACCTGTAATTCTATTAGAAAATGTAGAATATATGCCGCGTTGGACGCCAAAATTTTGTAACGACCCCATCGCTTAACATTAAATTAGCGACAGAGACCTACTTGAAAAAATTCTAACGGTACGTGGGTTTTACTTATAATTCGCCCAAAATAAACCGTTAACAATCGTAAACGTTGAAATATTCTATTTTCCTCTATTTTCTCCAAGTGGGCATCCATTTTTGTCTCTGTACGAGCGTCTTAAGTATCTTCCGGCGAGATGAGTTTAAACTTTAAACGCGTAATCTCGCGAGCGTTTTATTGTTCCCATTATTTTTACGTAGGTAGTTATCTTCTTTTAAATTTACATTTGCGTTTTTAGTTTTTAGCTGTTTCAAGTGTGTGTCTGGCGGACGTAGAAAAATGACGCGAATATAACTGTTGCGGTTATTATTGATCGACGAGCTGATCATTAATTGATTAAGGTTACACATAAATAAACTCAACCAAAAAATTACGTAAATACAATAAATAAATCATTATATTAAGAAATGGCGTTCATTAATTTTCGTCCGAAGTACGATTTCATCATTACAACGTATGTCCAAAGATTATTCGATGTTCGAAATCATTACCCAATGAACGTTTATTGGTATAATGACCTTATACATTGCTACATCGAATGCAGTTCATTACGTTAATGAATCATTTGACTGCTCCAATGAACAAGCTTTCTTTGTTTTAATAAATTAATACATGGATAATATGAATTTGATTTATAGTGATAATAATTGTGTTTATTAGTTTTATCAATATTCTTACATAAATTTAATAAATTATTCCACTGAAATGCAAAGTTTGTTTATTGTATCGATGAATGTGTTCATTAAATAAAGAAATATTCTTGCATTGTTACAATGTACACTTCTATTCGTATTAAAAGAGTACAGTTACTATTTCACATTGTAAATAGGACAATGTTTATGTATATTGTTTCTATAGCAATTTTATTTTTTGTAATATTTCAATTAATTATCGCTTAAATATACTTACATAGAAAATTTGATTATTAGTTCTTTATTGTTCAATGTTATGGATTGTATGAAATACAAATCGATTTTTCCGGTGAAAAAAATCGATTTGTACACGTTTCTCTGGAATTTGATATGTAATAACAAACACGAACCGTTTTTAGAAATATTTTTCTATAACAGTTCTAACGTAAATATTAATGTAAACGTCATGATAATTTTTTTTGCAATTATTTAGTTTGAGTTTTCAAACTGCACTGTCTTGAATTTATCCTGTTTCTGCGAAGCCGTTAATATTTCTAGATTATTCTATATATAGAATTAAAAAAATACATAATCAACTGTATTTAAATTGTATATTAGTGAACTTATGCTGTGATTCTGTAAAATTAGTTAACATTATGTTAACGTTAAATTATGTACATAACATTTCTCTGTTAAGTGATGTGCAACATTATAGCATTAAAATCGTATTCTGTAATTGGCAATGTTGAAATGCTTTTAACATTTTTACTAAAAGTTAAAAAATGTATATTTTTGAACCAACGGGATTCAGTGAATTGTTTTCATTCCCGGTATTTTCGAATATTGTTTGGATTTGTAAGGTTATTAGGTTATGAGGTTATAAGGTTACGTCCATGTACCAAAAAATGAAGTGTAACTAATATCTAGTAATATCCAAATAAAATAATATCCAAATCCACTAATATCCAAAACCAAAGTTTTAAACATATAGGCACCCATATGATTTGTTATTTAATGTAATGATCTTCTTCTTCTTCAAGTGCCATCTCCGCTTCGGAGGTTGGCAATCATATTGGCTATTACTCTTCCACCGTCCATAGCCATATAGATTAACTAGGAAAAATAATGTGGTGGTCATTCCAAGGCCTTCCACATCGCAGTTTCCCAACCATACCGCTGTTCCAGCTCTGCCTGTGAATATCTAATTCTAAGCCCAGCCAACATCATTTATCTTCGGCCTTAGATTAGTTTTGGTAAAGCTGCTGCCCTTTATCAGGACTATCCAATTAGCCGCCCACTATGGATCAGACGCTATGATCTAGTTTTGGTCCACCCCGGGTATTTTATTTCCCCGGTACCCGCTATATCTAGCGAACATCCCCCTATCCGCCACCTGGGGAGGCGCCCAGTAGGGGACCTAGCAACCCCCCTGGGAATGTAATGATAATTACCTTCAAATAGCAGGAATAGCACTTGAACGGGCAGTAGATAAGTAAGGTTTCAATCGATTAATTAACATTATTGCTAAGTCTTTTGTAAAGCGAAAGCTTTTTTTGAAACAGAAATCTGATAACACTTCAAGTGCTATTGTGCACTACATGTCATTATTCATGTACAATTCAGGAGCGTTTTTTCCAAAAAAGATTTTTTGGACACGATCGTTTTTGAAAAAAACGCTCCTCAATTGCAGTTTATAAAGAAATGTAGTTCCTATAATATATATACGAGTTACCTTTCTTCGTCCTCTTCTAGTAGTATATATGTCATTATAACAATATTATCATGCATCCCTTAAAGATCAACAAAAACTATTGACACAAGAAACGAAAATTACCTGCCAACATAACCTTACAAATCCAATGTAAAATTGTTACATTCACGTTTTACCTCACTGTTATTTTACAGTGAATTTTACTAACATAATGATATTAACAGCGGACATTTTCCTTATAGAATTGCATTTTCGTTGCATACTTTAAAATTTTACATTTTTATGTAGTTAACATAATGTTAAGCGTAACATTTGCTTACAGAATCACAGCATTAGTCATAGATACGATAAATGTAGTTATTATTTCAAACCGACCTTAATTAATATGATGTTTTACATTCATAAATTTTAAGTTATGATGTTAATGTAGAAATTCGTAGATTCAATCAAGTAATGATTGGTTTGATGAAAAAGAGTCGTCGAAGCAATCAAGATGTCCATTAAATTATGAAATATGTTCATCAGTTTCTAATGAACATAATAACATTGGGACTACGAACATGGAAATTAAAAAATGAACATCTATTAGTAGTATTAATGAACTTTTCATTGCATCAATGATCAAAAAGTCAATTGATATCGGGTACAATAATTTTTTGAGTGTACACATTATTGTCGAATAAGGTTATTAACCTAAGCTCAAAATCTTTCGCTTGAGCGTAAAAAGGTCATCAGTGTGAAAATAAGAGTTACGGGAACGGGGTGGGTAGTAGGTACTAATACATGACTAGTTACTTACTGAAAATTTTAATTAATTAGATTTATTTACTTTTGTAATATTTACGTTACAACATGGTTGGTGAACATCCTATTCTAGTTTCTCCCACCACAATTTTTGCGACTTAGCTCGAGAGTTTTACTTAAAGCCAAATATCGATCCGCTTCGGGTCGGTCGTGGGAGGGGGGTGGGGTCAATAGGTGAATTGCAGAGGGATGTATAAAAAAATATTTTTTTCGGCATGCAAAATGCGACGCCGACTATGCCATGCGAATGGTTAAATCAAATTAATAATTACAGCTACAAATAGCTGACAATGAGATTAATGCAAACAAAAAATTCTTTGATTTGATGCACAAGTTCATTTTTGAGAGGGAGGGGATGTGATTTTGTTCGAAAAATTAAGCGGTCAGTTTCTCTGTTTAATTGTAAGAAGGATGCGTTATCTCTGCTGACAAGTACCTATAACGAGTAGATTGCTTTTTGTTCTGTGCACTGACGAAAATGTATTTAGAATGTTGCCGTTTCAGCTTACGTTGTGCTTTTATCTTCACCACATTTAGACTGAAATTACGACGCGAATGCGACTGCGATCTGTTCGGTACGTTTTAACCCTAAGGTGAATTGGCGCCTCGTTTATGTTCTTTACGTTCTTAGAGGAATCTACCGTCGATTCAACGTGTCGTGTCGTGTCGTTCGTGTAGTAAGTAACAGCACGATTGCCGATCTCAAAATTTTGCCGATATTCGAGCCGATCATAAATAGGTACCTACCTAAAACGTCCAAACGTAATATTATTATTATTATTATTTTTAATTAGTTATTAAAAATCGATCGCAGATAAAAAAACAACAACAACCATATTTAACATTTTTTGACCGTAAATTGATTGTTGGTGATTTTTCTGATCGACCTAAATTTGAAACTTAATTCGTAAAGAGTTTTGAACGCCGCGCATACGAACTTACGACGGTGGCTCCTAAAGTTTTTGTGTCGGAATCGCTTAATAGCAAATAAAAATCTACCCTCGTAAATCCGCGGCGATCCTCTCGCGAACTAAATAAGTTACCCATCGCTAGGAACGCGAAAGGAAAGGCGAGATTTACAAGTGAAAAATTTTCAACGGCGTCGCGTAGGTTAGGTGGAAAACGGGAAAACGCCAAAGTCCAGTAACATCTACGTCCATTAGCGCACGTTTCGATCTATTTGTCGAAATGCCTTCGGCTTGTCGTTCGGCGAGATTCTTAGGGCGTCACTTATTTAAGTGGGCCCATTAGTTTCCTTTCAATTCGCGTAATGCCGCTCGCAAACCCTCCCTGCATACTTTGTATGTCGAGTCGACGAGAGTTACGGTTCCGAATAAATCGATTCGAAAACCGACGATAGGCAGGTCCAAATTTTTAATTTTCCAAATTAACCATTACGGCATAAATCTATCGGCGGTCGTAATAAAAAACCGCATGAATATTCATTAAGATATTAATGACACGCAAGTCATAACCTTTCCCTTTATTTATACTACTGACGAGTATTTAACGACCGAATTTATCATTTAACGTGTTCCTCGTTCCTTCGGTACTTTTATGTAATTTTGAAGTTAAATAGTTCATTAGTATTTGGGGTAATTCCGCGAATCGGTAACAGAAACGCCTCCGTGCTTCGATTCCTAACCCCCTTCCCCCCAGCCCCGGACAATAGGAATTTTAATTAATACTATTCGGTAGTGTATCAGGTAAATTGTTTTCATTTGAAACGCAATTAAAGGCATTTA
Source organism: Rhagophthalmus giganteus (assembly GCA_036326145.1). Lineage (NCBI taxonomy): Eukaryota > Metazoa > Arthropoda > Insecta > Coleoptera > Rhagophthalmidae > Rhagophthalmus > Rhagophthalmus giganteus. The sequence continues at coordinate 1,741,587 of JARFJA010000099.1, read as the reverse complement.
CAAATTCCTTAAGCCGCGCCGCCAGACTTTCAATTGTTTTATTAAATAATATCGAATTTGTCATGCATTTTCGGAATTAGCCGTCGCGATCCATTAGTTACAGCGTTATATTTAGATAGATGGCATCGATCGTGTCGACCTAATTTGCGCTGCACCGTTAGTTTTTTTTTTTAATTTCGTTCGGATTTGTTAACAAAATTAGGAAGGTTTTACTTCTTCTCATATCGATTACTGTGAACGAGGAAGGTTTCAATTAGTGGACTAGGGTGGATGATGGCTCACGCCCAGTTGTTCTCTAACGAGATCGCTCGTCCTTCTCGGGCCCATAACTCTTTTCTACTCCCTCTTAAAGTCTCGCCTTTGTCTTTACGAGACGAATTAGGCACTTCTTGTTACAATTAGAAGATTCGCAAAATGGTTAGTAATTACGGTAACTTCGAACTTGCGTTCCTATTATTACATTAACCGATCCCTATAGATCGAGAGGGAAAGGCGTTTTCGGCCATTTAAATCGAAGGAAACGACGAGAGTTCGACTAAAGAGTTCGTTTCGTTTCGTCGTTTGCGTGGACATTTGATAATTAATATTTCGAAAATACTTATGTATTAGATAATATGTACAGTTCGGTAATAAAGAAGTGTTGCCGTTTGAGTAGGCAACTTATTAAACTCTTGAAGTTCAATTCGCTATTTCGAGGAAGCGTTTGTTATCAATAGATGGCAGCAGCTACAAAAATTAAGCATTATTTTATGAACGGACAACTTTTGAAAAACGTTAAAATTTTGATTTTAGCTTGAATTTTTATAAATGCAATACATTAATTTAGGGAATCGCAAAATTTCATGTTGATCGTAACTGTTTTTTAAAAATTTATTGCTAATTAAAGTTTGAAAATGGAAGGTATTTATTTTGAGTAATGTTTAACTTTTTCTATATGAGCACCTAAGTTATTTTATAAATGTTCTAATTTTAAAATATGAATGTCGAAATGGAACTAATAAAGCTTATTGTCAAGCTCTAGTTATTATAGATATAAATAACGTTTTTGAAAAGTTATCCATTCATAAAATAATGTTTAATTTTTGTAGCTGCTGCCATCTATTCACAACAAACGCAGCGGTCGCCCCCTTAAACCGACGGTTGCAGATTGAAATTTCGAAATACGTAGGGGCGTAAAGGACGAATAAAAGTTATCTAGATCTTAGTATTAGGTAAATGAATATTTATGCAAATTGATTCTGTTAAAGGTTAAAATAATAATACTTACAAGGAAGGTTGGGCAGGTGGAAATCTCAGAAAAATTTGAAACTTTGCAGGATTGTAGTACTAGTCAACCCTAATCAACGGCCGTATTCCGTTCGTGCCCTTATGCGGTTTGAGAAGGCAAAATCCACCCTTAAAAATTTAAACTTTTTTCGATTTTGCTTATTATCTCTGGAACAACAAGAGCTATCGCCAACAAACTATATATTTTTGTATTATATATTTTAGCTATTCAAGACCTACATTATGATATAAAAATTAGGGGTAACAATTCTAAGGGGTGCCATCCCTGCTCTTAACCCTCAATTATTTTCAGTATTTTTGTGCGCTGCAATGAATTGATAGCTGAATGATTGATTGAAAAGAGTTATTCATTAAAGTGTATACCTTACATTAATTTATTCGTATTATGCAATTGAACCCTTTGGTAATAATATCTGAAGACAATAAGAAATATCACCAACAAATTATATATTTTTGTAAATAACTGTCCAAGACCTACATTATAATACAAAAATTAGGGATAAAACCCCCCAACCCCCAATTATTTTTAATATTTTTGTGTACCCTACAATGCATTTTTATAGCTTATCGGCATAATTATTTATTAAAATGTATCACCTTAAATTAGTTGATTTGTATTTGTGCAAAGTCGCCCTTCGTTAATATCTAATATCCAAAGTAACATTTCACCGCTTTGCATGCTTTGCAAATCTGCACACATTTAAATCGATTTAAAATTTTTGTAAAATGTCGAAAAAAAGACGTGTTGTAGTTCATGGTTTTGGCAAAATTTTGTCCGAATCTAAAAAGTTCAGAACAGGTCCGCAATTACTTGAAAAGTCGTTTTTATAATATAACAAAGCAATAAATGACGAACTGCGGGCGTTTAAATAGAATTAATATTTTTGTATAATTTCGATAAAATGACACTACCTGATACACTTAGAACAGATCCGGAATTACTTGAAAAGTAGTTTTTTTTGAAAATAACTAAGCAAGAAATGATGATGTAAGCGCGTTGCCGGCGATTTAAAATTTTCGGGAAATCTCGAAAAAAAGACTTGTCAAAATTTTGGCCCAACCTAAAACGTTCAGAAAAGTTGTTTTTCGAGAATAACAATGCAAGAAATGACAATCTAAGCGCGTTTTCAACGATTTAAAATTTTCAGGAAATCTCGAAAAGAAGACGTGTTTATAGTTCACGATTTTGGTAAAATTTTGGCCTGATCCAAGATAGAAAGGGATGGCACCCCTTAGAATTTTTACCCATAATTTTTATATCATAATGTAGAACTTGCATAGCCATTTACAAAAATATATAGTTTGTTGGCGATAGCTGTTGTTCCAGAGATAATAAGTAAAATCGAAAAAAGTTTCAATTTTTAAGGGTAGATTTTGGCCTCTTAAACCGCATAAGGGTTGATTAGTACTACAATCCTGCAAAGTTTCAATTTTTTCTAAGATTTCCACCTGCCTAACCTTCCTTATTAGTTATTATTATGCGAATGTTTTATTTTTCGATTTCTTGAAATATTTTAATAATTTATTTCGATGCTGCGACGACGGCGCGGAATGGGCGTGAAAATTATCAGCACAAGAGCAATTGTTTTATTTTATTTTACACAAATCGGTTCAACAATGCGACCAAAGCAGGCCACCTACCCCTTTTTTAATGTCGGAATAGAAAACTTCGAAAATCTCGCTTTTCAACTTGACGCGTAAACGAAATTTAAGTATTTTAACACGGACTTGCTATTGAAAAATTAATATTTTTTTTTCGTATTACACAGACGCGCATTGGGGTGTTTCGTCTACGATCGCCGGTTTAACAACCGCCTCCTCGAAATGGAGAATTGAAGTGCGCGAGTGTAATAAGTTGCCCACCTATTACGAGCGACAACACTTATCTATTACCATACTGTACTTATATATTGTCAAATCTCTTTGTCGTTGCAACGTGTTTTACTGGAGTTTGTCGTGACCCGACGTGGACCGTAGATCGTACGAAACGTGTACAAGGGGCCTAAGTGCACCACTATGTCTCAAGACTAATTTTATTAGACCTTCGAGGGATAACACTATTCAAATAAGGCAAAATCTAATAAACTCGAGGATCAGTTTTTGTGCATTCGCCGTAGACGGAATGATTAACTAGACGTCGATCGTTTAATTAATACCAAAACTACTTGTAGAAACTATCAACGGCGACGTCCCCAGCGTAGGAGTCATAAACAGTTTGTCCCTTGCGAGAACCGAACATGCGGCCACATTCCAACCCTATTGATATACGGCTGCGGTTTGCTACACCTTGTGAATTCGCACAATGCGTGGGGAGTCGAGCGGAAATTCTTTTAGAATTTAGCAATGCGGCGCGGCGCGACTGATACCGATCGTATGGGCGTTATAAAATATCTTAATCAATTTCGTGGAAGAAACTGGCCCAATCGACGATGTAAATGAAAAATACGGCCACCTTTAAAAACAAGCTCGCAATTTGAGCCGAGGCGTCGGCAAATCAAATTAAAAATCTCCATACAGGGTCGTCTAATATTCGATTAGGAAAATGAAAACCTTCGGATCGACGCCTACTTATTTAAAACGTCCTTTGTATCTTAAAATATCACGTTATCGAGCGATTGCCCTTTTTATGTTCGCGCATTAAGCCATTGTTTAAAACACTTTGTATCATTTAGAAATCGACCCTTTAATACCTACAGGATTCCGGCGCGCCTGCAGGGGTTCCTGATCCTTAACCTCTCGTCTCCTTTATTTTATTTATCTCGACGTGGAGCTTCTTAAAGTTTACGTCGTACGAGAGCCCCCGAAAATAATCCTTATATAAATTTACGATACCGTCTACACTTGGGTTTAACGTCATCAATTTGCTCGCCCAAAATATTTTGTCTTTACTACCGGAGCGGTTTTTGTTTGTAAACGTATCGTCCTCGTAATCCTACGAGTAGGCAACAATTGTTGTGTGTAAAAAATTGAATTCGGTGTAAGTACTATTGCATTTTGTTTTGTTCAGTGTAACGTTGTTAAGTAACGTAAGGAATGCGATCACTGTTTATTTCTGTTATTTATTAGGTACCTACAGTAAAATCTCGTTAAAACGCTCCCGCTTAATGTAACGTTATTTTTATAATCGGTCAGGTTAACAGGATAAGAAAGATAAGTTTTTAGATATTTTCTCAAAATCTATGGGGAATTTATAACATTATTTTTACATTTGTAGAATCTGTATTGGTTTATCTAGGTGATAGTATCGATAAAAATTGAAACTTCCCCTTAGTAATCTCACAATTTTAATTTTTATAGACGTTTTATGATCACACGTCGTAAGTAACTATAAAATGTCTATAAAAATTAAAATTGTGATATTACTAAAGGGAAGTTTCAATTTTTATCGACACTATCACCTATATAAACCAATACAGATTCTATAAATGTAAAAATATGTTACAAATTCCCCATAGATTTTGCGAAAATATCTAAAAACTTATCTTTTGTTATCGTACAAGATCAATAAATTTTTATTACAGAATATCAAATAATTATAAAAAATGCATCGTTTACAACGTCGATAAACTTTTCAAAGTCGTTATCAACGATAAAAAAAAATGACATATAAGTATTCATTTTCGAGCGACTACTATCCCCTTAACGTGGTTTACTGTAAAGCAAATTGATTTTCGTGCGATTAAAAGTTATTTTAATAACTTTCTCATTTTGTCAGTAACAATATTTCCGACTTAATATGGCGGCACCGCCACAAATTTTCGATGTGCACGTAACACGATTTCCGGTTTTTTTTCTTCAGTCCCTTCGAGCGCGCATCGACGAGGTTTTACTGTATATACGTGTAACATAATAATGTATGTTATAGGTGTAACTATGATGGAGTGCAAAGTTAACTTTTGCGTTTTAGGTGTTGCGTAAACGCTCAATTATTTTCAGTCCGACTACCTAATTTTGGAATACATATAGTCTAAAATTTATAGACGCAACCGATACCGAAACTAATCCTAAACTCTGTCAAATTTAATAATTTCCAGCGTCTCGTATATAGGTATGTTTAAATTAAACTTAGCGACAAATTTTCGCTTTAACACGAATTATTTCAAAGTTGAAGATAAACTGTCAAATAAAATGTTGCCCATAAAAGATATTCTCTATTGTGTCTATCTTCTCTTACATTCATTATTGTTAGTTACGCTTTTGGCCTGATTCCTCGAATAATGGATTTTTGGTCGTTTCTATAATCAATTCTCTCCACCTCTAATTGTAAAATGGAATTTCTGGAGAATTTTGGAATTAATGTTCTTTCAAACCGATAGACGTTCGGAGAAAATAATTTAATTTTTTTTCAGTGTCGGGGAATATGTTAAACATTTTATCGATTAGGTACTTACTGTGGCGAAACGCTGCTCTAAAATGAAACTCGAAACTCGAATAAAAATAAAACAAGATAAAGGTGACGTTTCAGGTATTTATCGCTTTTCAAAAGTGCAACTGTACGAAGTTATAATCACAAGTTTATACGCATTTTTTACGTAATTTCGGTTTCATAATAACTAAATAAATTACATGCAAACGATACGCTGGAGGTAAGAATAATTCAAAATTATGATAGATCGTTCTTTAAATAATTTCCAGATTTTTTTTATTTTGAATTTTATATTAGAAACAGTATTGCACGGTTTCCGCAAACTTGGAAAGTCAGGGAAACTAATTTTCACTTGTTTTAATTTAAAAATCGGTGCACTTACAAACGTACACGCGCAACTCAAAATTCAGAAATTCCGCAGGGTTGTAGAGTTCCTCGGGATAAGAGCATTGCGTGTTTTTTTAACGATCCAATCGCCGGCGCTATTGAAACAAAAGGCTATCCTGCGCTATTCGTCTCAATATCTCATAAACTGTAAAAGATAGTTAAAAAAAAGTTAAGAAAAACAAAAATTTCGCTTTATTTTCTTTTCGTATGAATTTTTAATAATCCTACGAATTAAATTACGTTATCGATTAATTTAAGTTGAAAGCACAGAATAATTTATAAACTAAAAAAACAAACAAACAAACCTTAAAGGCTTATTGGCTAACATTGACTTTTTGTTACTTACAAGGGAGGTTAGGCAGGTGGAAATCTCAGAAAAATTTGAAACTTTGCAGGATTGTAGTATTAGTCAACTCTAATCAAGAGCCGTATTCCGTTCGTGCTCTTACGCGGTTTAAGAGGGTGAAATCCACCCTTGAAAATTGGAACTTTTTCGATTTTGCTTATCTGTGAAACAACAAGAGTTATCGGCAACAAACTATATATTTTTGTAAATGACTGTTCAAGACCTACATTATGATACAAAAATTAGGGGTGAAAATTTCAAGGGATGGTACTGTGAATATTGATGGACGCTTATCTTAATAATGCTGCCGCTGAGACTGCCATTTGTCTGCAACAGACTATAAGAAAAAATTAGAAACTTCTAAATTTTTCTTTGTACTTCCTGCCTTTTTCTCGTCATTGTTTTCCCTCTATCGGCAATTTCCAGCGTAAATTCTTCCGTTGACTGCGAACTTGTATTATTACATACCTAAACCTACGTAAGGTAAAATTTCGTTCGCGAAATTGGACCGTTGAATGTTTGATGGGAACCCTAACCAAGACGCTAACCGAGTCCCCTATCCGAGAGCCTAACCAAGCGCGATTTTCAAAGAATTTGTGTTAGAGCTTAAAGGTACACTTAGAGCTACACTTTATAAATACGCGGAGAGTTAGTCAACAAAGAAAGATCCTACCTTTGCTCGTCGTATTAATCCTTTTTGTTTGTAATCCTTTTGTGAAACAACAGAACACTCGCGCACTCACTCGCAAAAAGGCCTTAACCGAACGAGCACTCCACGCACACACGACTAATACGGCGCCGTAATTTAAAATTCGAACTATTGAAACAAGCACTACCGCTCTATACGCGAAAGATCCGAAGCGGTTTTGCGAGAATTCTTTACATAAATGCAACGGATACTAGAAAATCCCATTTTTATTTTTAAAACATTCTGTTCTCACTCCGATAAGCGATGAGAGTGGGTGGCGCACATGTTTTATTCGTTGCTTCGTATTTTATAGGCCACATAAAAATGCGATTAAACTTTTATCTGGTTTATGGTTTGTAATGGGGAAATTTTCCATATTGAGAGGCACACGAATGATTTTTAAATTAAAAATAGAGTAAATTTATAATTCTGCGGTATAAAGGCAGTAGATAGTGATTATTCAAATAATTTTACTGCATAAAAAATTCATCATTTTAGAATAAATTTCCTAAAAAGTACATATTTTAAAAATTTTCGGTCATTATATCTGCCAATTTTTTTTTTTGATAAATTTTAGTTTTAATTGTCCTTTTAATTGTAATTTTAATTTTAATATGGCTGCCGATGTAAAAATGTACCTAAGTATGGCAAAATTAGGGATGAAAATTGGAAGGAATCCCCTTAAGATTTTTTTATCATAATGTAGGTCTTGAACAGCCATTTACAAAAATATATATAGTTTGTTTGCGATAGCTCTTGTTGTTTCACAGATAATAAGTAAAATCGAAAAAAGTTCCAATTTTCAAGGGTGGATTTCACCCTCTTAAACCTCGTAAGAGCACGAACGGAATACGACTCTTGATTAGGGTTGACTAGTACTACAATCCAAATTTTTCTGAGATTTCCACCTGCCTTGTTAGGTGGTTTCAGCTCTAACCATTTCATATGTATTAGAATTCATTATATTCTTCGATCACTGCGTTATTTATTTATTGAGCGCCTTAATAGTCGTGGTCATAGTGTTTTTTGTCTTTCAATTTATTGTTATTATTTTCACATTTATTGGTCCCTTTAAATTTAGTATGTCATTAGTCTTGTTATTTCTGCGAGGTTGTCTTTCTAATATGTCTTTTATTGTTTTTTCAAGTTTATGTTTTTCTAAGGTCGTTGTATTTCGGACAGTGTTCGGATGTTCTGTTGTTAGTGGTCGATCGCATGTGTCGTAGAGAGGAGGGGGTTGTTTTAGTAAAATGGCCCGGTATCCATAAGTATCCGATAGCTATTCCCTTCTGTTTGGCGGATTTTTGCACCCTCTAAAGTTCTTTTTATTGGATTATTGCGTCAAGCGAATTCTCCACGATCTCCAAACCGTACACCGGGTAAGCGACGGTTTGGATAATTTAACGGTTTGTATGAACCCGTGGCTATTGTTGTCGATGTTGCTTTTGAATTTAGCTTGACGTACTGCGACTGCTTCGGTTGTTCAATATGACGTTAGATGGACGTATTTTGTGATGTAGTTTAATATTCCACCGGCTAACAAACTGTACGGCATACTTTTACGAAGAAGAATTGTTAACCAAATTGGACGAACAAAATGACTTTAAACCTAAAAGATTAAACAACATTTAATAATATGTACCTATATGGGGTCAACCCAACATGGTCAACCCATTCATAGACATAAAAGACACGTACGGCTGTACTGCAATGAATAAATTGTGGGAAACTGGCATACCTATGAAAGAAAGTCAGTCGAGTAAAAACGAGAAACGAGAACGGGAAAACCAAATTAGTTTAAAATTAGTAAGGGTTTTCGTTGAGGATGTTATCGCTTTTTCACGTTATTTAATGCAAAGAAATGGGGGGTAGACGGCAAAGAAACAGATACGCCGAAGGCCCCCGATGTTGAGGAACAACGAAACAACCAACAGCGGAGGCGCAAAAAATTATAAAAAAGGTAAATGAATTATTTATTGTGTGCGTTTCCCGTAAGAGGAAAGGAATTCGTCGAAAATGTGGGGAAGATTTATTATCACAATTTGGAAAACAAGCTACCGCATGATTCATCTGCGCGTGGAAACTGTCATATAAGCCTACCTGCCTATGTTGTTTTTCTGCACGCTTACATTTTCCACGTTCTAACAAAATCGAATCGCCAAAATTTGTTTGATAAATATACGCCCTTATTGATTCTGCGACGCACACGACGTTTATTCTACGATGCACGAAATCGTCTTTACATTAAACTTATGTTAGTACAAATTGAACGAATTCCGAGAGGTATTCGTAGTTTTTCATATTACGTTCTCTTAGCGTATACGATTTTTCATTGTGAATTTCACGTGTCAGTGTCGTACGCGAGATAAATAAAAATTATTCGCGTTTCGACCTGAAAATTCCCATATCTACCATCGAACCAAATCAAATCGATCTTATACGGTCGCGCTATAAGTTAAGGGGAGGGTATACTCTATTCCCGGCGACCATTAGAAGTGAATTATATTCTTTATTTTTAAATTCTACAAAATTCTCTCATTTGGAGATTTTTCGCCATCAAATTATCTATCATTTGAGTTTTTATAATTTAATATAAAATTATTAATAACGAAATTAGAACTTTTTTAACTATTTCAAAATCCAATTTAAATTGCGGCTTCAATTTTACAATGTATAATGTTCAATACAATATCTAGGAGATAACAAGTTTAGATGAAGATAGCTGAAGTAGAAGTAGATTTTTTATTGAAAAAATGTTGCGTATAAGTTTACTTTTATGAATAAAATTCAAAATTTCATATATGCGTCAACATATCAAGCTCACGTTTTGTCATTGCCTAGAGAACGTTTTTTTATATCATTTAAGATGTCGATCAAGTTTTCATCTTTAATTAGAACATGATAATCGAACAAATGTTTTTATAAAATTTCACAATTAAACAAAGAGGGCTCACAGAAAGAGAAAGAATGTGCAGACTTCTACAGCTCGGCACGTGAACTTGTTAGAAATATTTATTACCCAAATAATCTTGACAGATATATAAAGGTACGTTGGAAACTGCAGGCAAGTTTTAAATAGTTAGAAAGCGTCAGAAATTGCTTTTTAAAAATAAAAACGTTATAGGCATCTCTGCTACTACATAATTTTTAATAATAATAATATGTGTAATAAAAAATAATGTAGTTTGTAATAAACAATATGAATTATAAATCAGCTATTCAAAATTTAAGTGTTATTATTATAAACAGAATGAAACGGTTGCAAATGTTATTAGATTTAAACGTAATGTTAAAAATTTCGTTTTGTTTTGTTTTAAATGGCATAGATATACCAAATGTCCGCAAAGCCTGGCCCCGCATCATTTTTTCGGAAATTGTTGGGTACCTATATGGAAAAATCGGCGAACACGCACTTACCTACCTATTCCATTATTTTTAGGGCACAATTTTTGATGGAAAATGTTTAGGTGTGTAACCTCCGGGAGTGGGAGGTGGAGGTCAACTAAAAAATTTCAAACGGAAACGCATTTCAAGTCGTATGCCATTTAAAAGCTTTTAATAAACAACAATTTTTAACGTTGGTCCAAGATTGATACACCAAACAAGTCACGAATAGCGAATACGAGTACCAAATAAAATTTACAAATAAGTTGAACAATAAAGAAGAAAGGAACGAGGGAAACGTTTATACTTTGCGCGTACCTGCGCCACCCCGAAAGGACCAGTTTCGATAATCCGCTTACTTGGGTGCGATAATAACTAGTGATTAGATATGAATCGTTCTCGAAGTACGACGTTCAAAATAAGAATGATGTGGTTTTTCGTTTCCCGCTTATTTAGAATATTTTGCGAAAACTTACTCTCGATCTTAGAGCCGATTTTTCCAACTCTTGGTAAATTTATCGGTAACCGTATAGGTATTTACCGTGGAAACGGTTGGTCGTGCAAATTGCGGTTAAAGTATAAATTAGATTCTATGGGAAATACCTATCAGATAAATTCACCAAGAAGTGAAAAAATCGGCAATAAGTTTTCGCAAAATATTTTAAATAAATGGGAAATGACAAACCACATCATTCTTATTCTGAAATAACAGGGTTATCGGCGAATTCAAGAAAGCGAATTATCGAAACTGACCGTTTCGGGCGCAGGTACGCGCAAAGTAAAATGCTCGTTATATTATTTTCAATACGGATAGAAGTCGTGTGTTTAATTATACGTTATTCAAGATAGGTTCCAATATATCTATCAATATATCAATAAAACCTCGTATCTATTTTTACATTAGGTACTAATAAATCGCAGTTTTTTTTGTCATGTTATATATGTGCAGGTAAATCATTTATAGAATATGCCACGTTCAAAACTTTAAACTGAATATTACAAATATACAATTTATTCACTTCTTATTGATGACGTGCATTGAAACCTATCTTGAATGTATAGATCAAGAATTCGAACTCTACTAGGCAAATCCGTTCTCAGAAAGAACTTCTACCTGCCAAACCAAACGTTTGAGAAGTTGTAAATCAGTAGGTCATAAATAAACCGGGACCGATAATAAACTTTTAAATTGTCGCTTCAAGGAACTAGTGTTGTTAATATGGTTATCTATATGTATAAGAAATTTGCTATATTACCATCTATTCAGATGTTTCGGTAAGTTCTAGACACCCTCCTGCCCTTAAGATCGTGTTTGCGGAACGAAACCCCGGCTCGTCGTATCGCCAGAGAAAAAGTGCGGTCGCAACTACCCCCTTCCCCATCCACCCCCGCCCCAAAGTTTCCGTAACACCATACACCTAAATATTATAAATCAATAGCCGATTTTTTTTCACCAGGTTTAGGCGAAAATAAAAATTAACGCCGACAACAAATCTTTCGGGGGCGGGCGTTCGCGTATAGGGGCGCGCGTCTGAAAAATGCTATCCGATACTGAATGTACGTAAATGGTAAATCAGGGGGGTTGTTTTATGTGTAATCCGTTCTATTTATCGTGCTCGAACTGTCGGCAGTAAGTATTTTTGATATAAATTTAAAAACACGAACGGTAGGCACGTAACGTTGCTAATTTGTTAAATGAGATGTTTCGTAAAAAATCGATGCTTATTATTAACTGAGTGGTATGCCGTATTTTTCCGCGCGCGCGCGCGCGCGTGTAACGTTAGAAAGGCCATAAATTATCGCGAAACGCAACATCGACTTAAAATGAGGAATAATAAATTTCCGACGCGTATTACCTTTTTTTTTTGTTCGGTCGTAATTATTGGCTATTATTACGTAGAACACAACTTATTTAAAATGTGCACGTACGCCGAAATATATTAGGTCGTACTTTTAGGGAGATTAAAAGTGGGTAACTAATTTTAAATTCATCAATCATGGCGAATGTCATTTTTAAAAACGCAACAGGAGGACGGGGGCCGAATAATGTTTTGCGGCACGTTTTATTAACGACGGCGAAGTAGATTTTTGTTTTGTTGTTAGTTGTATTATTAAATTTCAATCGTTACTTTTGTGTTTAAAAGCGTAGTTAAATAACCTATGTACTATTGCTCAAATTAGGTTAATTAGTAAAATTGGAACTTGTGCATTTTTAATATTTTGACGTTGACGTAATTTAACACTGAATTTCCGGCGCGAAATAGAAAAAAAAAAATGACCGAGAAGTCGTTAATTAAAGGAAAACTATGCTGAGCCAGGGTTTCCTTTGTGTACACAACATTGTTGAGGGAAGCTTTTGCGGTTCAAAGAGAGCTCGCAAATAATTAGGATAATTACTAGCAACTGAAAGTAGTTTAATGTGGGGCTAGTTTTAATTTCAACCTTCATTTCACGTAACGTAAACATGCATTATTTTAGATTAGGTCGTTAGTTTTACGTTATTCTATTGTTTGAAAATTTGCATAATAGGTACTCGAAAGGTGTTGCTTCGGAAGATAACTATACAGTACCCGATTATCAATATTTGTAACCTGGAAAAGTCGATCGTTTAGGCAGGCACGTAATTTTCCCTAAAGTAAACATGTTTATTTTATTATCAAATAACGGTTCCTATTTACCTTGTAAAAGGGCCGTTTTAGTTTTAATAGAGTTTAAAGCGTGATCCATTAACTGTTGACGCTATTTACAAAGCTATTCAGTTTTATACTGTAGTTATTGCCGTAATTAATTTAATCGAATTAAGTTCGATTGTTCGTGGACAGATATATTTTTTTAATTTATAGGTACGTATGCACTAAATTAAATAAATTGAGGTGAAACTTCTCCCTGAGGTGAATTCAGTTCTGGTATTCTTCTGTTTTACACGATTTTATTTAAAATCGGTCTATCGCGTAAAAGAATTACATATGTATATGTATTCACATTTAAATTCTTTATTTGATGCGACACCCGACAGTGTCGGGGAACAATTTGGTCGCGATCTTTTTAGTTGGAATCTAATTTCCTCGATCTTGGGAGACATGTATGTACTGCGACACTTGCAAATTGCTCTGGGACGAAATTGTGGGCGACAGGCCACCGGGAAGGGAAAGGCAACGAGAAATACCTACCTAGAAAAATGTATTACTTAAGTTCAACAACGCGAGGAAAAAGATGGATGGATTAAAATTCGGCCAAGTGAAATACATGAATAAGAAATGCACGAATATACCAACGTAATAAATTAAACAAATAAGTGGATTCGCAAGGTACGGATACAATGGAGAATGTCAAGAAATTCGTGTAGGTCTCGGACGTATTTACACGAAACGTAAATTTTTGAAAATGACTCCATCTTGTATCGATATTTAGCCTCACTATATTACTTTTTTTATTATTATTTTATTTATTTTATGACTTTGAGATTCCCAATTAGTGCGGGTTAATATTAACAATTCATCAACGTCCATCGTTGCAACGGGATTCGAACCCGCAGCCGTGAGGCGCTAGAAGAACAAAATTAAAATTTGCAAATATCGAAGTTTAAAGTATATCTTTCGATAAACGCCAGTCCACAATTTGTTTCTCACAATCGTATTGTTTCGTCCAACAGACTGACGTCTGCCTTCACCTTCTTCTTCTTGTTCTTGATTCATTGTTTCAAAAACGATAGGCCACGTTTTGCATGGAAAAAACGAAACGTCTATTAATTGGAGAGAAATATAGCAATAGAAGAAAAAATAGGAGCAGAAAATCTTGAAGAGATGAGTCGGACGACGTGGCGCGACTCAAAATTTCCCTAATCAGCTTCAATCTCTCGAATCGATCGCGGGTTTGACGTCTATTTATAATGCCAAAAATCTCTCGTTGATGGACGCATTCGGCCGGGAAAGCATTCGATTTAATTGCTGCTTATTTGCGCTTTTATATTTTATTTTATGCAATCGGTGTACGATATCAGTCAGGTATCGATCATATCGTACGAGGGTGCGTTTTTAAGTTTACGGAATGGAACGATTGGCGGGGCGTGATGGGTACACGTGTGACTCGCCATGAAAAAACTATGGGTTACTACAAGTGACGTAGTCTCTTCCGGGCGTCTAAGTTGGCCGAGAAACGCCTGGAGATCGTTTTCTTTTTTTAGGCGCATCTTGCCCATCGATTACAAGGACAAGGGCGTTTCTGTACTACGCTACAATTCCAGAGTGCTCGAGGGAATCCATAAAAGAAGTGAATTGAGAAAGAAACTAACGAAAGGTGTAACGACAACGCGCTCGTTGCCCTGCGCCCTGCACAAGGTGGGCTTCGCAGCTTTAAACCGCCCACCCCCTCTACAGTCCGGACCTGGACAATGAGAAATCTTTTTTTTTTCTATATTGAAACAGAAAGATAGTTCTGTCTTTTTATATTTACTCTATTTACCTCGCATTCCGCGAACTTAAAAACGCACCATCGTACACTCAAAAAATTATTGTACATAATATCAATGAACACCAGTTATTGACTTTTTGATCATTGATAAAACTTTTATGAAAAGTTCATTAATACTACTAATAAATGTTCATTTTTTTAATTTACATGTTCGTAGTCCCAATGTTATTATGTTCATTAGAAACTGATGAACATATTTAATAATTTAATGGATATTTTGATTGCTTTAACGACTCTTTTTCGTCAATCCAATCATTACTTGATTGTATCTACGAATTTCTACATTAACATCATAACTTAAAATTTATGAATTTAAAACATCATATTAATGTAAGATCGTTTTGAAATAATAACTACATTTATCGTATCTATGACTAAGTTCACTAATATACATTATAAATACAGCTGATTATGTATTTTTTTAATTCTATATATAGAATAATCTAGGAATATTAACGGCTTCGCAGAAACAGGATAAATTCAAGACAGTGCAGTTTGAAAACTCAAACTAAATAATTGCAAACAAAAAATATCACGACGTTAACATTAATATTTATGTTAGAACTGTTATAGAAAAATATTTCTAAAAACGGTTCGTGTTTGTTATTACATATCAAATTCCAGAGAAACGTGTACAAATCGATTTTTTTCATCGGAAAAATCGATTTGTATTTCCTACAATCGACAACATTGAACAAAAAAGAACTAATAATCAAATTTTCTATGTAGGTATATTCGAGCTATAATTAATTGAAACATTACAAAAAATAAAATTGCTTAGAAAAAATATACATAAACATTGTCCTATTTACAATGTGAAATACTAACTGTACTCTTTTAATACGAATAGAAGTGTACATTGTAACAATGCAAGAATATTCTTTTATTTAATGAACACATTCATCGATACAATAAACAAACTTTGCATTTCGGTGAAATAATTTATTAAATTTATATAAGAATATTGATAAAACTAATAAACACAGTTATTATCGCCATAAATCAAATTCATATTATCTATGTATTAATTTATTAAAACAAAGAAAGCTTGTTCATTGGAGCGGTCAAATTATTCATTAACGTAATGAACTGCATTCGATGTAGCAATGTATAAGGTCATTACACCAATAAACGTTCATTGGGTAATGATTTCGAACATCGAGTAATCTTTGGACATACGTTGTAATGATGAAATCGTACTTCGGACGAAAATTAATGAACGCCATTTCTTAACATAATGATTTTTTTTATTGTACACTTACCGACACATAATTCGATCCATCTACAATTTTTAGTAAAAAATTGCGATAAACATTTGTTTATCTAATAGTGGGGAAAATTCATATTCCAATGACATATTTAGTGCGATAAAATTTTATTCGTTTGGGGAATTTACAAGGGAACATCGCCAAGTATCCGACGCCGATCGAGCTGATGTATGGCCCAGAGGTTGACCTATATGAGACTAGTAAAACCCCCAAATATTAGCTGCCCTAACCCGGAGAGTGAAAAATTACGGCCATTTTTTGTTTCCCACTCGCCGATTGTCCACCTCATAACCAGTTTTGAACACTATAGAAATATGTCTGTTTGGCGCAGTCGGTAGTGAGCTCGACTGCCAGTCGGGAGGTCGGGGGTTCGATGCCCGGGGGTATTTGCTTTTTAGAGATAGTTGATTTTTTTTAGTAAATGTAGACCTCGAATTTCGAATTTTTTTTCATTTGTCGACTTTTGCGGTCGAATTTTTTTTTCGAAGGTTTGTTGCAAAACAAAAAAAAACATGAAAACACAAAAACACCCCTCCTCTCCCTCCGGGCATCGAACCCCCAACCTCCCGACTGGCAGTCGAGCTCACTACCAACTGCACCAAATAGACATATTTCTATAGTGTTCAAAACTGGTTATGAGGTGGACAATCGGCGAGTGGGAAACAAAAAATGGCCGTAATTTTTCACTCTCCGGGTTAGGGCAGCTAATATTTGGGGGTTTTACTAGTCTCATATAGGTCTGCCTCTGCGCCAAAAATCAGCTCGATCGGCGTCGGACACTTGGCGATTCCCTTGTTAGTTAGTTTGTTTATTTGGATGGTATCAAATTATAATAGTCAAATTCTGAGCGTACTTTATTATTAAGTTTATTACGCGTATTAGTCTTAATTGTTGCAAATACAATTGAATTTACTGTCTGTAAAAATTAAATATGGTGTCGAATCCAACCGATACTGTCAGAGCAATTGCTTTGATTCAAGATGGGCGCTCGCAGTACTACGCCGCTCGAGTGTGGTGCTTTGGTGTTTCAAGGTGTAGTATTCAGAGAACTGTAGAAAGGTTTCGAGAAACTGGAGACTATATCAGGAGAGTGGGATCAGACAGGAAAAGGTGTACAACTGCTAGGGATGACCACTTCCTTACATTAAAAATTCTGAGAAACAGAGATACTGCTGCAGTTAATGCACGTAATGAGTTGCAAGAAGTACGGGGTGTAAGTGTTAGTGAAAGAACTGTAAGAAGAAAGTTGCAGGAACGCGGATTGCTAGCAAGAAGACCCGCAAACGGCCCACAATTGACCAGAGAACATCGAGTGGAGCGGCTTCACTTTGCACGTCAACACCAAAATTGGGATAATGATGACTGGGGTCATATTCTTTTTACCGACGAGTCGAGATTTTGTTTAAGATCTGCGGATGGCCGTCAAAGAGTATGGCGCAGGACTGGAGAAAGATTCGCCCAATGTAATATTGTGCCAAAGCTTAGTTTTGGTGGTGGTTCAATCACGGTATGGGGAGGTATTAGCATGGAAGCTCGCACCGAATTAGTAGTAGTAAATGGAGGTGCGATGACTGCTGATAGGTACATTAGGGAGGGACATTGTAGAACCACATGTCGTACCTTTCGCCCCATTTATTGGTGACAACTTTATGCTAATGCATGATAATGCCCGTCCGCATATTGCCCGAATTGTTTGTGAGTACTTGAGAGAAGTAACAATCCACCGTATGATGTGGCCTGCAAGAAGTCCCGATCTAAATCCGATCGAACATGTTTGGAACATGGTGGGGAGACGAGTTCATTGCCGAGTTCCTGCTCCTTCTAACTTGCGAGAGTTAAGTGTAGCAGTAGTCCAAGAATGGGACGAAATTAGCCAAGATTACATTCGTTGCCTTATTGAGGGTATGCCAAGGCGAATAGAAGCCGTAATTCGAGCACGGGGAGCTACTACACGCTACTGATTTTTTGCTTTTTCGTTTTTTTTTACTTGTTATGTACAATAAAAGTTGTTTTACTGTTTTATCTAGTTATGAGTTGTTGCCGTATTTTTGTTGTTAGAGCAATAAAAATGTTCCCCTCGGTTTAATTACATTTCAACATCTGTTTTACACACCCTTTAAACTATGTGTAAATATAACCAATTTATAAACTAAAATAACTACATCAATTAACCGCATGGATCGAATTTTGTGCAGGTGAGTGTATTTACGTACTTTTTTGGTTGAGTGATATAACGTAGTGCTTAACTTTTCGCTGTTTCGGCGATATTGTCAGTGTTGTTAGAAAAGTTGTGTTTGCCATAGAAACCGATCGTTGTTCATTTTTTTTATAAGGGGTCTAAAATTCAAATGGCGTAAAATATGAAAATCTAAACTAATTTGTACTTTCGCCATTAGTTTCACGATAAATTCAATTGGTTACCGTTACATTTCGACCATGTCTGTTTTGTTCTTTTTTTAATCGGGACTTTCATCTAGAGCAGTAGCTGTTCCACTAATTTTATTAATAAAGCGTTCCATTAATCTCGACTTTAAGAGTTTATAACTCCGCCAGGAAAATGTTGAGGTGCTATCAGCAACATAAATTAAATTTCTATTACAACCCTGGCGATATATAAATCAGTCGAGATATAGCGTGACTGTGTTACCTCGCAGACCGTGCACTTTTCTATTTAGTGTATAACAAAGAACTATCGGATTTTTGCCTAACTGCTTGGTCGCGAGCGTTCGTCGTGGACGTTGCAATCGGCGACGGGCCAATTTAATTTTTGTAATGTTTTAAGCTCGGTTCCAAGTTTCCCTTGCCGATAACGGATCTCGCAATAGTATCTAGCGGAACATCAAAATACATCCATCGCTCATATATACGAGAATATACTCCGGGGGCTGAAGATCAATTAGTGTAGCGCAAAAGTTTCGCTAACAAGTAAAACTTCCCCGTTCGAATTTTAGCTTCGTCGTTGAGAGCGAGAGGAAAAAAAAGGCGTTAAGCTCGACAAATTCAATTTATTTATCGTTGTGCTTAAACGGGTTGATTCTTACGGAATGCCTAAAGCCATTTAATGCAATTTAAACAGCTGGTACCTATATATCGGAACGTTATAAGCGAATTAGGTTTAATTTGAAATCGATGCCGATTTTGGTTCGGCGTCGTAAATGAAGCGTGGCTTATTTGCGGCGAAAATACGGGGTAATTCGCGGTGCGTTTCTGTTTATTTTATACGGTTTGGATTGTTTTGATTATATGTATGTATATGCGCTCGACAACTGGTAATGTTTGGTAACTGTAGTTGGAGATTTTAAGGCAACCGCGATGAGAACTTTATAGAAAATTGTGGTTTTACCTATGGGAATTTGTTATTATTATGAGATTATAACAGAAGTACAGGGGGAAGAGATTAAAATTTTGAATTTTAGAACTAGCGCAGGGCCGATAGTGGCGGTGAGAGAAATAAAAGATCTTTTAAATAAATGTAAATAATGGAAGACGTAAGTCTAAAAGTCAAGGTTTAGTAACTGACATACAGACGATATGACATACGTCGATATCAATACTAAAATAGGTAATTAGAGGAGGCAATTCGGAATATGGCCGCATTTAAGATTCAGGAGAAAAATAATTCGAGCAGATAACGCCTATTAATAGTGTATTATGATCGGTCAACTCCAGAAAATCCAGTTATTCGGAAAATGCGGATATCTTGAAATCCGCAACACTTTGTATAATAATGCATATAGTCAGATATGTACAACCGACTCATTATCAAATGGACGGGGGGGGCGTGGTCTAAAACAGCGAGATTTAACACACAGCTCTGTATTTCATTTTCTTCGAGGCATATTTAATTATGTAGGTGGAGACGTTTACATTTACTGACATAAACAAAACATAAATCGTTAAGTACGTTACCGACACTTCTACAGGTCTAAAGTCTATGTTTACATTTATGACGTTGGATCTAAGTAGGTGTATTAACATTAAATTTAAAAATCGGTTGTGCTGTTTGTAATATACAGTAGAGTCCAGTTAATCTGAACCACGCCACTGCGAAAATGCGGTTAATCTGAACAAAAGTAAGTTAGAAAAATAATACAGAGGCCAAGTGATGAAAATAGAACAATGTATAGAAAACATTGCATTTATTACGGTTATAAAAATGATAAAAATAAAATATTTATCTACTGTACTTAATAAATGAATTGTTTGGCTTATTCATAAAGTCGGTAATTGGTTCTTTTGTCGTAATGTTGAAAATGTTAAACGTGTCAGACAGACGCTGGTTAACTTATAGCTTACAGCAATCTAAAAACTTTGTATTTGCTACTCGCTACTGCATTACAAGAATAATTTTGGTTAATCTGAAAATCTGGTAATTCAAACAGGTTTCGGTCCTAATTCGTTCGGATTAACAGGACTCTACTGTATGTGTAATTGAACTTTTCCTTTTATTTTTGCTGGATTAAGTCGTTTTACCGTTTTACGTTTTATATTTCTAGCACTATGTATGCCTAGAAGAATTAGGGCCGTTATTAAAAATAAAAATAATGTAACCAAAATGGTTATTTTTGACATTCGTATTTTATATTTTTTTATAATTTTGATTACTTATTATTTGCATCTCATTTGATTAAGTGTCGATAATAATAACAATTGTATGTTATGTGTAACAGATTAACTGAAAATTGGTCGGGATTCCTAGTATTTAAGAAGTACCCGAAAAAGGCTATTTTCCGTAAAACTATAAACTTTATTTAACTAAACTACATTATAGGAGTATTTAAAACTTTCATTTATTATATATTATATATTTCATATATTTCATTCTATATTTAGATAGGTATCGGGATTTAGCTGTGTGCTAACAACGCAACTCCACAATTCATACATCGAGCTGTAGCTTATCCAAACCTATATGATATTCACGTCATCAATAAAAGGTTACTAGATGATGACGTTTCACACAGTGCTGTCACCTCGAACCTTGTATTTTGACAGTTCTAATAAATTGTAGTCTTTCATTATGCCGTCTAATATGTGCGCAAGTAAATCATCTATAGAATATGTCACTTTCCAAACTTTAAACCGAATTACAAATAAACAATCTAGTAAATTTTTGTTGATGACGTGAACATCGTATAGGTTTGGATAAGCTATATGTCCATTTCATAATGCGCCGGTCGTACCAAATGATCTTCTCTATCGTCCATTTCAGCATTGACGTCGATATACCGAACATCCTGTATATTAAGTAAAATCAAAAATCACAGTTTGATTTATTTATAACGTAATATTTGTTTACGATTACTAAATATGTGTTTAACTCGTTAAACAGTAATTAGCGAATTAAATTAAATTTTATTGTACTTTCGAATTGCATTTTTAAACTTGCGGATGAATTCCTTTGCCAATATGTAAACGACAACGTTGCAATTTATCTTTTCAACCGAAACGCTAAAATTATTCTCTCCGAGCCAGGGAAGGTAAAGACATATAGGCTACGATTACTGTCAGATAAATGTGGTAACAGCAATATCCTTGTCACCTATTGGATTTTGCTTTCTTTTACTCAATATTGAATTTCTGTATAGATTCGATAGGTACCTACGAAATAATGTTCACGTGTTGACGGACGACAGCGACGGCAAAATTTAAATACATTCCCGGCACATTTAATATGTACCCTACACTATTGTTTGTCATTTCGTAATCGATTGGAAATCGCGTTACAACTCGAAATATTGTCGATTAGCAGCAACTCGAAATTGAAGCCATATTTTGCTGTTTAAAATTAATTTACGACCATCACCTAGGATTTTCACTCGAATAACGCGTAATTTTAATTTGATTTTCATTAAAAATTCATCGGTACGTATATCCTCGAGCTAAATAACAAACAATTCAATATATCTACTCGATTGTTCTACCTTTGTTTAAAACCGGTACATAAAATTGTTTTTATTCAATACAAATATGCAGAATTTTCGAGTTTGTATACAAATCTAGTGCACCCCGATTTTGGAGACTTAAATCGATGCGCATTAGATTCTAGTAATTACGTAATTAAGTAATTCTAGTTTTCTATTTCTATATACTTATCGTTTATCCAATAATTAAAACACGTTCATAAAGCGAATATAATCAGTCGCAAAATAACTGAAAATCGTCCCTCTGGCGAGCTTACCGATGCGACGGGTAGGTGGATTATCAAATATTTTCCCTAAACGTTATTTGAAAACGAGAGAGAGTGAGTAGGTGTTGTTTATTTCGATTTCCGTAATTACATTTTTCACCCGACCTTTTCCGTTCGCGCCCTTTAATTTCTCTCGGCAAATTACTGTTGACGACAGCATCATCTACCTGCGTTTTTAAAAATATTCACTTAGAACGGGCCGTACTTATTAAAACGGAATAATGATCATCAACGCCTCCTCGCAATAACTCCGGCGTTATTCAACGAATTCATAAGATGTTTTAGCCTTCATTATCTCGCACACTAATTAATTTGCATTCAAATACTCTTAACAAGTACAAGTAACCGTTTCTGCTCGACTTATTTATATTACAACCCTTCTCTAAGTAATTTTCATTTGCGCTTCGTTGTAGATAATTAAATGCGATTAAGGCAATTAATAAAAAAAATCGTTTTTAATTTTCTAATACGACGACCGGTTACCTTAATTGTTTTTGTTTATTTTTAAATTTAACGGGGCCGTTATTTAGGTGTATTTCAACGATTCCCAGTTACGTTGCACTTATGTAGATACTTAATCTTTAGTTAAAATTAAATTTAGCATATGTGGAGGTCAAATCGATGCGTACCGAGGTTCTCGATCGTCCTGCGCGAACACTCTGTATAATGACGAAATGGAATTGAACATCTGCTTGTTTTTTTCTCACTCGCATTGCGTAATTTGAATTTTTTTCGCGATTTTAACCATCCAAAATACGAGTAATAATAATTATAAAGTATTGGATGGATATTTTAGACACAAAAAAATACATAAATTTACCTGGACACAAAAACAACGAAATCTGCAATCGGTAATTGATTACTTTATCATCAAACAAAAAACAGACACAAGAGTGATAGATGTACGAGTATATCTAGGCGCTAGATGTGGAAGCGACCACCATTTGGTGAGAGCACAAATTACGATACCCTGGAAAAATAACAATAAAGGAGAAATAAACAACGAATCAAACGACAAAATAGAATATCCTCGATACAACATAAGCAGTTTAGACCGACCTAGCGTAATCTATCTGTATCAAAAACGACTTGATGAAAAACTAAACGATACGTCCTACAATACAGTAGAAGAACTATATGAACATATAACGGAAAATATACATCAGGCCGCCAAAGAATCGCTAGGTGAGAGTGAAAAAAGAACAACAAATAAAAACTATATATGGTCTGGAAAAATAGAAGAACAGACGAAAAATAAGAAAACAGCATACTTGCGATGGTTAAACACAAACAGTGATAAGCATAGACAAGAATATAAAAAGATTCAAAAGGAAACGCGAAGAATAGTAGGGGAAGAAAGAGAAAAAATGTGGGAACAGAAATGCTTTGAGATAGACACGTATATAGGAGGCAAGCGAAGTACAGAGATTTGGAAATTTATTAAGAATATAAAAGCACCAGTAAGAGAAAAAGTAAAAATGAACACAATTAGCTTAGAGTCTTGGAATCAACACTTCGCAAATCTTTTTAAAAAAGAACGTCAAGCCTTTATCTCAGATATAAAAACTAATATTATGCCTATCAATATAGAAGGGGAACATATAATAATAACACCAGAACAAATATCAACCACGGTAAAACTACTAAAAAATAGAAAGTCACCAGGTCCAGGAGGAACTCCAGCAGAGCTGATCAAACATGGAACAGATAAACTATATCACATGATAGCCAAGTTATTCACAATGTGCATTAATGGTCAGAAGGTCCCGGATGAATGGAGATTAGCATATATAACACCACTGTTTAAAAAGGGCGACCGAACGAAATGTAACAACTATCGAGGTTTATCAGTCACTAGTACTTTCAGTCGATTTTATGGAAGAGTTGTTAGAGACCTAATAGAAAAGGAATATAGCGATAAAGGATTCAGAGCCGGAAGATCATGCATTGACAATACATTCTGCATGAAACAAATAATAGAGAAAGAACTAGCCTATGGAAGAGAAGTACATCTATTATTCGTCGATTTATCAAGAGCATACGACACAGTACCGATTACAAAATTATGGGAAGCATTAACAAACACACAAATCAACCATACACTCATAATGGCAGTTCAAGACCTATACAACAACTGCATATCGAAAGTAAAAATGGACAATAAACTATCACAAGGGTTTGCAATAGATAAGGGACTAAGACAAGGTTGTTGTATATCGCCTACACTCTTTAAAATATATATAGAACACGCATTGAAAGCCTGGAAAAGAAAATGCGGAATGATGGGTTATGAAATCAAGAACGATACAACATTATTTACATTACAATTTGCAGACGACCAAGCAGTAATCGGACAATCTAAGGATGACTTAGAATATATGGCCAGGAAACTGATGGAAGAATATCAACAATGGGGACTGGAGATGAATGTTACCAAGACAAAGTATATGAGTATAGGAGCAAAATTAGGAGATTTAACACTTGAGAATAATATAACGATCGAAGAAGTAGAACAGTTCAAATACCTAGGGGTAACATTTACAAATGAAGGTAAAGATACGACAGAAATTCAAAACCGAATCACACAAAGTCGGAAAGTCATAGGGGCTCTCAATGGTGTATTATGGTCAAAAAACGTTAAAAAAAGGAGCAAACTTAGAATATACAACTCTATAATAAAAAGCGTACTATCCTATGGCAGTGAAATATGGACAATGACCGAAAACGATAAAAGGAAAATATTAGCTACGGAAATGGACGCCATAAGAAGATCGGCGAGGATTTCAAGACTAGAACATGAAACAAATGAATATGTCAGACAAATAATGGAAGTAGAAAAGACCATTATAGAGGAGATAGAAGAAAAACAATCAAGATGGTACGGACATATCCAGCGGATGAACGAAAGTAGGCTGCCGAAACAAATACTCGAGTGGACACCACAAGGAAGAAGAAAAAGAGGAAGGTCAAGGAAAAACTGGAGTCAAGGGATCCAAAAATCCATGAGTGAATGACACCTGAATGACGGAGAATGGAATGAGAGAGGACAATGGAAATTGGGAATCGCAAGGCGTAAAACGCTATAACGTGAGAATATATATAAAATACGAGTAATAATAATTATAAAGTATGCGTAGGATCGCTAAACAACCGAATACGAAAGCTCGAATTTCCCATAAACTTTATTTAATGAAATTAGAATAAAGTTAACGAACTTACAGTTTTTGTCGCTTTACATTCAAAATCGATATCCATCGGCAAAAACGGCGCAAAAGGCGCCCCTTTCGAAGTTTGTTTCGAAAATTAATTGACAAATTATGCGGAATTACGGTTTTTGTTCGTCTTCGATTTATCGAATAAACAAATGCGCGACCGAAATGAAGTTTTCGCGTCGCGAAAGCCCCCGTTTCGGGCCGAGTTAATGCCGACGTCCTTGCGTAATAAGATTACGTTCAGCTGCACTTTTTGAGCACGGAGAAAATCAAACCGAGCAAAGAGAAGGAAGGGACCGAAAGTCCCCTTTTATTTTCTTTTGCATGCTCGACTTGTCCAATACGGCGCTTGATCCCTATAAGTAGCGCCCCCGGTCGGTTATCTTTGCCGCTTCAAAGACTTTAATAGTGCAACTTTGCCTCGAAAATAATCAAGTTCGATAGTTACACGAAGCGTCACATAAATTGTTCTCGAGAGTTTCTATTTAAAATAAAATCTCGACGTCTACGTCTCTTGTTTTTTTTTTTTTCGGTACGGTAACTATGCGGAAATTTATGGTTTTAATAAGCAGCTGCTCAGAGTATTTCATGTGTCTCGTTTTATTCTTGCCGTTGAAGGCAATAAGGATTTGTTTACCGTAACAGTTCGGATGTTTTTCTTTATGTTGGCTTTTTAAAAACAACAAGTGAAATGTAAATAATTTGGATTATGCGCCGGGGGAAGTTTTACAAATAATGCCTAAAAGGGGAAACGGTTGATGTTGACGGATAAGATTGTCGTTGAATTTGAAAAACGAAAACCGCAAACAATTTTATAATCGTATTTATGACGACATTCAAATCTCGAAGGACCCGGAAGGACGTCATATATCCGAGTTCCATTTAAATATAAACCGCGTATTCTAAAATCCAAATTTAACGCTTGAATTTGCAAAACTTGCACCTACAGCCACAAGCAATGAGCATAATCTTAAAATTGTTACTTGCTTATTGTTGGAGAAATTTCATTTCCTTTAGCCGATTACGAATCCTCTACAATTAACCCTCCGTAAGGGCCGTCCGATTCGTAAACGTATACAAGAACAAAACGCCGTTTGATATGCAGCTCGCGTAGCCCACGCAGGCAACTGCGGCGAAGGAAAAAAAAAACTATCGTGCCTTAAATAATTTCACAAAGTCCTCGCCGAATTTGCAATCGTATTATTTTTACGTTTAGGGCGCATTCGACGAGCAAGTTTGTTTTTGTACTTGGTCGCGAAACAATAGAAGATTGAAAACGGCTCTCTTTGATCTTCCCGTTGGCTTAAAAGCGAGATGTCGAATTCCGATGGGAACAAGTCCTTTTAATTAAATTTATTAAATAATTATTTTATCTATGTGGATCTTTCGTTTTGGAGGCGCGATCAGAATGCGGACGTAATGGAAAAGTTGACGCCATTTTAGTCGATACTAAAACAAACTTTTCCTTTTGTGGTTGCGTTCCAACTTTTCAACAAGAACAACTGATTGGATTTTCAGATTTTCTTAAAACAATATAATACCGTAGTGTACTATATTTAAATAACGGGAATCGAAAAACAACTCCGAGCTTACAATTACGTACATATAGACCAACAAACTATAAATAGTCGAGTCGAGTGCGGTGAAAAATCCATGAAAATATGAGGTTTATCTTCGGTTATCAGCAGTACCGGTTTAATACCTGTTGTTAGTTGATTTTAAACAGTTTTTTATTTTGCGAATTTGTTGTTGTATGCCGACTTTTCAAGTGTCCTCTGATCGAAACGATTTTGGGAAATATTAGGTTTTTTTTATCGTTGTGAGTGTTCTTTAAGAGTTTAAATTATTATTAGTAGCAGAATGATCTATCTAAAGAAGGGGGGGAGGAGCAAATATCGTCTATCTAAGGAAATGTTTACATAAACGTAATGCTCATCGCATTATTCACCTAATTATTGAGCGTTTTAACCGTTAAAAAAAAAGAAAAAGAAAAAAATCCATTTTATAAATTTGCAAAATCCAAGTCGGGGGGAAATTGACTTGCGTCCTGGAGCGATATCGAAATTGTTGCTTCTTCTATTCAATAAATCCCTGGATATTTTGAAAAAATGTAGAAAAATAAAGACCTTTTAAATGCTTGCCGTTTAAAATTTTTGGCGGGACGACTCTGCAAGATAGATGGATAAAATGTGTTATTATACGACTTATTGACTTATATAAAAATATCCCCATAATATAGTATGGTTGGCGGGTGGAAAATCGACAAATGAACACTCTGTATAGAAAGATGCGTATTTATTGTAGTTTGGAAGGCGTTCTTTATCATCTATGTTTATTCAAATAATTGGGCGTTTCTCCACTAATAGGGAAATTGGCCCCTATAAAGTTGTCCCGTCCCCTTTTTGCTCAAATAATAACAACATCTGGTCTTAGATGAGATTAAATTAAATTTAATGAAAACGCCAATGATTATTTTAGACTGTTCACTAATGCGACTCTTCATATTATAATGGGTGTAAGTAAAATGAACTATGTATAAACTACGAACCTAAAATTTACCGAATTTTGCACAAATTAAAATCAAAAGTTCTATTAAAAAAAAAGACAACAGCAAAATGTAATAGGGTAAAGTATTCAAAATTTTATACTTCGTACGTTTTACGTTAGCTTCATTTTAATTTCCTGCGGGTTAATTGAATTTGAAAAAAGACCGACAACGGCCAAATCACGCTATTGGTTAGACGTACTAATGGAATACCTACACAAAAGGATCTTTCTTATTTTCAATTATGTAAATATTTTACGAGCTCTCCGTGCCGCGGTGCCCGTAAAAGGCGCAACGCTTAATTATGATTTGTTGCCCATAAAGTAGCGATTTTGAAATGAACGTTAAATGTGTAACTTGCTGAGGAAATGCAATAATTTAACGATTTACATCGTTAATTCGACTTTACATCGAATTAACGAGAAAATCTTTCGTGGCATATACGTGGACGACTCGCAGAGGCGACCCGGGTGAAGTGTTCAGATGTTGCTCTTTTTCAGGTTTCGTTTCGTGTGCGAGCCGGTGCCAATTTTCGTAACACGTTTCTATGCGGAAAAATCTGAAAGCACGATAGCGCGGAAGACGACGCGCATTGCTAAATTGTTTTCCTAATAAAGAAGCGCGACCTGTTGTATGTAATTTTCATAAGTAAATCTTAAAAGTGTGGCGTTTTCCTACTTTTAAGAACAACAAATTGAATTGCCACTTTAATTTATTTTGAACGTACGTATTGAAATTTACCTCAATTCGCATATTTTGTCTACTGCACTGCTAAAATAGACTTTAAGGGGGCGACCGCTGCGTTTGTTGTCAATAGATGGCAGCAGCTACAAAAATTAAGCATTATTTTATGAACGGACAACTATTGGAAAACGTTAAAATTTTGATTTTAGCTTGACTTTTTACAAATGCAATACGTTAATTTAGGGAATCGCGAAATTTCATGTTGATCGTAACTGTTTTTAAGAATTTATTGCTAATTAAAGTTCGAAAATGGAAGGATTTTATTTTGAGTAATGTTTAACTTTTTCTATATGAGCACCTAAGTTATTTTATAAATTTTCTAATTTTAAAATATGAATGTCGAAATGGAACTAATAAAGTTTATTGTCAAGCTCTAGTTATTATAGATATAAATAACGTTTTTGAAAAGTTATCCATTCATAAAATAACGCTTAATTTTTGTAGCTGCCGCCATCTATTGACATCAAACGCAGCGAACGCACTCTTAAACGCGATAATTTTTAACGTCCACAGATATTATTTAGGAAGTTCGATCGCGTTAAGTGATTACTGACGTTGTATTTGTCTCGCAACGTTTTCACTGAATTATCTGTTTGAATCGGTGTTAACGATCGAGGAAATAAATCGTCAGGGGAAACCTTTAATGTTTTAAGGATGACGGGCAAGAAAGAGCAGGATTCCTTTTAAATTACAACTAAATTACATAAATCCAGTTCATAACATCTAAATTTTTTGCGTCATTTCTTTCGCGGAAAATGAACACCTTTATCGGGGCATTAAAACGGTAGTACCTACTTAATTTCATAAATCTTTCAACGCTGAGGGACTAATATAAAATTATGCATTACGTTAATTACCCTTTACACCTTTTCTCGGGATGAAAATCCAAATACACGATGTTTACTCCGTTATGAATCCCCATTAAGAATAAAATAGGAACATAAAGTGAATCTTTAAAACAATCCTTATTTGACAACTTCCGTCGTATTTAATATCTCCTGGCGTCGGCGTCGGGTCGCACAGCCGTAATGCGCGTCCTAGAGATTTTTTATTTTTCCTAATCGCCATTTTTTTCCCCGGCAACACTTTTTCAACGAAAGTAAATGTAAATTCCGGTAAACCAGTTTTGAAAATTGCTAATTTTTTATGAAATTTATGCTCGGTAGGCCCCATTGGCGTAATACGATTTTATATTTTCACGATGTAGAGTGCGCGAGTTTATAAAAATTTACATACCATTTGGGGGGTTTCCTACCCTTCTATAACGTATGAGACGTTGAAAAGTAATGCGAAATTCTAACTCGATGGAGTTA
Organism: Rhagophthalmus giganteus; assembly: GCA_036326145.1. NCBI lineage: Eukaryota > Metazoa > Arthropoda > Insecta > Coleoptera > Rhagophthalmidae > Rhagophthalmus > Rhagophthalmus giganteus. The sequence goes on along the minus strand of JARFJA010000099.1, from coordinate 1,711,387 downwards.
CATGTATTTCCGATTAACTTAAAGCTATGCAGATTTCGTTGCTTGTCAATTCGAAACCTCTCAATTTCGGAAACGAAAAATCGAACTGGCGTTACGGCGCCGGAAGTCGGAATATTAAGTGTAACAGAAACTAACAATAAAATATTTTCCTCCGGCGAATTGCGTTGTTTAAGATTTTCGACGTCTCGTCTGGGGAAAATGGATTTTCCAATTTTTGGCGTGTAGTAACGAGACGCTCTTGTCGGTTTACAGTAAAACTGACGTAAGAAAATTGTCCTGCCCCGGGGTGCCGTGAAACCACGTCCCCGAACACTACGACGTTTCCACCAAATGCTCCCTTTGTCGTGTTCGAAAGTGTCTCCGAATGTCAATATTTTACGTCAACAACGAACCCCGAAACAACATAAGAGTAAAAATTGATTAGGACGGAATGACGCGCATGGTTTCAACCCTCGCGCTCTTATTTTCTACCGTTTAACCTACGGAATTGGTACTTATGTACATCCAATTTTCTATTTAAGTGCCGTGTGTCGTTTTCGATGGGTAATATCTCTAATTACATTACAGAATACCTACGTTCGAAATTGAAATATTAAATAAGCAATATTTAAATTAAATTAAGTGCACGCCGGGTTAGTCCACACATATATTTTCGGTGATATCTTTGATAAGCAATTTAAACGACGTCGTCGTCGTTAATCATATGGTTTAGTAGGGCGCGCGCGGGATCCTGACGTAATTGATACGACGCGTTCTCATAAAATTAAACTTTTTGATCCCGAAGCGTCGTAAATTGTAGATTTGTGAAAATACGCAGGGGATAATAAGGCCAAAATCGACCCCCCCGAAAAATATTTATCGGGTATAACTTTTAATAAGTTGCGCATATATGAGGGATGTTTACAGTTGAGGTTTGCGAATTTTAGCGCAGTCGGCGTTTTCCGGGGGGCCCTTAAAAATTTAAAATTCGCGTAGGTACTTGGAATGACGTAAATGGGAAAGTGGAGATTGTGGAGGTGGAATGCGAAGGCGTCGTTATTTTTTTTGTACGGATGGGTGTATATGTAGGTATAAACAGAACTGATCAGAGCGATAATAAAATAAATGAAATCCGAATACATACGTGGGTGTTATCATAATTCCATCAGTTTTATGCTCTACGACGCTCGATTTGTTTTGTATTTTAACGTTTCTTGTAAGATTCTTTTTTATAACAACGACTCTGCATTGCTATGTGTTAAATCAACGAAGTTGACTGACGGAGGAGCGTTGCCTAATAGGAATAATAATAACAAAAACATTTTGTGAAAAGCGATGTACGGGGATTAGTCTAACATTGTTTGGTACGTTGTCGGATAATGAATGAAGACATATTTCATTTCATAGACAATGTAATGCTAGAAAACTTGTTTGTTAAATTTATAATTAGATTTTGTTGAAAAATAATAATTCCCCTTTCCGTTTAATTTCATAATTGTATAGGTTTTGTATAAACAAAAAAAAATAAATTATTGATTCGGCCAAACAATTTTTTTTTTTGGTAGGGAACCTGATGCAAACAATTCAGCATTTTACATTTTGTTACCTTCGCAGTTTTAATCATTTTGTACAATAAAATCTCGGGGGAAGACTGGGTTGGATTTTTGTAGTTTAAATGTAAAGTTGCTTCGCAAAAAAAATGCGTACATTTTTAGGATGTATTTTGACTGTGCCAATCAGACGTCCGTCGTGTCGTGTGATTTGAGACGACCGACCTTGAGTCGATTAGCGATACGTTGCTTACCACATCACCTTCTGGTTGCGTACGTAGATATCTGTGGGCGACTCTAAACGCCGCGACATGCTCGCGACACAGTAGGTTAAGTGGAAATTCAAGCTAATCATAGATCTACTTTATTGAGTCGTTAATTCACGTATTCCACTCTTTAAATTTTATTAACAATCTCCATTGCTTTTAATGAAGTTCAAAGTTGACTCTTCGTATCTTCTTAAGTCCGTGTCAGACTATCGGTCAGTTTCTTAAACTAATAGACTAATCGAACTCGCTTGATGACGTCAAAATTTCAAATGATTTCAAAATTTGATTGTGGTTAAGGTCAATTTGTTTGTTACTGTCCGGCATTTTTCCTTATAATGTTTTAAAAACTGTACCTTTACAAACTTATTGTGATATTAATAATGTTCTGAATGATGAACTTGTTCCCGCATCCAAGACATTCTTTAGAGATTTTCAACAAATATTCTGAACACAAAACGTAAGAGTAGCACCATAACATAACACAACACAAATGGTTCAATACATCAACTGATTGTGAGTTTGATTAGTCTAATTTGACAAACTGACTGATAATATGACGCGCGCTTTACGTTATAAATATTGATCGAATTATTCAATCGCCAAGTTTGCGTGCGAAACTAAAAATCTCGTTTTTTATGTTACCGCTTGGGCGTTAAGTAAACTTTCTTTGTGTTTTCGACACCGTATCTATAGTTCAAAAATCAGCAAAAATCTGCTTTCCAGGTATATTTACTGAATATATTTACTATATTTACTATATACACAGACCACGCTCGGTCTATTTTTCTTATTGTTAGATAGTTTGTTTACGTATTGCTGTGATACGGGAGAAAATAAAAAAATTAAAAAGAGATCAAGGGGACAGAGGAAACGAGAGTTTTTTTAGGATGGTAATTATAATGAGAAATGTCAGAAAATTAAAAATTGTTAAAAATTAAAATTGTCCTGAATAAAAGCGTAATACGGGAGAATATGGTGTAGAAATAAAGTGATAAATAGTGTACGAAGAAGAGGTCGAGTAACAGCGTCGTAGAGTTAAAAAATTTTGTAAGAGTTCGTGGTGATGGAATCAGATGGTCAGCGGAAATTCGGAAGACCTATCGAAGAGGCAAAATTGGGATTGGAACGAAATGGGGACTGATGAAAGAAATGGACAATAAATGGTGAGGAAGTAGTTTAAGAGTAGAGACAAAAATTAATAGGGAACCGAGGGGAAAGAGAAAAAGCGTACGGTTAATTCATTGTGGGGTTAGATTAAGGTAGGTTACGAACATTATAAATGGCACAATTAGTTAAAATAGAAATATATATAGAAAATAAATAAAATATATAATATCCCATATCATAGCATATCAGTATATATGTTGCAACAGTTGTATGCAAAAGTTTCCGGCCAAACAAAATTTTGCGATTAAGTAATGTATAAAGGATGCGAAGTGGAAACACAAATATATCATCACAAAATATCTTTATTATAGAACCAAAATGTATAACTAAATATTTTCAAGTAACAGTTAATAAATATTTACAACAAAAATAACAATTTTCACCTTTTCATAAGTGTCCGGCCAAATTCCAAGAAGCTACAATTCGCTCTGTTTCGTTTATGTTATCGGTTACAAAGGTATGTAAACATCGAGAACTATATTTCTTTCATATTCTACCTTTAGTATTAATCGGTTAAGATGCCTAAACGCACGTCTTTAGACATACGCGAAGTAGTAATTAAGTTACACAATGAAGGGAACGTTTCACGTGTAATAGCCAATCTTTTGTCATTAGGAAAATCCACTGTTAACGATATTATAAATAAGTGGAAGACTACAGGTGATCTAAAAGATAAACCTTGTCCTGGAAGGCCCAGAAAAACAACGAATCGTGTCGATAAAATTATTAAAAGAAAGGCTGTCGTAGACGTAAAAAAGAATGCTGCGATCATCGCACGTGAATTACGCGAGGAAAATTTAGCTGACATTAGTCAAAGTACTGTTTCACGTAGATTAAATAAAGTGGGACTTTTTGGACGCGTTGGAACTAAAAAACCACTAATTAGTAAAAAAAATAAGAAGGCCAGATTGGAATTTGCAAAAGCACACCAGTACTGGACTACTGAAGAATGGAAAAAAGTGCTATTTTCAGACGAAACTAAAATTAATTTGTTTGGAAATGATGGGAGAAGATATGTTCGTCGACTTAAAGGTACTAGAAATTCTTCTAGGTATCAAATACCAACAGTAAAACATGGTGGAGGTGGTATTATGCTTTGGGGTGCATTTTCATGGAAAGGCGTCGGCCCACTTCACAAAATTGAAGGCAACATGAACGCTGATATGTATAGAGACATTCTATCAGTACAAATGCTACCTTATGCTCGTCGAAATTTGCCACGAAATTGGATTTTTCAGCAAGATAATGATCCAAAACATCGATCGAAGCTACTCCAAGAATTTTTCAGGAAGAAAAATGTTCGTGTTTTGGAGTGGCCGAGTCAATCCCCAGACTTGAATCCAATAGAACATTTGTGGCAAGAACTCAAACTAAGAATAGGAGTTGAAAATCATAGTAATAAAACTGTTTTGTGGGAGAAAGTTCAGTAAGAGTGGAAAAATATCTCACAAGATCGAATCGTCAAACTCATTGAGTCAATGCCTCACCGATGTGCCGCCGTGATAGCTTCGAAGGGTATGGCTACTGAGTACTGATGAAAATATTACATTTGTTACCATTTTTGGAATTTGTTCTCAAGTTATCGTGTTTTTTTTTCATGTTTAGTGGAGAATTTATAGTTGGCCGGACACTTATGAAAAGGCAAAAATTGTTATTTTTGTTATAAATATTTATTAATCATTACATAAAAATTTTGAATTACACGTTTTGATTGTATAGTAAAGGTACTTCACAATGATATATTTTTGTTTCCTCTTTGCATCCTTCATACATCACTTAATCACAAAATTTTGTTTGGCCGGAAACTTTTGCATACAACTGTATATATTGGGTTGGGGAATAAGTTCGTAGCGTTTTTATCAAAGACTTTTATTTAAACAAAAATCAATAGTTATAACAATAAATTATGTATTCGCCGTTGCTGTTTACGACCTCCTCCCACCTCTCGACCAATTTGTCGATGCCGTTCCGCCAAAAATCGCCCGGTCTGGTATCGAAGAAGTTGTCGAGTCAGCTTTTGAGGTCCTCTTCATTGTCGAAGGTAACGCCCCTCATATGGTTCGACAGGGAGTGGAAAAGATGGTAATCCGTCGGTGCAAGGTCCGGAAAATACGGCGGATGCCGAAGGACTTCCAATTCGAGCTCTTGGAGTGTAGCTTTGAAGACTTGTGCAACATAGGGCCTGGCGTTGTCGTGAAGGAGTATGGTTTGGCCTTGTTGATGGGGTCTTTTCAGTCGAATAGCCTCTTTCACGCGGTGTAGCTGGGCTATGTAGAGCTCCTTGTTGACCGTGGCATTCCTTTCGAGCATTTCCCAGTGCACCATGCCCTCCCAGTCCCACCAAACGCAGATCATGGTCTTGTTTGGATGGAGGTCAGGCTTGACTATCGGCTTTGCCGTATCTCCTGGAGCCACCCACTCCTTTCTTTGCTTCATATTTATGTATAGGCACCATTTCTCATCTCCCGTGACGATTCGGTATAAAAAACGCTGTTTATGAACGCGTATTGCTCGCTGGCGGGCGAGATGTTGAGAAGCAACTTGAAGGCGATTTTCTTTGTTGTTTTCGTTAAGCTCGTGAGGCACCCAGGCTCCCAATTTTTCGGCAAATCCAATTGAATGAAAATGATTGAGAATCGTTTTATGATCGCAGTTCATTTTTTCGGCCAATTCACGACTTGTTTGGTGACCGTCCTTCTTCAAAAGTGCTTTCAGACGCTCTTCGTCGAATTCAGAATGTCTTCCGCTGCGGGGCGTGTCGTCGATGTCAAAATCGTCATTTTTGAACTTTGCAAACCATTTCTGTGCTGTAGACTCGCCTATGACGCCTTCTCCTTCTTCGATGAAAAGCGAAGAAGAGCAGGTGTCGAAAATGTTAATTTTTACCTCCTGGATATTCCATTTCTAAGCCTGAAAAGTAATAAAAAATTTAATTACTCAAAAAGACGATTAACACAGTTTTGTAGAGCAGAAAGAGCTCTATCGAATGAATATTATAACTTTCTCAAAAGCAAAAAAATCGTTGTAAAACAAAAGAAAATATAAAAACGCTACGAACTTATTCCCCATAACAAAAATTAATGGCAATATCTTCCTTATGTGCTCGAGAACCTATATTATGATGTGTTAATTCCGGTGATTGTTATAACACGTAATTATCGATAAATTCGTCGAAAACCGCATTTCACGATTTTCCCTGTAACTCGAGAATGCCCTTTATAAAACCAAAAATCGGACGCTTCACTTTTTATACTATCATCGTGTCGGCAACAAGTAATTTGAGTTTCGGCGCAAATCCGTTTCAATGGTCCAAAGTTTAAGTATCAGTCCCTTTGCATTAGGAAGTCGCTCGTAGTTCTCGGTATTTTGGCGCGATTTTTCAATTAAAAACTTATAATAAACTGTCAAAATCATAATAAGCAAGATGTCGAGCACGATTCTATTGTAAATTATCATTTGAAGGAGAAGAAGCCCAACGACCCTCGTAATTTTCATTGAAAATTTAAACAACTCTGCCTCGAAAAATAATGGTGGAATTTACCTACCAATTTCATTTACATTTTGATATAACCTCGTAATACAATAACGAAAAAAATAAAGCATTGTTAAGGTAGTATAATACCATAACAAAGGGAGCCTCTGTAATTAAATATTAACACAATACTCTACGCGTAAATTGTTAATGTTACCTTTATTCAATCAAGTTTAACTAGAAGAAAAGGTCAAATAAGCTCGCACGACTCGAACGAATAATTTTGTTAATTAACTTTTATCAAACGGCGTTCTATAACGGAAGGTAACGGCAACGTTGTCCTTCGGGCGCTTCCAGATTATAAGCACGCGAAGTTTGTAGATTTTTTTGCAACTAGAATAAGACGGTTTCGTGTCGCCCGCAACGACCCGGGGGGATTTCCGTCGAATTTTCAATGATGACGCAACAGCGACTTAATGGAATTAAATAAACGTTGTCGTCGTTTGTTCGAAAGCGGTAACCGCGTGCGGGGACGCGCGCCGTTGCAAAAACGCCACGGAATTGGAGATTAATCGATATCGGATTTCCGGAAAACGAAAAAAAGAAAAAAACAATTTTAAATGGTGATATAAACAATCCTGTCATCTTGCGAAAATTCGTTTGGCGTTTCTTTTATGTCCAAAGCTTCTTTTAACCCCAATCTGTCCTTTAGGCCCGGATTTAGTTTCGAAAATGTCTTATTGCGTTTGGGGCCGAAAGTCGCCGAATCGCCGAATTTTCTTTGATCTTTTAAGGCGGCGCCTCCCAGTAAATTTATTATTCCATTCCGTATTTAAATGTGTTTTATTAAAAAACGCGTGCATTTTTAATTTGATTGTTGCGAGTTCGATCGCGTGCAACGTGCGTTGGCCTAATTAACGGCAAACTCTGGTGTATTTTCGGAGAGTAATGTTGATATATAGGTAATAAGTACGTAGATTGTCGAATTTGCGCAATAATTTCGCGTCGTTATTCTGTCTCTGTAATTTATTCTATGTGTAAAAATGTGTAGATATTTGAAATCATTGGGATTTATGACAAATGAAATTTCGCTCGAACCGTTTTTTGCGTAATAGCAATCTGCTAATAACGTGGTAGGTATTTATTGTAACTAAATAACGGGTATCGCGACGTATGTGCAAGGTGCGACTGTTAATCGGTAATGTATCTTTTCAGAATATTGGCTGAAAAGGCATGATATTCCATTAGTTAGATTATTTTTGTATTAGTTATTACTATATTTTTACTTTGTGAACTGCACGAAAAGCAACTTTTTTCTAAACGTAACATTACTTGTGCTAAAAATTAGGTAGTAGGTAAATACATGAAAACGTCCGATTATTACCTAATTATTTGATATTTAATAATAAATTAGTTGTGTTAATAGATTCGATTAAAGAATGAGGTAAAAGCGATTAGGAAAAAATATTTAAGGGGATAGTAGTCGCTCGAAAATGAATATTTATATATCGTTTTTTTATCGTTGGTAACGACTTCGAAAAGTTTCCTGACGTTATAATTATTTGATATTCTGTAATAAAAATTTATTGATCTTGTACGATAACAAAGATAAGTTTTTAGACATTTTCTCAAAATCTATGAGGAATTTGTAACATATTTTTACATTTATAGAATCTGTATTGGTTTATCTAGGTGATAATATCGATAAAAATTGAAACTTCCCTTTAGTAATCGCTCAATTTTAATTTTTATAGACGTTTTATGATCACGCGTCGTAAGTAATTATAAAACGTGTATAAAAATTGAAATTGTGAGATTACTAAAGGGAAGTTTCAATTTTTAATTACTTTTTTTAAATACTTTACTTAATTTTTAATTAATGCAGATTCTATAAGTGTAAAAATATGTTATAAATTCCCCATAGATTTTGCGAAAATATTTAAAAACTTATCTTTGTACAAGATCAATAAATTTTTATTACAGAATATCAAATAATTATAAAAAATATATCATTTACAATGTCAAGAAACTTTTCGAAGTTGTTACCAACGATAAAAAAACGATATATAAGTATTCATTTTCGAGCGTCTACTATCCCCTTAAAATGCATTGGTCGGCGTTATAATTGCGAATTACCTATACGAACGAAGGCTGAACGGCATTTGAAAATTTTTGATAAAAGTGGCCGTTCTTGCGTCTCGTCGGCCGTCCGATACATTGCGAAACGGCGGATTTTCACGAAAAAAAATGGAAACGGTTTTGATCGAACTGTTCTTTAAAACATGTTTCACATTCGACATGCGACATTCGCATAAGTTTGTGGGCGCGGGAGGGTTCGAACCTCCGCTCGTTCGCCCGACAGCCGACGACTTGTTCTTTTTTTTTCGGCACTTCATGTGGCGCACAGTTTCAGGTACACTTATTTAAATAGAGTCGGGCTCGAATATTTCATCGGATAAAGTTACGGAAGCGCTCTTGTTGGCAAGCTTTACTTTTATTTCGCAGTGAAACGGTTCTAATCTCGCAAATCGGAGTTAACGTATACGACGAAGAGCATTCCTAATCGAAGACGAGTCGTAAAAACATTTATAAAGCACAAATACCAAAGTATTGTTACATTTTGGTTACATTGTTACAGTATAGTTTCTCCAATAAAAAAATATCGGCTATTCGAGAAAAGTCACGTGATCGACGATTTTGTTTTGAAAGTCCGATATATTATGCAAATCGGCGACGAGCACGGCAAGTGAAAGCCCGATGCTCTTCGTTGTCAGTTTTATAGATATAGGACATCGAACAACACCGACATACATTTATGCGAAAAACAAGCTTATCTAGGGAAACGTTTTGCTCCTGAGAATTATGGATGTAATCGGGAAATCAATAGAAAAGAATTTGGAATGATAGTTTAACAATGCGGACGACGCCGACGCGGCGCGGCGCGGCGCCACGTTGTAATAACACTTCGTTTAACAAAGTTTCGTCGTGTTGGTTGAATAACGCGCGCAAATAAATAGGTAATTCGTATTGAGTATTCATATTCTGCTCATTCGGATTCAATTATTTAATCACTGCGATCATTGTAACTATTGTCGTCTATATGTGAATTAATTGAATTAAATAAACGCCAAATGACATTGAAAAAATTGATTAACAAAAATTTCGGGTAAAAATTACACGCGATAGTTTTACGGTGAAAACTTCGATCAAAAAAAATGTACCGTACAGCGCACGGGTTTTACTCCCAAATAGAATCGAAAACAATAAAAAGAGTACGCGAATCGACATTCAGAAAACCTAATTCTCGAAGGTAACGGATTAACCCTGGGTGCCTCGAAAGAAATTTAGTGGGAAACATTAGTCAGCCGCATTTTATATAAGCATCGAAGAAACCTGTTGATGCCTGAAACACCGGCGATTTATCAAGTTATTCATAAATTAAGCTGTCGGGAAAGGGACCGCAAAAATGAAAAATTCAGAAAACCCCCGCCTCGTCGGTTAGGTGATCTTTAACGTTTCCAAGTCCGAACGTTGCAAATGACAGGAAACGTATTTAATTGTAATATTGCGAACGCGAAAGCTGACAATGGTCGCATTCAGGGAATTGTAGCGTCGAAACGCTGCAACGCTGTAACGCTTTATCTTGCCTGAATAAACATTTTTGGTACTAGTTATTTTTCAGCTTTTAATTCTTAGGTTGGCAATTTTGTTTGTAAAACACTCAAATTTTTATGTAAAACTTACCTTGTAATATCTTCAACCTTTCTTCTTACGTTACTGCAAGGGAAATGACTTCGTCTCTGAATTGTAACGTTGTAAACCATCTTTATTTTTGCATAAATCAAAACATACACAAGCAACATAATTTGTTAGGTTAGAACGCATGGATGCGTCATTGCTTTATTTAGTTATAAAGCGTTAAAGCGGAATATTTATATGCTTTAATGCTTTACTAAAGCGCTGCAGCCCTGCGAGTAAAGCAGACACCATTCAGAGCATCGCTTCGATAAAGCGCTACAGCGCTACCGTTCTCTGAATGCGACCAATAAGAAAAACATGTACCCTATGGCCTATCCAAACCTATATACAATCCACGTCATCAATAAAAGGTTACTAGATGATGACGTTTCACACAGTACTGTCACCTCGTACCTCGTATTTTGACAGTTCTAATAAATTGTAGTCTTTATAAAGGACGATTGTTTAGAACTAACCGACCAAATGGCAACGTGGTTAGTAACTTTAGTAATTTTAACGTTTTAAAGATTTTAAGTTTTACAAACCGTCATTGCCGTCGCTTGTGGTTTTTGCTTAGCTTATTTGTTTTCCGTTTGTTCTATTTTATTACATTTTCGTGTGCTTTCAAACAAACAGTTCTTTTGAAGACTTTTCATTACGGTTGGTTATCAATTTGGGTCGTTGAAATTTGATGACAAATTGTTTCTGCTAGTCGTACATTCTTTTAGGATTTACAGATAAAATAAGATCTAAAAAATGACAAATAATTGAAGAATTAAAGTAGTCCGGTCGGAAGTAATTTTACGGTGAAAAGGCCTATTTTATGGCTTAAGTTGACAGTTAAATACACACCTTTTCGAAAGCCGTGAAGTTTAGGTAAGCTTACGGGGCTAAAATTTGAATAAATTGAAATTGAAATTGCATGTTTTAGTATAAGCTTATACAGGATTGATTTCGCGGGTCACAGGAAGTAGATAACTGTGTGCTTATTTTTGGGTGAAAATAATGAGAAAAACCGATCAATTGAAAGCTAATTTCATGAACTTTAATATTATGCAACCCAATGAATATGTTGCGGGACTGAATTCGGAGAAAATTAAGAAGAAACACGGATGGTTTATGCCAAGCCGCCATGATATGAAAATAAGGTTGTCGTCATGAAAATGGCTGCCATTATTCGGATGCATTCGGAAAGAGCGCGAAATTCAAATTAATTCGAGTTAAAAACATGAAATATCTTGATCAATTGCAATAATAACACATCAAAAATAATGATTTCCTTACAATGGAATTCCACCGTTCCAACTTTGAGTGATTTTCGCAGCTCTGTTAATCACAAGTATATCTTTTTTTGCTTGTACGCGACGATCTGCTTCTGATTTTTTCAAGAATCGTCCGTTTTTCGCTCGTGATGGCATGAGTTTGAGGTTAGAGCACCGTTTACTTTTGCGAACCTGTGGATAGAATGACGGCAGAAGAGAAGGGGAAAGAGGAAGCCGAGTATAGCCGAACGCATCTATATTTCCGTAAAGCAATTCACCTAAATAGTCAAGTTCTCATCTGAATATTTTCATATTAATACATAGTTTTGTATAATCTGCTCTATTAGTGGACAATAAATCGTTATTTATTTTTCAACGCCTTTCTGATCTCTTATTTTTAATACTACGAGGAATTTAGATTTTTTCAGAAAGTTTTTGTCATTTCTGTGAGGTTATAATAAATGTGATGTTTACAACCAATGCACGTAGGTTATTAGTATGCAGAATAATTATAAAAATTTGTAAAAATTTGTTATTTACTATTTTGCGCTCCAAATGCAACAATTTATAATTTCGTTTAATATCGATGTAAAATTTATTTTCCACACCAATGAAATGTCAACATATGATGAAACAACGTCGTTGCCAAATTTCTTGCAAGCGGTGTTGTCATTTGGTCGATCAGTTCTGAACAATCACCCTTTACTATCTAATATGTGCGCAAGTAAATCATCTATAGAATACGTCACTTTCCAAACTTTAAACCGAATCACAAATAAATAATCTAGTAATTTTTTTTGATGACGTAAACTGCATATAGCTTTGGATAAGCCATACCTAATGTTACACGAGTGTATCTATAGTAACTAAAGATAAGTAACGCTTTCATTTACCTGGCAACGCTTATGTTGCACTAGGGGAATGTTCGAGCTCGCGTCAATTTAGTTTAAATAGCACAGTAGAATAACGTGGAGCGTCTTTATTACTTCGAAACAAACATGGATTCGAAACGTTTAAAGTATAGGTACCTATTACGCAACTTACAGTTGCGAATAATTTATCAATTTATGATTAGAATGACGAAGTGGGTATCACGAAATATTCAGACTTATATAGTTGCCGAAAAAAATGTTTATTGTTCGTATGGCGCTTTCTATTTTGAAACCCATCGACGTAAATACATAATGTCTTTATTTAACTATACGATTAGCCTTAAGTTTTGCAGAGAAATTGCGAGAAGCTCGGAAAATTTCGACTTTTTTTTTGAAATTTTGAATGGCCTAACTTAAATCGTGGTCGCTCCATAATAAACTCTTACGGTCGACCTGCCGTTGCGCCAATGAAATGTTTGACAAGTTACGTTAACGCCGTTAGCGGCAAAGTTTAATGAAAGTCCAATAATTGTACTGCGTCTTCAACAAAAAAAAAAATGAAAGTCGCTTTTTATGTAATAGCATCTACCTACTTACGTAAATTAGCATTTGTTTGCAATTTAAAAAAATATTTATTAATATTCATTTTTAAACGAATCATTACACAGATTTACGTATAGCTTTAAATACACATAATTTGCATGTGTAGTAGGTATTTTCCAATTGCCAGAAGTACGCAACATCCCCGTTTTGTCATTAATAACAACGATAACGATCCGAAATTTATTATAAGATAATTAGCGAAATTATTATCCCGTTTACTGAATATCCCGGTTTAATCCATTATCGTCGAAAACCACGAGAATTATTTAGGTAGGTGCGTTACTACTACAAAGTTCCATAACGTATCGATAGCAGCTGTTTCTAACGATTGGTCTGCGAAATAGGTTCGAATGGGTCGTGATTTAATGACGATGGCCTATTAAGCTCGGCGCGTGGTCATAACGTTGACCTTTTCTTCAAAAGCGCCCCCGAAAAGAGTAACGCGAATAAAGTAGGTAGGTGTTTAAAGCGTTTTAAAGATCGTAAAGCAACCGTTTCGTATCTGCGCTCTTTTGCTAACTACTACAACTCCGTCACTAAATGTCAAAATGGCGTCGCATAAAAGTAATAGCCAAAGCATATGTCGAGCTTGAGTAGATATTCTCTAAAACGAAGTAATTTACTTTAAATCCGCCAGTTACGTTTTGTCCTTCTCTATCCTCGGAACCTGGAAGCAATAATGTTTGTACGCACTTGGAAATGAAGTCGCATAAATTTAGGGGACGTGACGCCAGAATTACGTTGAATGCAGCAGTTAAAATTGCTGATAGTCCTTGCCTTAGTGATATGCCTACGTAATGTAAAATCAATGTCGGTTTGACATTAACGGACGGCTGCGATGTTTAGCGAACGGTACGCTATTAATTTTCAATTTCACTCTTATCTTCGATATCATTTTTGTCGCGCAATACCTATATGTAAATGACACCGTGTAATTATTAATTTTGAATAATTATTAGGAGTATTATTTACGTTAATCGAAAATAATTCTATTAAAAATTATCGATACCACCACCCACCGTTATCGTTTGAAAAACAACGATCTTAATTAATGATACGTATCGGTTCTATGAACAAATAATTTTGCTTAACGTTTAGGGTAGTAAACGCAAATAAAATATAGATTAGATTGCTTTTCGAACTTAAATTGGAGAACGCGAGAGGCGAGGTTGAATTATTAAAAATAACGCGGACGATACGCGACCGACAAAGACTGTACAGTAAAGTTCATATGTTTTGTCTAGTCGCTTAATTGGATAAGCAACACATTTACCAGCAGCCTGGCGCCGATAGATTGAAGGCCGTCGGTAAAATAAATTTAAATGCATAGATACCACCTACCACTCGATGAAACCTTTTCTTTTAAACAATATTACGACAATTAACATGCAATATGTGCGCCTGCTTGCAACGTAAACAAACGTAAATTTACTTATTGTTAGTGTGCCACTTTGACTGTCTACTTTAAATGCGGCATTACTATGAAATTTATTCGCGCAGCGGGGTCCCGAGAGTGAATGATTATATTAGGATGTTGAATTTTCATTGAAAAATTTTAGATGCATTACGTGTTAGAATTTTTTCGTCGAAAATTATCATTTATTGTGATACCTTTTTTTTTTTAAATTCAAATTCAATTTCGGCATAAGAGGAGTTGGCTGGCGTAGATTTTCGATTATTAAGGGCGGTCGTTTAGAAACGAGTTAGTAAGAGAATAACAAGAAAAATAGAAAAGTCACATCTTTAATTTCCGATATAGATATTCCGTTAATCTTCGTTCATTTTTTTATAGTTTGAGTTATATTTATCGCTTTAGAGAGGACAATACGAAGAATAACGGCCAGGGTGTTTAAGACCCACCGACGTAGTCGGATTATCTAAAATATATATATATATATATATATATATATATATATATATATATATCGTAACATCGTGGAAATAATAGGACTTCCGTACCCACAGTCCTAGATTTAGTTTACCTTTTTCTATTTTGGATTACATTTTCTCTTTTTGGATTTATTTTTGTTACTGTTTTTTTTTGGATTGGATTTACTTGTTATTGGTTGGACTTGGATTTTGTTGCCGGAGGTTGACTTGAAAGATCGATTTTAGTTACCACGCGGAGACAGCTAAGTTTAATCAATTGTCGTTCGGAATAATTTATATTTTTGGTTATTGTTTATATTAATTATTGTTAACGAAGTGTTTCTCGAGAAGCATTAACGTATTTACATACCTATATAAATTTGTTAGTATTAAATTTTGAATGCATTTAAGCCTCATAAGAAAATTAAATATTGTATTTTACGTTCCTTAATAACTTACCTACATATCCATATTGTAAATATCTAATAACATCTTATAATTTTAGTAATTTTCCCCTTTAATAGTTATTAGTGAAAGGAAAATTACTTGGCGCCCTTTATTTTTTTATTTTATTTGAACCCGGCCGCACTCCACTGTCTAAAGGCTAACCGACAGGCCTCTAAATTTTGTTAAGTGCTATTTTAAGTTTTCTCATTATTAAATAATTTTGTTTCCGATCAAATTTTGTTTTATTTTTATCATTGAATTTTTTTTGCACGTAACAATTGTTAATGAAGTTTTTTTTTATAGTTTACGCTAGCGTGTCGCGGAAGAAGTTCAATTAAAAAACGAAAATATTTCATATAAGATACCGAGGCCTTCATAAAACACTTACAACGTATTGAAAAATATAATTACTAATTTGCAATTTAAAGGTAACCGGGTAATATGTCGTTTTTTCTTTAAACACCCCGTATCTATAAGTAACTACAAGGTGCGGACACAAAGTTCGTGCACCGATTTTTCTGTCGACGTGGGAACACAGTAGGCTTCGGCTTCGACCATGGATTGGCGTAGTATCGCGTGCGAGTGGCCGGCGAACGTCCTTTTCCAGTTTCTCTTGCCACCATTTTTGCGACTTATTTTTAGTTTGATGGTTTTACTTAAAGTTAAGTGTCGATCCGCTTCGGGTGGTCACAAAGTCGGTATTATACAGTAACTAGTATTATACAAGAGTGGTTTCGAATTAATGCCGCGGAAAAAACCAGGGATGTGCGAGATTGAAGGCAACAAAAAAAATTGTTTCCAAAGTAAACAATTTACGAGTTATTACAATTATTAATTTAATAATCGTCTTGATTCCAGTTTATTCATTTTAAGGACTTTTAAGAGCTAAAAAAGTGACTCGACCAAGATGTCACTTGCCGAAGTTTAAAGTGAAACTGTCCGTTTAATTTACGAACAAAATTAAACTTGTTCATAGTCTGTCTCGCGACTAGGCCACTAGGGAAATTGACTCGCACATAATAGTACATGTGCAAGTCGCACGAGCACGCGCATATTATTCTGCGTCAGTATTTGTAAACCTAGTTGTTGCGCGTGTCGTGCTAAAAATGATGATACCACGGAGCGTCTTCCTTATTCGCCCAATTTAGCCCTCTGCGATTTTTTTGTTCCCCAAAGTAAAAACCCCCTTAGGCCTTTTGTTTTATATCGAACGTCGAAACGAAGAGGCTTCTGCGAAGGGACTAGATGTTTGCGACAATGGAAAAAGCGCGAAATGTACTTTGATGGTGGCCACGTTCTCGTTCCGGAATAATTACAATTGAAATTTCGACGACCCCCGGTGCACGTATTTTTTTGTTCGCACCTCGTATTTTTAACATTGTTGGTTACTTTTTTTTTAATATCGTCGAAATAAACATTTCTCGAATCGATCGACGACCGAATCAAAATTTATTTTGGGAAATCACTGCAACCAATTGTGGCAAAGCAATTTCGTTGGAGCAACATCAAATTATTCCGTTTTACTTCGTCGACTTTTATCATTAGAACTAATAAGTTCCAAGTTTTCATTTTTATTGTTCAAATATGCTGCGATCGTATTTTTCATCAGTTAGATACAAAATTTTTCAGTCTTGTCAGTTTCAATCGAACTTTCTCGTTTCAAATTTCGCGTCTGTCATTATCTTATTACTGAGTGTTAATTAATAAATAGGTACCTATTGCTATGATACGGGATACGAGAAATAAAATAAAAATTGAAAAAAGAGATCAAGGGGACAGTTGAAATGAGAGTTTTTGGATGACAATTCTAAGGAGAAATGTCAAAATACTAAAAAGTTAAGGGGAGAATTGTAAGTGAAAAATTAAGAAGGAATAAAAGTGTAAAAGACTGTAAATAAAAGTGGCAGAGGAGTGAAGGAAGTTGGAGGGAGCGTGGATATGGAAGTGAAGATTGGAAGTGTTGAACTAAAAGAACAATAAAAAGGGCGAGAACTATTGAATAAGTATAAATAAAGCAAGACCGTTAATGTGTAGACTCAACCAAAAAAGTACGTAAATACAATAAAAAAATTATTATATTAAGAACTGGCGTTCATTAATTTTCGTCCAAGTACGATTTCATCATTACAACGTATGTCCAAAGATTACTTAATGTTCTAAATCATTACCCAATGAACGTTTATTAGTGTAATGACCTTATACATTGCTACATCGAATGCAGTTCGTTACGTTAATGAATAATTTGACCGCTCCAATGAACAAGCTTTCTTTGTTTTAATAAATTAGTACATATGAATTTGATTTATAGTGATCATAACTGTGTTTATTAGTTTTATCAATATTCTTACATAAATTCAATAAATTATTCCACTGAAATGCAAAGTTTGTTTATTGTATCGATGAATGTGTTTATTAAATAAAGGAATATTCTTGTATTGTTACAATGTACACTTCTATTCGTATTAAAAGAGTACAGTTACTATTTCACAATGTAAATAGGACAATGTTTATGTATATTGTTTCTATAGCAAATTTATTTTTTGTAATGTTTTAATTAATTATCGCTCGAATATATCTACATAGAAAATTTGATTATTAGTTCTTTATTGTTCAATGTTGTCGATTGTAGGAAATACAAATCGATTTTTCCGATGAAAAAAATCGATTTGTACACGTTTCTCTGGAATTTAATATGTAATAACACACACAAACCGTTTTTAGAAATATTTTTCTATAACAGTTCTAACGTAAATATTAATGTAAACGTCGTGATAATTTTTTTTGCAATTATTTAGTTTGAGTTTTCAAACTGCACTGTCTCGAATTTATCCTGTTTCTGCGAAGCCGTTAATATTCCTAGATTATTCTATATATAGAATTAAAAAAAATACATACCCAGCTAACAATTTTTAAATTTCGCGGCAGACTTTTGTTGGTACTACTCGTATATAAACGTCAATGTCAGGTTAAATAACAAAGGCAGTGACGTACTGCAGTAAATGACTAAATTAAACTAATAATATTTTAATGTAAACATGTTCAAAAATAACATAAGTGGTAAAATACGTGAAACTGGACGTAATTATTTACATATGTAACAGCAGGTATAATATTTCGTTACTCAAACAATTCAAAATTCCTTTCGCCTAATTTATTACAGCTACTGTCTGCAAATATTTTCATGTGATACCAATAGAAATCCGCCGCGAAATTTAAAAATTGTTAGTTGGGATAATCAACTGTATATTGTATATTAGTGAACTTAGTCATAGGTACGATAAATGTTATTATTTCAAAACGACCTTAAAATCATAAATTTTATGTTATGATGTTAATGTAGAAATTCGTAGATACAATCAAGTAATAATAGGATTGATGAAAAAGAGTCGTTAAAGCAATCAAGATATCCATTAAATTATGAAATATGTTCATCAGTTTCTAATGAACATAATAACATTGGGACTACGAACATGTAAATTAAAAAAATTAACATCTATTAGTAGTATTAATGAACTTTTCATTGTATCAATGATCAAAAAGTCAATAACTGGCGTTAATTGATATTATGTACAATAATTTTTTGAGTGTAGGAGGAACTGAAATTAGAATTAGTATAAAATTGTTAAATAGCTAAGATAGTATTAAAATAAATAATTTATAACGCATAATTAGTTAAAAGATATATAAAGATAGAAAATTAAAATAAGTTTATATAATTAATTTATAAATTTAAAAAAATATATCTACATAAAATGGGGGTCGTAGCACTATGTACATATTTATAGCAAAGTTTATAGTAAAGACTTACAATTAATTAAACCACAAGTTAGACGTGCACGTTAAGAGCTTTGTAATAATTTCGTTCGGACGTCTTAATTAAAACATAATCCGAAGAGATCTTTTTAAAACAACAAGAAAATCGCGTACGTCACGTGACGTGGTTTCGTCGTTAAAAAGTTATCTTGTCGAATAATATAGTTGCGAATTGTCAGCACGAACGAATTTTTTTTACGGCTACTCCTAAAAGAATTACTAATTTTCCTAATAAATTTTCCAGATAGATCACGAAATGAACCATTTAGGTCACGAACGTATAAGAGATCGCATCTTCGCTTATTTACATATATAACGTTGAAAATTGAAGTTTTAAGGTGCTGTTTACGTATTTGTTTGTTGTTATTAACTTTACTCGAAACTAAATTATCTTTTAGAACTTTGTTGTTGACTTGTTTAATGGATTAACGATGGTAGCTGCATGCGTAATTACCATGAATTTTTCGCTTGTTTCGTTAGAAAGCGACGAAAATAATTCGATCGTAATCGCGATTTACACGTAAAATTTTCAAAAACGCGAAGAGCAAGCGAGAAACGTTTCGAACGAGTTTCCCATTAGAATTCGCTAGTTCATTAGGAAGCGCTAACAAGCTCCGTGCACTGTTATGTTATTCCGAGCTTTAACTAGCGAAACTAGTTAAACTAACATACGGCAGTGTTAAAACGAAAATTACACGCTTTGTTTGATGTTTGAGGAGCGTTTCCACTGCGAGATCGGTACAGTCGAGCGAGAACTACTTGTTCGTTACATCGCGCTACGTGTCTCTCTAAACATATAAATCTATACATATACCTACCCTTATTAGAATGTATAGCTCGGGAACATAATATTTTATTCGAGTCGTGGGCTCGCCGGAGAAATAATTTGTTGAAGATGAATTAACGGCGGCGTACCTAT
Organism: Rhagophthalmus giganteus; assembly: GCA_036326145.1. Taxonomy (NCBI): domain Eukaryota; kingdom Metazoa; phylum Arthropoda; class Insecta; order Coleoptera; family Rhagophthalmidae; genus Rhagophthalmus; species Rhagophthalmus giganteus. Next base: position 1,691,427 of record JARFJA010000099.1, on the reverse strand, counting down.
CGCCGGCAAGGGGCGCTCTTTCGATGATAAATTATTTTGGCGACTTAAAAATTTTAGTTCGCCGATCTATGGGGAGGCGTGGGCGCGTTCAGTAGCTGCACACGTGCGTACCGGCCAATTCCGTGGAGAATTTTGATGAGGTCAAAAACTTTTTTTCGGAAAAGATCCCATTTTGTCGGCGCGGCGTCGGCAGTTAGATTATTGCGGTGTTATATGTAAAGCAACATCCTTAAACCTTTAGAATTCAGTGGGTGTTCAAGATAACGTAAGCTGCGAGAAGCATAATAAACAACGTGTCCCCCCCTTTATTATTCCGGATGGCTTTTAGAGGTTGAAAATGATTCCCTTTAGGACAATTTAAAGTTGCGATCAGAAACCAACGTAACGATTGCGTAACATGTTCGTTACGCCCGCAAAAATTATCGTTTGATCGCCGCGCCAAGTCGCCGATAATGCGCGCTCGGAAGAAAAATTTCCGAAACGTATAAATCAGAAGTTTCCTTTATTTTATCGTATCGTCGGGAGAAGGCGATATTTGTCGGATAAAATTTATTATCGTTTCACTCGATTGTTTAACATTCATACGTTATTTTTCTTAGTCGTTAGATGAGAATGGCCTTGTCTGGCGAAGCGCTAACAAAGATTGTCAAATTCTCAACAAAGAAGACTCTCGACAATGATTATGAGAAATGTATCTCATCTATTCCGTAATGTCTTTCTGGCGGAACAAAACGGAATGCGGCAAACATCGGAGAGCCACATAAATATTTTTTTTTTCTAAATCAAATCAAAGCAAATCGAATCTCGGAAAAATTTACATTTCGCTTCGCGGTTTTATTATTGTTTTGCGTCGACGTTTAGCTGTTTGTTCTAATTTGAGATGTAAATGAAAATTGTCGAAGGAGGCTTTTCGGTTGCTTAACGCGAGCTAGTTCGATTCGCTTTTGGACGAGAATAAATAATGTTTAACGATAAACGGTGCGTTAAAATCGTTTGTTTATTTTTTTAGTTCTGGAGCCGGCCGTTTTTCGTGTTGCTAATTGCTATTCGTATTTTTATAAAAGGACGGGAAATGGAATTTTGTTTTTATAAAATTGCTTTATACTGTTCTATTTAGTCGTATCCCTAACAACACACTCAGCTAAAAGTAACATAATTTCCCGATATATTATTATAAGCCAATGTGACGGTCTGTCTTATAATCACAATATAGAATTTTGATGTAAAACTTATGCAGTTAAGCTATATTGTCAAGATATGTAGATTCTATATCTTAAATATACGCATAACTGATCTAAAAGTAACATATTTTACTGATATAATATGATATAAAATTTGTATCTAAACGGTAGCTAGAATTCTTAGTTAAATTTAATATTGTTTTAAAACATCAGGAACATGTACTTTTTTGAGGTTGTATTGATATTTTTTTTATATCGTTCTGATCTTAAATGTATATAAATAAGATATTTTGTCATTCTCGTATTGATATAATAGAGATGTATACGAGTTATTTAAAATCTATATTGCTAGGAACTATTTTACTTATGTTACAGTGGTATAAATAAAAAACTACTATATTATCTTATAATTTTATTATTGAAAAAAGGATATAAAATATTTTAGTAGTACATACTAATTATAATACAAAATTAAACATATTTTCAGTAATATCTTAAAATTTCAATTCATTTTAATAAAAGTACCTATAGAAGGACTTGATAAAAAAGTCCAGATTTATTAATTTATTATTTATTTATTTTCAATGTTACAATGGACTTTATTAAGTAGGTGCATATAATCAAATAAAATTTAATAGATATCTATAAATAACACTTATATTTATAAAAATACCGAAAATGTGAAAAAGTTGAAGTGAAGTATCATTGTTTAATTTTTGTATTTTCCAAATAGATGCCAACGGATTTTCTTATAGTTATCATCATGGATGGTGTACAACACTCGTCGTATTATTTCTGAAAATTAAATTACACATTAATACACGATCGACTATACAAAAATTACTTATATTTAACTTATCAACAATACATTCGTTACTTTCAGGTCACAGAATGTCGGTTTGTTGATTCTTTTTTCTAACGCCGTGTCCGCGTCTTGTACTTATTGGCTACAATGTGAGTTAGTAATTTGACCATTTAGCAGTAAACTGTCTTATGGACATTTTTTCTCCGATGGGATAATATGATACGTTTATCTGAAAATTAATATAATTAATCATTTAAAGAAAATAGTAAAAAATAATATCTAATAACAAAGATTACTTACTTAAGTACATTCTACTTAATTTGTTCGTGTTTTTAAATACTGAAGTAAGTAGGTATAGTCAAAATGGAGTATGACTCACCTATGAAAGTAATAAGTAATGCAATGTGGCGTTCGGCTATCGTTTTCTCTTTCCACAGAAGTTGGCATTGTAAAAGAGATCGAAAATATCGACGTACGTTTGAAGTTGCTTAATTCGTATGTTATTTAAGTTGTCCCCAGAATGTTACATCCCACGACTTCATAAAACATTAAATGTATTAATAAAATGTAATATATAAGATCATAAAAATTGACTTACATATTATAATACTTACTATTGAACATTGAAAATAGAAGTACACTATCCGCTTCGTTGCAGTGAACTGATACCCCTCTGTTTACACCACTTTGATCAAGCAACAAGATATGATGTCCCGTTAGGTACCTATTGACCGAGAGTTAACAATAGCAAGTATTTACGCTTAAGTACCTATACTTGGTATAACAACTTATGAAGGTACGATATCCGAATGTTCTAAACACGTTCAACCCGCGCAGGACGTCATCCGTGCAAGTACGTACCTGTCAGATTTCTGATTCTTTCACGAGTAACGCCACATCTCGATGTGCAGAACTGCCCAGATATCTTACCTTAATAGTTATTGTACCATAGTACCTATATATACCAAGTTGATAAACTAACATTTTCCAAAAAACAAGTATTTATTTAAAATCAATTTTAGAATTAAATTCACATTAACCCGCAACTTTAAAAAAAAATGATCGAAAGTTAATGAAAAACGAAAAGGTTTCGTCGGTTTTAATATATTGGCGGGGTGGAAACCATAACACCCTCTTATTTAGATTTTTAGTAGGTACCTTTCCGAACTAAATCAACAGATTCACAGCCGTATTGGAAAAAACACTTTCCTATGTTTCACAAATGATTTTTTCTATTATTGCTTCAAAAAGAGTAACATAAACAGTAGGTATCTAGGTATAGATAGTTTGTAAAAAAATAATAAATTACAAAATACATAACTTAAGTAGGTTTCGTCGTTTTTTTCGCGGACTCTAGCTCTCAGTCGCTTATTCATATGTAGGTACTTTTTGGTTACGCACTAGCTTACATGTCTGAGAGAAAGAATGATTCCCTATTGTCAAACTTTCGAAGAAATGGCAAAAGCACAACCTAGTTTATCAGTAGAAATGTAGAAAATTTAATTTCAACATTGCCTGGTAAAGCGGCAGTCATAAAACTACGTGATTTTAAAATAGCCAGTGCGGATAACAAAGGAGATGGGTCGTAAAGAATTTGGGAAAAGGTTTCCTACTTCGTAGAAATGACAATGACGAAGGTCGCAAAGTTCTACATATTTGCATTTTTGATTATTACCCACTTAAAGAGTTTGAAAAATATCTACCTTATGGTTACTCAAGCTTATGTTTCACTAAAAACTGCTAACTTTTTTCAACGTTTAGTATTTATGCTGTTTTAGAGTGAGGTCATCCCAAACATTTGAGGTTACTCTAGGGTTAAATAAAATTATAAATGAAACCGGCAAACGTGCCATTTTAATTCCCAAAAACTTTTTATGAAAACAAATTATACGAAGACATCTTTCTCCAAGTTTGGGTTTGTATTTTTGTCATTAATTCTCTGGTAACGAAAAGTGATAACAATTTAATAGTTGTTACTTATCTAGTAATTAAACTAGGTATTGATAATATTCCGTTTATCGGTGATCGGTGTATGCGCTTCTCCCTAAATGCTTTTTTAATTAGGTAAGAAAGGTGAATATATTTCGAGAAGGTTTTGCAAGTTTTATATTACCTATTTTTTAGATAGCAGATTTTGTTAAATTTGATATCTATTTAAGCTAATTCAAACGACGTTGAATAGATATAGAAAATCCATATCAAGTATACTTAAATTTAAACATGTTTATTAGTATAAAATTTAAAAGATTTTAATTCATCATTTTTAGATAAATTTAAACCATTTTAAGCTATTTATTTAAGCTCACTATTTTATGTCGCAGATATATCACGTTAAAACATTATTTACAAATATGGATTACTAAGATCACATCGATCTTAATATTATCTAATTTTGTAATATTTAAACAAACCATCTAAAGAATATCTACAAAACCTTATACTAAAGTCACATATATAAATGTGGCTTATTATATCACATTTAGATAATGCTGAGTTTAATAAACTCAGATGTGCTGCTAGGGTATTATTTAATGGAAAAAGTAGGGAGTAGGGAGGTAAATGTTATATTAAGCACTTAAATAATAATGTTTCGATTCGATATGGTAAAAAAACTACGTACATTCGCCAACGAGGAAATTTTATATTGAAATTGTCCCTACATTATTAGAATAAGCCGAGGACTTTCGACAAAGTTTCAATCGTCGATTCGTACACTATCGATCTTTCCTTACGCGGCCCCCTAAACTGTTTTTCAAAATGTTGCTTTCCTTAGGCGAAATTTGACGTTGAAATTACCTCCGTTTATCAAAATGCGCGTCCAAAGTTCTAACAAAGTTTAAAAAAATAACGATTCGCCGTAGGGTTTTTAATGAAGGACTCTCGTACAAGTGCCGCTACTCTTCTTTTATGGGGCATCCGTAAACCGTTTTGTTTTTGTTTTTTTTTTAAGTTAACTTTTTTCAGGTGGAATTCGATGCTGAAGTTAACCGCCGTCGTGTATCAGATTACGCATCAAGTGCGTGCAAAGTTTGTCAAAGTTTAATAATAAGCAATCGGGAACTTGTTGCGGAGTTTTAATCAAAAATTTTTATACCACGAACATTGTCGCATAAACTGTGTTTCGAAACGTCGTTGTTTTTTTCCCTCCGGAAGAAATTCGATCTTCGACTATATTACCGCGTTCGCGCAGACAGACCACGCGAAATGTTCGATAAAGTCCCTAGAAATTTAATTGAAAACTAGAATTAAACTTATCGAAGTTTATTTATTCGAATGGGATTCGCTGTTGAAGTTATCGCTATGTAGCGAGTAACGCAAGATAATATTTACACAGTTATTTAATTTATTGTCATCCTTATTTTTTATTTATTTTTTACAAAATTCATAAACATATAAAATACTTAATTGGTTTAACTTACATGACCTATGTAAAATTATTGTTTCAAATAATATATTAATTGATAAATACCATTAGTAGAACTATGACTTTTAAGAATATTTAAATTCTGTTAAATTTTCCGCTATGTACGTGTTTAATTTGAATTTTCGGGATGTTTTTCAAATTTTCGGATAATTCAAATTTGGAATAACGTCGTCGTATTTCATAAAAAAAATACTGTTGGAGTTGGTCCACTGCAGACAATAAAGACTGATAAAAAGATTGTTTTTAAATGACATAATTTTTGTTTTGCCATTGTTTCTACAGCTATTTTGTAGCATTTTGCTGGCCTTTTTTTATGATACGCAACACAATAGGGGTTGTGGGGAAGTTTGTTTTCGAAACTTAAATGTGAAAATTTTAATTTTGAATTTTTCAAAAAATTCTAGAAAATATCTCATATGCGTTAATAATGTTAAACGATTTACAAAGTTTAAAAGTAGGATGATAATGGGTTCGTCGTTAAAATAATGTTAAAACAAAATCTCCCCTTCTCCGCAAAATGCAAGCGCATAAGGGTGTTCAGGAAATGACGGAAAATCCCACGGGAGCGTATAAACCACGTCAAAATAATTGCGCAGGTTCTTATAAATTTTTTCCGACAGCGCTCCCCCTAATCTGAACATTAATATTCACATATTTTGCCTGTGGCTAATGTAAAGTTTATTATTACCTAAACGTAAAATTGTTCGCGTCTCTTTAAAGCGTCTTAACGCTCGCGTAGAGCCTCTTTTACAAAAAGAATTACAAGAAAATATCTACATTTTTTTTTAATGGGCATTTTATTTATAAAATATTAACGTTTTCAATGCATTCAATATTGCGTGTATTTATTTAACAATAAAATATTAACGATTAAATTTGAACTACAATACCTATTATTTTTCCAGGTAAGTGTTGTATTGACGAAATAAGCGGGAATAGATGGCGAGAACTAACGATAAGTGCACGGTATGTCGAAAAATACATTTTATTTTATTAAGCAATATCTACAAATAAATATCTTGTCGAACTCTGTTCGTAAAAGTAATAATTGCACAGCTTGACGAGTGCATACGAGCGGAAAAACTACCACTCGCGTTCGGTTCCGCGTACTCGTGCTTTGAACGTCAAATATTTTTGAAAATAATCAGACCACTCATTGCATTATATACGATAATCTAACAATTTTAAATCCGAAACAACAAAAATATGGCTAATTTCTGTCTCGATTGCCCCCCAATTCTATACGCTCCAATTTTTAATCGTGATGATAATTATTTCATTTAATTTTAAAACGAACTAAATTATTGGGGATTAAAATGTACGAGAACGAAATTGCTTGGAAACGGGGGAATTTCCCGATATTTATTTCTCTCAATCTCCCACCCATCGTGTTTATATTATTAGTAAACTGTTTTATAGCAGAGTTCAAGGATTTATTTCAAAATGATCTTCTGTAATAAATTATTAGGTAGGCACGTAGTATATCAATTACTTAAAAAAACTGTCGAAAAATAGTGTTTAATCATTGTTTGTTTGTTTTTTTTTACTGCGTAACTCATGATTTGAATAAAATTATTTTTCGGTTTGGTAAATTTTCGTTAAATGCTCGGCACCGTAAGAAACAGCACGGCTTATTGTAAATAAAAATTGAAATTCGAACGATTACCTATCGTTCAAAGCAGGCCTGAAATCGTAGATAAGACTCGCACGCCCGAAATTCGTTTATTCTTGTCTAATTTGTGAAATATTGTCGAATAGATGATGTGCAGCGATGTTTTGTTTTTTAATTTTTACGGACGTATCGCGTGCGTGTGTTGTTTTGAAAGAACAACACTTCGCGAACAATTAATTTCAAATATTTATTTTTCGCTTTCGTTGGGTATAATTAATTAATGGTTTTAAATTTTTAATTGTTCCACATACAGGGTGTCCGGAAACTTTCCTGTCAAATGCAAACGACGAATTCCGAAGATGATTTTATATCGATTTGAGTTAAACCACTCGGCGAGTTTTTGAACACCCTGTATAGTATTAAAGTCTATTCGGATTATCGTTCAGTAAGCTATAAGATATTATTTTTGGAGACGTGGAAAGTCTTAAGGCGCCATTAATTTTAATTTTATATAGGTGGGCGGCAGGGAAAATTGTAAAAGCAAAGCTTTTAAATGTGTTTAAATGTGTTAAAAAAAATTTTATTTATCTTTACTCATTCTAATGTGTCGGATTATTTAAATTTGAATACCTATTTATCGACAAAACAATTATTTGTGATTATCAACTGAAGAAAAACGTTGTTTATTCGTTGGAAATACCGGCAAACATATACGTCAAAAATCGTTAGTCTAATTGGGATAAAAAAAACCATTAAACGTAACCAGACAACTTCGACTTGCGAAGAAAAACAAAATCACATATTAGACGTAAGTCTCGAATTTCTAAAAGGAGCAATTTCGAAGCAAATTAATCTAAAAATAACATTTTTTTTTAAATTAAAAAAGTTCTTTTCAAGAAGACGAATAATTTCCTTCTTTAAATTTGGATTTTTTTATTAAAAGCGGCTCAAATTTTTTTGTCGTAATTAGTCAAACGACCACTCGTCTGCCCCTCTATAAAATTAGGGATCGCAAACGAAACTTTTGACAAGCTATTATCTATATATACATAGTTGGATTTAATTGCGTTTTTAAAAGTTTTTTCGCTCTTTTTGCTCGTTCATTAGAAAAAACGTGACGTAGATGGCTGAAATTAAATGAATTTGTTTTTTAACTTTATCGGTAATCGAAAAGAATTTATGTAGTTGCGTTAAAGTTAGTCTGGAATTTATGTAGGTATGTATAGGTACGATAGATAATTACTGCGGGGCGTTTAAACGTTTGTGTGATTCAAACACAACACGTTTAGGTCTAACAATAAGATGAAGAAGACTTTAATAACGGTAGCAATAAATTAGGGAGGGTCAGAAGTTATTTCAAAATGAGGCCGTGTTGGTGATTTAAAGATACATTTACCTATTAGTTAACCGCCCTCCGTTTTAGCGGCATCAAGTAGAACAACAACCGTTCATCAGTTTCCTTTGGCCCGACTCGTTTTTCACTCATAAACTTTGGTGTCCGAGCTCCGGTTCGAGAAAAATCCGACCATCCGTTAGTTTGTAAAACCGGCAACGCGAACAAAACGCCGATATTTTTTGTATTGGCGCCCGCGCCGTCGAGGTTAGATTTCGGAAATGATTAATGTAAATATAATGATCGAACGAGTTAAACTTTACAAGTACACATTAGTTTGTAAAATAACCGACGCGAAGTTTGTAGTTAATTAGTAATTACTTTAACGGAGATTAAAGTTTGTAGCGTTACTTTACCTGCTTTAGTTGAGGTGTAACTGTTGATCATCAATTACGGCGAGAAAATCGAGCTTGCCGATAATTAGTTCACGTTCAGTTATGACTTTCTGGGACTCGGTCGAAAGGATAAAAGCTCAAAATAATGGCGTTAATTTGTTGAGTGGCTGCGAGTACTATTTGAGGGAACGTGGACGATTATATATTATGCGAATGTAGTTTTTAAGGCCTAAATTGATTAAAGTTTTTATTATTTCGATGTTTTAAAGGTTGTCACTTTTTGAAATAGGTAATACATACTTGAAATGGGCGATCGTTAAAGATCTGTTAGGACTCGCAGCACGACTCGCAGAGTCGTGTTGATTGGTACTGTTGTATGCGAGTCAATTGTTTAGTTTCTCCCGACACAGTTTTGTGAGTTTGACTTGAAGCTAAACATCGATCCGCTTCGGAGCGGTCATAGAATCGGTAGGTAAGTTGCAGAGGGATGTATAAGTCATGTATAAGTATAAGTAAATGAAATTGATTTTTTGAAATTGATTATTTTAGATTCCCTATAGTTTTAATTGCAATAAACGCTTATTTATAAAATATGAAGTCGAACAAACTGTTACTTTGTTTTTCAACTATTACGCAGCGAATTATTGAATTAATGTAGCGGGGGGAAAAAAAACTAGGGATAAGGGAAATATCGAAAGGAACAAAAAACCTTAAATTGTTACCAAAGTAAATAATTTATGAATTATTACGATTATTAATTATTTAACTGGAGTTTGTCTCTTTTAGGAACTTTTAAATACTCAAATAGTAAAAGTGACCCTAACTGGTTCATCTGGTTTATGGCGTAATTTATTAATTGCATTGGGTGAGAGTATCGATTGTGCGATTGTAGTAGATATAATCTTCTGCCTAACGCCTTCTGTAGGTAACGTTATAGAAAAAAAAACTGACACAATTACACAACCTACTTTTACGTATTTCTATATTTTTCTGTCGTAGTTATCGGCGGTGAAAGATTTCTTTAGAAATGAGAATTAAAGGGTAGAAGACAATAAAAATGTGGATTTTCATACAAATTGTGGCGAACGAAGGAACTTTATAGACAATAAACTATTTTGCGAACTTTGCCACGTCCACGAAATATGTATTTTAACGTTACATTCGAGAATTTTGTTGTCTTAAGTGTTTCTCATTCTCAACTTCGTCGTTTCCTCGACGAAAGTCGACGTCGATTCCACTCTGTCACGCAAATGTGGACGAAACGGGACCGTAAACGATATTTTGTAAAGTCGCCTTTAGTCAAATTGTGAGTGCGACTAGGGAACGATTTCGCAATCACTAATCACTATACCGTGTAAAGAATCGTTCAGACCCAGCGAAGCGGCGTCAAACACGCAATTCGCAGGCCGCAAGTGGCTCGGAAGACGCTGCCAAAATGCGGCGCGTGGCCCGAAATAAAATTTAAATAAGTTATTTTTCGAATATAAATAAAAGACGTTTTTTGCTCGCTAAAATTTTTTCGTACGTCTTTTTGTCAGGGACTCTCGCCGTAAAACTGTTATTTGATGGCCCGCGTTCATATGTACGAGTTTAACGCCCTTATAGTTTAGGCAATCCTTTATATATGGTGATTTATTGACGATCGACGATCGAGGAACCTCGCCTTAAGTTTCTTAATTTTCGCTGAAGGTTTGGTAGTCGAAGTTTATTTACTAAAGCCCGTGTCGCATTAGCGGTCAGTTTGTCAAACTAGACCAATCAAACTCGGTTGATGACGTAACGTGACGTAATCAAAATAGTTTGGTTAAAGTTTCTGTTCTTTGTTTTTTTAGAGGTACCTCGATACTCGTCAGTCAGTTTGAGATAAATCAAATTTGATAGTGTGACCATACAGTTTGTTGGTTTGTTCAGATCGTCAAATTTTGACGTCATCGGCAGAGTTCGATTAGTGCGACACGGACTTTAGTTGAAATTTATTTTTATCAATATTAACTGTTGATATTTCTCCGCTCTCACTTTTTCTTATTTTCGTTGCCTTTATTTCGTAGGTCGTACGTAATTGGCAAAAAAAGCAATATAAAATTTAGAGACTATTACGATTGCGACGGGAAAGCCGCATTCCCGCAAAACTCCGAGGGGCGCATTTCCCCCTAAAACCGTCAAGGTAAATTTTCAATAACGCAGACAAAGCTCTTCTTCATTATGTTTATTGTATAAGTGCTCTCTGAATTGAACCACGAGAATACATACAAATTGACTTTCGAGAGTAAATCGAATCATGTAGGTGCTTGCTTAAAATAACTTTTGAATAGAAAGAGAAAAACGTTCACATTTCGGAGCGTTGTAGAGGTGTAAATCTGAACGTGACGAGCTCTTTTTGCGGAGTTCAAAGGCAGGCGCACTTTTACGCGACCGAAAATGATCCTTAGAGACGATATTCTTTGATCATTTTTAGGCGTCGAAATTCGTCGTCCATTTAAAAAAAAACAAACGAATAACATTTAAAAGCTTTTATTTCGTAATGCTTTTGCCTACATGTTTAGCTATATTTGGACTGGAACGTGCTTAAATGTGTGTCGAAAGCGGAAAATTGATTTTTAGCATTCTCGAGAACTCGCTGGAAATTACTATTATTCTTAGAGGTTTTCGAATTTGCACGCTCTTTGTTTATTTCGAAGGGAATTCGATTTTTATTATTTGCGAATTTAACAGGCGGTGATCATTTTGAAATCAATTAACTACCGCTTGGTGGCTTCAACTTAAATTGTAAATACCGTCATCTAATTTGGTAGAAATCCTGGAGGGATTATACGACTGACCTTTATGGAGCCGACGACCACTATTAATTATTCTCTCATAGACGGGATATTGGGGATGAATGTGCACACCCTACATCTAGCGGTCTTATAATAGATAAACCGACACCTCGCTAACACCTCTCAACTCGATAGTATTAAATTTGCCGTCTTGTTAATGAAAAGTACAGGTCGGATGACAATAAATTTTGAAGCGTATCAACTTATTCGAATATCGGTTCGTCGTCGGCTATTAAGGTTTCAATTTACATGTTCGTTTTTCGCAAATTTTTCGGGTTAAGCGTCTCGAGAGGCTTGTCGGCTGCACTTTAACATTATAATTTCTAAACGAGGGCACTTTAAAATTTAGTCGAAGCTCGCGAGAAATCGAAGACGAAACGAAAAGAAACTATGCATTATTTTCCGGCATAAAGGACCAACGAAACGTTCGTGTGCGAAACAAATTTACAAAGCCCGCCGAAAATGTAAGCAAGGATCGTTATGCGATCGGGGGTGAATTTTAAGTTTTACGATTCTTAATAGGAGTTTCGAAAAGTTTGAAAATGTATCTTATATTTACCTTGGGGGTTAATGGGCTCCCTCGTAATCCATACCGTCGCGTTGTCTTGTTTAATAAATTTCGAAAGGGTTTCGAATTTCGCTTCGGGTTGATTGTATATAAAACGCGACATTCTTACCCGCGCGCACGGGGTTTTAAAAAAATGTAATTTTTTGTTTGTTTTTTTTTAGTAGGCATCTACTTATGTCGATGGAAAAGAAATATTAACAACTCAAATTGCAAGTTTTCCAGTCGCGTTCGCCCTCGTTAATTAGAACGAAATTTATTTTACAATTAATTTCAGTTTAATTTACGAACTTTTTGTTCATTTTGTTGGTACGATTGCAATCGGTATCCAAATCACGAGTTTAATCTCCTACTTTGCGCGAACATTTTTCAATATAAGGAAGCGGCACTAACGTAAGCATCCAGCATCGTTAGTTTGAGCTTACGTTTTATACATGACAGCAAACACACCTAGGTACATATCATTTGTTATTAACACGTAGAATAATAAACTCGGATGAGCACAAAGTTAAAATAACGCACTCGCAAACATCTTTAAAGTAAATATATCCCTTAAGACGTCATATAACAATTCATCTGGAAATGTGAGAAAAATAACGACGAAACTGGGTCATTTTTAAGTAGGAGACGTTTGACGAATCACACAAACAAAGCCCTCAAGGTGAGCGCTCGTTACTACACGACTCATCTTAGCAATTCAACACGCGGAACATTTTATTTGAACAACAACGCGCGATTTAATGCCGGATTTTTGAATAATTTTTGAATGTTCGCGGCTTCGAATAGGAACACGATTTGCGCATTATCGTCTATTTGCATAATATAAACGTCACAGGTTTACATAAAGAGGCAAAAAATCGAGTAGGTGTAGCTAAAATGTCGCGACGTCGCGTTTTCAATATGTTATTGAAATTTTCGCGTTATGTACAATATACGTAATTATAAATTTAAAGGAATATAAAGATAAATTATAAAGATCGTAAAAAGATTAGAAAAGTTAATAAATGTATGGCCGACATACGACCAGATCGACTTACGACCAGTCAACTAGAACGAAAGTCGGTCGTAAGTCGATGATCAAGTGTAAATGAAAATAAAGCACATCAGATTTTCTACAAATATCTGTCTTAGGTCTTTTTGATGTCGAAAGGTTGGGTCAATCCATAAACTCATCTGTATATTTTGAACGAGTTGTTTCTCCCAGTGCAATTCTTATTTTTCTTTGATTTAGAACGTGCGGGATTGACGTGTAAGAGAGTAAGAATAGGCAATAAATCGACGTACTTATATCTACTACCACTACCGATTTAAACCTGTATAACATATCAGAAACCGTATAATAATTATTAAAGTATCAGCATCATCGAAAGCTTGTTTTTCCGCAAATCCTTCAGTTTTGAACTTGTTGCATAACGCGGAAATCATTTGCCGGGAATTTTCCTTGTTTAAAAGACTTTTAGTAGAAAATTTGGTCTTTTTTTATTCGGTAATGCAATATTTTACTTTTTTAAATTTGCAAGTAGAGGAACATCATCTATCCCTTCCACTTTTTGTTGTCAAAACGCGGATTAAATTGATTGGCGGTTTAATTGGGTCAATTAAATTTGTTTATTGCGTAACTCGGCGTTTAATTTGCGGTTTTTATGTAATTTCGCGGCTTAATTCCTGGAATTTAATTTAATTAACGGTTTAATTAGATCAATTAATTTAATTGATTTTGATTAGCGATTTAATTCGCCGAAGTAAGTCGCGAAATTACACGAAAACCGCAAATTAAACGCCGAATTACGCAATAATCAAATTTAATTGACCTAATTAAACCGCGAATCAATTTAATCCGCGTTTTGATCACAAAAAGTTGAGGGGATGGGTGCATCCCTCTACTTTTGTATAAGTTTATTTATTTGTTTATATAAATACCTATGTATTTATATAAAAATTGAAATAAAATACCTCTTTTTTTTGCAAAATGGTGACCAAATCGGCACGACGTGCAAAATTAGTATGTCTTTCAAGAGATTATAAAGTTAATAGAATAAAATTTATTGCAGCTTGTCGCCGTTTATTTTCACAATGGCATCTTAAAAACGATCGGTTATCTCGAATATTTTTGAACAAATCAATCGAAATAACCAACAGCTGCCCAATTAACAAGCAAAATATCTAAAAACCGATTTAAGTGGATTGTTGCGAATTAAACAACCCGAACTCCGGATTAAACTAGCGCCAAGAGAAAAAGATAAGTTTTTTTAGGCGGCCCCGCGTATCCGGTTTTGAAAATAGCCGGGCGCAAGTTCGGGAAGTGATTGGGAAGTTAATCGCTTTAAGCACGACCGGAGGATAAACCACTTAAAGGGTTTACTAAAAATTCGCCCTAATGCCGGTTTATATAGTTGCTCGCGACTTGTTTAGCCGTTTTATTAGTTTACACAGGGCGTTAAGCTAACGCGTAATTCGTGTTTATAAGCGCGGGCGTTTTTTTTTTATTAAAGAACAAATTTTATGTACGACAAATCCGGTCCCGTGACGATAATACGGCGATGCAAAATATAAATCGTCTTTACGATCGTGGCGAAACAGATAATGACGTATAAAAGCAAAAACACAAATATCTCGAGTTACCGAGGAAACTGTCGTCCTTTAGAGGCAAAAAATGGGGCCATCGAAACGTATAAAAATTGACAGGAAGTCTCCAAAATAACGGGACGGTTGTTTTTTTTTCTTTCGACATTTATGCGTTTTAATTAACGTGTTAATGCAAAGCAAACGATGGTAGGTGGACAGAAAAACAGTCCTGATTTAGCTTTAGAATTTTTTCTTCGTCGCCTCGTGAGATATTTTCTTAATGACTATGTACATATTATAAATTATAATCAAGGGACGCACCTTACCCCTTATTAAAGTAAGTACTACATAGGAATAATAAAATAAGTAGGTACGTTGAGGAATTTACATTTTCTTATATTAAGAATGTCCTCGTTTCGATGCAATTTTCTTCGAGTTTGAAAGTACATACATAATATAAGCTTTAAGCGTTGCAAAATAAGATACTTTCAGATTGATTTGTTTCAAAACTATTTTAAGATTTTTGCGGTATTTCCATAAATTGCATAATTTGTGCAAATCGGACTCTGACTAATATATATATTTTTTTAATTCTTTTTCCAGCGTGATTCTTTTTCGTTAGTATTTTAACACGTCATTATTATATTATATATTATTATATATACCGTGTGTCCCAGGATGGAGTTGACAAGAGGAAAAAATCTTTATTATTGATTTTACGACAAAAAGTCATTCTTTATAAAAAGTTCTGCTTGTTGAGTAAATAAATTAACCATCGGAAAATCTAAGATTAAATGTACAGAATGTCCACAAATTAAGATAAAATGAAAATGCTTCAACAGAAAAGTATCATTTATTACATTTTAGAGTTTATTGTTAACAGAAAAAGTTCTTTAACAACCTACAATTAGATCAGTTCGGAGAAAGATGGATGGGAAGATTTGGACCAATAAATTTTCCTGCTAGATCACCTGACCTGACACCTCTTGATTTTTTTTGTGGGGTACTTTAAAGCAAAAAGTTTACGAAAATGACCTGCCGCATGATCAGGAAATACTAAAAGCACGAATACAGGATGCGGTGAATGAGATAAATGGACCACAAACCATACGCAAAGTCTATGGTGAATTTATTAAAAGGGCGAATGTATGTGTGGAAGTTGTAGGTGGCCTTGTAGAGTAATTTTTGTTGACTTTAATTAATTGAAATTTTGTACTTAAACTATAAAACATGCAATAAATGATACTTTTCTGTTGAAGCATTTTCATTTTATCTTAATTTGACATTCTGTACATTTAATCTTAGATTTTCCGATGGTTAATTTATCTACTCAACAAGCAGAACTTTTTATAAAGAATGACTTTTTGTCGTAAAATCAATAATAAAGATTTTTTTCCTCTTGTCAACTCCATCCTGGGACACACGGTATATTTACAATTATTATTCATACGTTTTATATTTTTATATATTTTACAATTTTTATGTTTCGTTGTTAAACGTTTTTGGGGAAAGTCGTCGAGAACTGTCAATTTTTATAGGTGCGCGTTTAGAGAACATTTTATATTTGTGAATCATTTTTATGACGTGTTTAACACAACATTTAGTTTGCAGAATGTCGCCTAGGTATGATAAGTACCTACTTACGTGACAAGTAAAGCATAATATCGTATAAGAAGCGCGCGTATAATAAAAAAACGTTTTATAATGGGGACCAAGAAAAATTTATTCGATTTCACAAAGTACCTACCTATACATTGTATAAGCGAGCGTACTTGACGAAATCTCGAGCACATCGAGTGTATTACCACACACCCTCATCTGTTTATTTGAAAACCACCGCAGAATTTATTATTGTACGATTTCTCCAAGGTTTACCCTTTATTTTTCAAATTAAATTTGAGAAATTTTGAAGTTTGAAAAAATACATTGTGTTAAACGCGTTGTTGGGTGAGACTTGCGATGGTGTTTCCTGAATTTCCATTATTTTTTTTTAGATACATTTTAATGATGAAATTAAGCAAAATTGCAATTGAATTCGCTCGCGATCTTTACATGTGGCTGTTGTTTTAGGGCCGACTGTTCTAATAATGTTCACTTAACTTGTCATTTACTTAAAACATTAAAAATAAATTTTGTTAGTTTTTTTGTGTAAGACGGAATGTTGATAATTTGGTTCGAATGGGTTCGGCCCTGATAACGATTTTTAACGGCTGTTTTTTCGAAAGTGACGCAGAAGAGCTTCGGATATAGTGGCACATGAACCGGAACCGAAACAGACTATTGCGATTTTTGTCGTCAGTTCATTTCAAACGGAAAATTGATTTGTTTTTTAATGAAAATCTAGCTTTTACATCTGCCGCTGTTTCAAATAATCACCGGTTTGATAACTTTATCTTAAACCACCGTATTCTTTGGATTTTTTACAGGTAACAAATAACTGTAAATATTAAAGATGACACTTTAGACTATATTTGTGTCAATTTTTACATTAATTTATTGAAAATTATTTACGGACCACTTTCTTTACCTCTTCAAACTGTACCGTGAAGGTTTCTCAAATTGCACACAACATAAAATAAACTTGGCCGTTCTTGGCGAGTGCTTAACTTGCTAACATCATTTTTAGTACGAAAACGTTCATTAAAAATTGCAAAAAACAAATACGAGGCCACTCGCCTAATGGGTGCTGGGTTCGAATCCCGGCACGAGCAGTGTAATATCCCCCTCACCCCTTGTAGGCACGGATGTTTATATTTGTTCAAGAAATTATTTGCAAAAGTTGAACGCGAAAGAAAATTAGAATTTTAATTACCTACGGCATTAAAATAGAAAGACAACATCTTGACAGCGCGTAAAAATTGTGGAAGTGGGAGACGAAAAATAATTTATTAATGAAGGGTTGACACTGAACGATTAAAAAAGATGGTGTAATAACCAACAAGGAATGTTAGGCAGGTGGAAAACTCAGAGAAAATTTAAACTTTGCAGGATTGTAGTACTAGTCAACACTAATCCAGAACCGTATTCCGTTCAAGCTCTTACGCAGTTTAAAAGGGCGAAATCCATCCTTGAAAATTGGAACTTTTTTCGATTTTGCTTATTATCTGTGAAACAACAAGAGTTAGCGCCAACAAACTATATATTTTTGTAAATGACTGTTTAAGACCTACATTATGATACGTTACTGACGGATGCTTAGCTTAACACTACTGCCGCTGCGACTGCCACTTGTCTGTAACAGACTATAAGAAAGAATTAGAAACTTCTAAATTTTTCTTTGTATTTCCTACCTTTTTCTCGTTATCGTTTTCCCTATATCGTCAATTTCCAGGGTAAATTCTTCCGTTGATTGCGAACTTGTATTATTACATACCTGTACCTACGTAAGGTAAAATTTCGTTCGCGAAATTGGACAGTTGAATGTTTGGGATACTATACAGGGATACTAGGAAATCCCGTTTTTATTTTAAAAATATTCAGTTCGCACTCCGATAAGCTATGAAAGTAGCACATGCTTTATTAGTTGCTTTGTATTTTATCGGCCACATGAAAATGCGATTAAACTTTTATCCGGTTTATGGTTTGTAATAGGGAAATTTTCAATGCTTAAGGTCGGACGAATGGTTTTTAAATTAAAAATAGAGTAAATTTATAATTCTGCGGTATAAAGGCAGTAGATAGTGATTACTCAAATAATTTTACTGCGTAAAAAATACATAAATTTAGAATAAATTTCCTAAGAAGTAAAATATTTTAAAAAAATTCAGTCATTATCTGCCATTTTTTTTAAGCAAACTAGCATCGCACAAAAACCTACGTCACAACACTACTAAAATTTTCTTAGTGTGTTTAAGAGATAATATGGTGAGAAATATCCGATCGGTGGCAGACAATTGAATTTTTGTTTTAATCATTTTTATAATAAACTTGATACTTGATAAAATTTATTATAGCCTTTAGGGAAATATCAATTATTTAGAATTATTGTGGTTTGCCTCGCAAATGAATAAATTTTCAATACGTTACACTTCGTCCAAACCTATATGCAATCTACGTCATCAATACGAGGTTACTAGATGATGACGTTTCACACAGTGCTGTCATCTCGTACCTCGTATTTTGACAGTTCTAATAAATTCTGGTCTTTATGCTATCTAATTTGTGCGCAGGTAAATCGTCTATAGAATATGTCACTTTCCAAATTTTAAACCGAATTACAAATAAACAATCTAGTAACTTTTTTTTTTGATGACGTGAATTGCATATAGGTTTGGATAGGCCATATCTACTGTAAAAAAAAACTACATCGCGTTGTTTATTTTTCAAATTATAGTTTTAATTGCCCTTTACGTGAATATATATTTCTGCCGATGTAAAATTTCCACCTGCCTAACCTTCCTTGTAAGTAAAACACCCTTGCATCCGACTCCCGTCTTTCGATTTCCGTTGCAGCAATTTCAATTGAATTAAAAACGATATTTTTTCATCGCATAGTGTTCTAGGAAACAACAATGGCCGATACTGGCGCCCTTAACTATTTTTCTTTGTGAGGGAATTTCGCAAACCGTAAATTCCTGCTATCGTTGAACTTATTTCTTTTCTTAAGGGGCTCGGTTAACGCGTCATATATTTTAATTTCGATTTACTTTCGTGCCGGAGGCCCAGAAAAGAAAAAAAAACAACAAACAAAAACACAAAGCCATCTTTTCCGCAACTTACCCGTATACGGCATCAGCGATCCGCATCTAAATAATCGGCAACGAAAACGGAAAAAAAAAACAAATATATCAATACAAAGTACAAATTTATTCAAAGATTCCAGCTTGTGCGGACTCATCCAAAATTCATAGTTGAAAGAAAACCGCTTACGTCGACGTGCACTGAGAAATTTAAAAAGCAATCCAATTCCGCTTTGAGGCGCAAGTGCAATCAAAAATTACTTGGGATTAGTTTCAAACGAATTGCTGAATCGGCATCGGCGCCCGGTGCCCTTTCCTGCTGACGGCGGCGCCAGCGTCGAGGCGTCAATATCTATTTAATCTTCTTTATTAAAAGATTATATGAATTACTTATGGAAACGAAACCGGTTTTATCGAACGTTACGTAATAGGTAAATAAATGTAATTCAATTGAAACTCGAATTCCCTAGATAATAATAATAATTTGACATTGGATATCGCGTTTGAGTGCATTTATTTGTATGTAATTTATTACCTAATTGAAATTAGGCAATATTAAGCGGGACATGTGTGACATACCTACATTAAAATAATCAAAAAAAAAAAAAACGAATTACAATAGAAATAAAAGACAATTATTGTCTAATTTCCATTAATTTTGAAAATTTAATCGAGATAGTTGAATATCGATAATGGTGGTCTAAATATATTTTCCGATTGTCAACTGCTATTGTTTTTAAGGATTACGTACTTGGAACACAAACTGCGCGCAAGTAAAGCTCGTATACGTGTAGCTACCAATCGGTAATCCAACATACGTCGACTTAAGATAATAAGGGTCGGTTAATTGCATCGTATCTTCGGAACGAGCGTTTTTTTTTTCGATTTCTCGTCGTCATCGCGTATTTTCGCGTCGTCTTTGTTTATTCGTACGGCGCACGGCCTACGTGTAGAAAATTGCGAGAGCTTCGGGTACGTTTCGTTGACAAGCGAAAACTCCGGAGCGCCCGGAATAATTCGCGTTATTAGTTTATCCGATGAAATTTCAATTGTATCCGATTACTGCCACCTACATCTACAGTTCAAACTAATTCGAGATTCCCTTAACTATGGTTTTACTAATTTACTTTATTGGAGTTAATTTTGTCGAGGCATCTCCGGGAACTCATCGCGATTACTAATAATATTAGGAACATTTTTGCAACGACGGTCGTTTATTTGATTACGTAGGCATTATGTGGGAAATCGAATCGATAATAATTACATTTCGGGATCCAGTGCGCGGTGTTGTTTCCTCGGGAGATTGTTTAGGACTCGATTAAATTATTGGCTACGTTGCTTTAAACTATGTTTAGTTTACAACTCCATTTTTTTTCGGGTTTATTATAGGGTAGATTGTGGAATAATTTCGGTAATTCACCTGCCTCTCACGCCCTCATTTCGCCTTTGCGTGGGGCTCGCGATCGGTTCAGCTATTTTTCCAATAAAACTTGCCTACGCGCAATTTTAGTTTAGTCTTTGATGACTTATTTGATATTCCCCTCTTTCCTATCATTTATTCATGGCGGCCCTGGATCGACTGCATTAGCAGCGATATTGATATCGAAGTGATGTTCGAGTGTGACGGTAATCCAAATTGTATGAGTCATTTTATTTGGATTCTCCCGACCTTTAACTTTGTTCGTTTTCTAAGACGTTCGTTTTCGTTTTCATTCTTCAAATGCGTTGCGATCGCGCCATTTTATATTTAGGACGAAATTGTGACATGGTTTTTGTTTCATCGCAATTAGATCTCGTCGGTTATTTTGGTCGATAATTAACTAACAATAACGGGCAACGTCGTCGTAACGTGTGCAATTAAATAAATATATTTACGAGTCCAAATCGACCAAATAACTGGTTTTTCAATTCTCGAAAATTCAATTCCGTCAATTTGTTTAGACTTTCAGTTTTTTTTTTGTTACCTATTTATTGTCACCTCACCCCTAGTCCAGAACGTGACACGTTACCGAGTTTATTGAAAGTCCTTCGAAAATTAAAATTATGCATTTATCAAAAACGACACCGATGTTTTTCACGAAATTTATGTCGAATTATCTACCCTTTTATAGTTAATCTCGTTCGAGGAAATAAAGGCACGCTTACGTTAGGGAGCGATTCGAGATTAATCTGAACGTTTATTTCCTGTATTTATTTAAAATTAATTATTTATGTAGGTAATTAAACACTAACGGCTTTACAAAGTCCATACTAAATAACTCGATAATCCCGTCATTGATATATGTAGGTCGCGATTAATTAGAAAATTATGGAATACAACCGACATTAGTCGAGCGTTCTCGACACCGATAATGTTATACAAACATTTTTTTTCATGAGTAAATGCACGGGAATCTCGGGAAAAAATGCGCAACTTTGCCCCAATTTAATCGACTTCATACATCTTAACCTGTTAACCGGGGAATTCCCTTTTTAATTACGCAGCATATAACGGGCGCGAACTCGTCCTAGTGAAAGATCACTAGGACGTGTAAATACGTCACGCCCGGAGGACGTAATTTCATATTATTATTATTTTTTTATTTATACTTAAAATAAATGAAAAGACTATGAAATATATATTTTTCCGTTTATTTATATATAAAGCACAAAGGAAAATACAAAATTACAAACAAATAGAAAAGAATACCAACAAAAAAATGGAAACATCGAATTAAAAAATTAATAAATTTGCCCGTTCCAGGGCGCAACATATATTTCAAGGACGTATTCATATGTCCTACCCGTACCCGATATTGTTTACGTTTGACGTATTTATACGTCCCGCTCGGTTAACAGGTTAAGATAACCGAGATCCCCATGCATTTACAACGGACACCCTGTATTTTTAATATCGGAATGTTTTCATTTCTATTGTTACATCGGCCACTTTTTATCAAGATGAATCACCACTGTAAATTTCCTATGTCAATGAATTGAACACAAATGCGCATTCTTCTCTTGTTTTATTATTTATTTATTTACATATTTTTTACATATTTATCTCGAAACATACGTAAACCATTCCGAAATTAAATAAAACTCTAATGCGAGTGTAGGTGTTCATTCCGGTCAGTGGACACATCGAACGGCGGGCGTTCTCCGTCAAACTTTGCCTTTATAATTCCCGTCTAATTTAGAAACTTCATCGAAATAGTCATCCTGCGGTAATTGAAGGTTTTGAATTGCAACATCAGCCGAATTCTCTCACTTACGGAACTTAATGGGCCGGGTCCGATCCACGACGTCCTCGGCTTAATCGCGTAAAATTGCAAGCAGCAGCACCTCCACGTACCTAATTTAGACTTAAATTGCAATCAATATTGCGCGGCTCCCGAGATAAGACGAAACAAACTGTTGGCGACATTCGAAAAAAATCACATTTTCAAACGTAGGACACGATACGATCGCGGTGTCGGCCACGCGATGCGGGCATTTATTTTAAAAATGACGTTAAGCTGACGATGCCTATTTCCGTAGGTATATACCGCAAAACGGGAATTAAAAAGTGGAATTTTAATTAGTCTAAATGGCAAAACGCAATTCCGAATAATAGTTAGTGCTTTGTTTACTCGTGAAATTCTTCCGAGATCGCATTACGTTGTGCAACATCTAATTCGTGAGCTGCTATTATGAAGGCTTTGTGCTTTAATCTTACGGCCGAAAGCTATGCCGTAGTATCTACCCTTTTGGGTAATCCCGTTCAAGGAAATAAAAGCACGGTTAGGATAATACGGGGGGGGTGGGGTCGATTCAAGATTATTCTAAACGTTTATTTCACGATATATCTACAAATACTCGAATTATTTGATTGCGTCGTCTTTTGACGGTTATAAATTGCAACTTCCCGCGCGAGAGAATAATAGTAATAATAATCTCTTGAATAATGCGGGACGAATTTGTGTCACACACGCACACACGCGCACATACATGTAAGAGCTTTTTTTTGTTCGGCACAGAAACTTCAGAAACGTGACTGGCAATTTCTCAATTGCGGGCGGGGCGCGCGCGTATTCTTTAGCATTTTTCGTGTAGCAAAGGACGTATATACAAGGTGGAATAAAAGGAAACGCAAATTCAAACAATTTGAGATATAAATTTGAAATTTTGTATTTTATAATGGGAAATTATTTCGTATATTTCAGGACTAAAAAATAATTGTTTTCATAGTTAATTTTTGAGAAAGGTCGCCATCTTGCAATTTTTTGTTTAAATAGCACCATAAGTCTTGCAATACGTCATCGGAAAGCATATGTTTTCGTTTTTATAACTATTCGAATTTTTTATAAGATTATATAACAAAAAAACTGCATTAAAGGCGTTGCACTTCAAATTTAGCAATATCTGCAGTCTCAAATCTAATACAGCGTTGACTAGATTTTAGAGTGAAGTTATTAATTTCAGTCGGAGGTTGTTAGATTTAAAGTGACGCAGTACCTTGGCATAATTCAAACATTTATTAATTTTTATGCATTTTTTTGTTATGTAACCCTAAAAAAATTCGAATCGTTATTGCAATATGGCGATCATACTCAAAAACTGACTATGAAAAAAATTATTGTTTAGTCCTAAAATATGCGAAATAATTTCCCATTATAAAAAAGAAACTTTCAAGTTTTGAACGGGACAACCGTGTTTCCTTACTTTTCCGCCCTGTATACGCGTGTATTTCCAGCTAATAATGATACGAATGATCGTTTCGCACGTGTCTAGTTGTATTTCGTCGTATCGATACTTTTAAGCTTTTAGAATTGAAGCATATGTTCCTTGAATTAGGGCCTATGTGTATGTTATGCAGGGTGTAACAAAAGTAACATACATATTGCTATGATACGGGAGGCCAACAATAAAAATTCGAGAAATAAAATAAAAAATTGAAAAAAGAGATCGAGGAGACAGTGGAAATGAGAATTTTTTGATGGTAATTTAATGAAAAATGTCAAATATAATTAAAAATTTAGGGGAATAAATAAAAATTGTAAGGGAGAAATTAAGAGGGAATAAAAGTGTAAAAGACTGTAAATAAAAGTAGCAGAGGAGTGAAGGAAGTGAAGGGAGTGAAGTTGTATTGGGTGTTTGATTTTTTAGTGATACGCGGGCATTGTCAGATATATGAATGTGTTTAACTGCTGTTCTATTGCACTTAGTATTTCACATATTAAATTATAAAAATGTGTAGTTTGTCATTTCTTTGTTTGTTATATTTGAAAAACTACTTTTCAAGTAATTCCGGACCTGTTTTATGCGTATCGGGTAGTGTCATTTTATCCAGATTATGCAAAAATGATTATCTATTTAAACGTCCACAGTTGTCATTTCTCGCTTTGTTATATTAGAAAAGCGAATTTTTTAGTCGTTCCGGACTTGTTCTGTCTCTAAACGTTCGAGTCAAAATTTTTCCAAAAAAAAAACGTGAAAATATTAAGGGATTTTTTCGAGATTTCGGAATAATTTTAAATCGCCGGCAACGCGCTTAGTTCGTCACGTATTTGTTTGTTATTCTAAAAAAACTACTTTGCAAGTAATTCCGGACCTGTTTAAAAAAGAAAATAACAATAAAAAGGGTGAGAACTATTGAATAATTATAAACAAGAAGGTTAAGACTGTTATGTGTAGGAGGAACTGAAATAGGAATAGTATAAAATTAATAGTAGATAAGATAGTTAAATATAAATAATTAATAACTTAGAATTAGTTTAAAAATAAATGTAGATAATATAATATAATTAAAATAATAATATTAAAATAAACAAAGTACCGTAGCAATATATTGACTATAACTTCTTTTAATTGATTAGAAAGAATGCAATAAAATGTTAAATACACGAATTACTAGTTTATTTTGACGCACATGATAATGTATTTGGTTTGTTTGTATACTGTTTTGTATCGTTGAATAATTATTCTGAAATAAAAATTCACCACTAACGTGAATTCTCAATCATCGTATTACATTTTCTTATAAATATTACTTTCAAACTTAATTATTATTTTTTATTTAAACAAATTAATATTAATTATCTATAAAATTGTTAGGAAGAATTTAAATCGTCCAATTTACGAGGCAGTGATCATGTAGGTACAGATCGTTAACTAAACCATAAGTTATTTTACAACAGTGGACTATAAGTAGGTACTTAATTATATTTTATAACTATCATTAACTCCAAAAAAAAAAATAATGGGCGAATATCATGTTAATAAGGTATTAAATCTAATTTGTTAGGTTCACATGTATTCCAAACTTCTATAACGTCTTCAAAACACTTTGTGGGGGTCGATTGATAAGAAAGTTGTAATTGGTACCCGCTTATCTTCAATGACAATTTTACGCGTGTCTTCTACTTTATCTGAATTTGAGTTAAAATCTTATGCTAGGCATTTAGGACCGACCGTCTCGCCCCACAAATAACTCTTTTCTGTCGAATGGAATTTAGGGAAACAAGGATTGCTATTGTATTAAATGGTCGCGTTTCGTGTTTTTTTTTCCCGTACAAATAAAGTTATTGCTTATTTTATGAAAATGTTCGAGTGGAATTACAAATTTATTGATATCCATGAATTTTTTAGAACATTATGATCGATTCACGGCTGTGTGCGATTTAAAAAATGAATGTATGTAGGTAAATATGAAATGTAATGTAGGTAGGTAAGTCAAATCGTACCTTATAATACAAATAACTGACATTTATTAAAAAAAAAAAACGACAACAAACAAACTTTGATTACTTTTTGTGTAGGTATATACAAATAACATGCACGTACGTATATTACCTGCGTATGAACGTTTCCGCTATACTAAAAATTAATGAAAAACTTGAATCGTTTTGTTTGAGGTGGAGTACAAATCTACGAATACATAATTAGTATTCGTTGCATGAAATATTGTACATAGATATAAATTGAAAACGTGCCCCAACTAATTGACGATTATTATAGTATTTTATTATATTATTAATACATTAGTGCCTTTTTACTTATGCACATTTTATGTTTGATAACTCCCGCCCACGTTTATTTCAATTTTTTTCCATCATTTTTCTATTTTACGAAAAGAAATTCGTTAAGTAGACGTGGGAATCTCTAAACCTTATTTTTTTTGTATTTACCGACATTTAGAAGTTGTGTATTTAGAACATTTTCAGAAAATCCATACAGGGTGGGTGGTGTGCATTTTGTCTTGTGTTGTTTTTCGAATTCCGGCAGGCTTATGAAATATTCACGGAATAAGCGTGCCCTACGCGCGGCGCATTTTCGCAGCAAGACAAGTAAAACGTGTGTAGTAAAATGCGCTGCGCGTATGGGGGGGGAGGGCTCTTAAAATTTTATATAGGGCGTCCAGAAACTTTCCTGTCTGTCAAACGAAGACGTCGAATTCTAGAGATGATTTTATGTCGATTAAAATTACAGCCCTTTGAAGTTGCCACCATTTTTTTTAAATGTCCGATTTATTGATATAAATGTGAATTTTTTATTGCGATCATAAGCATTTGATTGAGGGGCGGGGGAGCTAATGTTTTTATCTTTTACTTTTTGGCATTTCTTACGTCGAATTTGAAAACTGGTGTTTTTTTTTAACATTAAAATCTCTTGTTTATTATTGCTACGATGCATTGTTTTCCGAGAAAAACCAATTCGAATTTTTCGTGTTTCCTTGCATACACATAAATTTCCCAAATTATCCTGTATCTGTCTTAGGAAGCGTTTTTTCGACTAGGGCTATGTTTGGGTTTATAAATATCTATTTATTTATAATTAAAAGCGTACGATGTCGGGGTGCGGTTTATTCGTGAGACCTTGCTCGTCACCTTTTGTATTATAACTGCTCTAGTTATGCTTATAGAGTGGGGCATCACTTTCTCCTACTACTAAAACAGTTTTGTATCTATTAATATTGTACTAAAATTGTTTTGTAATTTTTCACCAAAGGAAATCATTCATAAATCTTCTTGTTCCGTGTAACCAGTAACAATATTGATCTTTATCGTCCCCCAAACGACGACGTGCCGACACAGTGTTCAAATTTGTGCGATTCACGCAGGCGCCAAAGTTCGTAAGGGTACCAACTAAAATTACAACAAGACAGACAAATTTTCAAAATTTCTTTTCTTTTAGAATTTGCACTTTAGACTATTTTTTGTTTTTGTGCTTTTAAAAATCGTTCCGATTGTTCTGAATAATTTTTCGACCCCCCCCCCCCCCACACAAAATAATACGTAATAAATTGTCAGATCTATATGCGGGGTATTGAAAAATTAAGCTTCTGCTTTAAGCTGAATTTTTAAAACATCTTGACTGTTTTTAAGTGGGCACTTAAATGATTTTTAAGTTGAAATTTTTTAATTTACAAGCGCCTCCCTTTAAAATAATTAAAATACGTTAACTAGGTCTACGTAAAAAAATTAATTAAACAGTAAGATTTAAAGCAATTCAGTTATTAGGTGCCCTATTAATATAAAATATTGTATAACTCGTTTAAATCCGTAAATTTACATAATAAAATATGTAATCATTAAAATTATTTTAATTTCGGTAAATTAACGTTTTCTTTTCGTATTTTGGTATTAGGTATGTATATCATTTATCGCATTGTGTTAGTTGTTGTTAAATCGGCGATTAATAAAAAACTATCTAAACGTACTCTATTTAGAATAGAGTCACGTTATTTGTTTTACTGTAAATACCTACACATACAGAATAGAGTTTTCGACAGGTAAACTAGCATTTCAAATATTCAAATACGTACAGGTAGGTAATGAACGTTACTTCGCAAAATCTATTATAATTCAAGCTTATTTAGCGACACAAACATCGACTTCCAATAAACGTGGTTAATTCAGAACAAACGCGAAATGGCATTCATTATCATGGTAAACATTTCGAGCAGCCCCCTTGATCAAATTTCCAAACGAGAAATTGAAGCTATTGCTGCAACATAATGTTCCGTTATAAATCTCGCGTCTAAAGCAATATATCTTCTCCCTTTCAAGCTGATGGCATGAAAATTCACAATTTGGTGTGCAGCTATCGAATTCTGTCAATCACTTTTTTTTCTTCGCCCACTTTTCTCAATCTAAAAATACTTTTGTTGCGTGCATCTCGGAATATTTCAATCTCGATTTTATTGCAAGCGGTTTAATTAACGGCGGGGATTGTGATTAACGAATAGGTGAACCCCGGACTTTCTCATCCGGACGATTATGGATGTCGCCGCGCACGCTACGCGAACGCCAAGTTCGAGCTAAAACCCGTCCTCCCCCATAAAGTAGCAAAGTTGGTCGCTCAGAAATTACTGCGAGCATAAATTTTATATTTAATAATGGCGTAGGTTAGCAGTAGTCGGTTGTCTCTGTTCGTCGGTAGGCGATTAATCGAAATGAAACGCAAGATACTCGGGACGGCGACGTGCAGAAAACATCTCGCGCATTTTGCGCAAACATTAATCATAACTCCGATCCGTGCAGTGGTCATAATTACACTTGTTACCATCAGATATACGGCCATTAATATTATAATTTCATTACACCTTCCGGGGGCTTTTTGTATTGTACAATTTCCTTTAATAAATTAAGGGACCTATAATGTTAAAACATTTGAAAATTGAAAACGTTACGTTTAATTCATCTCGTTAATTAAATATCTAAAGGTCCTTGTACACGACGACGCCAGCAACTGATGCGAGACTAGACGGTGGCCACGGCAATCCTGACGATGACATAAAGCCAGCGATCAATTCATTTCTAATTGGCAAGCGATTTTTTCACGTGTGCGTGGTCAACAAGCCGGACAAGTGAGTGTTTATGTTTATTTTTCTTTCGAATTTGAGCAGAAATCAAAGCTGCTAATGCATCATTTTTGCCCCGTCATTCTCGTGCGAACCCTAAATTCTTCTGGATCGTCATTCCTCGATTCTTGCAAAATTAATGAACAGCCCAATTTTGGTTTCCTCGTCATCCACCGACGTGCCCTTTTCTATTCACATGGGTCACAGTTCACGTCAAGTGATCAAGGGCTCGACCATCTCCGATTTTGATTACATTTTGGGAAGTTGTAGGTGCATCATCCAAACTAACTTTGGTAAAGTATTAGCTTCTACAAAGTAATAGTCGTTGCGCTACATGTGCTTATATGACCCCATGTCGCACGCGATTACAGTATGTCTAAAAAATTAAGCAAAGTTTAAGTGGTAATTTTTCAGCCAATATTCAATCGAAAATGTCGAAACTTAAGGATGTTTGTACAGTTTTTTGTGCTCTTTCCAATCGTGCCTGTTGTATTTGTAGCTTCTCAATATTCGATGAGCTAGACCAGCTTAAAGTAAGCTTAAACTATTAGCGGTGCGACAAAAGTTGTAAGTTTAGCCTACTGTAGCTTGTGACGTACTGTTGATATCCCTTCCAAATTTTAACCATACGTTAACCCGACCATAAGGTCTTTAATCTCTAAAATATCACGAACCTAGCTTGCTTATTTATTTCACGGTGAAGCTTACTATTTCTTATTTTTGTGCAAAATGTCAAAAGTAGGGTAAATTCAATCGCATTTTCCGGAAGAGAGCCCTCTGGGATCGTCTTCAAACCATTTCCGTTAGAAAGAGCTACTATAAAACTATACTAGTAGTATATATACGAGTATATTATTATATATATTATATATAAGTATATATATTATACGAGTACTATAAAACGTGCGTTTAATTATCTACCTCCGAACGGCTAATTTACTAAAAATCGAATCCAAGATGGGCGGGTTACTGTAGGTTTATGGAATGTGTTAGTGATATTTATGACGAACTATATTTAAGATAGTATAATCTATCAAATAAATTGTGTGTAAAATAATGCTCGTATATACTTAGGTGTATTGCGTTGGTCCATGATAGAATATCCACTGCCAGTTCAATATCAGATACTGAGCTGCCAACCTCATCGCCATATAGGTCACGCTTGATAGCCGCGCAATAAACAACCACGGGTGAGTTTCTTTGTTCAGGATCCCAAGCCTGTCGTTGGTTTCTTCGTCAAGGGTCCAAAGCCTTTAAAGTGGGTTTCTATCTGGTTCCCAAGCCAGGTTTTGGGTTGCTTTTATGGTTCCCAAGCCGTCATGACGTCCGAATAACAGTTAAATATTTGGAGCTCGATTTATTGTTCATTGCCGCGAATTTTCTTTCGATATTCGGAATAACGTCTTCAGAAAATTGGTGTTGACGTCCAGTAGATGTAACGGACGGTGGAGACACTATAGCAATGATATGCTCCTCTGGGACCCAACACACTTCTTGCCGTTCTGGCCAATAAAACGAATTCGCTGGTCCATGAGGATGCATGAAGTTGATTTGTGCATTATTTTCAATCAACGAAACCTCGATGACATTTCCGATCCACCATTTGTTGTCATAAACACACGTAATATAATTATCAGGTTGCAAATCTGTCATTCGAAGCGCCGGGAGTTCGACCATGTTCGCAACTTTGGTAGTTAAGAAAACTGTGTCGTTTGAAACTTTACTCACGCGAATGTTGCCCGAATCGAGTGGAATGAATTGGTGATGATCTCTCGTTCCCGCAATCGTGCTACTATTTTGCCATCGTTTCTCTTGAATGTCTTTACGTTCGGTAATATCTTCTTTCGGTACGAATATATATTTGATGCCATGAATGTTATTGTCACAGAATTCGAAAAGGTCTTCTGGTGTCAGTATTTGGTCGTTAGACGGTCGTTGAAGGCTAGCTCTCGCAGCTAAACGTTTGCTGGTTCCCCCAACTCCATCACACGGTGACTTTCCATGACTAGTGCCGAAAAAATTCCATTTCGCTTCGATACCAAAGTCTTCTTTGTGATGGGCCAAATTTACAAAATTTTTTAAATTTTTGTATTGGGCACCGTAGCCGTTATAGCGGATTTTGATAACGTTCGTTCTTGATTTCAAAAAGTTGCTAGTGCTAGTATATTTTGAAGTGTTAAAAGACTATTGATAGCACATTGCCTACATATAATAAATATGTATGCACAGTGCACACGTCCGGTATACGAATTTTCCAATATTACCCAATCGATTTTTAGTATGTTAGCCTTTCGAGGTAGATAATTAAACACACATTTCATAGTACTTCAAGATACGCTCTTTCAAATGGAATTGGTTTGAAAAGTGGTTTCTCTTCCGGAAAATGCGATTGAATTTACCCTATTTTTGACATTTTTCACAAAAATCAGAAATTCTAAGCTTCACTGTGAAAGACATAAGCAAGCTAGGTTCATGATATTTGGGGGATAAAGACCTTATAGTAATGCTAACATGCGGTTAAAATTTGGAGCGGATATCTACAGTACATCAAGAAATACAGTAGGCTACACTTACAAGTTTTTTCGCACAGCTAATTTATTAAGTTTACTTTAAGCTGCTCTAGCTCATCGAATATTGAGAAGCTACAAATGCAGCAGACACCATTGGAAAGAACACAAAAAACTGTACAAACCCCCGTAGTTTCAACATTTTCGATTTAATATTGGTTGAAAAATTAGCACTCAAATTTTGCTAAATTTTTTAGCGATACTGTAGTCGTGCGCGACATGGGGTCATATAAGCGTCTGTGGCTCAACGACAATTACTTTGTAGAAGCTAATATTTACCAAAGTTAGTTTGGATGATGTATCTATAACCTCCCAAAATTTCATCAAAATCGGAGATGGTCTAATATCTGATCACTTGACATGGAATGACTCACATCTCGATTGGATATCTTCAAAATCGATTGACCACCGGAATTGGCTTAACGATGTTGACGCATTCACTGGCTTAGTATTTTGGCCTGGCTTATCGCACTGACGTGCACGTCGCTTAATGTAAACGTATAGATAACATATTTCGAATTGAAATGTGTCGTCGTCGTCAACTGTTTATATAATATGTACATTTGCGGAGGTTAATTAAAGATAAATAACGTTTGAAAGGAGAAACATCAGCGTTCAAAACGTTCCTCGCAAAACAACCGAATAATTTTTAATCCTTTGTCGGACGAACTTCTCAGTACGTAAATATTTTAAACAGCAAATTGGACCCTTTGATGACGGTCTCCTATGCTCTACTGTCAAAGCGATCCGAACATTGTAAATTTCGCATGAGAGGGAAGTTTTATTTTTAGTTACAAATTGATTTAACTGGCCGTAGGTGTTGTAGAAGCGCCTGTGTGTGTGTGTGTGTGTGTGTGTGTGTGTGTGTGTGTGTGTGTGTGTGTGTGTGTGTATGTTTTTTTATTAAGCAAGTTAATTTAAGTTTCGGCAGCTTTTTAATTGGAACGTTGACGCTGTTTTAACCAACAATGGACGGGTGCGGTTTATTATCAAAGTTTAATAAGTGAATAATTCCTTTTAGTTACTGCAACACGAGCGGTTAATATTATAAAATACTATATTATTTGAGACGCAAGTAAAACGTAAAAATAAATTAAAAATCGACCAAAATTATTAGCGAGGCATGTGATTTTGTGTTTCGTAATTTTGATTGAACCGGATCGGGCGGGACCTGCAGGTGTCTTGGACGGCCAAGAAACCACGGCTCCATGGCACAACTTTCGCCACACCACCCACCACCACCGATTGCCGTTGTTATGTAGATATCCGAATAGACCGAATTGTTTGAAAACAATCAACAACCAAGCGACAACTAAATCACGACGATGATTGAACGAGTTCAATAAGTTATATGTAATAAATTCCCGGCCGTTGATTCATCCTGATAAAAAGTGGCTGATGGAATAATGAAAATTTCTAGTTAAATTTTGTTTTTCATTTCAAATTTTCATTATGATCTTTCGTCTGATCTAATTAACGTTCAAGTTAGTCTCGAACGTTATCTTATCTTGAAAAGTTGTTACGTGCAAAAAAAATTCAATGATAAAATAAAATAAAATTTGATCGAAAAAAAATAATTATTTAATAATGAGAAAACTTAAAATAGCACTTAACAAAATTTAGAGGCCTGTCGGCTAGCCTTTAGGCAGTGGAGTGCGGCCGGGTTCAAATAAAATAAAAAAATAAAGGGCACCAAGTAATTTTCCTTGCACTAATAACTATCCAAGAGGAAAATTACTAAAATTATAAGATGTTAGATATTTACAATATGGATATGTAGGTAAGTTATTATGGAACGTAAAATACAATATTTCATTTTCTTATGAGGCTTAAATGAATTCAAAATTTAATACTAACAAATTTATATAGGTATGTAAATACGTTAATACTTCTCGAGAAACACTTCGTTAACAATAATTAATATAAACAATAACCAAAAATATAAATTATTCCGAACGACAATTGATTAAACTTAGCTGTCTCCGCGTGGTAACTAAAATCGATCTTTCAAGTCAACCTCCGGCAACAAAATCCAAGTCCAACCATTAACAAGTAAATCCAAACAGTAAATCCAATCCAAAAAAAAACAGTAACAAAAATAAATCCAAAAAGAGAAAATGTAATCCAAAATAGAAAAAGGTAAACTAAATCTAGGACTGTGGGTACGAAGGTCCTGTTATTTCCACGATGTTACGATGTATATATATTTTAGATGATCCGACTACGTCGGTGGGTCTTAAACACCCTGGCCGTTATTCTTCGTATTGTCCGCTCTAAAGCGATAAATATAACTCAAACTATAAAAAAATGAACGAAGATTAACGGAATATCTATATCGGAAATTAAAGATGTGACTTTTCTATTTTTCTTGTTATTCTCTCACTAACTCGTTTCTAAACGACCGCCCTTAATAATGGAAAATCTACGCCAGCCAACTCCTCTTACGCCGAAATTGAATTTAAAAAAAAAACGTATCAAAGTTTAAACGGATATTTTTTTTTATTGTTTTGCCGTTATTATTTAAAAAAAAAGTTGAAGTTATGAATTCGTTTTCAAACCACCTCGCAACTGTTTACTAAAAATCTATCCGGAACTTGCAACAAGCCCAGCTGTTCCGGAGGTTATTCAAATTTTGCTGTTAAAAATATGCTTGTTGTTTTTATAAGTTTTCCCGTTTCAAAAACACGTACCTACCCACGTAAAATATCTTTCCAATAAAATTCTACAACGAACGTTTCGGAATTTCCTTGCCGTTTTAAATTATAATAGATTGAATACAATTGCGTGTTTAATTTTTTTTCTACGGTGCGTTATTGTTATTTCCGCTTTTTTTTTAATGCAAGACACACGTACTGCGTTATTGTTTAGAAAAAAATCCAAATTACGCGTGAAAAACGTTTTATTGTACATTTTCAATGCCTTATGTCATTTTAACACATTTTATTCGTTGCAGGCTCCCTGGCGACAATAGACCGATTAGAGCTCGTAATGCCAAAATACGCGGTCAAAGGTGGCGACGTCGTCTTGAAATGCGAACACAGCGTGCCGTTAGAACAACTGCATAAAGTCGAATGGAGGAAGGTGGGGGTGAAAATTTTTCAATATGTCAAAGGCCGAACTCCCGCTTTTCGCTACTTTCCAACTGCCGGAGCGGAATTAGATGTAAGTTTTTTTTTTATTATATTTTTATTTTTTTATAATATGACGCTCTCGAGATATTTTCCATTGCCTTCTAAGTTCTGGAAATAAATTCAGTTAAATATCCCGAACAAAGCAGGTTTATTTTATTGCCGCCAAGAGCTCATTGATTATTGTGAATTGTTTGGAATGTGTAGCGTAAGTTGACAATAATAGGTCTTAAAAAGTAAATAGTCATGAAGGAACACGTTTTTTTTTAAATGCTTTCGTATAGATAAATACCCAACAAAGCCCAAAATTATTTCTTTGTTTAAAGCGACTCGAATATTCCTTCTGTTTAATTCGCGTTTTTGTACATTAAGTGGATTTTTTTATGAATTTCTATTTTTATAAACAAACGCAACGAACATATAAAAGCAAATAAAGTTAATTAGAAGTCACTTGATATTGTACGTGAGTCCCATACCTAACGGCATATCAAAGTGAACTTTGCAAACGGTTTCATAACGCCCTTTATCCCTTATCCAATTACACGAGTCAAGCTCGCACAGGTGGAGTTTACAAATTTAAATTTACGCGGATTACGGATCACAGGAAACGTTACCATAGATACTGACGTTATCTCCTTAATGATCCTATTCGCTTCACTTGTAGATATTATTTTAATTAGCTCGATTAACTTTTAAAATCCGGGCTAGTACGAGACGTTGGGGGATTTAACAGTTTTAAATACAGTTTTGCTGCACAAAGTCGCGAGTAACTTAAACACTGCGACTTTTAAACATACAGATAATGTAAAGTGGCTGACGATTTGCCCCCAAGCGAGGGCGTTATATTGTGATGCGACTTTGGTTTTTGCGGATTGGCCCCACGTTGGGCGTCACATTGTAAAGTGCCCCACGCTCTGGTGCCATATTGTAAAGTTCACTAGCTTCACGTGAAATAATAGTATACAAACATTTATCTGCTTCACAGCTAAAATTCGCTCAGGATTTAGCGACGAAACGTCGTTATCTCGTGGATTCTTTTGTAAGTGTGGTTTGGTCGCAATTTTATGGGGTCGAAACCACACTTTGAAAGGTTCAGTTAATTTGGCCCCTATTTAATCAGATTACACTCCATAAAAGTCGAGACGTCTATTAAATTAATTAAAAATCATAAACATTTAACGATAACTCGACGTACATAAAACAAAATTGATTATTAAAAAGGGCGTGTAACAAAACTACTTACTAATATTAGCAAATTAGCGACAACGAATTTGAAACGCTTAAGGCATTACTGTATTTAAATTAATGAATTTGTAATTTATAAATCGATAATTAAAGAGCACAGTAGCTTTTCAAACTGGACTTTTCCCTCGACGATGGGATTTCTTCTCCCTGGCGCTCTTCGGTTCCTTAACTTTTATGTCGGCCCAAAACGAATGACAAAATAATACGACGACGCAACGAATTAACAAAACGGGAGCTGGAATGGAGGTAAAAACTGCAACGAAGGCCAATTCGAATCACATGGGGGTTTTCTTTGATCCTCCCCTATTCGCGCCGGTATGAAATTACTCAGTTAATAATACGTCGTTTTACTCGCGCATTCGCAACACTTTTATTTAATATGTACCACCTAACAAGGTTGGCACACGATCGCACTAATAAGGTCTCTTTGGACCGCCGATGAATACGCTTTGTGGTGACTTTTTACCACGCTCTAAATTTTTACCCGTTTATGGTACTTTCCGCACCACCTTCGGCAGTACTCACTGGTGGATTTATGTACATGTTAATTCATTTTTAAATGTCTTGACCTTCGATGAGATTCTTACTACTGAATAGAACTTGTACAGTCGACGAATTAAAAAACGGAACGAGCCTTGAGGCTCGAAACGGGCTGGCCGTTTCTTATTTCAACAATTTGTTGTTATCATATTACGGAACCGATTACTTAGTTTATATTATTACCCGCTTATCTAAATGCTTGGAGCTACTTGTCTATAGTGCGGTATTTTCACAAATGTATTAAGCGGTATACCAGTGACAAATTTATTAAATTTTGGTCAATTTTGTGAATTTGAAGGAATATGTAATACAAACATTACATTTGTATATGGAAGTAGATTGTAAAACCTATATATTAAAAAAAGAAATATACAATTAAAACTCATCATCTGTCGTTTTAAATACAAAACCTACAATTTGTAGGAAAACTTTTACAAAAATGTTGTTTTATTGTAATTATTGTAAAGTATATTTACTATTATAATCTATTATTAATAAAGCACAAACAGAAATTTAAAAAAGGAAACTAAATAATAGAACGAAGCGACGCGACATACTTATAAAAATTACACACTGATTAAATATACACTTATTAAAATACTCGTTTATATACATGCATACATTAATATGTATCTGTTTATAAATTTACTTATCAGTTTCGGAAATGACAACTGGGATTTTTATAAATTGCACTCGTAATATCTACTTACGAAAGCCATATTTACACTGCCCAACTAGATTCGTTTCGATTTTTAATTCGTTTAGTGTGCGTCGTTCCGTTTAAAATAGGAAAATCGATATTGATATATTTCTTTAAATGTCATGTGGACGTCCTGTATTTGAAATTCGACTTATTCGAATAATTTCAGAAACACGTAGATATTAACTTCCTTAATTCAAAACGGAATCCCCCCGAATTTTTATTATCGATGCGTATTCCCGAAACAATCGCGAGAACAGGTTTGTCGAATAAATCTTCTATAAAATTTGCCCTTTTTGAAATTGTTTCATGTTTAAAAGAAAAACAAATAAATACATTTTTAAAACATTTATGCACGTAGAGATTTAAAGTGTGCTGCATCAAATGCGGCGTCAACTTAACAAAATAATACCAGGCGTTCAGAACAAAAATGCCAAATGTCATAGTTTTAGAGTTAATTTTTGGAAAATGCATTAGCGGACCCCGAAATTTTATTTTGTAAAATCGATTAGACCACGCGGAAGACGAATTTTTACTGTAAAGATTATTTATCGATAAATTTCGCGTATGTTTTCGTCCGACAAGTTATATCCACAATTACGTCAATAATAAATGTCTAAACGCGGTACTTTAATCTACTTTTTTGTCATGATATAACAGTCGAGACCTCCTCAACAGAGATAATAATCGTGTAATTTTTTATTCATTCGTTTAACTCCAGAATTCGTTCGTTAATAATTTATTGGATCGCGATGTTTGCTAATCAGAATTCGTTTCGGACATCAACAGCGCATTAATGAAAATGTTAACGATAATAATTATTCAACCGGCCCCGCATTCGAAACGTACCTACGAACGAATAATTAAAACTGTTCGATCGGGTCGGGCGAAAGAGATCAATTTTACAACCGGAGCTCGCGATACGTCTATTTCCACTATTTTTGGACGGCCGCGACCCTTTTAAACCGTTTTGCAGCTTTCGGCGATTTCACGTGTCGCTCATTTAATTTTCATAAACTTGAAAATTTAATCGAGTTTCCCTAACAAAACGGCTCGCTTAACTTCCTTTTTCATTGCCCGTTGTATCGGCCCCAGCCGTTGAAATGCATTAATCATTAGTTCGTTAGAAACTGGTTTATCGGCTCCCATCTGGAACATTTATTGACGCATTTTTATTTTCGTCGGTCGCAATTCCTTTACAGACGGCATTATGGAAAACGCCGTGTGCGTAATGCGATTTGTCCTGGGAATTGAAACAGCGGGCCCCGAACAATCCCTACGGCGCCGACACAAAGTTTTTCCAACAATTAA
This sequence comes from Rhagophthalmus giganteus, assembly GCA_036326145.1. NCBI lineage: Eukaryota > Metazoa > Arthropoda > Insecta > Coleoptera > Rhagophthalmidae > Rhagophthalmus > Rhagophthalmus giganteus. Next base: position 1,652,738 of record JARFJA010000099.1, on the reverse strand, counting down.
ACAGATTCTGCACACGAAACATTATTTAACTGTTACAGCAACTCTGTTTATTTTCCAAAAGTTCTCACCAGCGTTTTCCTACTTATGTTGGATATTTCCTCGGCCTAACAAAGTTGTTTCGAATATTCCATCTTCGTGTATGTAGTAGGCGGTTTAATTTCTTGAAATATCATTGTTCTTGTTTATTATTATGTAATTTATGATAATAATCTAACGGGAATAATTTCGGGTGTTCGAGTATTCTGTTGAGTCTTTCATTTCGATTTTGATGTCTTTTATTCTCGGTCAGGGTAAAATGAGTCGAAGCTCGGTTAATCTGGATTTTAATCGTAATAATACAAAGGAATGCTTTTTAAGTATATTTAACTCTGACAGTGAAACGAAATTTGAATGACATTTATTTATGTATAAAATGTAAAGCTCCTATTTGATTTTATATACATTTTGGGTACTGCGATATCTTTTGATTGCATTATGCGATTTAACCCAAAATGCACTAATCGATATTCTGAAACCTGCACTGCAACATATCCAAAAATGATCTGGACGAAATGTCTAGTAATGGAGATATCATGATTCAAAGTTCCCCTTAATTAATATAAAAACAAATGGGGAAAAATTGGAACTTTGGATTGCACTAGTCGATTTTGTTAATTTTTGATTGAGTGACGTAGGAAACTATCCTTTACAACATATATAAAAATGAAACGAACGAGTTACTCGATATCAGAGATATGACTGAATTAGTGATAGCTATACATAACGTTACTTCGTTCTGTAACAAAATACGGATACATTGTAATCGTGCCTGAATTTCTTGATGGAAAAACTCAATTTACAACTAACTGAGGTCAACTATTCAAGACGCTGCACAATGAAAAGATTTCTAGTCGAACTTGTCTTTGGTCGTCTGAAGAATGTATTTTCATTCTTCAAAAATGTTATTCGTCGACCATACTTAGATATGTTGCATATATATTTCAGAATCGCAAGCGCAATTTCGAAATGCTTTCTTTGGTCCATTATTCACAGAATCTGACTTCCATCAAGGAATTGCCGAAATTGCTGTTTCTAGACTTGAAATATCCAATCAATTACAGCAAAGATCGGAAGAGACTGGATTGTTAAAATCTCAAAAAGGAGCAGATTGGAGGAAAGTAACTCCTCAAGAAATAGTCAATTTCCGGACACTTTCAATCGAAGACTTGAAAAAGATCACTATTGGTGTGTATCAAACATGCTTGGCTCCGTTTTATGTTGCAGAACATATTAATTAAAAGGACATGTATGAGTTATACGTTGCTGTAGCTGAAGATACTTTGCTGAAAGTTCACCTTAAGTCTCGTCATGATTCTGGGGTTAGTTATAAAGTGTTCATTGAGTTTGACTCTATGGAAGAAGGTTATGCTTCAATAACTGGGTGGGCTTGCGAATGCAAACATGGACAAAGAACTGTTGGTTGTTGCGGACATATTGCGTCTGTGATTTGGTTTTTTGGTCACTTTTCCAAGTTTCCAGATGTTAAATGTCATTTGCGATCCAAATGTCTTGACATCATTCAAAATTCAAAGACTATGATTAATTCATTATCATAAACATTAATTTATTATTTTTAAGTTTTAAAACATTAGCAGTAAATAAAATGGCCGACCAACACAATGGCCAGAGAATCGAACAAGTAGCCATCGACAAACACCAATAAATATCCAATCAATTACAGCAAAGATTAAAAGAGAAAAATTGTTAAAATCTCGTCATATTTCTAGAGTTAGTTATAAAGTGTTCATTGAATTTGACTCTATGCAAGAAGTTTATGCTTTTTCCATGTTATTTCCAACATAATGGCACTCCGCTATATTACAGAGCAACTATTCGTTAGCAGCTAATATGATTAATATGTTCTGCAACATAAAACGGAGCCAAGTCTGTTTGATGCACACCAAGAGTGATCTTTTTCAAGTCTTCGATTGACAATCCAGTCTCTTCCAATCTTTGCTGTAATTGATTGGATATTTTAAGTCTAGAAACAGCAATTTCGGCAATTCCTTCATGGAAGACAGTGACCAAACAAAACATTTGAAATTGCGCATACGATTCTGAAATATATATGCAACATATCTAACGACGGTCGACCGAATAACACCGTTGTGTTGAATTCAATGAATTCAACAATGAAATTCAGGCATGATTACAATGTGTTCGTATTACTACAGTTTTGAAACAGCATCACTAAAGTCACGATCTACAGTAACGAAATCTCCTGGACGCAGTATGGAATAAAATCCAGTATGATTCTTTTGCATGATAAGAAGAATTTGTGCATCATTATTTCCTCCATCTCCAAAATATGAACCTTCTGCTTCAAGGATTTCTCCATTGTCTAGAATTACAATCATAAACTTAACAAGGTGTCGATTTTTCTGGGATGACCATAACTTCTTTTGTAGAGTCGGAGTAGATTCTCAACGTACAGATATGTACCAATCAGAAGTACAAAAATTACTTCTGGATTTTCTCCATTCGTGTAATTTATAAAAATAAAAAAATAATTCGTGTAACTCATATATGTCATTTTGATGAATATGTTTTGCAACAAAAAACGGAGCCAAATAAGAAATAAAGGGAACACTTCAGGTAGTGCTGAGCATTTAAGATATATAGTCGTATGTCAAATCTAATCACGACAATATATTTCTGAAAAAATTGTGGTCTTGTTTAATATGAAACACACACACTTACTATTTGACAATATTGACCTTAATCCAATATGGCGAATTTTAAGATGGTCGCTATGTTCTAATAATAGCCTTAAAGATAGACCATCTGACCGATTTTTTTTTATTGAAGTATTAAGTCATTTCTTCTCGTTTCCGAAACTCAGAAAAGACGTCCCAGAACTTTTGACACATCTTGTATATTCAAATAACATGACAAAAATGTCATATGAACATTTTCAGTCAAAATGCACCCTCAAACTTGTAGGTTATAAACACTTGTATTACCCTATCTGTTTTGGCCAGAATTGACATGAAATCAAATAGGGTCCTTTTAGGATATTACAAAGACCGAGGTGAAATATTTGATAATTAACGAGTAGGAGTTCGTTCTTAAAAAGCTTCCACGCTCTTCTAAAGTTGAACGTTACAGCGTTCGTTTTTCAATCACCAATTAACTCTAACCATTAGCCAATCACCATAGAAACAATTGTTTTTAATAGTAGACGGTCAGAGTTAAACGCCCACGGATATCTATGTGCCCAATCAGCAGCTGATGTGGCGGACGTCCGACGGGCTAAGTGGAAACCGGCGATTGAAAAACCGGCCCTTAAACTTTGTAAATGTCTTACTTTTATAAACAAGGTTAACACAGTTTCGTCTCGTGATATGATCGATATTATTTGATGATTCGTGGCACTATAAATGCATAGGTATACACGAGAAGTGGTATTTTTAAGGGGGCGACCGCTGCGTTTGTTGTCGATAGATGGCAGCAGCTACAAAAATTAAGCATTATTTTATGAATGAATAACTTTTGAAAAACGTTAAACTTTTGATTTTAGCTTGAATTTTTAAAAATGCAATACATTAATTTAGGAAATCGCATAATTTCATGTTGATCATAACTGTTTTTAAAAATTTATTGCTGATTAAAGTTTGAAAATAGAAGGTTTTTGTTTTGAGTAATGTTTAACTTTTTTTCTATATGAGTACCTAAGTTATTTTATAAATGTTCTAATTTTAAAATATAAATGTCGAAATGGAACTAATAAAGTTTATTTCCAGTTTTAAAGTTTATTGTCAAGTTGTAATTATAAATTAAATATAAAAAAATATAATTAATATTATATTATTATTTATATTAAATATAAATAACGTTTTTTAAAAGTTATCCATTCATAAAATAATGCTTAATTTTTGTAGCTGCTGCCATCTATTGACAACAAACGCAGCGATCGCCTCCTTAACTAATATTGTTCCGACATCGATTATTGTTTCGAACTGCGGATCGCTATTATTAAGGGGCCACCGTGATTAGGTTTTAGCTCCTCCAACGCCTATTTCTTATTTTACCTATTAATTTTTTTCGAAACAAGTCGAAGTTCATGTTCAAGTTTAGGCGACACCAGAAATTGAAGATATTATGGAGAATTACAGCGGAAAAACGTAGCCGTCAACTGTGTCGAGTTGAAACTTGCCCGTTCAGACAAAAATTGAAGAGCCTCCTTTCCAAAACGCGAGCGAAACAGCTCGTCCAAGGCCCGATCTTTCCATCTTTCGATAAATTTATCTGGCGGATATTTACCAATTGCAAACAATCGTTCGAAGAAACGTTCCTATGGTAAATGTATCGGAAGATGGAAATATCAGCCCTAAAAAGGGTTGGTTGGCACCAACCTGAGTTGATCGAATGCCCTCAAACACTGCAGGGACCTATTATGATCAAGAAGTTTTCTTTTCTGTACTACTATACAATGGTTGTCAAAAGAAAATGTTGCCAATCGTACCTTTGAGTTAAAAGATGAAATTGAATCAGTTTTGGATGTGCATGGAAACATAACCTCGTGGTTTATTTCCATGATTTCTATGAGACACGATTTGGAAACATCATAATCTTTTAAGAAGAGGTGAAGAATTTCCAAGAAGTGAAACTCATTCGATGCAGCCATTCGATTTCTTGGACGCACGGAATGTTTCGACACGTGTCTAATTTGTTTTATGAGAAAATTGCTGATTCATCTGATCAAAATTGCTGAAATCCATCCTCCGTTATGGCGGTTGATTTAAACTGCTCCTTCGTCGTTTCGGATAACCTACCGAAGAAATAATCCCATAATAATTTTTGTTTTCGTTTTTGATGGGCGTGGTGTTCTTTTTGAAAAAAGGCGCACAAGTTCGACGTTTCCGATACGAACTGAAATCAACTATCGCACACTAACCGTCCAAAAAATTTCTCATTTATTTCTTTGCGTCGAACCCCCGTTTTCTCTTTTTTTATTTATAATCGACGACAAAGTTATAGTTTCACTTACAAAATAATATTATTATTAGTCTTATCAAAGGCCTACATTAATAACAAACGATAATGATGTACACGTACGCAGCTGTCAAGTACATAAATTAATTTTCCGCCCTGTTAACCATGAATAACAGTAGGCACTATAATAACATAACGCACAATAGAGGGGAAAATGGTCTCCGGCGCTGGTGGCGTCTCTTAAAACCAACGGATGCAATTTCGATTTCGCACCATCTCGTGGCCGAAATAATTGAATAAGTTTAAGCGTCTTATGGGCACTTGTTTCGGACAGACATCTGCCGTAATCACCTATTAATTTAGAAGCAATTTGTATAAGCCCGGGGCCACGTTTTAAATGCAATTTTAACGTAAGACGTACAGTAATTTATGTATATTATAACAAAACATGTTCGCGCGTTAAATTTACGGACGACTGTAATACGCTCGGAGTCAGTTTTGCGCGTTGTCTTAATTTATTGTGTATTCGCGGGAAGCCCCGAGTTTAATTGATAAAATTTATCGAAAATTTTTCGGCATGGTTGCGCCTAAATATTTTTGGAATCAAATTTCGTTGTGAGGAGGGGGTAGTAACAAAAATTAAATAGTCACCTGATTGATAACGGTTAATAAGTACGACGCACGGTGTACAAAGTCGTCGTCATTTTTCCGCGCTGGTGCGTTATGTACTATTAATAACGAAAATGTCATTTCGGAAATCTAACTCGTGGGCGATGATTAATTGTGGCCGAAGAGAAAAAAATAATGAAGGAAATTCTATAAAAGCGTCTTTATCGCCGTCCCGTTTCTATTAAAATAAATGGTTGGTTACTGTGAATAATTAATTGTCGTCTTTCGAACATTATCTGGTTTATTTCGATCGATCGTGTGTTTACATAATAATACCCATTAAATAAGGCGATTTAAGGATAGGTTGAGAGCACATTTTTTGCGAACCCTTCGGAAGTAGAAACCGTATAAAATAGAAAGCGTCATCAATTTTTTCGCAAGCCTTAAGTCGATGTCGTCGATCATAACGAAATGTTCGATTTGTCTTGCATTTTCAAGGGTAGATACGGTCTCGGTTCGGCGACGATTTTGAGCGTTTGTCCCTATTTTACGTAACGTCATTAATTTTACGGTAATAGCTGCGTAATCGTTTTTTAAAAAGCGTAATTATTTTCTTTATCAGTTTTCCCTGTTCATATCGATTTCATAATTCCGCAATTCAGGTCAGTTTCGTAATTTCCGTTTACATCGCTATTGAATATTTGATATCACTTGTAACACTGACATTTAGCATATCTACTATATTATAAATAATTGAGTTTTGTCGTGTTTCGATAAATCTAGGTGAGATTTTTTTTTAATACGTCTATACTGCAGAGGTAGGTAATTATATTTGTGTTCCTAATTTCGTGTTGTTTCTAAAAATAAATTTCGGGGTGTACCCGGGGTACGGTTGTCTCCGTCAATGTTGACACCTCGTACGAAACAGTATAGATGCGTAACTGCGATAAGGTGACCGTTACCGACTCGAGCGCGGGGCGTCATTAATTTAGGAATCCGCTGTACCTAGAAAAACATTAAATGTCAGCAACAGGAATATTTTCCGCCCGGCTGTTAGTTGTCATTTTAAACAATATCTCAAAAGTCCCTATCGATTTCATGTGTGCAAAAAAAATTTACAGGGGATTAAGGGGCGGGGGGCGTGGAGTAAAGAGACGTTTTAATTTTTATAGCCTGCAGAGGTATAAGTTGACGTTTAATATTGTGACGTAATTTCGTACTTTTTATTATCGGCGCTTTAATCGGAGAATGTCCATTATTTAGTATTACGACAGTATTGAGTAAATAAAAATAATTGAAGGTTAATTATATGTACTATCTGGTAAAAAAGTGGTGTCGCATACCGAGTCGTATGGGATAGGCAACTCAAAAACCAATAAGAATTCAATCCCTTATTTTATGAAGGCGGAGTTAAATGACTTTAACACCTGGTACTTACATTACAAATTAATTTCGACTCTTTTTTATAACTAGATATTATTTGCTAAACTAGGGGGAAGATAAGATAAGATAATTATTGGTAAATTTATTGTTTACATCAAATTATACATAATTATGTAATGTTAGAATTAAATTAAATTGGTAAATATAGATATTTATGAGTATAGAATATTAGTATTCGATAAAAATATAAGTTAGTTAAATTAAATTAAATCACGTAGTTTTATTCATTTTATTTTGGTCAAAACTTTCAAGGAAGACGATCGGTAAACTTTTACCCTTCTTGTTTAAGCTTTCCTGTTTGCAGGTATGAAACGAAGGTTATTCATTGTTATCGTCACCTAGTTAAGTGTTGTTAAAAATATACATATTATCGTTGAAATTTCTTTCTATATTACACCCGATGCAAAAATACATTTTGAATGAAATCGAACATTTTTTATTTATATATTTACATGTCGGTAAATATTTATACCTAATTAATTATGTATAATTTTTAATATACCTATCTACCGTTATAATATTTTTCCCATCTTTATATCATTCACGCAATTTCGTAAGAATTTATTTTACTATTATTAAGTAAAAACTAAATATGCTTTTTGTTCTACGCATAACTAACTACCTTATGAATGCCAAACCGGTCACCGCTCGATGCTGTTGCGGGTAAAAAGCCCAGGTATAAAGGGAAATTTCGGGAAATGTAATTGCAACCTTATGTAAAATGGAAAATCACTCAAATGTGAATTTTTTAATATCGAACGATTCATCTTAAAAAAATAAGCATTTTACATCATTACGCCAAACTGTTAATGAATAGAAGAAACTTATAAGGGTAAAAAATTCACTTACTTACGATTGATTACAAACTAACTAGCTTGATGGAATTCTTAAAAATTTATTTTTTCAGAAAACGAGAAATTCTGAATCTACAAGTAAGACTTTACTTTTTTAATAGGTTTACTACCTAATTGATTTCACAATATCGATATTGTAAGTTGTTTGTAATGACCTTACGGTTAATAATAAAATAAACATATCCATTAAATATAAAATATTTTGGTAATTTTTAGTTAGGTAAGTAAATAGATTGTAAGTGTAAAACTAAATAAGTGAAACGATCATACAAATTTTTGAAACATTTGTAAAACTAACATTGATAACATTAATTACCTACAAAATATTATAAGTTATAATTTTTTATACTATATACTGTATATTACTATAAATACTTTGCATATTTTTTACAACTATATTTTTAGTTTTATGTTTATTGTGGCGTTAACGTTTAATCAGGAAACTATTTGTCGGTATTGTGTTTACTTAATATTAATTTTTTTTAATGTTTAGTGTGAGCATTTTTAAATAAATACTGAATATAAGTACACTTATCTTATTAAAACTTCTTATTTTTACATGCTTATTATAAGGTATTTTTAATCTATTATAATTTACTACTACCTTATAACGTTTATTATATTAGATTCAGAATTTTTCGTTTTCTGAAAAAATAAATTTTTAAGAATTCCATCAAGCTAGTTAGCTTGTAATCGTAAGTAAGTGAATTTTTTACCCTTATAAGTTTCTTCTATTCATTAACAATTTGACGTAATGATGCAAAATGCTTATTTTTTTTAAGACGAATCGTTTGATATCAAAAAAAATTCACATTTGAGTGGTCTTCCATTTTACATAAGGTTGCAATTACATTTCCCGAAATTTCCCTTTATACCTGGGCTTTTTACCCGTAACAGCATCGAGCGGTGACCGCTTTGGCATTCATAAGGTAGTTATGCGTAGAACAAGAAGCATATTTAGTTTTTACTTAATAATAGTAAAATTAATTCTTACAAAATTGCGTGAATGATATAAAGATGGGAAAAATATTATAACGGTAGCTAGGTATATTAAAAATTATACATAATTAATTAGGTATAGATATCTACCGACATGTAAATATATAAATAAAAAATGTTCGATTTCATTCAAAATGTATTTTTGCATCGGGTGTAATATAGAAAGAAATTTCAACGATAATATGCATATTTTTAACAACACTTAACTAGGTGACGATAACAATGAATAACCTTCGTTTCATACCTGCAAACGGAAAGCTTAAACAAGAAGGGTAAAAGTTTACCGATCGTCTTCCTTGAAAGTTTTGACCAAAATAAAATGAATAAAATTACGTGATTTAATTTAATTTAACTAACTTATATTTTTATCGAATACTAATATTCTATACTCATAAATATCTATATTTACCAATTTACTTAAATTCTAACATTACATAATTATGTATAATTGATGTAAATAATAAATTTACCGATAATTATCTTATCTTATCTTCCCCCTAGTTTAGCAAATAATATCTAGTTATAAAAACGAGTCGAAATTAATTTGTAATGTAAGTACCAGTGTTAAGGTCGTTTAACTCCGCCTTCATAAAATAAGGGATTGGATTCTTAGTGGTTTTTGAGTTGTCTATCCCATACGACTCGGTACGCGACATCACTTTTTTACCAGATAGTACAATCGATGATATAGTGTCCCAAAAGAATTTCGAATTAACGCGAACGTCGTGTCATAAATAAATTAAAAGAAAGTTCAGAAAGAAAATTCAAGGTTAATGAAGGCGTTAAGGAACAAAGTGTCCTTATTACTACTACCCCACTTTTCGTTTTCTAGGCCGTGCCCGCGTAATCCACGCGATTCATTTTTGTTTTGGATCTGGCGCCGCTTCCTCAAATTCTTAACGTTCTCATATGTACATAATTAACGGATATAATTTTGAAACAAACAATTAAATCCGAAACAAGTAAATCTATTATTATAAGCCGTAAATCTGATTTTACAACCCCATTAACGTTATAATGGAAGCAACAGTACTGGAAAATTAAGTGGCTTTTACGATCGATCTATACGATCGGAAAATATTCTAAATTACTTCTGAAATAGTACATTGAAATGAAACGACCGCGTTACACTTTCAAAACTTTTTAAAGCCCACCGCTCGCCCACCCTCTTTCCGTACGAGTTTCCTATTCGAATGATGTTTCACTTATTCGTGCAGTTTTTGTTTTTCTTTTCCGGCGCCGTACGTCGAGCTTTGCGTTTCGAGTTCAATTTTCAAGTGTATTAGTTTGACATCGGAAAGTATGTTAAGGTTAAATTAAATTAGTGTTTTCCCGAATATTCCATTTCGTTAATGGAACCGGAATTTTATGTGCATATATAATTTACAGAGGCAGTACACCTACGCGCAGTTTTAAGATAATGCGGTTATTATGCGGTGCTGTGATGTATTAAAAGTCCATAATTGGCGATTATAAACTTTCGATTTATCGAGTTGAATTATCTCGGTCGTCTTCGTGGATTTCGACTAATTCGACGAATATAAAATGGGGGAAGGGAATGTCGTTGGGTTTGGGGGGAAAAGCTATGATGCAATATAGGTGACGCTTCAATAATGCTTCGAATGTCGTTTGAATCGGTTGTTTCACAAAATAGTTTGCGAATTTGGTCGAAGCGGATTTGGACCTATTGATCGCGATTTCTGACGAAGCTTCTTGTTGGTAATTGACTCCGAGGAGACAAGTTTCCTGAAAAGGTTTCCATGTGTGGGGTACGTCTGCATCGAGGGGTAATTCTCGTTGGAAGTCTTGTGTACATAACACTGGAAGTCTTTAAAAGTCTCTGGAAATGCTAGAAAATCTTTGGAAGTTTGGAAGGATGTCCCTTGGAGTCTTCAGAAATTTCTGGAAGTTTTTGAAAGTCTCTGGAAATTTTTGAAAATCTCTGAAAATCTTTGGATGTCCCTCGAAGTCTTCAGAAATTCCTGAAAGTTTTTGGAAGTCCCTGAAAATCCTTGAAAATCCCTGGAAGTCTTTGGATGCCCCTCGGAGTCTTCAGTAATCCCTTCTAGTCTTTGAAAGTCTCTGGAAAACCTTGAAAATCCCTGGAAGTCTTTGGATGTCCTGCGGAGTCTTCAGAAATCCCTGGAAGTCTTTAGTCGTTGGACGTCTTGTGTACATAATTTTTTGGAGATTTACCCCTCGGTCTGCATCGACGGTTTGGTCTTTTCTTCAACAAAGAATAGTGAAAATATATCACAAAGTATTATTTAAGTCGGCCAAAACGTTGCTTGGTCTGGATACTGCAGAAGAATAACCATCCGAAACGTCGAAGCAGGCCGTAGTGCCTGTACTTATCCAGTGGAAGGTTTGGAAATTTTTTTCAAATATTTCCAAGGAAATGGAGATTGGACGACACACGAATCTTAATATATTTGAAGATTATGGACTGCATAACATCACTTACGTTGGGATTATGTTCTCTGACGTCGGTCTAAAAAAAGCGCGATCGATTTATGTTCGTTTACTTTTCGAACAAACCTCGTACCATCCATTTAGGCGGCGGTGCAATTAGGTACTTCGCTTAAAATTGCAACAGCTCGGCTTATCTCTCACTCACGGAATCGATTTGTAAATGCGACAGCCAACAAAACATGCAGCAGTAAAACTATTTACGGCATATACATAGGTGCGCGAGTTAAAAAGCTTCGAAGCTCTCATCGCTTTATGGGCTCCACTCAATGTTTTGTAAGTGCTTTCGGCGTTATCGGGCTCCGAATCAGCGAAATATTGGCGTTGCATATATACTATTCAACGCTCGTGTCGTAATCAGAACAGAATAAAGGGAAGACGACTCTTTTAGATAAGCGCGTATGCGAACGCGTTATGCCCTGGATAGGTGTTTCGATTTTACACATTTCATATCCCAGGACGGAGTCGTTTGCGCGAATTGCCGGTTTAAATTTGCATGGCGGAATGGATTTAAATGAAGCAACCCTCGCGATATCCTAAAAAAAGCATTAAGGATTTCAAAATTAATAAAGAAAAAAGGTTAGATAAGTGAAAAAGGAGTGTACGGCAAAGGAACCCTTTTCGAACCGCCAAACTGACAAGGATAATGTATATTACAAGTGATCCCAAATATAGGGCCGTCGCGTAGTGAAATATTTAACGTTTTGGAAATTGCCAGACGGCTCCGTCGTCCTTTTTGTGTGGAAAGGAAAACTAAAATAATATCCTAACACTACGTCGCTTTATATTATTTTTATCTTTGAATATTATAAAAGAGGACTGACGAAGATCGAAAGTGCCTAACTTCATTTAATTAATTACGACCGCGACGCGTATAGATGGGAATTTTATTAAAAGGGTTTACGTTAAAGGGAATATTCAAATCGCCTGAAGGAATCGCGTTAATGGACGTAGAATTATTACGTGAAATGTAATATTAATATCGTGGAGGATTAAACAACAGGCTTCAGTTACACAAAGTTTGCGTTGTGAATAGGCAGGCCTGGCTGCGGCCGTCCAGTGCCTCTTATGCCCGTTTAATTGGTCCTTATGTTACTGACAAGTTTACGTTATTGTTATCTTTTGTCTATCGCTGTTGTATTCGAACACAATGTATAACATTATTCTGAAAGCCGGATTTTTACTTTTTGATACAACAATTCGAAATGGAAATGGGGCATTTGAAGTTCCCGATTCGGTTCGTGATTTTAATGCGTTATCATTATATAAAGTAAAAGTACAGTTGCTTTGTCGTAAAGGTTAAAATTCGAATTTATCGCCGTAAAGCGCGATTTATTTTGTACGTAATTTTTCGTTGCGTATTTTCGTGAGACGAATTTAACGAGGAAAACATTTTAGTTGCCTACGATTTTTTAACGTGATGATATCAACTGAACTATTCATTTATGTAGAAGATATTCGTACAGTGTGTCCACAGGACAACTGATAGTAGCTATATATATAGGTACATTCTGCGAATTAAAAAACGTAACGTGTCTTGAGATTAAAATTTACTTCATTTTAGTTGCTCGAAACGGGCTTACGGACTTCACTGTCAACTATATGTCATTCAAATTTAATTATCAGATTTAGTAATGTCAACTATACCTTATACAACCGTCTTGGCGATCACGTCATCAGTAAAACATCATTAGATTGTTTATTTATTATTCGGTTTAAAGTTTTTGAAAGTGCACATATTACCTGCGCATGTATTAAATGGTATAAAGAAAGACTACGATTTATTCGAACTGTAAAAATACGAGGTACACGATGACAGCACTGTGTGAAACGTCATCATCTAGTAACCTTTTACTGATGACGTGTCGTCAGGCCGTTTGGATAGGCCATATCATTTCTAGAAATTTTACGCTTGAAAACTGTTTTACTGTTCAACTAGATTCGTTACGTTTTTTTAAATTTTTTGAGTGTACGTGTAATTGATCAAAAAATTATGAATTCCATTTTAATATTCTGTCGTCAAACAATGTTATAGTGAAAACGAGTTCAATCATTTAGGTGCAGGGCGTTTTAAAGGCAAATTTCTAAAAAAAAGACTAGAAAAAAACTAGCCTTATTTGAAAAAGTATAAAAAATTTATTTAAAATAGATAAAGATCGAAATTTCAATTTTTACGAAGCTGGGATTTATTGATAGTTTTCCTATTTTTTTTGGCATTTTTTTAGTTTTATTTTTTACTTTAATAGGCTTGATTACCTAATAATCGAATAAATAAATAAATTTTTTATTTTTCATTGAAATTTAATAATTTTTGGTACACATACGTAATAAATGAAAGTCTTTGAAATGATGTATAGGTTTTTTGGTATCGCATGAGGGAGTCACGGGTGCACTACCTCTAACCTCTCTAACCTCAAAATTTTTAAGTTAATTTTCACATTTCTCAGACTTTTAGGATAAAAAAGGTGCTCTTGTTTAATTACGATGAAATAAACCATATTCAAGAAAATCATACATAAAGAATAAAAGATGCAGAGAATACTAGATATTATTTAAGTGTGATTTTCTCGAATATGGTTCATTTTATTGAAATTAAACAAAAGTATCATTTTGTTTTAAAATGTCTGGCGAATCTGAAAATGACCTTAAAAGTTTAAAAACTTAAAGTTCTGAAATGTTTTGGTATTAGAAATGTTAGGGGGTCCCCTAATGTGACGTCAGAAGACCTATTAGACCATTGCAAAGATTTAAATTTATTATGTATGCGTACCAAAAATTATTAAATTCCAACGAAAAATAAGAATTTCGTTTGAAAAAAAATCGTCTTTGGGGGCGAACATCTTTATCTAGCAACTCGTGCGGCATTATTTTGACGTGGTTTATCCGCTCCCGAGAGATCTTGTTTAAGATCCTTCCCACTCGTATTTTGTTGTATTAATTGTTTAAACAGTGCGCCAACCGGAATGTTTCTGATTTCAAATGATTTAGTATAAAAATCAGTTCTGTTCTCGGTGGGTTCCGAAGTAAAAACCTAATTTGATTCCACTATAATGTTTTTTTATTTTCAAAAACCACGCATATTCAGTTATTAAAGGAAATAAGTGAAGATAGGCGTTATCAATCACGTCATGGCGCGAATATTTTTATTATTAAAGGTCGCGAAACTTTCCAGTCTAACTTTTGACAGGGTTTAACTATTGATCTCGACACAGCGGTGGGTATTATTATATTTGGAACGAAACGTATTTATCAGTTTAGCGTTAAATTGCTGGAAGAATTCGACTTTTCAAATGGTATCAGTTATTTTTGAAACGGCCTCGGAGAAATTGATTTCGCGGGTTCGCCATTATCTTTTACGGTATTGGCTTTACTGGTGGCAGTTATTTTTCTGGATGTAGTAAAAACTTCGTTAAGAGAATAGGAGCTGTGTAACTTATTCGCTTCCCATTTTATGCATATATACGTTGTTTGACTTTCATTGCGCGCGGCAGTCTCGTTTTCGTATTTAGTTTCATTAATTTGAACAAATTTCGAAAGAAGTCCAAAGCACAATTAGTGTACTTATCAGAATACCGCGAAAGTTTAACTATAGGTTCAAGTGTGCCTTGAGATCAAGAAGGCTAAAAACGCTACCCTAGCGGTTGCATCTTCATAGGTATAATAAGTAAGTAGATACAGTAGAACCTCGATAATTCAAACTAATTGTGATCAGGGACGGTTCGGATTATAAGTCGGCAAGTAGTCAATTGAAATTTGCAGTTAAAATTGTGTGCGGTAGCGTATCGATTAAAGAAAACTCGAAATCGGCGTCGTATTGTTGAAACAAATAATTTAACGAAACATTATTACAAACAAATAGTCGTGGACTTGCGCGCCTTGTTTGTTAAAACGTATATGTTCTATTTTTCATTCGCTTTTCTGGTGCGCGTTCGTATAATTGAGATTCTACCGTGTAATTATTTTTCTCGCCTTTTAAACGATTTTTCTTTGACATCGAACGTGACGATCCTCAAAAGACTTCAGTGCCTATCTCCAAATGATAGAGCTGCTGCTGTTTCCTGATTTGCAAGAAAAGAACTCGTTTGTGTGTGAGAAGGTCGTTATTTTTACGTTTATTTTTGGATTTGCCTGGATGCGCCAACTACATTTTTGTACGGGACATATTTTCCAAATTACCTATTAACATCCTCTTCCCCTTAAAATTCGATTCTCCAATTTCGTTTACGTACTACACATACATACGTTTGTTCAATTCGACTGCACTTCCATATGCTTTGTACTTTAATAACAAACGATATTTGCATTGCAAATGTCGACATTTGGACAAACTACCCACTCCTGTTTATGCGTCCACGTCAACGTCGCGTCGCGTCGGCGTCGTTTAAATTTCATTTCGACTTTTCGTTGTAGTAAGTTATCTTACAATTACCGAACTTTTTTACTTTGCCCAAATCCAATTAGGAAACTTAGAATTGATTATTCGAGTAAACAAAAGTAAACTCGAATTATACGATAATCTTGGCTTTGAAAGGTTCCGTTGAAATGTAATTTTCCTGAAAGGTTCTTTTAGGATAAAGGGCGTTTCGTTATAGTGGGCCATGCTTTATATGTCAATTGAGAGTTTTAGTTGCGTCACATATCGAGAACCAATTTTTTTTATTATTATTTAAAATTGTTTCTTTTCAGAGAGAACACAGTAGCGAAACGCAGATTCGATTGACAAAATTAGATTTTTCGGCGTCGGGTTCTTATTCCTGCATCGTCTCCATGGAAACTCCGATATTTAGTAAGGAAACCGAAAGCCACGAACTCACCGTCATAGGTATGTATGTCACATAATAATAATTATCGGTGGGTGTGTTTGGTATTTTTTAAATTGGCGCGATGCTCTTTTGTCGTATAAGTACGTCGCGTGTGTAGCTTCGCCTACTTTGATCTGCTTGTTTGGTGTTTTCGACGACACTGAGGTTTTTAGTTTAGCCCGAGTCCAATTGCGTTAACTACTAATATACGTACATTTTTTTTATCGAAACTTTACATGATCGTATTTTCAAGACAGGTTGATATGTTTTATCAGGAGGTTATCTCTGTGCCAAATTTGATCGAAATCTGAGATGGTGTGGTACATTTTTTATTAAGTGTGTTGATTTGACATGAAATAACCCTATTTATAACCCTAATTTATTAGCTCAGAATCATAAACCTTCGGTCTACGAACGGACTTGCTGTTCTGAATTTTCTGAATAATGTAAAAATTAGTTACCTATTTGCTACTATTAAAAAGAAAAAGATTTTTTCAATAAAAGATTATTTATTGAATACAAAGAAATTAGAAACCGATGCATCATAAGATAATTCAAAATTAAATGTATTTTTACGCGTACGCTCATTATACATTTAGTCACATGTATAACTCAAGCTTCAAGTTATTCCACGACTTATAAAAATTGGTTTATAAAAAACGTGGAAAGTTTATAGAAATAGATTACGTCATAGGTCTTTCGACAGTATTGGTTAGCTCAAAATATCGTAAATAATCGTAATTAGTTGTACATGAGATATCTACTAATTTTTTTTCATGTTAGACCATAAAAAACCATATATCACATAAAAAATTGTCAAACAAAAAAAATAGAAAAAAAAGTCTCATTTTGTTGTAGGCCCTAGAGCCCATTAGTTTAGCAGGGTAGGCTGCTGTTTTTTAGCTGTACGGCAGCAATACAAATAATATATACATACATACAAATTATCTACTATATACAAATAGAAAAAAGGAAAAGAAAAAATATACAATTTGAAATCGAAAATATTTGTTTTTCTGGTAATGGAGTTGCTAACAAATCTTCCTATGGATCTCTAATTTTAAGATTTCTAGAGAGCCCTAGGGTCAATTATTTATAAAATATTTTGAAAATTCAAGCTATCGAGCACTAAAATTAGATAGAATCTGAAAGTATTTTGAAATGTTTCAGTTGGTCGGGGTTGGTCGACAAAATATGTCAGAATTTATGTAATAAAATGTCTTATTTTACTTGTTACTTCCTGTAACAATAAAAATTGGCGGCCCGACAGGAAAGTGGTATAAAGCCAAGTTTGCGTTCTGCTCGTAATTTACTATTTACGTGTCTTTAATTCAAGTTAAGGACATGAGTTCCGCTACTCTTAATTAAAATCAGTTTGTCTACTAAACTTATAGGTACCTACAGATAATTAGAAGGTATAAATATTATAAATAAATATATTAATTACCTAATAAGTATCTAATTATAAATATAAATAAATCCATTAAAATATAATTACGACTAAAACTACCATTTCAAAATTTGCGAGTCAAACTTAAAAACCACAACTTCCACTAATCGTAAGCAATAAAGATTTATTGTTTTCGGTATTTATCAAATGTTTACCTCCCCTACTGGCCCACGTGCGGTAGAATAGTATTTTGTGAGCGGGAGAAATTAGACGGAGACAAAATTACGGAATGGAAAATCGAAAATGCACTCGGATCTCTAATTTCGCGTTAATTTGAAAACTAAAAAATGTCCGATGAAGTTATTAAATTAAACTTGAACGTAGATATTTTAAGCTATGCAATGAATATAATTTTATCGCAGTTACTTATTTTCTAGGACGACAAATTAAGAGTTTGTGTAAACGTCATTTTTGTAGATTTTTATAACAGTTATAATAAACAAGTTATTGCGTTTATTGCAATGAAAATATTTCAATAAACAGTACATTGCCTATTCTATTTGCAAAATCAAAAGTTTTGTAATTCTTTTACTAGATTTCAAGATCGACGCGAAATTAGATTTGAACTTTGAACGACAATTACTAGTACATACTTTTGTTTTTTCGAAAAATTTTGCGTTTACTACCATGTAAACATTATAAATTATCTATATGTGATAAAGTAAACAGAAAAAAATAATTTTGAAAATCTGTACCAAACACCCGTAAGGTATTCTATTATTAGATGGTTACAGTTAGGTATAAAATTATGAACATCTAAAATTAAACTAATCCGTTATTCTATATTCAAAGGGTTGAAACCTTACTAAGGCGCAGCTAAGTATATTTTTAAAGTGTCGACAACGCTATATGCAGATTTAATCGCAGGAATGATGGATCGAAGCCGAGCGCGTTTTATCACAGAAATCGACGCCTCTAAAATGTACTATACATTTTTATTTTTAAAACACTCAGCGTGGGCAGTTATAATTTATCGAAAAAGAATCAAATTTCTTCGCCATTGTAAAGATAACGTTAAAAAACCATGTCAACCGAATACCGAATTTACCGAAAATCACTTGGCGGTATTTATAAAATATTCCATAAAACCACCTGCCTATACATCACGCTTCGTTTTCTCGCGTTGGAGTTTTCCAAGTAAAACCTTTTGTTCGATTCTTGAAACTTTTTAAATTTTCAACAACTTTATCTTTTTCATGCGGATAACAAACGTTAATTTAACTTCGATTTTACCTTAACACTCCGAAAACCGGAAACGAGATCGCGCGATCGGCATAGATGTAAGTGTTGCATTAAAAAAAAATGTAATATCGAGACATGTCAAAGTGTAGCTCGTCAAACGTCCACGCGGGGTAGTATTAAATTCGCCCCCTCCCCGCCCCGCTATTCCGACGACTTCTTTCAAATTCGGTCAATAGATTTAATCTATTATGCGATGTTAACGTGGACGCCGCATTTTGATCCACCTATTGGGGGACACGTCAAAGGCAGTCGCCATTGAAAAACTGTTCTTCCCGAACGCGGAGAGCGTCGAACTAATTTCAACTTTTTTTTGTGCTTTTTTCCTCGGAACTCGACTTCTCGACTTTCAGGAACTCCGCGGGCGCGTACGCGTTATTAAAATTCAAAAATTACCGGCCCGCACCTCGCCGATTCTTTTAAAAATTCAACTCGAATTAATTAGTTTTTTTTTAATTTATTTGATTTATACACATTTTCGTACAATGCAGCAACTTCGTCGTTATAATTATACGAAGTGAATTTTTTTTTATGTTCAGAGCCGCAAGACAAGGACCCCGTTATAACCTTCAACAAGGATACTTACGAGATCGGAGAGATCCTGGAAGCAAATTGCACGACCAGCCCTTCTCGGCCTCCGCCTCACATCACTTGGCTTATAAATAATGAAAGGGTAAGTACATATGTTGCTTTAAAATTCTTTTTATATCGGTTATATGCCAAAATACGTTCCTAAAGCGAACGCCCATTTGCATTGCGAAACGAACGTGCAGACGGAATTGCAAATATATAGGTAGTGAATATAAATTAGTAATTACGATTAGGGTAGGTAATTTATTGCTAGAATAACGAGAGGATTCTTTGCGCTTCTGTTAGGTTTGCGCAGTTTTATTCGTAGCCTAATCACGCACGTCGTTTATTGGAATCACAGATAATGTTATCATTCGGGTATTGTTATCACTTTGTTTATCACATAATTTCTTTGTCTACATTTTCAAGTTCAAGCAACACCAAACTTGTCTCTCCCATAAGTTACCATCCTACAGACCGAACAACAAAGACAAACAATGCCGAATGAATTTTTTTGTTTGAATGTTCTTCAGAAGTGATTGTATTCAGGGGCAACCCCGGAATTTATACACCCCTTGTATAGATATACGGAGTGTCTCAATAATCTACGACAATTAAAAGTTGTAGTTTTTCAAATTGAACGTCCGGTGTACAGATACATATTTGATGGATTATCCTTGAAATGACTATGTTGTTGCGCTAGTTATCATAGATATAAACCATTATAACGGGTGCATTTATAATTTTTGAGTGATTTTTCTTTTCAAATAAATTAAATACGATATGTTTTCACGTAAATTGCATATATATTTCCGTCACGATATAATTATTAATTAATAATTATTAATAATTATCGTAGAAGTTTGTAAAGAAGATATGCTATATATAGCATGGTCATTAAATTAGTCAAATATTCATCAACAAAAATGAAAAATGAAAAAAACAAACTTACATATAGTGATTACAAAATGTCTACAATTTAAAATATAAGAGGTAAAATGGGATAGAAATTTAACATAAAAAACATACATTTATTATTAAAGACAAACATCACAAATGAATGCTTCATCATCACTTTCTATACCCGCGCATGCATCATGAGCCCATTTGCCGCACTGACCGCACATTATCCATCCTTCGCCGCAGTGGTCTTTGGAATAATTATTTACGCAGAATAGGCAATCCACGTCGACGTCAGATTCGCTGCTGCTTGAACTGCACTTTAATATCATATAAACCTTAGATTTAGATACCTTTTTACCTTTCAAAGTGCTGCTTCCTGTAGCGATATCTTTTACGGATTTTTTTGTTATATTCGATTTTAATTTGTCTGCATTGATTTTTCTTTTTTCTCTGCGAAGGATTTTTCTCTTTTTTCTCAACTAGTTCTTATAAGGGCTACTCGTAAGTAGTACAGCTTTACCCCTTTGTTAGCTTTCTGTTTTGATGGGCCGTGTTTACCAGCTTTTGGATAGGGTACAATTAAGACGGGAGTAATTAAATTGGCAACACCGCTAGTTGATGGTCGTTCGATTTGTGTTATTATTTGTTTTTCTGGTGTAAATTCTCTTACAAAGTTATGGTCAATATCTTCCTTTTCTTCTTCATTTTCAAGTAACACATCTGCTACTGCTTCATTTTCAATAGTATAAGTGTCACTGTTTTGACCTGGGTCATGACTAGTTGGTAAAGTTGCAACAAACATATCTTCGGTGAATATCGTGCGGTTTAATGGACACAATTCAGTTTTAAGGAAACCGCTAATAGCGTTTAGAGGTGTTGCGGCTCTGAGAAATGTCTTACCAAATAAGGAACCAACTTCACTTATAGTAACACATCGCCCTGGGTGATTCCTCAACCACATTTCCACTTCTTGTGTATAAAATGTGCTAAGTGGTGCCATAAATGACACATCCAATAGTTGCATACGGTGACTGGTGTGCGGTGGTAAGCATAAAATTGTCACTCCGTTTTCTCGTGCCTTATCAATCGTTGCAATATTTTCAGTCAGTGTTTTATGTCCGTCATGTATAAGTAATGTTGCATTACCTTTCGAAGCTTGGGTATGAAGAAGGAAATGATCAAACCATTGTGCAAACAACTCTAATTCCATCCACCTAGACTTATAACAAATTGATAACGTACCTGGTGGAGTTCCATCACCGAATTGAGGTCTCATTCGTACTCGAGGAAAAATTATCATAGGTGGGATAAAAACCCCACTGGCGCTTATACAAATAACTGCGGTAGATAATTCTCCACGTTCTACTGATGTGAGAGAACCTACTTGCTTTCTGCTTCTAACGGCAATAATTTTTGATGGTCGAGACTGAACGGTAGTAATTCCGGTTTCATCCACATTAAACATTCTCGATGCTGTAAAATTGTGCTTTTCTTGAAGCGGTTCCAAAATGTCGAAAAATAAGTTAACTGCTTCTTTGTTGAAACCTCGAGCCTTTGCAGCAGATGTTGCTTCTAGACGTCGAAGAGACAATTTGTTTCTTTTCAAAAAGGAACGCAACCAGTGCCATCCGGCTAATTTTGTTTCATTATTAAAATGTTGTTGAATATTATTCTTGACAGCAAGTTGATACGCAAGACTTCGAATAGTTCTTGTTGTTAGTCCATACATCATACCTTTCATGTTATTAGTATACTCTACCAATTGCTCCTCCAGTTCTCTTGAAAATGTTAATTTCCTACTACCAAGCTGTTTCGAAGGGCCTATCGCTTGTTTATTCTTATGTTTAAATCGCCTTTCTAAAGTCGACTTTGGAACATTAAATCTCTTAGCAGCTTTTAAGTAACCACAAGTTCCACTTTGCAGTGCTTCCAATGCTTCAGACATTGCCTCTTCCGACCAAGATTGACGCTCGGTTTTTCTTTCATATGTGGAAGGCATCTGAAAACAAATCAAAATAAATAATTAAACAGTGTAGGTAAAACGGGATGCCCTCACATTCAATTAAGGTAAAATGGGATAGTATCCTGTTTGTATAAAAATTTCCCATTTTACCAGCATTTGCGTTACGATTTTTAAACTTACCGCGTAAAGAATTGGAGACTTTCAGAAGAACAGAAGAACTACTCGTTAACTTAACCTTTGTAGATAATAATACTAAGTTCAATAACAATTCAAGATCACAAGCTGTTTTGTTGCGGAACCTTACGCTGTTGACTGTAAATATTATAGTAGTGTTACAACAAAACAATGAAAGTACTCTCCTTCTTTTAATAATGCTTAGATCACCTTTTACGGTTATCTAAACAACACTAGCATTCATAGACACACATCATAAGGAAATACGCGGTGTCATTAGCTTTGCTAGAACGAGAAACACTTATGTTTCATTTTACCTACATATCCCGTTTTAGGTCACCTTCCCCTACATAAAAAGTTTTAAAGTCAAAATGCAATTTTTTTTTAATTGTTTATACGGGACGCTCTGCACAGATATATGGTGGTGCAGTAGAATTTATTACTCTTTCGTAGGGCTTTATGATTTACGTTTAAGTTGTCGCGGAAAAAAAACGATTAAGACACATTATGTGGGGCGCTAGTTTATTCAGAAAAAAATCGTCGCAAAATAATCAGGTAATCCATTCATCTTAGTTAGTTCTTTAGATAACCGGGGGGCCTTATCGTAAATTTAAATTGGACTTTGACACAGCAGGCCCTTAATGAGCATTCTATTACGGCGCAGTGCGGATTGATGAAATTCAAACCATCGACGTCGCCTCGCTTTCTTAAAATTAATCGTCATAAGTACTACACTATATAGGGTGCTTCGCAGTCGACTTTTGATAAACGTGTACCCATCAACAAATTAAATTCGATCTACGCAGAGAAAGATTTCTTTGTATTTAGGTAATAAATAATTTTTTTTTAATACAGCAAACTCGATTAATCGCAGTCATCCTTTCCTTTTTCTTCTCTTTCTTGCGACGATAAATTGCGGTATTAAAAGAAATGGGGACGATCAGTTAAGTACGTTAGTAAAGACATGGAGGAAGATTTTACCTAGTCAGAGGAAAAAGAAGTTTCTGCTTATGATTTGGCTAATTTAGCGAATTAAGTTGCTGGATGAGGTAATGTCGATTAATTGTGACGCCAACGATACAGGCTTTGAACATCTAACTGATGAACAAATCGTAGGTGGAGGGGCATTAGATATGGTTTTGGAGGAGAGTGAGGAAGAAGAGCATGACGCAACTCTAGCGCATAACAAGGCTTTGTGACAAAATGTTGTTAAAAAGCAAAAACAGTTGACTGATTTTTCTACGTAAAAGTAAATCGACAAACTTGTAAATCATAACAAGTAAATCATAAATTGTTCAAAAACATTTTCGTGTTAATTAGTGTCCTTTTTCAGCCATTTTCCGCTGTTGTCGCGCCACCCAATTCCGCGAATAATCGGGAGTTTACTGTAATGGCAAATTAAATAAATTAACACATTTTTTCTAATTCGGGAAAGGCCTTCTCCTTTGTGTTGGTACGAAGTCTCGGCCGCTTTCCAAAAATTTCGCTCTATATTTTTTTAAGTGACGTTGAACATTAATACTTATACACCAAGTTATGGCCTATCCAAACCTATATGCAATTTACGTCATCAATAAAAAGTTACTAGATTGTTTATTTGTAATTCGGTTTAAAGTTTGGAAAGTGACATATTCTATAGATAATTTACCTGCGCTCATATTAGCTTATACGAGGTACGAGACGACTGTACTGCGTGAAACGTCATCATCTAGTAACCTTTCATTGATGACGTGGATTGCGTATAGGTTTGGACGAAGTGTATGTCATTGTTTCGAGCATCGAACGAAGCGTTTGGACAACAATAAATGCTAAAAATTGCTCTTAGAATTAACTATAAATTATTCATTACCGCCACAGAAATTTCTATTAAGCCATAGGTATTTGACATTACGCTCGGTGTCGAACTAAAACACTTCCAGTCGAAATTGACACTATCGACCTCGATTCTCCGCGAAGAAAAATATTTATGAGTGGAAGGTGTTCGACAAAAGTAATATCGTTTATGTTCTTTCTTAATGCCCGTACTAAACTGTGAGCTGTTTCCTCTTCAAACAACACATATATACATTCAAAGAAATGCGACTGTCTTACGAACTTGTAAATAAACTTACACGGCGTGATTTTAAGCTATTTACAGTTATTACTTATTGTTTCTTCGCGCGTTCGATATAGATAAAACAAAACTGTAGTCCGTAAAAATCCGGAAAACTAATAAAGATACACGAATGCGACTGTTTCACCGGATAAAATATTTCATACACATTATAATGAAGAAAATCGCGTTAATTTACGTTTTATTAGTTTTCCCGAGTATAACAACCAACAGTTTTGCTCTATATCGAGCGCGTAGCTCAGCCTTAAGGATCGAAAGGGAAAACTAAATTAACGTTGCCGTTCATCGGAGACCAAACTGATGTATAGGTCGTTCAAATGTTATTCCGATGCACGTCATTAATAAACAGTTGCTAGATGATCTCTAGATTGTATATTTGTAATTCAGTGCAAAGTTTGGAAAGTGACATATTATTCTATCGATGATTTGCCTGCTCACATATGATACCTACATACACGACAAAGAAATATTACCTATAGCTCATCCAAACCTATATGATGTTCACGTCATCAATACAAGGTTACTAGATTGTTTATTTGTAATTCGGTTTAAAGTTTGGAAAATGACATATTCTGTAGATGATTTACTTGCGCACATATTAGATGGTATAAAGACAGATTACAGTTTATTAGAACTGTCAAAATACGAGGTACGAGGTGACAGCACTGAGTGAAACGTCATCATCTAGTAACCTTTTATTGATGACGTGAACATCATATAGGTTTGGGTGAGCTATATTACATAATTTATTAGTAATCTAAAAAACAACGAAGTACGAGGTGACGTCATTGTGCGAAACGTCATCGTCGAGTAACCTTTTATCGACGACGTGCATCGGAATAAAATTTGAATGGCCTTGATTTGCAAAATTCTGTAAAAATTATCGGTAGATAAGTGATAATAGTTGTTTTGGCTCTCGCGTAATCAGGCCAATCTGCGAATAAAACACGCGAAATAATCCGCGGGGGTCGATCAATTTAATCCGTCAATCAAATCTAAGTGCAACGTCCACTCTACTTCTGGAAATTCTTTTCATATTTAAAATATAGGGGGCGCGTGTCACGTTTACACACCGCCCTAACACCAAAATTGCGCATAAATTCGCCCTTACGAGGCGCGACATCTCCACGTCGCGGATTCGAGTCTTGTCGCATCGCGGTGTTATATTTCTTTAATTGTGACGACGAAAGCACTTTTATCAACTTTCATCAACAGCTGTAACGTAAATCTAAACAGAAAACCAAGCGAATGATTTTACCTACGTTTAATTTTTTTTGTTGTTTCGTAATTTACCGAAAGTATCCCAAGCGAATTATCTACACTTATTTTTTTTGTAAGTATTAAAGCGTCTAAAAAATGTCGTTAATTCATCGTTATTCGATGAAGAGAAGGTCGAAATCTAGGATTTACTGTTTAAGGAGACTTTTTCGTTGCTGCACGCGGAAAGATGACGTTTTTCTCGAAAAGTGATTTAACGAGCTTTTTTTGAGCCTCAAAGCTCCCGCATCTCGGATAATATACAAAAGTAGTTCTAGTCTATTTTCGAGTATCGTTTGATGCCGCAACCTCCTATAATATTTATAAAGTTGACCCGAATCTGCCTTCAGGTTTAAAGTTTGACAGGAGTTTGTATTTTATTGGAACGTTTCCGAATTTATAGTACATTCTAAGAGACTTCCTGTCGTATATTTTAGAATTTTCCCCTGTTTTCCTTCTCCCGTGTCGATTATTTTTATTCATTGTTATTTAAAATTGTTACGTTTTCGGTCTCGCGCTCGTTCGTTTCTCTTTCGGTAGTTTCTCTCGAAGAAACGCAATTATTCTTTTCATTGTTTCAATTGCCGCAATATTTCTTCTTTTCGTTAATTGCATCGAGAAGCGTTCAATCTATCTCCATCTATTATCAATTTATGTTTCAAATTAACTGCCGTCGAATCAAATTAAATTTAAATTATTAGATAAATTTCATTTTTTTTCTAAGCGGCGGGAGCAAAATGATTCGATTTAAAAAAAAAAAAGCAATTTTAATCGGTCGAATTGAATGCGTTTAATGGTTCTCCAGTTTCTTAATTTTGTTTCTCTTTAATTTTCATTAAAGTCCATTTCGTAATCAAACCTCGTTCAAGGGCCGCTCTTTCGAATACATACATACGAAATAAATACAAAGCTAAAGACCAATTTACTTCTTATAGAGAGCACGATCGCAAACAGGGACGGAGAAATTGTATTTGCTGCAAACGACACATACAAATTGCAAAAAAATAATTAAATAAATAAATCTCGGCCGACTTGGAAAACTTTTATGATTTTCATCGATCGATATTTTTCCCGCTCGAGTGCCTTAAATAATAAAATGTCAAATTTGATAATAAAACAGTCTGTGCGTAAAGTAATTGCATGACAGTGTAGAAGACTTTGGTTGACCGTGTGCAATGATCGCACACGGGCTGCAACGTTTTCGATTGGCTAACGAGTTTCTTTACGCACGGTCAGCCTATTTGTTTGTAATGGTCAATTTTCCATAACATTTATTGGTGTGAAATTATGCACTTTTCATAACGGTCGTCGGAAAATGTAACTTTCCGTACTAATAATGTAGGTAATATACCTATTTCTAGTATTTTTATTTGTATTACACCACCAAAGTTTTATAAATATGAACATGTAAATAAATACCATTTATTAAATAATGACGTCAAAAGTAGAAGGTGCCATATACAAAAAAGGCAATATCGTAAGAACTTCAATTGCAAAATAGTCGTCAAAAAACTTAGTTACAAAATAGCAAGAAAAAAGAACAAAATTGATGTATTCCAGTGATCTTGCGAATTCCTCATTGTTAATTTTCTCAAATTTAAGACATTTTATTGGTGCAATATACGATGTAATGAGATAGCTAATCGTGATTAATATTTTGTTAATCAGGATTCCGTTTCTAAAATGTATGTAAAATGTCATATACTAACCGTTTATTGATGTTACAATAAATTATGTCTAAATTCACAATATTGACTTAAAAGACTTAAAAGGAGAACGTTTCGCTTGATTTATACTGTTAAGTGACCAATGTTCGCGTTAGATTTTTAGGTTGTAAAATTTATGACCTTTTACAATAAAAATAAGGAGGTCTAGTCATATTACCCAGTATTTAACAATAGTTGTGGGACGACCCGCAACCATTGTCCGATATTGGACGTCATCATTTAAACCAAAAATTAAAACTTCCAACAACCCGCTTTTGATTATTTATAAAAAATTGATGTAAAAACGAAAATGATCATCAGAAGTGATTCTTAACGGCAAGACGTGCTAAAATTTCTCCAATTTATTTAAATGATCGTTAAAAACACACATTGAAATTTTAAAAGATTGCGAAGCAATTATTTAATTAAAATAAGTATTTATTAAGCAAAAGAGCACGTTGTGCCGTAGAGGGAATGTTACGTTACCCACTAGTTATTAATTTGCAAACTTTGGTTACCCCAGCTTTGAGTTATGATTGCAGTAAAATTGTACTTTTTACACAATCATTAAGGTTTTTAAAGGTGTTATGGAAATGATAGATTTTTTAAGTATTTTTCTGTGAATCAGAACATTGTAATCTATGGAAAACGTAATTTATTTCATAAAAATATCAATCTTTTTATTTGGACCGTACCACCTTAAGATCGCGGATAAAAAGGAAAAACACGTAAGGCGCCGCGTACGCTGTACAGCATAAAATATAATGAGTCGGTAGTAAAAATTGAATGAACGATTGTTTATTCACCCTCGAGAATTTATCGCTGAGCTTCTCGTCAATTTTATATTTATACGAATGAACAGGTCCGCCAGTAGAATTACCGTTTTAAACTTAAAAGTTGATCCGTCTATCGAACGCCGGCGTTATCCTTCGGATGACGAGAGTTAAACGCTCTAAATATTTTATGGGTCCATAAGGTAGACAAACGAAATCACATAATTGAGTCATAAATGTTTATTGTGGTGCACGTCAAGAGTTAGCAATCGTAATTGCCGTTTCTTGGCGAAACTTCGCGTCCCGGGGGGGATTTTAAAAATTTTATGTTGCAAAACGGAAACGGCAAAAGTGAATTCTTATTTCCGGCATTTAAATAAAGTGCCTGCTCGTCTGTTTGCATTTTTAAATTGTCTTCGTTTTCGTTTGCAGGTCGACGACAGTCTCACCAAGCCGTTTTCCAACGAACGGGTTCACGGGCACGGATATTTCGATCGGAAATCGTCGTCGACCACCCAATTATCCATCGAGGTGTCGGAGCTGCACGGCGGCGAGGACGGCGTGCTACGGCTCACCTGCATGTCGACGATACCCAGATACCTCGGCCACGACGAAAATTACGCCGACATAAGGCAACACTCGGTTATAAGTGAGTAATAAAATTTCGTTACGTTATCCTTTGTATATCCCAATCGCAGTAAAAGGGATAGGTTTGGATAAGCATACATACACGGCAAAGAAATACTATAGCTCATCCAAACCTATATGATGTTCACGTCATCAATACAAGGTTACTAGATTGTTTATTTGTAATTCGGTTTAAAGTTTGGAAAATGACATATTCTGTAGATGATTTACTTGCGCACATATTAGATGGTATAAAGACAGATTACAGTTTATTAGAACTGTCAAAATACGAGGTACGAGGTGACAGCACTGAGTGAAACGTCATCATCTAGTAACCTTTTATTGATGACGTGAACATCATATAGGTTTGGGTGAGCTATATTACATAATTTATTAGTAATCTAAAAATAACAACGAAGTACGAGGTGACGTCATTGTGCGAAACGTCATCGTCGAGTAACCTTTTATCGACGACGTGCATCGGAATAAAATTTGAATGGCCTTGATTTGCAAAATTCTGTAAAAATTATCGGTAGATAAGTGATAATAGTTGTTTTGGCTCTCGCGTAATCAGGCCAATCTGCGAATAAAACACGCGAAATAATCCGCGGGGGTCGATCAATTTAATCCGTCAATCAAATCTAAGTGCAACGTCCACTCTACTTCTGGAAATTCTTTTCATATTTAAAATATAGGGGGCGCGTGTCACGTTTACACACCGCCCTAACACCAAAATTGCGCATAAATTCGCCCTTACGAGGCGCGACATCTCCACGTCGCGGATTCGAGTCTTGTCGCATCGCGGTGTTATATTTCTTTAATTGTGACGACGAAAGCACTTTTATCAACTTTCATCAACAGCTGTAACGTAAATCTAAACAGAAAACCAAGCGAATGATTTTACCTACGTTTAATTTTTTTTGTTTCGTAATTTACCGAAAGTATCCCAAGCGAATTATCTACACTTATTTTTTTTGTAAGTATTAAAGCGTCTAAAAAATGTCGTTAATTCATCGTTATTCGATGAAGAGAAGGTCGAAATCTAGGATTTACTGTTTAAGGAGACTTTTTCGTTGCTGCACGCGGAAAGATGACGTTTTTCTCGAAAAGTGATTTAACGAGCTTTTTTTGAGCCTCAAAGCTCCCGCATCTCGGATAATATACAAAAGTAGTTCTAGTCTATTTTCGAGTATCGTTTGATGCCGCAACCTCCTATAATATTTATAAAGTTGACCCGAATCTGCCTTCAGGTTTAAAGTTTGACAGGAGTTTGTATTTTATTGGAACGTTTCCGAATTTATAGTACATTCTAAGAGACTTCCTGTCGTATATTTTAGAATTTTCCCCTGTTTTCCTTCTCCCGTGTCGATTATTTTTATTCATTGTTATTTAAAATTGTTACGTTTTCGGTCTCGCGCTCGTTCGTTTCTCTTTCGGTAGTTTCTCTCGAAGAAACGCAATTATTCTTTTCATTGTTTCAATTGCCGCAATATTTCTTCTTTTCGTTAATTGCATCGAGAAGCGTTCAATCTATCTCCATCTATTATCAATTTATGTTTCAAATTAACTGCCATCGAATCAAATTAAATTTAAATTATTAGATAAATTTCATTTTTTTTCTAAGCGGCGGGAGCAAAAATGATTCGATTTAAAAAAAAAAAAGCAATTTTAATCGGTCGAATTGAATGCGTTTAATGGTTCTCCAGTTTCTTAATTTTGTTTCTCTTTAATTTTCATTAAAGTCCATTTCGTAATCAAACCTCGTTCAAGGGCCGCTCTTTCGAATACATACATACGAAATAAATACAAAGCTAAAGACCAATTTACTTCTTATAGAGAGCACGATCGCAAACAGGGACGGAGAAATTGTATTTGCTGCAAACGACACATACAAATTGCAAAAAAATAATTAAATAAATATATCTCGGCCGACTTGGAAAACTTTTATGATTTTCATCGATCGATATTTATCCCGCTCGAGTGTCTTAAGAGGGGGCTGAAAAAATCAGCTTCTACCATGTTTCCGCTAGTAACGCCACAGTAGTATTTTTCTAATTATTTTAATTAATATCAAACGGTTTAATCGTAAGATGGCGCGATTTTGGCATCAGCTATTTAAATGTTAATTCCTGTTTTCTTGTACTAAATAGTTTCTACAGAGTGCGCTTTTTCATTGATGCATTGGCATCTAATTTAATTATGTTTACGTTGTAAACTTTGTTAGCGTTTATAATTATTTATTCTAAGATATAAAGTTACAGAATATAAAGAATGGACGTTTTGATGAGAGACACAAAAAGAATGAAATGCAAGTTAACAAGCTTAAAAAAATTATTTAACTTGCAACCAGAAAAGTTACCAAGTTATGGGAGCGGAAAATTCAAAATATTTCTCTTCAAGAAAGTCACAATGATAATGATTATTGATTTTTAAAATTTATTTTTTGTGTAATATGTGAGAGAAGTGCCATTATTAATACAAAATAAAAATTGTAACAATAGGAAATCCAATATTACTGATATATGCACATATGTAATTACTTATGTATATATTTCAGAATATAATTAATATAGGCCATAATTTTAAATAATAGTTAATTTTTTAATACAGTACATTCTTATTGATGTTCATTTACCAGCATCACAAAGTTACAAATTGTATATTTTATATTCAATTAAGTTAGCAAATGGCATCCGAATGACTATTCAGCATTAAAATTCTCAAATTATAGACTTAAAAAACATTTTATTTAAACGTTGGAACAATAATTATAATAAGTATTCTATTAAAATGGGAGTCCGGATAGTTACTATATTAAAAATTAAAAACTTGTGAAATCAATTAATTAGTTCTATGAAAATAAACCATGAGATTCTATGTTTATAAATGTAATGAATATAAATTTTAGGTTTTATGTAAGCAAATGTACTGATGAAAACTTAATTTTTTATTTTAAAATAACTTTTATTAAACTGATAAAGGTTAGGATTTCGATATAAGGAAAAAAAGGCATCAATTTTTATTAAGTTAATTCGATAATAATAATAAATTTGTATAGTACGTGAAATAATATTCTAACATATTCATTTTATATATTTGTTTATCAACGCCGTGAATTATGTTCTCATAATGCATAAAAAACAACTCGGTTTTTCAGCCCATCTATTCAAAAGTTGAAATATTTTTTAGCAAATTGTTGAAAACAATAGCTATTGAGTAATTTATATGTAAAAGACATTTAAAGAAACAATTATAGCCATCTAATTAACCTTGTTCTTGGTATTTAAAATTAACTTTTTAAGGCCTATAATATTTTAGTATTAGTAGCTTAAAATCTTATAATTTAAGATCTGGAAGCATGTGTAAATCTTAGCAAATCTTCCTTATTTTTAGGATAAAAATATAGGTCAACGACGGTATGATAGTATTATTTCATTTTTTAAATATTTATATTTTTATCCGTTCCTGAAGTAATACCAGGCGATCGGTTCCTTATCGAACCCCCTTAAATCAGACTAACCAGAAGCATAAGCTTAAATATGAAACGGTGTAAATTGAATAACGATTCGTTTTACTCTTTATACCCTCGCTAAATTTTAGTTTTTCGTCCGTCCCCTTTCAGATTTTTTGAACTGTAGGTAAGTTGTAACTTTCGGCCAACAACGATCAATCCTTGCGTAGACATTTTAATTTCCATTTTTGGTTGAATATCTCTCTTAAGTCGTAAAATCGACCGCTTTAACTAAGGGATGATTTTATACGTGTTTTAATTTAAAACGTATCGAATCATTTTAAAATTCCAATCAAATTTAAATTTATTTAAGCAGGAAAAATAGATTAATAAAAACATTTATTAAATTGAATAAATGATTCTTAATTTTAATTGAAATTTGTAATTAATTATATTATAAGTATTTATAACAATTAATAAGGCGTCCGGATATTGAATGCGAAGATCTCGAATTGTCTTGTTATCAAGAACGTTATTTGAAAAATTGAATAAGGTTAATAGTTACGAAAAAGATTAAAATTGATAATGAGCATTAAAACTAAAAAATTTTATATTTATACGAATGAACAGGTCCGCCAGTAGAATTACCGTTTTAAACTTAAAAGTTGATCCGTCTATCGAACGCCGGCGTTATCCTTCGGATGACGAGAGTTAAACGCTCTAAATATTTTATGGGTCCATAAGGTAGACAAACGAAATCACATAATTGAGTCATAAATGTTTATTGTGGTGCACGTCAAGAGTTAGCAATCGTAATTGCCGTTTCTTGGCGAAACTTCGCGTCCCGGGGGGGATTTTAAAAATTTTATGTTGCAAAACGGAAACGGCAAAAGTGAATTCTTATTTCCGGCATTTAAATAAAGTGCCTGCTCGTCTGTTTGCATTTTTAAATTGTCTTCGTTTTCGTTTGCAGGTCGACGACAGTCTCACCAAGCCGTTTTCCAACGAACGGGTTCACGGGCACGGATATTTCGATCGGAAATCGTCGTCGACCACCCAATTATCCATCGAGGTGTCGGAGCTGCACGGCGGCGAGGACGGCGTGCTACGGCTCACCTGCATGTCGACGATACCCAGATACCTCGGCCACGACGAAAATTACGCCGACATAAGGCAACACTCGGTTATAAGTGAGTAATAAAATTTCGTTACGTTATCCTTTGTATATCCCAATCGCAGTAAAAGGGATCAGGTGTTCGGTCGCGCCCTTATTCTTTTCCAGGTTTTTGTTGCCACCGTCGTATGATAAGCCTTAAGTAATCTTTCGGGTAAACAACGAGTCAGCTGCTGTTGCAGATGCGTACTCTTTACTATTGCTTTTCTTTTATGTAGGTGTTTGATGTCGAACGTGACATATGACGGTCTCCTCGTAATTCGATGGCAATAAAGAGTGGGTATTCTTTATATTCGTTTGAAGTTTTATGAGGACCGTTCTTGTTCCCCGGTATTGACTTTCCCATTCTCATATCTTATTCACGTTATATAAAACGGGAAAAACTGAGAAACGAAATGTTCCTCTTCAAATCTGAAGTAGACTGATGCGCGTGCACGTGGAATGCGAAAGGTTTTTTCCGCGGAGGTTTTCATATAGCCGTATTAGCCTAATAAATTTCGTCAACGAGAAAAAATGCGACCGAAGAAGGCGAACGTTAATCGAATTTCTCATAGTAAAACGGGACGTTAATACACGGGAAAACATTTAATTAAACGAATCTGAGCGCCAGGTACGATAAAAGACGTCTTGAAATGAGGTGCGTGAAGTTGGCACGTCATTAAAAACACAAACAAAAAAAATTGTGCCAATCGTTTGTGCACGATATAAAAATTTTGCACGTCACGTCGTTTTCGAGTTATTCAAAAATCAAAATAAAAAGTCATTTGAAAGCACAAACAAAAACAATTGTAGCAATCGTTAGTGCTTCGTTTGTGAACGTTTGTGCACGATACAAAATTTTTGCATGACACGTCGTTTTCGAGTTATTTTAAAATCAAAGTAAAAAATCATTTGGAAGCACAAACGAAAACAATTGTGGCAATCGTTAGTGATCGTTTATGCATAATATAAAATTTTTGCACGACACGCTGTTTTCGAGTTATTTAAAAATTAAAATAAAAAATCATTTCGAAGCACAAACGAAAACAATTGTAGGAATCGTTAGTGGTTTGTTTATGAACGTTTCTGAACATTGTAAAATTTAATTCAAGTTTTCAAAAATTAAAACCTGATGCTTAACACGTTGTCGTTGAAGATACATACAATCAAAAACAATATTACAGCATTCATTAGTAGGTATCTAAATACTTCTTGGAATATTTGTAACTATCGGGAATTTTATAATCAGCACGTCAAAAAATATTAACTATTTATACAAGGTCGTTCAAGTTATGTAAACGTACTCTTCTACTGAAAGTAGTTGATTTTCGTACAAGTACAAGAATGCAGATCATATCATATCTATATTCTTAAAACTTGTATGTAGGTATACTTACTGTCTTTTTGAAAGGAGATCCTATTTTGAATAGTAACATTATCTTTAAATTTTAAATAATCAGGAGAGAAACTGGAAATTTTAAAAACAATATAAAGTAAGATAGTTCAGGACTATCTGGATTAAGTTAAAAATAACGTACAACGATTAATAATTTCTAATAATTTAAAAACACTCATTATATAAACACTTATATTTACCATATAACGATTAAATAAAGATTGAATAGATTGATAAGATTAAATCTAAATATAAGTTATTAACGATAAGATGCACTGTTCTACTTCATTCTAGTCTGAAAAGATTTCTAATTAGGTAGTACCTATAATCAAAGGTAGTACA
This sequence comes from Rhagophthalmus giganteus, assembly GCA_036326145.1. NCBI lineage: Eukaryota > Metazoa > Arthropoda > Insecta > Coleoptera > Rhagophthalmidae > Rhagophthalmus > Rhagophthalmus giganteus. The sequence goes on along the minus strand of JARFJA010000099.1, from coordinate 1,617,471 downwards.
CATACCTATAGTCTCGACATCATACTGATTATTATATTTACTATGTTCAAATCTACTTTTAATAATAAAATACAAAAACAATGAAATAACTACCTACAACATAATCAAATATCTAACAAATAAAAAAATATATTTAACGTAAAAGCCATGCATTTATTATGCACAAGTAGATTAACTTAATATTTACTTACAAACTAATAAAATTTAAAAAAAATTTAAATTTAAATCGACGTTATAACATAATTTTGTTTATTTATTATCAATAGAACTTGAAGTTTGTTCCAACACATCGCCAATTTGCGAACCGTCCGACACATGCTTTCAACCAATTAGAATTTTAGAATTTGACAGTTGAGTAAATTTTAAAATTCTGATTAGTTGAAGGCATGTACCAAACAGTTCGCAAACTGGTTTGGTGGTGTATTGGAAAAACCTGTATCTGTACCTCAGAATAAAAGTGTACTAAGGGCCGATCTTTCCATCTCCTGATAAATTTATCTGACAGATATTTACCATAGAAACGTTTGATCAGACAATTGTTTTCATGGTAAATATCTGTTAGATTTTAGCTGAAAATAGAAAGATCGGCCTAAGTCACATTTTAGTTATTACATAAAACTGTTTGATTTTAAACTGTTTTGTAACCTATCTTAGGTGTTTAAACCAGATAAGTAGGTTGTTTAAGCATTAGAATTTACATCTTTTTCTATCTATATCTGGACCACATTGAGCTCATGATAAGTTATCACGGGCCGCATATAAAATCTAACATTTATTAATATACCTACTCATTTGGTTCCTCGTCGTCTGTATTTCGTCTATATTTTTTTCGTTCTAATTTTAAGTACCTATACCTCTACATAATGTAGGTATGTGTGTAAATAAATAGTAGGTAGGTATCATTGAAGGTTAGTAAGATTTGTCGTAAATGGCGCGATAGGTATGTGCAAGTTATAACACGCTGGTAGGTCCAAAACGTTGATTTTCTGCTTTTAAATTTTGAAAATTGCTGTACCAGTACGATTTTTCTTAAAATTTATCTACCATCATGTAGAGCAAAACTTAAAATATATATCCTAAAAATTTCATACAAATTAGTTCATTAATAAAGGCGCAAAATTTAAAATAGTTTTGCAGCTTTGTATATTTCCCCTTATTAAGTAATGAACAGAATAGTTACTTTAATTTTATTCCCGTATTATATCACACTGTAAAGCGACGGACTAAAAGAGCCGGAAAGTCGGACTGTCGCGCGACTAGCGCGGCTATCCGAAACCCACAATTACCATCGAGTGTAAACTATGTTGCCTACCACCTTTCAACAGTATAGAATAAATGGAAGTTTCCTCGTTTGTTGTATGATGCAGCCTGTTAGCTCAGTTAGATGTGCAGCGTTTTTATATTTTGCCTAAACGAGGTGACTGAAGTTCGAATCTCCCTTCAAGTGCGTTTTTTTTTGTTAAATACCTATTGAAAATTTTAATCAAAACCATATTAGGCATGAGAGATGAACATTAGTAAATATGTTTACAGTAGTCGTAATGTGTACCACATATTTAATAAATTATATCTACCCATAGTCAAACGAAAGTTAAAAAATATAAACTGGAGGTTTTTAAAATCAAGAATTCTATGAAAGTTACATTACAGGATACCTTTTTCACAATTTGTTTCGGTTTACCTGACCTTTACTCGTTGTTAGTGTTGAAGAATTTTAATCCCCATCTAACAGGAATCACCACGCGGTTAAAAGAAAACGAGTTTATTTTGGCATTTTGTAAAATGTAGTCGTTTATTATAGAACCTCTACTTATTTTATGTAGTTTGTATTTGAAGACGACAACTTAACGTGTCGCCAAATATAAATATATATATATACATATATAAATATATGTATATAAATATATATATAGATATATATATATAGGGTGCTCCGGAACTTCACCGACAAATTTCTAGGGGTGAAATTACGTTGACAACGAGAGAACCGGCAAGCAAGCAGCACACGTCACGGCCCATGCAGAAGAGGCAACATATGCTAAATAGATAATAGGGCGAAGCCTGTGAATGCTCGCATAGCCTGTTACATTGATGTGTTTTATTTTCTCTGATCTCCGCGACCTGAGACTGTTTCAATCCTTACTTCGTTTTCCGATTGAATAAATGTATTTCGACCCGAGGTTCCATTGCAAAAATTATTTGTCTTGACGTATACGAGCTTGTACTAGAAGCTTGTCGGTGGAATTCCAGACCACCCTGTATATATTGTTTTAACTTTCATTCAAACGGTTAACGAACGTAACAGTATCTAGGCTACCTACAAGTCGACTGCCTAAGATTATGTCGTAAATTTGTAAAAATAAGTAAAGTAGGGAGTGGGTATTTATCCATTCAAAATTTCAGGAGAATACCGAAACCTTCCCTAGCCCGTAGTCGGTTATCTTTCATATTCTATTTTAACTACATAATTTTGTAGGTAATAGCACATAGAAAAAATTCTTTTTAAAAATATGTGTTTCAGAAGTTTGTTATGAAATTCTGAAGGTATCCATCCCATCGCCTTTTTTGCACAAAAACTGTTTTGTCTTTGTTATTCCCTTATTCTGTAACTAAATACCTAATGACATACTTATGTAATTGTGAAAAAGTTGCGTATTTCTTTCACAAAAAAAAACAATTATAATTTGGCGTAATAATATTAGAGTAAACCAGCATTTGAATTTCTGGACGGTCAATTTGAAACGTTTAAACTTTTTTATTCATTCCATAATGTTACTATATTAAAAAAACAACAAGTTAATGATATTATTAGAATGATATTTATAAATTTATTATGATAATAGTTAATTTCTTATGATTAATTTAATTGATACATAATATAATGTTATAATTTGATTTATTTTTATTCATATTTATCTTTACATTAAAAACATTAAATTTAAATTAAATTTAAAAATGTCTATAATTTTTAAAATGGATTCAGTAAACTTAATAAAACTCGAAAACAATTACACAAATAAAATAGAAACAAATGTTAATTCATAATTTATAATTATATTTAACTATTGAAGTTATAATATAAGACTATAAAACAAATAATAAAATTACAATCAGTATTACAACACAATTACTTATTACAATAGTATACTTTAACATAACAGTAAGTATTTATTTTAACAGAATTCATTTATTTATTTATTATTTATTGACTTTAAAATGTTTTATTTATTGGCTAGAATTCTTTATGTGTGTAAATTAATTTTAATACACAGTTAAACATCTTACAATAATTAATAGACCTACCCGAATTTATAGAATATTTAAGAGTATTTCTAAAAATAAACATCTAAGATAATAACTAATTAAAATATTATAATTAATAACTAAAAATATTTGTACGTAATATTTAGATATAAAAGTTTTCGGTCAAAAATCTTAAAAAAATAAACGTAAAAAAAACTTATGAAACTAGTATTATGCTAACTATACAGTGCTTAAAACTAAACTAATTAAAAAAAATAAACAAAAAAAAACTAATATCTAGTCCAATATCCGTTATGTTGTATGGTTTCCTGTAGACGATTAGTCATTGATTGGACTAACCGTTCGCAATTATTGAAACCACGGAAGCGATTCCATACTCTAACGGCATGTTCATACAAAGCGTCAGCTGTACGAATTTGAACGTTTTCCTCATCACCATTCCATTCGCGTACAACAGCTGCCCATAAGTTCTCAATTGGATTCAAATCGGGTGATTTAGGAGGCCAATCAAGAACAATTAAGTCTTGTTGGCTCCTAAACCACTCTTGAATCAATCGACTCTTATGGACAGGACTGTTGTCATGTACGAATACGATGGGATGAGGAGTAGAATATAATATCCTCACACTTGGAAGCATCACATCTTCCAAAATGTGAAGATATTCCTCTGCGTTCATCCTGGGACTAATTCTAATAAGTTCCCCTGGACCAGCTGACGACATCCAGCCCCACATACCTACTGTTAATCTGCCGTGTCTCTTAACCCTAATTACATTTTGAGGCTCAAACCTACTGTTATTCAATCGCCAAAGAGGTTTGGTCGATTGAATATCTGTACTAAATACCTTCTCGTCAGAGAAGATAACAGTTTCCCAATCTCGATTGAGATTTGTTAGGGAAAATTCTACACGTCTCTGTTGGCGAGCAGGTGTTAGATCAACTCTTTTTGCGGGTTTACGACATCGCACGCCGTTATCATTCAAACAGCGACGAATTGTCCTCTCGCAACATCTTAAATCTAACCTACGTTTAATATCACTACTTGCTATAAACGGAACTTCCCTAACTAAATTAACAATTCTTTGGCGCTCTACTTGGCCTAACGCTTTTTTCTTCCTACGCGTCCGTTCAGGCGATTTTGTAGAACAGTCAAATGATCGTTAAAACACACATTGAAATTTTAAAAAATTGCGAAGCAATTATTTAATTAAAATAAGTATTTATTAAGCAAAAGAGCACGTTGTGCCGTAGAGGGAATGTTACGTTACCCACTAGTTATTAATTTGCAAACTTTGGTTACCCCAGTTTTGAGTTATGATTGCAGTAAAATTGTACTTTTTACACATTCATTAAGGTTTTTAAAGGTGTTATGGAAATGATAGATTTTTTTAAGTATTTTTCTGTGGTTCAGAACATTGTAATCTATGGAAAACGTAATTTATTTCATGAAAACATCAATCTTTTTATTTGGGATGTACCGCCTTAAAAGTTGATTCGTCTATCGAACGCCGGCGTTATCCTTCGGATGACGAGAGTAAACGCTCTAAATATTTTATGGGTCCATAAGGTAGACAAACGAAATCACATAATTGAGTCATAAATGTTTATTGTGGTGCACGTCAGGAGTTAGCAATCGTAATTGCCGTTTCTTGGCGAAACTTCGCGTCCCGGGGGGGATTTTAAAAATTTTATGTTGCAAAACGGAAACGGCAAAAGTGAATTCTTATTTCCGGCATTTAAATAAAGTGCCTGCTCGTCTGTTTGCATTTTTAAATTGTCTTCGTTTTCGTTTGCAGGTCGACGACAGTCTCACCAAGCCGTTTTCCAACGAACGAGTTCACGGGCACGGATATTTCGATCGGAAATCGTCGTCGACCACCCAATTATCCATCGAGGTGTCGGAGCTGCACGGCGGCGAGGACGGCGTGCTACGGCTCACCTGCATGTCGACGATACCCAGATACCTCGGCCACGACGAAAATTACGCCGACATAAGGCAACACTCGGTTATAAGTGAGTAATAAAATTTCGTTACGTTATCCTTTGTATATCCCAATCGCAGTAAAAGGGATCAGGTGTTCGGTCGCGCCCTTATTCTTTTCCAGGTTTTTGTTGCCACCGTCGTATGATAAGCCTTAAGTAATCTTTCGGGTAAACAACGAGTCAGCTGCTGTTCCAGATGCGTACTCTTTACTATTGCTTTTCTTTTATGTAGGTGTTTGATGTCGAACGTGACATATGACGGTCTCCTCGTAATTCGATGGCAATAAAGAGTGGGTATTCTTTATATTCGTTTGAAGTTTTATGAGGACCGTTCTTGTTCCCCGGTATTGACTTTCCCATTCTCATATCTTATTCACGTTATATAAAACGGGAAAAACTGAGAAACGAAATGTTCCTCTTCAAATCTGAAGTAGACTGATGCGCGTGCACGTGGAATGCGAAAGGTTTTTTCCGCGGAGGTTTTCATATAGCCGTATTAGCCTAATAAATTTCGTCAACGAGAAAAATGCGACCGAAGAAGGCGAACGTTAATCGAATTTCTCATAGTAAAACGGGACGTTAATACACGGGAAAACATTTAATTAAACGAATCTGAGCGCCAGGTACGATAAAAGACGTCTTGAAATGAGGTGCGTGAAGTTGGCACGTCATTAAAAACACAAACAAAAAAAATTGTGCCAATCGTTTGTGCACGATATAAAAATTTTGCACGTCACGTCGTTTTCGAGTTATTCAAAAATCAAAATAAAAAGTCATTTGAAAGCACAAACAAAAACAATTGTAGCAATCGTTAGTGCTTCGTTTGTGAACGTTTGTGCACGATACAAAATTTTTGCATGACACGTCGTTTTCGAGTTATTTTAAAATCAAAATAAAAAATCATTTGGAAGCACAAACGAAAACAATTGTGGCAGTCGTTAGTGATCGTTTATGCATAATATAAAATTTTTGCACGACACGCTGTTTTCGAGTTATTTAAAAATTAAAATAAAAAATCATTTCGAAGCACAAACGAAAACAATTGTAGGAATCGTTAGTGGTTTGTTTATGAACGTTTCTGAACATTGTAAAATTTAATTCAAGTTTTCAAAAATTAAAACCTGATGCTTAACACGTTGTCGTTGAAGATACATACAATCAAAAACAATATTACAGCATTCATTAGTAGGTATCTAAATACTTCTTGGAATATTTGTAACTATCGGGAATTTTATAATCAGCACGTCAAAAAATATTAACTATTTATACAAGGTCGTTCAAGTTATGTAAACGTACTCTTCTACTGAAAGTAGTTGATTTTCGTACAAGTACAAGAATGCAGATCATATCATATCTATATTCTTAAAACTTGTATGTAGGTATACTTACTGTCTTTTTGAAAGGAGATCCTATTTTGAATAGTAACATTATCTTTAAATTTTAAATAATCAGGAGAGAAACTGGAAATTTTAAAAACAATATAAAGTAAGATAGTTCAGGACTATCTGGATTAAGTTAAAAATAACGTATAACGATTAATAATTTCTAATAATTTAAAACACTCATTATATAAACACTTATATTTACCATATAACGATTAAATAAAGATTGAATAGATTGATAAGATTAAATCTAAATATAAGTTATTAACGATAAGATGCACTGTTCTACTTCATTCTAGTCTGAAAAGATTTCTAATTAGGTAGTACCTATAATCAAAGGTAGTACACATACCTATAGTCTCGACATCATACTGATTATTATATTTACTATGTTCAAATCTACTTTTAATAATAAAATACAAAAACAATGAAATAACTACCTACAACATAATCAAATATCTAACAAATAAAAAAATATATTTAACGTAAAAGCCATGCATTTATTATGCACAAGTAGATTAACTTAATATTTACTTACAAACTAATAAAATTTAAAAAAAATTTAAATTTAAATCGACGTTATAACATAATTTTGTTTATTTATTATCAATAGAACTTGAAGTTTGTTCCAACACATCGCCAATTTGCGAACCGTCCGACACATGCTTTCAACCAATTAGAATTTTAGAATTTGACAGTTGAGTAAATTTTAAAATTCTGATTAGTTGAAGGCATGTACCAAACAGTTCGCAAACTGGTTTGGTGGTGTATTGGAAAAAACCTGTATCTGTACCTCAGAATAAAAGTGTACTAAGGGCCGATCTTTCCATCTCCTGATAAATTTATCTGACAGATATTTACCATAGAAACGTTTGATCAGACAATTGTTTTCATGGTAAATATCTGTTAGATTTTAGCTGAAAATAGAAAGATCGGCCTAAGTCACATTTTAGTTATTACATAAAACTGTTTGATTTTAAACTGTTTTGTAACCTATCTTAGGTGTTTAAACCAGATAAGTAGGTTGTTTAAGCATGTAGAATTTACATCTTTTTCTATCTATATCTGGACCACATTGAGCTCATGATAAGTTATCACGGGCCGCATATAAAATCTAACATTTATTAATATACCTACTCATTTGGTTCCTCGTCGTCTGTATTTCGTCTATATTTTTTTCGTTCTAATTTTAAGTACCTATACCTCTACATAATGTAGGTATGTGTGTAAATAAATAGTAGGTAGGTATCATTGAAGGTTAGTAAGATTTGTCGTAAATGGCGCGATAGGTATGTGCAAGTTATAACACGCTGGTAGGTCCAAAACGTTGATTTTCTGCTTTTAAATTTTGAAAATTGCTGTACCAGTACGATTTTTCTTAAAATTTATCTACCATCATGTAGAGCAAAACTTAAAATATATATCCTAAAAATTTCATACAAATTAGTTCATTAATAAAGGCGCAAAATTTAAAATAGTTTTGCAGCTTTGTATATTTCCCCTTATTAAGTAATGAACAGAATAGTTACTTTAATTTTATTCCCGTATTATATCACACTGTACATAAATTACATAAAATACCACAAATATCTATGGCAAAAATGAAATAATAATTCACCGTATTTCTATATCAAGGAACTTTCCATTATCGCAAAGGAACACATACGGACGAAATAAAAATATACGATTTTGATAGGTAGATGTATCTTTCATAAACTTGCTTATCAGTATCAGAAATATCAAATAGAATTTTTAAAGATTTATACAATTGTAATCTATATCTAAGAAAGTTGAATGTACACTGTTTAAGTAGATTTGTTAATTTTTAATTTCTAAAATTTTTAAAAATGGTAATAGTCGGTACGGCCATACTACTCCGTACCGCCTAAATAAACGGCCTACCATGCTAAAATTCTTCAATGATTACAAATATTACAAAATACTACAATATTGTTTTTGATTGTACATACTTCCGACGACGACGTGCTAAGCGTCAGGTTTTAATTCTTGTATAACTCGAAAACGGAGAGTCGTGCAAAATTTTTATATCGTGCACAAACAAAGCACAAACGATTGGCACAATTTTTTTCGTTTGTGCTTTTAATGACGTGCCAACTTCACTCACCTCTTGAAATGCACGCGTAAAAAAAAAACGCGCGACCGAAACAAAAGCTGACCAGCTGTTCTGTTGTAAGTCAAAATTTATGTTGTATAACACCCGTGATTTATGCAATACAAAATAATACATGTAATGCGGTTAAAATTGAGTTGACTAGTAGATAGCGGGCATCCAAAAAAAAAAACGCGCGACTTTATCTTTCCACGTCCGACCAAGACGGAAAGACTTTTCGAACACCCGGTACACACAGTATGTAAAATGTGTTGTTTGTTTAATGCAAACAATCCCAGATTTACTTCGCTACAGTGCGATGCAATAGAATTGCATACCAGTTGAGTAATCTGTGCAATGTAGAGAAGGCCCAATTCCGTTCAAAAACTGCGCCGTGTTTTGGTAGGTTTTTTAATTGTTCAGTAAGTGAATTTTAAAAATAAAAGTCGGTTTGTAGAATTGTGATAGTACTTAGTCTAGCTAACCTGACGTTTATTTTTAGAACACCCCGTATGTTGGCGCACACGATACACCTAAACACATTAGAATCCCGGCATCCTCGGACACGTGTTTCGCGATTTACTGTGATACATTTATTGATATTCACCTGCATATATCATAAATAACGCGAAAAACTTCAAGGTAGGCATCCTTTATCTTTTGGCCTTTTCTAACAACTGACAACGTTATTTAACCAATAAAATATCAGAAAATATTGATATGGTCTAAGTTTCGCTGTGCAGTAGTACACGTCATATACCGTGTGTAGTAGAATCGCAGTACCCCCCCAATTTCCTTATTTATTCAGATAAAATTTTCGAACTTGTTGTATGTACTTGTCAAAAACCACTTGTGATATGAAAATTGTGTTTTCTCACTTCCGATGTCGCGGTTTTCAAACGTAACGCCCTGCCTATTATTACATTTTTGTAATCTGCATAGTTTTGTGAATAGAATGGCAGTGCGTAAGTCGCATTTTAACTATCAAAAAAAAAACAATATAGCGCCCATCATATTTTCTTCAATTTTTCTTCCGCTCATTCGATTGTATTAAACTTACAGAGATAGATAGATTGATACGTGGATAGATTCGCCATTGAATGTAGCTATTAGTGCCATCATGTTACAATTAAAAAAATATATATATTTTGATAGAAAAACCATTATTAGTAACTTTACCGGATGATAGGACAAACCGAAAAAGCGCGTTTTTAAATTTTATTTTTATAGTTGATGTATGACGTCAGTTGTGCTACGTGTTGTGCCAGCTTAAGGCCCTTCAGTCGCAGTCAGCCATTGTAACGTAGCGCTTACTTTTTCTGCTGAACGCGCCTTTTTTGCCTTAATTACACGTTTTTCGTTGTGTTGATGCAGTCGATTAACGTTAGTTTGAAAAATAAGATGGAAGTCGTCATTTTTTTTACAGTTAAAATGTCACTCACGTGGTGCCATTCTATTCAGGAAATTACGCAGATTCCAAAAATATAACTAATATACCGGGTGTTTCGTTTGAAAATCGTAATTTGTGGTCAGTTCCGGCGAAACCGAAAATGGGAAAAACACAATTTTCGTGTCAAAAAGTGAAGTTTAATAAGTACATTAGATCGTTCCTGAAAGTTTCATATTAATAAATAACAAGATTAAGGGTGGAGGTGTACCGTGATTCTGTTACACGGGCATTTCATTTTTCTTAAAAATTAGAGGTTTAAAAAAATTAATCGAGCTTTCAAAAGGGATTTTCTAAATTACAAAATTTCAACCGTTCCAAAAAGGCAAAAAACAAAACAAGCAGAGGTTGCAATTTCCATTTCCTCGTGAGGATGATTGAAAATATTACTATCTACATAGTCGGTACTAAATGTTATTCATCTACATTTCTTGGAGTTTGAGAAATAAATTAATTTTACGCTTTTACTATTGAGCGGTGCAACTTCAAAAAGAGACGTTTTAAGAAAAAATCTTTATGTACAAGCCCCCCCGTAGTTTACGAAATCGAAAGAAAATAGTTCCCCCCCCCCATGAGTTTTTCGAATTATTTTTTTATTTACTATTAAAAGTAAGAATTACTTTTTCGACAGGTATTTTTTTTCAAAAAACATTTTCGCCTCATAACTTCCGCATCTTCCAATAATTAATATGGATATTTTGTATTCGACAAATTTGTACGTTTGTGGACGTGGATATAAGGCACTTGCGGCCCTTTTTTAAAACTTTGAAATTTTCAAATTCGATAAATAAAAATCAATTGAAATCAACAAAACTTAAGTACGTAAATTACTCAATAGTTAATGGCTCTCTAGATTTTTATAATAATATATTGATGAAGTACCGTGAAATCGTATTTAATGAATTTAAACTGTGGGCAACAATAACAACCTCTCAAATATTTAAAATTAATCACAAAACAATTCGAGGATATAACGATAAGAAGTATTTTAGCCGAACACCTATATAATCAACATGTGTCGAAGTCGTTATCGGCAGATGTGGAACTGGAAAACGTTTATCGCGCTTTGCCCTTCTATAACATAATATTGTGTACTTACTTACTCATCCACGTGTGAGTTCAGTTCGCCTTTGTCTTTCGTACGATCGCGTTTGATTTGAAAATTTATTAATTCAATAAAAATATAATAATTATTATACTTGTGCCGGAGTTTAACTAATACGTAGTCGTATTTTATATGTCGCAAGATTTTGTCGCGCCCGTGTTTCCTAATCGGTAAATTGATCCGCGAAAAGATTCTTTTGTTTCCTTTAGTAGTGCCGTTTACGATATCTGCATGTGTGTGGCGTAACCAAGGCAAACATGAATTTTGGACAATGCCCGTACACGTAAATTGACGATTTTTTTCGGATTTTTTAACTCGACATCGTACTGACAATAGTTTTATGTTTTAAGTGTTGTGTCGATTGCATTTTAATAACTTTAAATGAGTGGATACGTCTTGGAATTTGAAACTCGGATGTTTAGAGCTTTATCTTCCTCGAGATATGGGTGCGGATGACCGCGTCGCGACAAGTCGATCTTGTAAGTTTATATAACCTTTATTATTTATGCAGGTATAGGCAATTTCATTATAATCGGCGAAAGCCCTGGTTGCGCAGTAAAACAAGTGGGCGGTCTTACGATGTTTATGAGAGCTATAATCGGCACAAAATCACGCGACAATTTTGTCTATTGTTTGTGCTTACGCTGCTGAAGCGAGTACGGGACGAAGTTCGAAACATTTATTCCGATCTCTACGACCTTAAAATTAAATTTCCGTTTCAAAATATGTTTGTTTTCGTTTTTTCGTTTTATATTTCCGACTTTATGAACGCACTGTATAATTATTTACTCGCGCATAACTGAAAACCTTAAAATAAATCTTCGATTCGCTCACCAAAATCATACCGTCACACTAACGTTTTACGAAGGAAGGCCTTTATTTATCGCGTCACCTTTCAACTTGAATTTCCTACAAAGAAAGTTAAATAACGTCCATTTCAGACGTATAATATGTTATGTGGTTATGAACTCGTGTTGCATAAATACGAGTAATCACGGAACTGTCAAAAGCGGACTGAAATGTCATCATTTTCAAATATAAAATTCAACGAACGCCGCTAAACTCGTAAAATTAAAGAGGATGGCGCTAGAGGTGATTTCCTGAAAATACATTTCCTGTCCATTCAGTACGTAATAATTGTAATCACGATAAAGGCTGCAATCGGGCGATGCGGCTATTGGTTTACCATTCTGAAAGGGCGATAAAATTTCATTTTGCTTCAAATGGAAATTATGCGGCCATAAATGAATCTATATATGTATGTAGGTTTATTTTCCATTAAAATAGGGTCTAAAAGTGTATCGCGACTAATAACCAGTATTCAGCGACCATTGCGAATACAAGAAAAAAATGTTAAGATTGGCGGAATAAGAAGAAAATTTCTCGAATTTCTTTCGACAACCCTAAATTGTCTACTGTCGTCACGGGTCGGCTCTCTAAAACACTCGACTATTAAAATGCTGTGAGGTTTTAGCGAATTTTCATAGAAAATAAAGCCATTGCGGCCTGTCTGATGACGACACCGGATCGGATCGGTAATGTGAAATATGTTTTGGAATCGGCATAAAATTCTCTACCGATCACGTCTCTTTATAATTTTCGATTGAATGCACCGTTTTCGAAATAATCGAAAAAAAAGTGATAATATATATATTTTTAATTATTATAAATTTCTCTCGTAAATATTATTTTTCAAAAAAATGCATTTCTTTCGAGAAAAATTTAAAAAAAGTGAGTTTTTTGATTTGCGACATGAAAATTTGATAGCGAGGCTTGCGCGTGGTCGGATTTTTCATTTTACACATCGTGTACAAATCGTTTTGAAAGCGCTTACCGACCTAATTCCGATATAAGCTTTTTTAATGTTGTTACATTTTTTTTTTCGTATCGACTTACCTCTAATGACCGCGTCGAATTTTCGAATAACGATCCTCGAAAATACGTTCACGCAAAATAATACTATTCACGCTTTTTCTATTTAATTAAAAGGCGCCGCGCCGCGCAGCGCCGGTGCCGCAAAGGTAAATTTCTATATGGCGTGCCTGAAACTGTAACTAACCCGAAAAGTAGACTAAAAATAGTGCATTAGTTAATTACGCATTAGTAATGTACTTACAGTCTTTTCTATCTCAGTTGACATCGTTATCAAAGAGACCATTCCGGCCGAAGCTATTTCTGAAGCCAACGCCAGCGACCGTCTACTGTACTCCGCCTCATCAATTTTGATAATGTTATTGTCGATATTTTTAATTTAAACATTTTTAGCGAGTAATTGTTTAAGGCGTACCGATATTAAGTAATTGTACTTTTTCTAAACGATAACAGCGGAAGAGCCGTGGCATATTAGATATAAATCGACGCATAATTCTAAAATTAAATATTATTAAGTCGTGGTATCCATCTCGAAGGACCATCGCGTCAAAAACAAAATAAAGCTGTTTTATTCTTCGCCAACTCCCTTTCTAGTAAAAAAAAAACAAACGGAAGAGGAAACAAAAGCGTACAAGCGATTATTGATCGAAGTCGCGTGTGAACAAACACATGATTTAAACGGTGTCTTATCTTCTACGATAATTGCAATTACAGTTGTTATAAATGCACATGCACGTTATCTATCTACTATACTAGGTTAACGTATACAAACGTTTACAACGGGGTTAAACAGATCAATCGGCCACATTGTAAATTTTCCGATCAAAATTAAGTTGTCTTTTACAATTGAAAGTGAAACAAACGGTGTTTTAGTGATTTATATCTATATACCATGGACTATAAAAGGTGAATCGCAGGTTACCTATGTACATTAATTTTTGTTCACGTCGTCACTTAAAAACCTACAAATACAGAGAAACGGTCCCTTATTGTTAGCTGAATCGTTTTATTTCATTTTATGTACACGTATAAATATCGACATTAGTAGGTATTGTGGCGCCGCCGCTAAATTTTATTAACCGCTTATTAATCGTTAACGACGTATTTTGCTATTCGAATTAAGGTTTTATAAGCTTCCGCTAAAATGTGATGAACTGGTTGGAAGAGTCGTCCTAAGCCGACGGATTATTTTAAGCGAGCACTAAAGTTTGCATAAGACATCCCTTCCGAGGGGCACTTTCAAACGAAAACAAATTCGCGAGGAATTAAACTTTTATTTTAACGTTAATACCGCGACTTAATCGCACCTACGGGGAGCGGCGGGGTGGGGGGAGGGGGCACGTAATAACCCCCTCCCCAAATGCTGATAATCATAATCGTAAGATACAAATTAATGGCCGACGTTGTATTTTTCGAATTTTTTTTTAGTGCTCACAAATCAATTTGTGTTTCGATTCGTTTTTGATAAATCCGAAATGGATTTTCCGTCCTTATAGCTCGCCCCGTGAACGGGCGGAATTCGAAGAAGGCCCACGTATAATTGAGCCGTCACGCCCTTATTTATAAATAAATTTAACGCGATATTACTCGAAGCTTTCAAGATAAAAGCGTCTTCTTCGCTCCACGTTTTGAGGTTAGAAAAGCCCCCGGGAAAATTAATTTTGTCTGCACCCACCTACTACTGTAAATTTAGGCGATTGTGTTGTTTAATTAATTATTCCGGCGTTCTAATAACGATATTAATTAAACATTATATTATATTCGATGATAGTTTTTATTGGGCCCTTTTATACTTACACAGGTTCGAAAATCGTCATAACATCTATTTAATTGCGCGTTGGCGGAATCGTTTCTCCTGATAATACCTCAAAGATTTTTCTAGTCGACTTCTCAAAGTTCGGAATCCTCGGGGAAAATTAATTTACTTCTGGAGGAGCGGCGCGCGAGGAAATTGTTTGCCTACTTGGGCTTCGTGTGAATATTTCATACGTCTGCGTACCTCTGCTTCGGTATTAATTAAAAAAAAAATTAATTTAACGGCAATTCCTTTTAGGACATTTCGAGGAAATTAAACAACGATTTTGTTCCGCAAGAGTTCATCGGTCGCGATAGCATCTCGATTACCTTGCACGTGCGTTAATTTAATCTTTTCCGTTAAACATTATTTGAAATTGATAGATGCGCGTTCCGCGCATTCGATAAATTTTTGTTGTTCAGTGGAACGGTCGCCGCAATTTTTGCTTTGAAGGTTAGGTACAGTGAGGGACTTATTTTATGTCTCAGGCAACGTGAGCGCGTATGCCAATAACGCGATGAGGGAGAAGTAACGACACGCGTTCTCGGCTAGTTAACTAGTCTTTCAATTTATGAATCCTTATTTATTACCGTTTGGTCGGTCAGAATTGTTGTTGGGGCTTATTTATGAACCTTTGTAAAGGCGAAAACGTGAAAACCTACCGACCTGGGGGTCTATTCTAATTAATTTCGACTGATTTTGGTCGAAATTTGATGACGTCAAAGCGACTCGGGGACCTATTCTAATTAATTTCAACTGATTTTAGTCGAAATTGAATGATATCAAAGCGACTCGATAGCAGCAATTCTAATGATGGTTTTATAGAAGATAAGCGGCTAGAGGTTTAAACGCTAAAGTTAAATTTTGCATTGCCACCAATACTGATCAATCAATCAATCAATTGCCTATTTTGCATTACTATCTTCAACCGCTTAGTCTAGAGGCGCCTATGAACTAGTACATAATAAGTAATGCGAGTGTCATATCCTCTTAGCCGCTTATCTTCCTCTGCGAACCCACCTTAAAGGTATCGAGGTTTATTAGTGGAAACAGTAACATTTGCTGTTAGGTTGGTAGCAAAAAGTCATGTTGTTGGAAATAACGCCGGAGGTTACGATTTTCTGAATAATTATTACATTTTCATTGATTGTAATTAAACTTTTTCACATTCGATTGCAAGTTATAACGACTAAATCTAAATAATCAAAACACACCAACATAAACTAACTAATATTCATTTTATTTTCTAGACTACAAATGATCGTAAATTTACGCTACATAACAAATAATATCCAAAACAACAATAATAATGTCTATATAAGTATGTAAATAACTCGCACACTTATTTCAATCTTCAATTAAAATCTGTTAATCTATTTTAACTTATTTCAATTAAAAACTTTGTTAACATAAAGACACTTACGACAGGCATGTCATAATTTCAAGTCGAAATTAAGATTTCAACACGATTTCAAAATCGAAATTAATTTCAACAAGTCGAAATCTGATTTAGAACAAACTCCCTAACGGTAATAAGTCAAGATTCGTAAACGGAAAGGCTAGATAACAAATCGTGAGCGCGTGTCGTTACTTCTTCCTCGTTGCACTATTAGTTGCATACGCGCTCACGTTGCCTGCGACATAAAATAAGTCCTCACTGTACCTCGTCATGTACAGGTTACCGATTTTCACAAAGTTTATCATATTATATACAAGTTTATAAATTATAATAACTTCTAATTGTGAGTTCGATTTCCTCCTATGTTTTCAATATAATCAGGCGTGGTATAAATGTTTTTTTCTTTTTTTTGATCAAATTGAAAACGTTCCAGACTTCCAGAACAGTTTTCTACGGGTAGTCGTTAAAAATTGACGCCGTCGTTCGACTCGTGCCAACTATTCAAAAATTCCTTTCACCTTTCTTTCGCGCTTCTCGATGTTCTCTTTAGGACAATTAAAATTAATCGCGTCCTGCACGACAAACTCCGGTAAGAAATTTCGGATTGTTTCTTCGATAGAAATGTTCGATCGTTCCTGCGGACGAAATTCCAACCCAAACGATTTAAATGGCCCTCTTGTCGGCAATTTTTCCCCCGACAACCTTTTAAACTCGTCTCGCACAATCCGATTTCTTTAATCAATAACGTGACGTCGAATTGAATACGACACCTACGTAAATTTTAATTTAATCCCCGTCGATTTTTTTCCATTACCGACCTCCCGCGCATTCTGTGACCTACTCGGTACTTCGTAATGGGATTATTCGTCCGCCCGCACGTTTCGGATTATCTTAGTTTAAATGACCGGGACGAAGTTCGGGAATTCAGAACGTTCCGTGAAGTTACTGCAACTTGACAAAAACACACTTAAAGCTTTTTCCGGTTAAATTAATTCGGTCCAGACGTTTTCACGATACCAATCGTGCACCCCGATGAAGGTGTTCTTCAATTAGGTAGACGTATTTAGAGTTCGAACATGTAGGTCTAATTGTCCATTTTACGGAAGAGTTTTAAATCCGACAAAATGAACTGGATCCCGCGTTTAAATTCTAGAAGACTAATTTAACTGTTAATCGAGTTTTACGTTGTGCACCACATTTAATTTACGTGACGCGCATTCTATCGTTTTTATATATAACTACATTTTAAAAGATTAAGAAATAAGTAGACCCGTGCGGTTGTACGTTGATTTTATGTGTTATATTCTTATCGGGGTCTCCACGAGGATGAGTTGTAAAAAGTAGGACTTTGACAAAAACGATCAAAGCAATTAATTAATTAAATTAAAGTAAAATTGTAACACTGTGACGTTAAAGTTGTTTTCTCGAAGTCGCACTATTTTAAAATTCCTTTCCGAGGGCCCACATTTTAATTTTAATCTTTATTATGTTCCGTAAATATATATTTTTTTAATATACGCTGTCCCCCCCCCGGATGAAGTTACAAGAAAGGGAAAAATCTTCATTATCGATTTCACGACGAAATGTTATTCTTCATAAAAAATTCTGCTTGTCGAAAAAATGAATTTACCATGAAAAAAATCTGTGATCATATGTACAGGGTGTTAATGAATTAAGAAAACATGTAAATGTTTCAGGAGAGAAGTGCCATTATTTTTTATTTTAGACAAAATTGTTAATAGAAAAAGTTGTTTAGAAACATTAAAAAAAACGAGGTTGCAAAATTCGAAGTCCAAATTTTGATAATTTTTTTTAATTGAATTTATAAAAATTTCAAAACGAAAGTCCGAGAATGTCGATCGCGGTAGTTTTCCACGATCGCGGAAATACTTATTTCGTCTTTATTGTTCTCTTAAAAACAAGATTACGTTGTGTCTGAAGAAAAACGCGGGAGTTAGATAAATTTAAACTCTAAATTTCGTATTCGTGTCTTTTTTATGATTTCCAGCAACTTTGTCTAATATAAGAAATGGCATTTCTCTCTTGAAGCATTTTCGTGTTTCCTTAATTTACCAGTAAACGCCCCCCGAATCCCGATCTCAGATTTTTATGGCGAACTTATTTTTTTCGACAAGCAGAGTATTTTATGAAGAATAACTTTTCGTCGTAAAATCGATAATAAAGATTTCAGGACATACTGTAGATAGTGGATATATTTTTTGAGCAATTTGCAATATTGTATTGCAAATTGTTTCTTAGTTATTACTTATGGCTTTGATTAATTATACGGGATGTCCCATCTTGCTTACAAAAAAAACACATACCTATAGATAGTGATTTTTTTTGCTCAAACATTCGCAACGCCACCGTCACTATTTTCCCCTCGATCGTCACTTGTAAGATATGCCCAAAACAAACCGAGACACGCACCTCATTTTGATTATAAACGAGCTGCGAGAGTGAATTTTAAACTACTTCCACTACAATCTCCTTCTAATTATGGCACTACTACTTTCTCCCAAATGTGCCAATTAAACTTTCGACACGAAATAAAGTTAAAACAGTGCTCGGAGGTTCCCCATAACCCGAGAACATCCTTTACTAATTTTGAACTTGTTCCGGCGAGAGGACGAATTTTAACAGCTTTGCGGAGCCGCTCGTAAATTATTTTCAACAAGGAAGCGATGTCTTATTCAACTTTAAACCGACGCCGACGGGTCACTTTTATAGGTAATTTTAAAAGTTTTAATGGCGAAATAGCAGAGTACGAGCGCCGCGCCGCTTCCCGTTTGATTTTTTTTTTTTTAGTTTCGGCCAGTCAAGCGTGCGGGACAGATTCGCGATTAAGCGTGATTGATGAACGCTATCGAGATTCGGCAAGTCCATTCGATGTCGAACTCGATCGAGTTCAAATTAAATTTTCTACCTAAAGCTTAATTTGACCGCCGCGCCGCGATCGTTTCGCGTTTGCATTATTTTATAATATAGCATGTTTTGTAGGTATGCTTCATATTTTGCGTCATAGCCACTCGGGGTTCGCATGTAAAACATCCCTCTAAACGATAACCGAACTGCATCAAAGACATTTTGAAAGCGTCAATTATAATCCAGAACAATCGCACTTGTAAGCCTCGGGTTCGTCCCCCCCCCCTCCCCAATCCCCCTCCATTTTCTTTAACAACGCACATGATAACGAATTTCTCTTAATTTACTCATGTCTTACTTATAACGAAAATGGTATGAAAGTGTAGAACATTATTTTAACATAATAAGAAGTAAATGTTTAATGTTTAGATGTGTAACTTTTCTTATTAAATTTATCGTAATTAAGCAGCACAAGACGGAAGACAACAACCCACAATCGAATGTGATATTAAGGCCAGATGGAAGTTTATAATTTAGGGGTCATTGCCGCGTTTCTTGTGCTGTTTAATAATTTTATTGAACGTTTACTTTTCGAAATCGATAGGTTATCTGTAATGTTTAAACAATCACACAAACAATCATTTTTAAAATCTCCTCGCGGGGGTCGAATTTACAGCTGCTCGGCACGTGTTAAAATCAACGATAATAAATCACCTCGTTGTTGCAATAATAATAATAATAGTTTATTTAAATACATATCTTTATGGGCAATAAAATTTATGTATCTAAGATTTTTATCTGAATGTTGAACTTTGACGTGGATTTATTATAAGGGGTCGGTTCTTCGGCAGCCTATCCTAAACAATATTGTTCGGGCCAGCGATCGGTGACCGACGATCAGTAGTGATTTTTGATTGAAAAACTGATCTTAAGGCTTAAGGGCTAGTTTTTAAATCGCCTATTAACTTTAACCATCAGTTAATCTCTATAGTGATAACGTTTCGTCTTTGGCGACGCCGCAATCGGTGTAGGTAAACAATGGCGACGATATCGGATAATGTCCAATTCAAAATTTTAATTATAAATAAAACGCTGGTGGCATTCGGCTAAAAATTTTCACCCGTGGAAATTACTATTGAAATAATATTGTTGGTTGGTGATTGACTGATGATCCAGAGTTAACTAACGCTTGAAAAACCGATCACCGTTGACCGTCGATCGATCACCATAGAAATGATTGTCTAAACAATTGTTTACATGGCGATTGCTCAACTGGTCCTTAGACCCGGTTTTTCAATTTTCGGTTACCCTTGACCATCAGTCAATTGCTACGGAAATTATTATTAGAAACAATTGTTTCTATGGTGATCGATTCGTGGTCAAAGTTAACTGACGATTGAAAAACCGGCCCTATCGAAGCAATCGTTTCTACGGTGATTGATTTATGATGGTGAGTGCTGAATTACCGGCTCTAAATGTTGCAGGACTTGATCGAGCGGTCAAGGACCATAGTTAATATGTATTTAAAAAAAAAAACGATGTCGAAAACCCATATTAACATCAATTTCATCTGTAACTTCTGAACGTTATTGGTGTTGCGTAATTTAACAACACTTAATTAATTTGACAATTATTCGGCCTAAACGATCAGTCGTCAAAAAAAAGAACGAATGAAAAGTACGGAACAAACTAATTATAAGAAATACGGATAAAGGTAAAATAGATAAATTTAGTATTGAATTTATGATGTGAAAATCGTTGTGTCGCGGGTGTTTTATTAACAGTTCAACGGCATCGTCGAAAATAACTAATAACAATAAAGTGGGTGTAGTACCTACTTCAATAAGTCACCATCGCATTATGTTATAGTTAAACAGTACACGATGACGGTGTTCGATTGCCAGTAGTAAATATCAATATTAGCGACTCGCATCTTTATCCTAACGGCCATCGCCTAAATTTAAATTTATTTTTAAATTACGCGATCAGATTTATAGATTTATCATATAAGTTAGGTACAGTCGTGGATATAATTAATGTCGTCTGCAACGTTCTTTTTCAATTTAGGTATCGATTTGCTTAATTTCTTATTATTTATTGGATACTCGTATTAATGTAAAAATAACTCCTGTTTTTACCCACCTACACACTCGATTCGTAATGTTTACGCACAAGCGTTCAAATGACGGTCATTTCGAAACCAATATGAGAAACGAGAGGTCGACCTTCGGCACCGGCTGTCAGAAAAAAAAATACTTATATGATAAGTATTTTATTCAATTTAAAAATAAATTAGCGTGTTAAACGAATTTACGCGCGTGCCCCGTTTTAAGGGCACGCGAGTTGTAAATTCAGAAATAAATTGATTTTATCGATGTTTTAGATATTTAAAAAATAGTTCCCGTACGTTTTGCTCCCGCTGTCCACTCACCTACTCCCCAAGTATTTTCACGTCGATTTTTCTAAATTTCGAGTTCGCGCGGGGCGCGCGAGGGGCGGGGGGCGAAAAATTCCAAGGAACGACCACGAAAAAACGACCAATTGTTACTTTCGTGTTTAAACTAAAATTATAAACGTTACGCGTTCGCGGCTCCGAAATGTAAAGGGCGGACTTTTTTTTTGGTGCGAGCCAATGCGAGCCCTCGTACGAGGCGCGCCCATAAAGTACCTATGCGCTCGTTGTATTTTATTACGCGCGCCGATGCAGCTGTAAATCTTCAGAAACTCTACACGAACGTCTGCAAGTAATTTTTGTAAACTATAGGTGTTTAACTAAAAGAATTACTAGTAAATTGAAATTAACATTTTATGACATAATAAAAAGGTACTTATATGCATGAGATAATTAAGTAGCTCTATTTTACCGAGTATATTAGGTACTTATATTTTTGTAAAATGGATAAATACGGCTAAAGAGGTGATGATTTCTCTAATTATTGATTATTAGTTGTTTAGCTTAATATAAAACTGTTATTAGGAAATTATTCGCAGGCTGTACAGCCAAAAAAATGTCTTCCTTATCGCTACTATGTCTATTATATATTATAATTACGGGAGCAACATTGTCATTCGAGCTAGTTGTATGACGTAAGACGTAAACAACAATTAAAAATTTAAATAAATGTGTACTTATTACGTTTATTTGATTCGTAAATTAGAGCTAGATTTCAAAATTGAATTGTGGTGTAAATAAAATTGGAAGAATGTAAGTAAATTAATCTATATGAGCAAGTTCGATGTTACTTTACCATTTACCAAAAAAAAAAAAAAAAACATTATTTGTGCCCTAAGCTCGAAGAAATGACAATAAATTGCTTTAACACTATACACTAAAAATGAAATTTTGTTGAGGTTTACGTAGAGGTTAGAAAATTTGAGGTACGTGCAATTAAAAGTGTACGCTTTGATATAATATTTCATATATACAATACACTACTACATCGTCGATTCTTTTGTGTTTCATGCTACTCCTCAACTACTTGTTCGTATGTTTTTTTTTTATGTATATGTATACTTACTTCCGTTTGTTGATCTAAACAAGGTGTTTCAAGAAACAAAATAATGTCGAGACGATGTAAATATTAATGTGAAACGTAATGTATTAAATTCTTATATGTTTATTGACGGATAATGTAAAATAAAATAAAGATATTATGTACTTACTGTTTACACCCTGTATTTTCCTGTCTGATATATGCACTTTACCGATCATTTTTATATTTTGTTTTTAGTGTTTACCTTTTCGAGACGCGCGTACGATCGGGACCCGTTAAGAATTCGTCGGCTCTTGTATTAAAACGCTCCCGAAGGGAACCGGGACCTAAAATGACACGCTGGATCTTTTTCTGGACTATATTGGAAACCTTGCGCGATATTAACGTGGAGGCTTTTGGACGTCGACCGTCCGTAATTTCGATATAATATTCGAAAATCGTATTTCGCTTTGCGAGCACTTTTTATTTCGAAATTGATAACCCAACGCCCGTACGTACGTAATATTCAAAGTAACGAAAATGCAGCACGTCTCCTGGCCCATACGGAAACGATTGGCCAAACGAAACGGCTTTTCCGAAGACGATTCGTCGGATTTCAAAAGGTAAGCGCTAAATTATAAGCAAATTAAATACAATACCGATTCATAAATTTTTATACATAAATTTAAAAAAAAAACGTTGTCATCTCGTGGTTAACAATTGTAATTTTAAAAAGTTGTCTATACGGGGTGTTTCAGAAAAACATGGCAATATTGCTAAGGGGGTGATTTTTTTTTTAAAGACAGGTTTATAGGCACGACAATTGGGAAAGTTTGTGGTTTTGATGCAATCGAAAAAAAAAGTATTACAAAAAGTAATTTTCAACGACCTGTATCTCGACAACTCCACTTATTTTTTACTGTTTTATCGCCCCTAGCAATATTGCTGTGTTATTCTAAAACACCCTGTATGCTAGCCGTACTAATATTTATAATTAATTGAAACCTTAATAATAGAAAGCTTTTCACAATATAATCCTCCAGCGCGAACTGAGCTAATACTAGATTTATTGATAAACGAGAAAGACGGAAATACATGGATGAAGAAAGTTCGTTTTCTGGAATGCGATTCTAACAAAAAGATGAATAGTTTTGCAGGTCTTCGCGCATTACATTAATTAATACCTATGAATTTTACGAAAGTATCGTTTAGTAATACTAATGACGATATTATCGATTATTAAAAATTGACACGGCTCAACTGTTAGTAATCTCCCATTTAAATTCAAATAAAGTTTGTTCCATTTTAATTGAGCTACTGGTGCACCCTGGACGGGGGAGTTGAGGGGGGGGGTCACAACTCCTTCAGAGCCTGAAAAATGAGTTAGTGTAGAAAGTCAATTATAAAAGTTCAAAATAAATAACGAAAGGGGAAAAACAGAAAAAAAAATGTGTGACTGCAGGAATTGTATAACCTTTTTCCCCCGAAACTCTTCTTTACCTTTTCCCTCCTCCTTTCGACAAGCTTATTCTGGGCGCACCATTGTATTTCAAATTAAACGCTCATAACTTGCAAAAAAGACAAAATACGCATTCTTGTCTTAGTTTTACTTATTAGATTGAGGTAAATTGGACAGCCCATTCTACAGCCCAACTTGATGTACGACAAGACTAGAATACCTATGTATTGTTGTCCTTTTTGCTCGTTTAATTCGTATAGCTCATTTAAAATGTAACAAATTTCGAATTCATAAGGGTCAGCATTTCATTATATCATTTTGACTTCAGATTTAAGCTTAAATCGCAAATTTTATTTAGTTATCACAGAGATAACCGATTTAATTCTCAATTTTAGTTAATACATTTCTAATACATACAATAAATAATACATACATAATAATCTACATTTTGTTTAGATTGTTATTATTTGTATGATTTAAAACAATGTACTTCGATTAAAGAGGATCAGTTCAAATTCTAAATTTAAACCCAACTAAATTGGTAGAGCGTATCTTCAAATTATTTCAAAAACATCTTGTATATCAAATTATAATTAGCGTCGTATATTGATCAATAAAGGTGCAGAATGAGCTTTCAGCGCCATCTTACGTTGGAGACTAAAGGACGAAATATAGGTTATTAAATGATTTTTCAAATTCTTCACAAGTAAGCATTATGTTACTAATTTATGCAAATACCTACAGAAATTTAAGGAGAATGTACATCTAACGAGTAGAATAATAGCCGAGAGGAGTGGAGAAAGTAAATTTTGCGTGTAGGTTGACGTTCAAAGCCCGTAAGATGGCGCGCGCTGTAGATTTTCGGTGAATCGCTGGTTTAAAATAAATTTTTAAATTTTATAAATATCTAAATTGCACGTTTTTTTTTAAATACCCACATAATATTCTTGTTTTCATTAAATCATAGAAAGGCATCTAAAAATTGTCATTTAATGGTTTGTAGCTAGACTTACAGATTTCTAGATTACCATTTATTATTTTGTCACAATACGTGCAGTTTAATCGAATGGAAAACAACCCAATTTCGTAAATATAACGTATAATAATTGACATTACGAATTAAATCTAAATTATATATCCTTGAAAGAAACCTGTTTGCAGTTGTGTATTTAAAATTTCTACAAACTGAAATGGTGAGTCCATCTACCGTTTGCACTTATCACAGCAGATTACTGTACATCAGCTACATTTGTATTAATTACACATTCAAATATCTTTTCGATTCTTATTGTTAGTTGCAAGTTAATCAGCATTATAAATAAATACAATGCTTATGTAAGTACATAACAAATTTCGTCTAGGCTTATTCGTCAAAAAATATTTGAAAGCACCGCTTAGAAAACCACCGGTATAGAACTGCAAGTTTAATAGTACCAAATGTCTCCGTATTTGTTGACGGATACGTTTGCTTAGGTTAGAATTTTACGTTACTCGATTTACTGTTTTAATCAATTCCGCACTTAATATTAAAAACAAGGTAGTTCCTTATATTAAATTACCCGTTCTCCATGTAAGTACAAACGGCTGTGGCCCATTTAGATCTTTAAAACTAAAACGGTTCTTTGTGTGTTTCTTTTTCTCGTTTTAATTAAAAATGCGAGCATGACTAATAGAACCGTGAATTCTTTAATCGTGACTGATTTCATTTAACTGTTATTGTCTCTTACAGATTGAATTAACGCCAATAAAAATAGTGAACGACCAGTTCGGTGTCCAAGATGCCCACTCAACTTGCACGAGACAACAACGTACACGAAATTCGGGCGAAGATCGCTTATAACGGGGAGGTTCTCATAACTTACGTCGATCAGAATATTACGTTGGAACAGCTTTGCCATGAAATGCGCGAAATTTGTCGGTTCCCCCACGAACAGGTGTTCACCATGAAATGGGTCGACGAAGAAGGCGATCCCTGCACCATTTCTACTCAACTTGAATTGGACGAGGCCATTAGATTGTATGAGGTCAACCGGGACTCTGAGCTGACGATTCACGGTAAGTGCCTAGCTTTAATATTGTAATCGTATCGTTGTATGAGGCGTGGCACGTGTTCAAATTGGTACATTTCTTTTTAACTAAAACAAATGCAACTGGCACTATGTATTTAGTTTTAAGTGTTGTTTGACCTGGATCGAGTCTTCATTTATGTATCTATCAAGATGACTAAATCAAAACTTGACTGTCGTTTAAACAATATCTACTTGATGGTATTTTACGGTGATTATAATTTATTTGTGTAATTAGGTAGTATCGGTGGTCGTTGTCAAGCTACAGCTTCAATTATTTAATTTATTACTGCGCCACGGGACCACGCAGATGTTTAATTTATCTCAATTAGCTTGCGATTTTAATTGTTAATAAGTATATATTGTCGGTAGTTCTTCCAATTATTTTTTGTGCGCGTTATTGCCTCCTTTTATTTGGAAATGTTGACGTTAATTATCTTGGGATCAATGAACAAACAAAAGACCGCAGAATTGATTGCCTATATGTACAAGTCAGGTGTCGATGTCCGGGTTGTTTTAGAACTATTTGGAAAATGTTTTTCAGAAAATTTGAACGGTGCTTTAATTTTGAGGAGTTTAAAATTTACTTTTATTAAATTTAAATTACATTTATTACTAATTTAGTTATCATTGTAAAAAACTATTTAAATAATATCATTTAAAAAAAACTTAATTAGTATATTAGTATCATAAACACATTTAAATATGAAAATCACAAGACGAGAAATGACAAACTGCACGCATTTAAATCGTGTTAAAATTTTTGTAAAATCTCGAAAAAAAGACGTGTTATAGTCTATAGTTTTGGCAAAATTTTGGCCAAACCTAGAAAGTTTAGAACAGGTCCGGAACTACTTCAAAACTCATTTTCCAAGTATAATGTCGCACCTACAAAATACTTTTAAAAAGGTGGGCGTTTTATTGTAAAAAATCGATTTTTCTAATTTTTGAAACGAAGCTTTGAAGTCATTAGAAAACTGAAACGAGTTTTGAAAGGGCGTTTTTTCGATTTAAGCGACTTTTAATTTTCAATATAGCCAATAACGTGGGTCTTTGAGGTAAAATAAGTTACGTTGCAAATCAAAGGCAACGTCTAAACTTTGTTGTATTTCCTTGTTGAATTTTCATTTTTTTTTGTAACCGTAAAGAATTGCCCAAAACAAAAATTGATAGCAAGTTTCAAATTGATGGTTATCAACCGTCACAGTATTTCCTATACATAGTTCACATTCATTCGTTTGGAGCTATTATACTATAGAGCGTTTCGACCGAGGGGTAATTCGCGTTGGAAGTCATGTGTACATAAAACTGAAAGTCTTTAAAAGTCCCTGGAAATCCTTAAAAATCCCTGGAAGTCTTTGAAAGTCTCTGGAAATCCTTGAAAATCCCTGTAAGTTTTTGGAAGTTCCTGGAAGTCTTTAAAAGTCCCTGGAAATTCTTAAAAATCGCTGGAAGTCTTTGGAAGACTCTGGAAGTCTTTACAAGTCCCTGGAAATCCTTGAAAATCCCTGAAAGTCTTTGGAAGTCCCTGGAAATCGTTAGTCGTTGGAAGTCTTGTGTACATAATTTTTGGAGATTTACCCCTCGGTTTCAACCTTTGACAGGGTCTTATGGAGTACAATGTTTTCATATTGAGCGCAAACTTCTTTATCTGTATCATGATCACGGGAATTATTTTTGACCATTCGTTTACAAAACGTACATGCGAAAATGACGTCATAACTGCCATAGGTGGCCAGGGGTCGCCTGGACAACGGGAGATAAGGATAAAAGAGTCGTTTTGTCAGAATTGTTTGCACTTAAAACTTAATAAATACCTACCTGAGTCTAGATAAATACAACTAATACAATACAATGGGTTTCTATAGAAATTTGTTTGTTGTGACGTCATTTTCCCCAGAATCAGTACCAGGTTTTGTTCTTCGTACGTACACATCTCGCTTGTGTACAACATGCAAATTGAAATTTTAACCTTATAACAATAAAACTGGCTACGGTGTTTTATGGAACAAAGGACATCATGATTGGGAAAATGCTTAAATTGACAAAAGCGAACAATACTCCCATAAGACTGCATTCTAAGAGTTGAGACGCTCTATAGAGTTTTTTTAATAGTACCTATTCACAGGTTTATTTGAGAATCCACAAATTTTATAGAAAGACGAATTTTAATGACTTTGTACTGTTTAAACTGTTATTGGAAACCTTGTGATTATTGTCGGAATGATAGGTATTTAAAAATCGTTGGAATTTTTGAGAAGCTTTGCGCAGATTTTTAAGAATATGGTATAGAAAAAACTGTTATAAAATTAGGAACTCCAATTTTGATAACGCGTTTTTCAAATTCTTCTCAAAGCCGTAACGCCGAACGGATCGCGGTTTCTTCGATTGTCACTTCTGTAAATAGTAGCTATATGTGGGTAATATGCAGGGCTGGGCAAAATGGGCGGAACACCCTTTATACTCGTGTTGAGTTTATAATACACGATTCGATGTAGCATACTTTCTAAAATACTTACCTAAAATTTTAAATCTGTAAATGCCTTAGGAATGTAGTTATCAGTAATGACCCGCATTATCTTTTTTTTTATAAAACATGAAATAATTCCACGTGCTTTAATTTTAGCGACAATGTTTATTGGAACAAAAAGTCGTACGATTGTCTCGGGAACACAAATCAATAATAAAAATTAGGATGTTCCATTTAAAGTAATAGTCGATGATGTCATAACTTGAAAAACATCTCTAAACGTCGTTAAGAAGTGAATAAAATATACAAAAACTTTTCTTACAGTCAGTTTTTAGTTCACCTCATAATAAAATCAGAAATTGGGCGGGAATTGGGACAATGGAAAAATCGTCAAAGTACAACCTTTATAGAAACAAATACATAACAAGTCGCGTTTCAATTTAATTTTCTTCGTTGTTTTCTTTACACTGCATCGATAAGTTCATCGAAAAATTCAAATCGCCCTCGACTACAAGGCCTTTATCAATCTAATTTTTAAATGACGTCATTAACAATTAGTGATTTTAAATTATTACTAACGCTACGGAATAGATCCGGAATCGATGTTGTGAAATTGATAAAATCGATTAGTACCATTAAGGCTCCAATTTCGTTTGACGCGTAAAGCGTTTCTATGGGGGACGCCCGACTTCGTAAAACGAATTTGTTTTTAAATTAATTCGTCGCGAAATTTCGTTTTCGTGATCTCGGAGACGTTTTATGACCGGGAAACTTTTTTAGGGGGGGCGGTTAACCGTTAGCCGAACCTAATCTTTAATAATAGTTACTCGGCCGTCCGATGCGGGGCGCGCCCTCGTAAAAACTTTCCCCATTCGACTGCCCTTTCGGCATTTTCCCGGCCATTGTACGACGCGCGCCCGTTAACGAATTTCGAAATCACGATTACGAAATACGCGGAAACTTTTCTCGTTTTCCGTCCGGCCCGAAAGTTACGATTGCGGCGCGTACGTTATTATTTTAAGAGTTAACGCGGAACACCCCCTAAAGTTTGGGATGTTATCGATTTACGGCGCCACCGTCGTCGTCCGGCGCTGACTTTTTTCCCGTGCGGCGTTGCCGATGCGCGCGGTTTTCCGCGGCTCGGCAGTTTTCCCGAAGTTTTCCGGAGCGCGGCCGCGCGACACGAGAACATAACACGACAACGCCGCCCTCGGTGCCGCCGTTCGCTATCGTTCAGTTTTCGCCACCTGCCCGCTTAAACCTAGCCTGAAATCCTGAAATTGACCTTAACACCCTTTTGAGTTTGCAGTAGTAGTTGAAAGTACGTACGACATATCGCTTTTTAACAGTTTTTTGTTGTTATTAACGCGAAGTGATTGGTTTTTATAGTTGTATTTTCGTGATAACGTTCGTGGAGGTTTCTTTTTTTTTTCTTCGATTAATAATTGATATAATTACGTGGAGACGAAGTCTTTCGAGGATTCCGTTTGTTATCCTGGTGCTTGCGATTAATAGATGCGGATTTTGAATGAAGCTAACTAAAAATCAGTATTTAATTTAGGTTAGATCTACAATTAAAACAACGATATATGTTCTAAAACTAATTAAAAAAAAATATTTTGGCACACGAGATTAACGTTAAGTAAAAATTTTCGAATTGCCCGCAATTTAATTAATTTGATATTGGCAGTTCGTTGCAATCGTAAACGGCGCACAAAAAAAATTCGCGAAC
The DNA here is from genome assembly GCA_036326145.1 of Rhagophthalmus giganteus. NCBI lineage: Eukaryota > Metazoa > Arthropoda > Insecta > Coleoptera > Rhagophthalmidae > Rhagophthalmus > Rhagophthalmus giganteus. The sequence continues at coordinate 1,587,049 of JARFJA010000099.1, read as the reverse complement.
GAACAGAAACAATGCGTAGAGTCCGTAAACGTTTTCAAACGAGACGGGAAATTTAAGGTTCTTATTTAATCGTTTTTCGTCCACCTCTAATCCCCGCAGCGTAGCCTAACAAATTCCCTTTAATTCCTTAATACCGTGAACGCTTAATCATACGAAAGAGAACCGCACGATGGCTTGGGGATACTGGAGCGCTACCGCGGTTTCGACATCCGACCGTGGCCGTAGTCCCAGGAGAAACCAAAACGGTTCCGCGAGCAACCATCCCCCTCAAGCGATCCCCGCGACCGTGGAGGAACGGCCCTCGGCGAGCACGCAAAACACCGTCGTCGTTGCCAACAACAGTCAGGCGGCTGCAGAATTTGAGATAGCGTCGAGTTTCTCGAGGAGGCCGTCCCTGGATCTGGGACAGATGGGTCCTCAGGGGGCCTTGGCGAATATACTGTGCGCGGCTCACGGGAGCCGTCAGCAAAGTGGGACGTTATCCGCGGGAAATACGTTGACGCGTTTGGGAAGCAGACACGCAGCCACGAGCGGCGGCGTCGAGTACGCCGTGCCTCACCACTTCCATCATCATCACCACGCGGCCTACGTGGAATACCATCAAACCCAATTGTCCTTTTCCGACGACGATTCGAGTTCGGAGCCTGGCTACGCCACAGGTACGATCATTTTCCAATTTATTGTTATTCCAAGCGATGCGCCATTTGAATTTATGTAGTACTTCTCGGGCACGTCGTTCGTTTTTCCCGTGGTTTTAAGCTCTTCCAATTTTCATAGATCCTCCCCTCTCCCACCAACCCGCTTGTGTTTTCCCGATGTTTGCTGAACCATCAACTTGCACACTTGCAGGCGTTCGCATTGTCTGCAGCAACTCTAATAAAGTTAGCTGTTGCTGTGTTAATTACGGGGGAGGGGGGCGATGATAGTAATCTGGCCAACTAGATTACGGAGATTTTGCGGCGGCTCCATTCGGCCCTGACCTAAATTGCGCCGGGCCGGCCGGAAGATTTCGGAAAGGAAAATTTGGCCGCACAAAATGTCTCTATTTTAATGCGCGTATCGCGTTGAGTATCGACCGACGTTTGCATGATCAAGGATTGTCGCCCCTAATATATTGTTATTCAATTTTTATGTATTTTCAATATGCCCACGTAAGAGAAGTTGGCGCGCGATTCTCTTAAATAAAACAAAGCCGTCCACAACGTAAATAATTACCTTTGTGTGGGTGTGGACCCCGATGAAAAATGCAACGCAAATCGATGGGGGGGTTTATAAATCGTAGTTTGTTTCTTTTTCACCCCATCTTCGTCCTTATTTCGTACGATAATAAAAAGCTTTATTATTAATAAAAATATTACTTTTTTTATAGTTTTGCCCCTCGAGATACTATTGCTTTTGAGAACTCGCCCGTTATTTATTAAGGGGTTACGCATTTTGGAGACGCACGCTAAGCGAAAAGTTAAAGGGTACTTGCGCGAGGCTCGAAGTTTATGGTGTCGACTTTTATTATTAATGATTCCCTTATTGTTCTCCAGTAGTTTGCGAATCGAGGAAAAAAGGGTTAACCCAGAAAGGTTTTTCCCATCGATCGATCGACGACGCAATTCTAACCCTTAACGGTCGAGAGCTTTTTTTTCCTGTAATTACTACTCGCCCATAAGACGACTGAAAATTAGGTGAAATTCTAAAAACGTTTATAAGCATGAAAACTTAAACAGACTTATTTAGATATGAATTCAATATATTTAGTTGATTAATAATTTTATAAATGAAATTAATTTTTATAATTTATTATCTGAAAATTTTATTATGTGTATTTATTTTTAAAATTAAAATAAATTGACACATAGTATTAGCAGTGCTTCCAGTGATTTACTTTATTTACTTTTTAGTCTAGATATTTACTTTATTTACTTTTTTTTTATTCACGAATCTGAGAAAAGAGTAGACTGTGTTGCAGGAGGTCATTTTCTCGGTGATTTGGTTCCTGGTGAAGTTGTAATGGGTGTTGTAATTCCGGACCTGCTTTATGCGTAACAGGTAGTGTCGTTTTATCGAGATTATGCAAAATTTATAATCTATTTAAACCCCCGCAATTCGTCATTTTTTTCTTTGTTATACCAGTTATACCTATACGAGTTTTCTAGTCGTTTGCGACTTGTTCTGAACGTTGCGTCGCAAAACGTTCTGATAAAAATTTTGCCAAAAAAAAAAAACCTGAATACTAAGGGATTTTTTCGAGTTTTCGCAAAAATTTTAAATCGTCGGAAACGCGCTTAGTTCATCATTTATTGGTTTGTTATTCTAGAAAAACTACTTTTCAAGTAATTCCGGACCTATTCTACTCGTATCAGGTAGTGTCATTTTATCGAGATTATGCAAAATTTATAATCTATTTAAACGCCCGCAATTCGTCATTTCTTGCGTTGTTATTCTGGAAATACAATTTTTCTAGTCGTTTCCGACTTGTAAACGTTGCGGTCAAAATTAAAAAAAATACGTGTCTTGGCGTTTTGTCGAATGCGCCGTAGTTTTCAAGATATAATTAAAAAAGAAATCAAAAAGTGAAGTTGTTGTTTAATAACCGACCCCGTTAGTACATTTTTTTGACACGATGTCGTTGTGTCGCTTTGAGTAAAGTTCTCGCTTCGTAATTAGTAGGTCGCTAGTTCGATTCCCGTGTCTTCAAGCTTTTTTTTGTTTTTGAATTTATTTTTTTTTTAATCTCATAAGGATTTCATTATTAATATCGACCAAATTGGTTGCGAGTATCGCGCCGATGTGCGACAAATTCTTTTCATTAAAGGCGAAAAAACTACAGAAGTTTTTTTGGAAGATTTTATTGTTAATAAAATTATACATTTTTATACGACTCACATTATATGTGAAAATTAATAAATTTATAGAGTTGTCTTGTGTCAAAACTAGCAAGTTGGAACAAAAAAAGTTTGGAGACACGGGGATCGAACTAACGACATACTAATTACCGTAGTCTGCGTTGATTGTTTTCGTGCTTATAAGGTCTGTGCAATAGATTTTAATTTACAATTAAAGGCGCTTGCGTCAGATATTAATGAAATCTATTATGTATGGTTTAGAACTTGACTATTTGGTGTAACTTTTAAAATTGAAAAATAAAATTGTGTTTTCGTTTTACATCTATTAAAACTGCAATTAATGTATTTTTCGTAAAGTAAACAAGAAATTATTGCGAAAATATTTAATAAAATGATAGATACTGATCTATAAAGACTATAATTTTAAAATTTTTCTAGTTTGTGGTTTTGAATATACATTTTGATTAATTACTTTATCATTTTGCGCGTTACAGTAACTGGAAAATAATGGTTTAATTAGCTTTATTAAAATAATGTCTGTGATTAAATTTTTATGATTGTAACAAGAAAAATGGGAACTTAAAGAATTTTTTGGAATAGTAACAACTCTTTTCGAAATGTTTTTCGCAAACATACAAATTGGGTTCAATATGTAAATGTATAATTAAGTAGTAATAAAGAGTTAAGTAAGAATGAATTATTGAAATCGCAATTATTTACCTGTTACATTAAATATTTTTTACACCACAATTTTTTATACGTAATATCAGAAGGAAATCGGTGCATTTTAATTTTATTTCTATTTATTTGTGTGTAATTAGGCACACAACAATGTTTTAGCTGCATATTATTTACTGTGAATTCCACACTTTAAATGAAAATCCTAGTTGCAAATAATCATTACAGTTACCATTAATATCCGACGCGAGCGACATCTGTTATTTCCATTCAAGTTGTCAGGTCAGCTGTTTTAGCTATGCACAGACCTTATAAACAACTCTGACAACAATCAACGCAGACGACGCTAATTACGAAGCGAGAACATTACTCGAAGCGACACAACTACATTGTGTCAAAAAACGACTAACGGGGTCGGTTATTAAACAGCAACTTCACTTTTTGATTTCAATATTAATTTATACCTTGAAAACTACGAAGCATTCGACAAAACTCCAAGACACGTATATTTGTTTTTGACCTCTGGAATCATCAAAGAAATCGGCATCCAAAATTTCGATGTACCGGATATAGTGTCCCCTTGTAAGTGATTTTTTTGAGATTTCGCAAAATTTTAAATCCATTTAAATCAATTGACACGTTTGTTTGGCAAACAAAGAAATTAAAAACTACACGTTCCCGTGCTTCCAGTGATTTATTTTATTTACTTTTTTTTACGGATTTACTTTTATTGACTTATTTTTTTGGCTTTTATTTGCTTTTATTTTTATTTACTTTTTTTAATGGGGTGTGTCGTTGGAAGCCCTGTATTAGAAATACTCTAAAGTTGGAAATCACCCACCAATATATAATATTTACACGTTGTAACCTTCTAAATACCAAAACTTCACTGGATATCAATGTGACAGATCCGTTGTGAAAATTCCACAATATTTACGTCTTATTAAAACGTTATATTACGATAAATATTTTTTGTCGGTGCACGATCAACAAACCAATGATGTAATAAGTTGCAATATTTGATAAAAAAAAACTACAGCTATGATAAATAAATGAAATTAAAAGTAAATTATATTCATGTCCTCCGTATCGGGGCCTTAAGGCCGTTAAGGGTTAATTTTAGTTTGAAATTTAACCGACAATAAAACAGTCTCGCAACTGAGACAGCGATTTTAATCGAAACTCCTAGCGTTAACTAAATTCAAGCGCTTAAGTACTACAACGAAAACTTTGCACTTTATTCAATTTCGAAATTTTCTAGCGCATCCCGATTGTTAGGCCAAACGACCGAAAAATATACATAAAACGTGTTCGCAAACATTTGACGTACAAAAATATCCGTCTACATTTCGGAACTTCGTAACAATAATACCGAGAGGAAACTTAATGCCGACGCGGAGGCTCATGAATTTCAATAAATATCGTTCCGACAAAGGTTCGCATATATCTTGTCGGCGCTACCTCCTAAGAATTTTTTTTGCGGGATTCGTGATCTGATATTGAAATATTATTATAAAACGTCCAGCCTTTTCACGAGGTTCCGCATAGGATGGCACGTTCGAATTTGGACCGGACAAAATTATAGGTTATTAATTTTAGACGGCGGATGCCTCCGGCGATGACCGGGGCCGAAATTTCGGGGATCCGTGCCCGGAATAATAAAGTGATTTTTTTTATTTGAAAGTTTTTGCGCGCACCGCCTCCCTAACGGATTGATGTTAGTTATACGATAATTCCAGTTTTCTTGCGTATTATAAGGGTTTGTTCGAGGGGAACGTTTCGGCTCAAAGGGAATTTTTCGTTTCGGAAACGTGTGCGTTGTATAGGAGCGGGGCTTTAATAATTTCCACTTCCCAGAAGAACGGAACTGTGCACAAAGCTTTGGCTTAATCAATTATGGCAGTAAATCAGGAAGCAACTAAAAGACCGAAAAGTGGAAAATGTAATCAGATGTGTATTTTAAAAGAGGAAGTAAACGAGAGGAAAACGCTTCTTGTTCTTAGACGCCCGGTCGTGGAGAGAGAGAGAGACGATTGTAGTCGTTCTGCGCCGTAAAGTCGAAATATTGGAAATTTAATTTAGAAATGGATTTTATGCATGTTTGTAAATCAGGAGGAGAAAGTGGAATAGTTGGAAAGTCTCGTTAAGATGTTTTAAGTGATGATAGCGCGGCAATCGTTGCTTTGACAGGAAACGTTTGTTGATGTTTTAATGAGAAAAGCGACGAATTTGGACGGGGCGGCGGGGTGGGATGGTGGCTGATTTGTTTGGCGGCGCCGGCAAAGTGTTCAAAGCAATCCGGCAACTTCTTGGACTAGTAAAACCAGGGGTTCGTTGACAGAAACGCGTTTCGTTAAGAAATCGATTCGACGACATTTTCTCTCGGCTTATCGAATTTTTCCGATCGCGCCATTTCAACGCTCAACTCCTGCACTCGTTGTCGGGGCGTCATTTTCAATTGTCCTTTGGATCTTTAAGAATCGTTTGAAACGTCGATCCGTATGTCGATAGATTTAGTCGACTCCCTTTAGTTTAAGCATCGCATTTTCACAAAATTTTCATTTTCTCCGCCATAGATGATACAGTGAAAATTGGGAAAATTTTTGGGTGAGCTGCTTTGGAAATTCTTCGGTGATCAAATCGAATCGAGTAGCTTTTTGGATGTACATTATATGTGATTTCTTTCGTATCTTCGTGGTGCTGGTGACGTTGAACAGTGGGGCGGAATGTCGTAAAACGTGGCAGAAAGTCAAAAATTGAAATATCACATTTACTTATTTAAACTCATATTTTATAATAGCTTAATCATCTGTGGATGTTATACGATTAAGCAATTACTGCTATCATCACATATTTCCGTGTAATACAGACAGAACTGGCAATTCCGATAAACTCGTACCGTCTTTTTCCGAAAATAAGACACTGTCTTACTTTCTTTTTAGGTCCAAAATACGTGCTAGGGCTTATTTTCGGGGGAGGGCTTCAAGTACAATAAGTAGATTTATATTTTTGTTTAATATTTATTTATATTCAGAAATTTAAATTTATTCAATTACAGTCATGTCATCTTCTTCTGGAACATCGTCATAAATTATCAAATTTTGAATTCCGTTCTGATTTTCCTCCAAATCCATTTCCTGTAGAATCATTGGTCCGAATCTCTCATGTCTTGCAATATAGCTATCGTTAAATGAATACTTCTTGTCTAAGTAGCCTGTTCGTAGTGCATTGGAAACACAACTGTCAGTTATTTTGTCCCATGAATTTTTTACCCAATTCACAACTTCTTGTAAGCCTGGCTTTACAAAATTACCTCGTTGATTTCTCACCATTCTGTTTTCAATATATTCATTGATTTCCATCCGCAAATGATCCTTGAATGGCTTGTTTATTGCAATATCAAGTGTCCGGAGGTAGCCAGTCATTCCTGCCGGAATCATTATTTGATCAATCTTCCTCTCAGCAAGAAAGTTTTTCATGTCTTTAGCGCGGTGAGTACTGGCCGAATCCCAAACTAGTAAACCTCTATTTCGACCCCTCGACAGTGGTGGCAGCATAAAATTGACCCACTTTCTTATAACTGCTTGGGTGCACCAGACTTTTTCACTTTCAAGAACATAAATTCCTGAAACGCGTTCAACTTGTCTTTTTTACCTTTAGTGATGATAAATGGTGATACTTTCTTGCCATCTAGACGAATCGCCAAAATACAGATAACACGTGCACTATCGTAACCGGTAGAAGGAACGTAAATTGACGAGGAAGCCTTGTGGTGAACCGTCGTTTGAGCTCCTTGGCCTAGAAATACCGCGGGCTCATCCATAGCAATCATGTTGGAGAATTGGTATTTCGAAAAGTCGATGCCATCAACAAAAAGCTTAAATGCAAGTGCACGTTTAACAACTTCATTGTCTTCCAGCTTAAACATTGTTGTTGATCTCCTTAGAGACAGTTCATGTCGTTGAAGGAAGTTATCCAGTCAGTGTAACGATGCTTTAAATTCTTCTGTGGATATATCAAATTCAATTGCCATTTCAAGGGCAAAGTTTTGAATATCAGCCCTGCGCACAACCAAAGCCTTGCTCTCCTGTCATCAATCCATTCCCAGATGCATTCTTCCAACTCATAAAATAACGGCTGCCGACCTGATCCAACCCTGCGTTTTTTCTCATTTCCTTGGTCCACCAGTTGACACAGGTTATCGTAGTCTGCACGCCATTTTCGAACCATACGGAGATCCAACATCTTCTCTTTACAGAAGGCTACAAGATTTACATCCCTGGAGTCCTCCACGATTCCCTTTTTGTACTCGACGGAATAGCTCTTTCTTTTTGTACTCATTTTATCTGGGGTTAAAAATTATTCACTTTATAAAAAATAATCGGACTTACAAGACTGAAATGCACAAACGTTATCTGCACCGTCACTCTATTTAGACTGCTGCCTTTATTGTATTTTTAAGAAATTCTACTTTATAAATTCCAGGAATTAATTTTGACACGTGCCTGTGCATTGCTTGAAACGAACTGTAGAGGTAAACAAGGAATTTCTCGGAATATTTTGTTCCAAACAATTCTCTGAAATATTAGGGCAGCTAGAGACACCTACTAAATTCAACAGTTTACTTCGGGTTTATTTTTTAATAGTTTTTATAGTTTATTTTCGGGGAAGGGCTTATATTCCAAAAAGTCCCGAAAATCACGCCAGGGCTTATTTTCGGGGAATGTTTTATTTTCGGAAAAAGACGGTATTAATTGTTTATTACACGTCAAAATAGTAGTTGTTCTGTTCTTCGTTTAGTTTTATATAGATAATTAATACAAAAGTGAGTCGAAATCGAGATGGATGCAAAGTCTACAGGTACATAAACTTATTTAATAAGTTATTGTTCATTAACGTGTGTAATTTTGTTTATTATAATTAATTTATTTTTGTAACTAAATTTCATTTCCTTCATGTCACTAAATCAACTAGTCGTTGACTTTTAGTTTACTATCAAGCTGTATCAAGTTGCTTTTTTTGCGTAAAAGTATAGCTATTACATACAGCTACAGCATAATAAAAAAAATACTGCGACTTTTCGCGACATTAGAAAATAATGGCCTATAAGACAAAGCTTACGGTCGACCCTGTGTTTATTGCAAAATAATTTAAGTAAACTTCGACCGATATTTCGAATATTTTAAAGTAACTTTTCATTCTTCCCTATTCGTCTTCAATTGTAGAAGAAGCAGAAAACCGAAAAACTTCAAAGATTTTACATGTTTTTTGTTGGTGATCTAAAATCGTCGAATTAGTAAACTGTTTAGTTTCCCACAAAAAAAGTCGAAGCAATTTTATACAGATGTTTTATATATGCTCGGGGAAACAAATATTTTTCTATATACAGATGAATCGTCTCCCGAAGAAGAGGAAACAGAAAGTGTTACTTTTTCATCGGACGGCTAAACTACACTATTTTCTATTGTAACTGTAATTTTATTTTAATTTTACGATTAGAATAGTTTAATTACAATAGAAAAACATACCTGAATAGTTTACTTAATGAAGAAGAAGAAACATTTTCTGTTTTCTCTGTTTCCTTTTATTAGGCCATCTTTTATTCAATTATTAATTTATTTTTAAAATTATTTACGAAGGTTTTGTAAGAGTTTGTTTTGTGAAAGTTTTTGAACAGTTTAATAGCAGCAATGTTTTTTATTTATTTAGTAAGATAATTTTTTAGAACGTACGTTATATAATAAATGTAATTTTTTTTGCTTGATAAACTTTGTTTTCAAAATAAGTCGAATATTCTACAAGCAATACATTTTTTCCTACTGCGATGAAATTTTTATTTCAGTAAACCCAATTGCAGAGACACCCTATATATGAATTTATATGTATAAAAAATATTTATGAAATTTCTCTTGTGATCAATAAAAATAATGGTTTACTATGAAATGTTCGAAAAACATATATCTACTCGCCCATCACAGCTCATGTTTGACTGTAGTTCAAAAACTGAACATTATATAACTTTTTTACGTATTACATTTTTTGTTCGGCATGTCTTAAATTACAACATATGTGACAACCAATCGATGTCACGAGATTATATTTTCTATAAGATACAATTATTGCGGGGTATTTTTATTTTAACTTTTTAAAGCCCTTTATCTACATTTATTTTTAAAATAAAACTTGTAAAATATTATAAATGATCTATATTTATTCAATCTAAATGTATACCACCAAATAGTTAAAACAGTTACATAAATCAAAATAGCTTCTGCCACGTTTTACGGTATCTCGCCCCACCGTGCGTTGTGGGGGGTCGAAAGGTGTTCTCAGATGATCGGAAAAACATTCCGCTTTTCGTCCACTACTTTTTGCCCAGTTTTCAAATTCAAATGCAGGCATCTAATTCAAAGTTATCGATTGTAAGTTAAAGGCGAATGGTTTTAATTAATCAAACGCGATATACTGTCGCACTCTCTCTCTCTAACTCGAATTATTTCATTGATCATAACATTAGCGCAAGCTTGCTTATTAAGCGTTAGCATTTTCAAACGACAAATATACTTGTCGCGCTCTCTCTGCTAAGAGCGAATTATTTCACTCGATCATAACATTACCTGCAAGTTTTCTGTGCTTGAATTATATAAATTGAGCATTAATTAAATCGACAAACATATTTGTTGGCGCCTTTACCGTGCAAGCAGCGAAAACACTGGTTGCTGTGAGGATTATTATCTGAGGGCGTGCTTCGGTCGCATTTGTAGTCCCAGAGGTTAGCAGATTGACGAACGTATTCTGAACGAACGAACCATGGTGAGTTCGCGACCTTTACCGTGCAGCAGGTTCCTGGTTGCTGTGAGGATTATTATCTGAGGGCGTGCTTCGGACGCATTTGTATGTCCGCAGCAGGTAAGCTCAGGATGCTGACGGAACGTATTCTGAACGAACGAACCATGGTGAGTTCGCGACCATCCTCGACAATTTACTTCGGTTGACGCGAATTTGAGCGGCGCCGACGTGGAATGCCGCTGCATAAGCTCGGATGCTGAGGAACCATCATCGGATAAAGTGCTTGGCTGGGAGCGTCGACTCCAGGGAAATCCTCGAAAGGACGTGGTATTTCCATTATAATCCTCAGTTCGAATTATTTCTAGATAGCGGATCTGGTTTTCCATTTTGCGTAGCGACCGTGCGTCGAAATGAAATGAGATGGATCACGAGATGATTTCCCAATCGGAAAATCACGCGAGGGCGTCAACAAGATCTCTGGAGATGGCCGTGGATGACTCGTTTGCAAGATCTAACATAAACAACTGCGTCGTTTATTCCTTCGATTATGCATTCGTTTTAATATTTTTGCGTACGCGTTAAAACCATTTCGATATGGGCGATTAAACGAACCAAAACGATCTCCCCCGCCCGCCCCCGAGAAATTCTGGTCGAACCGCAAAATTTCGATCTTTTCTCGCAACCTAATTTCGTCGCGCGCGCCGATTACCTAAAATTAATTTCGTCGTCGAGCTTTCAGTTTCGTATATATTTTACAATCGGAAAATCCTTTTTTTTTCTCCTGCATCCCCCGAACAACCGCAATACATCGAGGCGGTGGGGGGGTCGAGTAACCGACCTCCATAAATTAAATCCGGGTCGACCTTAGCGTCGTCGTCGAAGATTGTCTTTTAGATAATACAACTAGTAAATCAGGTTGGAAATGATTACGAAACTTGCGGCGCGGTATGGAGGCCTTGACCTTACGAATTACGCTCTTGCCCGATAAGCGCGCGAAGTTTCAAGTCCGGAAAGTGTTCGCGATGGTCCAAATTGCGATGTTCGAGAGCCGGCTTGATTGATCTTTCGACGAAACTTTTTACTTTCTTACCTACGTTATTGTAAGGGAAGTTTGGAGACCGTGATGTGAAAATTCGCGAATGATCGTTAAGAGTCAAGTTGGAATGAGGCGTCTATCGAACGCCTCCGTCTCTCTGGGGAACGGAGAGATGCAGGTAATACACTGGAAGGGCATGAAGTTACTTGTGAAATACATCTACGCTTTCCGCTCGTTATTTCGTTTATTTATTTTTTTTTAACGAGACAATTCTTACAAACGTATAATGCGAAGGAATCGAACGCCAGTTTTTCGCTCAGAAAATTAATATGTAAATACTACCACTTGAACTATTTTCGCAACGTTCAATCATCGTTCGAGTAGTTTGTTAAGCCAGAGAGTTGCTTCCCCTTTCGTGCTCTCCATTTTAACCAAATATATTTTGAAAGTGCACTTTCTGTAATTACTTCTGCAAATAAGAAATTCTTTTCCGAGATCGGTTAAGTGCGTCTGTGCTGATATTGATTTAGTATCCGGATTAAATTTGAGGGATTCGGGGAAATAAGACAATTTCTCGTTTTAAATTACGATATTCGATAGTCCGTGTCGCACTAGTTCATCAAAATTTAATGATCTGAACACACGAACAAGCTCAATGGTCACACTATCAAAGATTGATCAAACTGTTTTCGGAGTTTGACAGGGTGCGCGTTAACTCAAAAAGTCCGCCATCGCTTTGTATTTTCGTTATTGATTTTGGATTTGAGTGAGGTTAAGGCGAATTGTTTGTTGTTGTCCGACGTTTTTCCTTATATAGTGTTCTAACGACTGTATCCTCGCGAACTTTTTATGATATACGCGACTTAATTATACAGGGCGATTAAAAAAAGTACGAAAAATTTAAGGGCATATAGTACTAATCAAAAGGAACGAAAAGTCTTAATTAATATGGCTCCGAAAACAAAAACGTCACGCGACTATAATGATTTTTGCGTTTTACTTTATCGCACTATTCGTGAAAAAAAAATAGACCAGTTTCGATAAAATATTTAATATCTTAAAATGGTGAATAGTTACAGGAAGTGTTTCCCACATGTTCCCCTTCCATATCTAGACAAGCTTCGACCCTTCTTGTAAAGGAATTGGCTCATCTTTCGAAATTCCAGGTTACTAATTACAGGTTCCAGGAAATACCGGTATGAAGTGAGCGTTTTTTTGTGAAAATGAAATTTGAAATTTGTGAAATGAATTTTGAATGGGAAAGTAAAAATTTTTATTCAAAGTATTGACCATTGCTTTCTACACATTTTGACCATCTTTCTGGCAATTTGTGGATACCACGCCAATAGAAATGTTCGTCTTTTGAAGCAAACCAATCAGACACCCAATTTTCGACTTCTTCGTAGGAATCGAAGTGCTGCTCAGCCAATGAGTGTCCCATCGATGAAAACAAATGGTAGTCGGAAGGGGCCAAGTCTGGTGAATTTGCTTTGATTGTATCCTGAACCGGTTTTGCTTTGTGTGCAGGCGCATTGTCGTGTAACAAAATTACTTTGCCGTGTCTTCTGGCCCATTCTGGTCGTTTTTCGATCAATGCCTGGTTCAAATTGATCATTTGTTGTCTGTAGCGATTAGTATTAACAGTTTCACCAGGTTTTAGAAGCTCATGATACACCACATCTTTCTGATCCCACCAAACACAGAGCATTGCCTTCTTGCCGAATCGATCTGGTTTTGCAGTCGATGTTGATGGTTATCCCGGATTAACCCATGATATTTTCCGTTTAGGATTCTTAAAATAAATCCATTTTTCATCGTCAGTAACAATTCGATGCAAAACTGATTTTCTTTCGTGTCTTTGAAGCAAATTTTCACAAGTGTTGTTTCGGTTTTCCACATGTCTTTCGTTCAATTCATGTGGCACCCATTTTCGACACTTTTGGATCTTTCCCATAGCCTTTAAACGGTCAGAAATTGTTTGCTGTGCAACATTTAACATTGCTGCCATTTGCTTTTGACTCAAAGTATCATCTTCATCGAATATTGCTTGCAATTCGGCGTCTTCAAACTTTTTTGGTGGTCTTCCACGTTCTTCATTTCTCACATCAAAATCATTATCTCTGAACCGTCGAAACCATCTTTTGCATGTTGCTTCTGATAGAGCATGATCACCATATGGCTCGACAAGCATTCGATGGGACTCTGCAGCACTTTTCTTCAAATGAAAACAAAAAATTAATGCTTTCCGCAAATCATCACTTTGTGGTACAAAATTCGACATTTTTAACACGATGAAAAAATATGATGTTGTTTGTTCAATGACTTGATGTATGTTTAACAGATGTCATACCAACCAAACAAAAAAAAATTAAGGCTCGTTCACAACAAATGTTCCCTATCAACACATTTGTATCTTAACGCTCACTTCATACCGGTATACCGTCATACCTCTAATATTTTGACAGGCTTTTGTACACGTTGTTGTAAGTGCCCTAAACTGTAAATTGGAGTGGCATAAACTAAGGATTTTAAGTATACCCAATCAAAAAATTCCATAGGATTTTCTGTTGTTTTTTTTTTTCATGAAAAGTGCAGTAAAGCACAACGCAAAAATCACTATCTATATCTGCTTAACGGTTGGTTTTCGCGCCCATATAAATTAATGCGCACCGTGCACGCACTGATAGACATGTCTCGAGACCGAGGGGTAATTCTCGTTGGAAGTCTTGTGTACATAACACTGGAAGTCTTTAAAAGTCCCTGGAAATTCTTGAAAATCTCTGGAAGTCTTTGAAAGTTTCTGAAAATCCCTGGAAGTCCCTAGAAATCTTTAAAAGTCCCTGGAAATTTATGAAAGTCTCTGGAAATCCTCGAAAATCCCTGGAAGTCCCTGGAAGTTTTTAGTCGTTGGAAGTCTTGTGTACATAATTTTTTTGGAGATTTACCCCTCGCTCGAGACTTTGTATATAAACTGTCTAAATCGAGACAAAGTCTCACGATTTTAAAATTGTCTTCGCCACCATCGTTTTTTTTTAAATTTTTTTATCAACTTCTTTGGTCAAAATAATTACAGTAGCGGCACAATCGCCAGCACTCGACATATTAACAAAGATTAACTGATGTTAATTGTATATAGACTGTCTCAAGACTTTATCTTGAGACACAGTCTATATATAGTCTCGAGACATGCCTCTCAGTACGTATTAGGGGGGCCGGAAAGTAATATCGTTTCTGCGCACATCAATATTTGTTTACCATTTATCAGCTCATTGTGTACTTCAAAGTCGCACCAAAGATATTTTAAGGTTAATATGACTTGTTTACTTATAAATAATTAAATCTTCATTTTTTTTTACAATTTTGGGTGAAATGGCCGGCCAAATACTATAAGAGGAACATATCTGGAATTGTATGCTTTTTAAGTTTCACAAGGGAAGTAACGTAACAGTTGCTACCAAAAACATTTACGATGTTTATCCAAATGCATTAGATGTTTGTAAATGCCAAAGGTGGTTTTCTAAGTCCAGATCCAGTAAAAAATTTGAATGATATCCAAAATGCCATCTCCAGATATTTTGCTCAAAAACGAATTGATTTTTATCGATCCGGCATTGAAAATTTGCGCACTAGATGGCAAAAGATTGTTGATAACGAGGGTGATTACATCATCGACTAAAAATAAAAACTTGTTTGAATTTAATGCAAAAAAACGACATTATTTTCCGGTACCCCACTCTCACTTCAAATGTTCTAACCTCATTTATGTGTCATATGTATTTGTTGTTGTTGTGAACTTTGGCGACGTTACCGCTTAAATAGTTTAAAAATGAATGAATTTGAGAATATCGGTGAATAAAGCATGTAAATTCCTTATATTGTGAGTCATAATTCATTAATTTTAAATACTTATTAGACAATTATTACGGAACCAAACAGAAAATATTATAGATAACCTCAAAATTAAAGTGTTGACTCTTATGTTAAATGACTGTTCGTTTTAGCGTGGGTCTAATCACTTCCCAAGTGAAGTGATGTTGGAAATTGTGTACATAAAACTAAAACTACTAACGAGCACAACACAAATAAATAATATGTTTATCTTTGTAAGAGCGCCAATTTTAGAATTTTCTTAAAATTTAGAGACAGATAAAGTTGCACCGACGCTTAATGAAATTTCTTTAACGCCTATTGTTCAATAATTACCTGCCGATCTTTAATCCTTATGTCGAGTATTGTCAGGACGTCGACTATACCCACTTATTTAGCCTAATATCCTTTACACCGAATATCTACATAAGCATCGTTAAATCTATATACGTCTAGAAAAATCTCCCCAATAGGGAAGGCACAATAGGAAAGCATCGATCAACTCTAAAAGCTCGCGTTGGGTTAAAATTTCGAAGCATAAAATTCTGCATGCTCGCTATCCCTTCATCGTTTTTATGGGAAATTTCTTTTTTGCATTTACGCAACTTCCGCCCTTAAAAATAAGCGTACGAATGTACAAATGTGCGCGAATTTTGAAATTTCGCTTAAGCGTCCACACAGGAAAGTTATTTTTGTCGGTTGGTCGCGATGCAAATCCGTTTTTTTTTATATTATGTGATTAGTTGTTTTTTTTATATATATATATAAATGGAAAATATATGGGCTTTGTCATAAATATTATGTAAAACTTTTATGCGAATGTCATTTTTAGTTGCACGCATATTACCGACACAATGCCGCCAAGATTGGGCGCAATGCGAGAATAATTTATTGTAGAAATAAACGCGAAAATTATATCGAATCAATATATTAAAGGTATAGACTAATCAGTATTTAATCTGAACATGACGAATGCGTTAGAATTTTTCCTCGTTATTTTTCATCGGCGACTTTCTACGGTTAATTTCAAAGTTCAAAAAAAAATTAAATAAATAAAAATTTTCACGTATTCTAATTTCGATTATTTTAAATTGGAGAATGTCCGAAATTTTTGATAAATCGTCGCGTACACGACGAGTTATCGGTTGGCTCCCGCTGTTGAAAAACGCCCCCGCGTAAAGTGTTCGAAAAAGTGTATATATTTTCCCCTTTCGGCGTATAATAGAAAATCAGAGTAATTTCTCTGTATCTGTTTCGGTAGGAAAAAGTGCCGAAAACTCGCGAACTAAATACAAAGGCTTTTCATTTATTTATAAAACGCGCTTCGAAGCCCCGTGTTAAATTAATTCGATAATTAATAATTGTAACGCCTGCAATTTATTTTTCAAAATTAAACATCGATTTATATAGATGTGAAGATTTTAAAATATCCTTACGATACAACGAAACTACTTTTGATATTTATTTGGTACCACTCGTTTGTAGTATTACGTGTACCGGGATGTATGATAGACGTGTACTTGAACTGATAAGGGGAGACAAAACCTTCATGCGTATGTGGGTTGTATTGAACTCGATAAAATAAACTTTCTAAAATTTAATGACAAAGCAATCCTGGTATTCGCGTAACGTACAATGACAAGTTCGAATAAACGTTTTCTAAAAATTCTTTTCAGTCGTGTCTCGCGCTTATATTTGTAATGGTGTCCGTGTGGTAATTGGTGAAATGCCGTTATTTAGACTTATTGTTAGAGCGTGCCTTTTCGTTATGTGCCAATCGATGTTCTGGAATTTAGGAACACTTCACGATGCGGTTTTATGCGGCGGAAAGGTCGGGATTTTGTTAATTTAATTTAATTATAAGTAGATGGGTACAATGCCTTCGAATTACTTGCTAAATTGATGGTTATTATAAATAAATTTAAGAAAATTAACGGTCTAAAAAACTACACTAAAGGTGGCGATGCCGGACGGCATTGCGTTGGCGTAAACTTTGAAAATTAGAAATTTTAATATTAAAAAAAAAACGGGGACGTTTATTAATTGATTTTTGAGACTATAATAACAAAACAATTAAATTATTTAATTATTATTTTATTATTAATTTAATTATTTATAACAATTAAAAATTTAACATGCCTCACGTTTATCCTCACCTTAAACATAAGTTGTTGAGTGTCAAAATTTAAAATTTTGCTTTACGTAGGCGCTTGACGAAAACTGTCATCAGTTCTCCAACTATTGTTTTTTTTATATTAAAAAATTGAAATAATCTCTTTGCCAAAATTGGGTGAAGGAGATGAAAGTTTCCATAATTACGGTGATAAATTAGTCATCATAATGTTAATGCTCTAAACAATCGTCTTTCAAAATTGGTAGAAACAAGGCTTTTAGTGGTTGGGGTTAGAAAACAATGCGAGTCGACCGGCAGTTTAGGCAAAGTTATTCATGACCTGGCCAGTTGACAATCAAAATCGAAATAAAACACGGTCGAATTTTCTTTGGCGTAGGTCACGTTTACGGTGAAATGTAGTAACCTTTTTATTATATTTTTTATTAAAAAAAAATTGATTTAACCGGTTTCGCATCTAGGCGACTCATTTATTCTCGTAGGTGGTGGGAGGGCGGTACAAACGAATATTCAGTTATTCAACAACAATAACAAAGTTATTCCTCCAGAATATACACTAATTTGCTAATCAAGAAGCTCTTATTTAATTGCAAAAAAAAATTCAATCGGCCCACAACCTACATCATTTTAAAACATTTACCACTTGCCAGAATTCTGCTGTCGTTCGCTGTAGCAGGTGCCGTTTGAATTTATGTTTTCCCCGTTTATGACAAATATTATCCTGCAGTATATGCAGTAGCGCGACCCACTTCTAACGATTAATTGTATTATTAACAGGACAATAATTGATGATTATTAGTACGGCTCTAATAATAAAGTACTTTAATGGTTAACAAGAATTTATACTAAAATACATTCGGACGCAAATACATTGAAACCTCGATAAGTCAAATATCTCGATTAGTTCGAAGTTTTCTTCTCTTCAGATTCGAGTTATCGAGGTTCGACTGTATACGTCTAATTTTTCAAAGATTTCGCGGTCGTGTCGGGTAGGGTCGCGGGTAGCAGCTACCCCATTTCTCCCGTCTTTAATATTTCCTCGTTCTATTGCCCCGTAATGGACCACCAAATGTGCGGCGTCTAAAAAAAAAGTCATCAATACAGTAACGCGACAAACGTTTGTCTCGTGGTTTTCGCTTCGTATGTGGGGAGAAAATAATAATATAGTTGAAATCGGGGTGTAGCGATAAAATGATGCCAATTGGGGGAGTGCATCACGCTTCATGAACGGGACAAATCTCGATCGTGCGGGAGAATGAACGGCATCTCCTCCCCTAAAGTCGAAAAGTAAGTGGAAATGTTCCTCGAGGGATCACGCCGTCCTTATTATAGTCTGTGTGCCGAATTGGTCACTTTGGAAATGACTTCTACTACTGAAAACCACCCGTCTGCATAGAGAGAGAGCGCGCCTTAATCTCGTCTCTTAACGGGTGTTTTTTTTTTGTTTTTAGACATTCGCTGTTTAGTTTTTATTTGTATCTTGTGAAATTTTCGATGCGACTTTATGCAAGAAATTTGACAAGGTTTTGAAACTCGCCTTTCCCGTACTAATTATCGTTAAAAGCTGTTTAATTTGATGGTATCGACATCGACTAAAACAGTTACACAGTTATGATTTAATGATAAACTTAACTCATTTAACTTACTCGATTTAAGCGAACAAATAAACGATGTTAGGACTTTTGGTTCGGAATACGCCCACTTTATCGAATTATTTATGTTCGAAGTCCCCGCGTTGTGCGCGCGGTCACTTTGTTTAATCAAATTTGTACGGGACGTCATTAAACTTATTTCGATAACAAACAGGACGCAAATGGGAGGGAAATGCGAAAAACGCGTCGCCAATTTTGATGATAACGGCGATGTTTTTTATTTTTATTTTTATTTTTTCAAACAATCTTGATGACGTCATAATCGGCGCTATATATATATATATATATATATATATATATACACACCGCATTTTTTGTGGGGGCACGCAGTGCCCCCAAAGGAAAAAACTGTGGAAAGGGGTGGGGAGAGGGGGTACAAAATATTATGGACTTAGAACTTTCGAGAATTAGCGTGCCCCCAAAAAATAAGTGACAAAAAAAGGCCTGTGTATATAGTGTAAGTGGCCGCGTGTCTGTTATTATAATGTTTTATTACATTCTAAGTACAGTCGCGCCGCTCTATCAGTAAGTTTACTCGTACCTCCACCACCACGTTTATGAAAAATAACGTAGAATAACAACTTTTTGTCTTTGTGTTTCACACGGCTTACAGTTAATAGCAAGGAATGGCAACGAGTTTGTCGTGTGATATTGACGTACATGGGTAATCATAGAGCGGCGCTACTGTACACCCGGTTGTTCTGGAAATGGTAACCCTCCCCGATAAAGCAGACCTTCATTTCGAAGATGGCTTCGTCTTTTGTTTTCGTGTGAACTAAGTATAAACTCGTGTGTTGCCTACAATAAAATATTTGTTACGTGCAAAAAAAAATTCAATGATAAAAAAAAATAAAATTTGATCGAAAAAAAAATTATTTAATAATAAGAAAACTTAAAATAGCACTTAACAAAATTTAGAGGCCTGTCGGCTAGCTTTTGAACAGTGGAGTTCGGCCGGGTTCTAATAATAAACAAACAAAGGGGAGCCAAGTAATTTTTCCTTACAGTAATAACTATTATTAAAAAAAAAATGGAAAATTACTAAAAGTATACGATGTTAAATAGTTACGATAGGTAAATTCCGGTAAATTGTCAAGAAACGAACAATACAAGTTAATTTTGGTATCTGGCCTAAATGAAGTCCTAAATTTAATATGAACAATTTAAATACATTAAATAAATACGTAAATACGTTAATGCTTCTCGAGAAACACTTCGTTAACAATAATTAATATAAACAATAACAAAAATATTCCGAACAATTGACTTAGCTTTCTACACGTAGTAACCAAAATCTATCTTCCAAGTCAACCTCCGGTAAGAAAAATCCAAGTCAACCCAATAACAAGTCAACAATTTTGAACAAAACCAGAAAAACGAAATAATCCAAAGTAGAAAAATGTAAACCAAATCTAGGACCTAAAAAGACTATTACTAATACCTAGAAGTATTTAGGCATAGCCCTACTCACCTCCTACGGAGGGTACGGAGGTCCTATTATTTCAAAGATGTTACAATATATATTTTATTTAATCCGACTTGTCGGTGGGTCCTCAACACCCTGGCCGTTATTCTTATTCGTTTCCGCTCTAAAGCGATAACCGTAACACAAACTAGGAAAAATGAATTCAGATTAACGGAGTATATATATTGGAAAATTAAAAATATGACTTTTTATTTATGTTGATATTTTTCTACTAACTCGTTTCTAAACGATCGCCCTCAATAATTGAAAATCTACGCCAGCCAACCCCTCTTATGCCGAAATTGAATTTGAATTAAAAAAACGTATATTAAAGTAATTATATATATATATATATGTATATTGAAAAGGAATTCTCTTTTTTTTTGACTCGGTTCTTTAAGTATTGGATTTTATGGGGACATTTGGTCGTGGGGTCTTTCGTGGCACTTTTCTCCTTACAAGGAATTCGGTTAAAGGTCTAGTATGAAACGACGCGACGCCGACGACGCTCTGTTTTATAGAAGTGTCATTTCCAGATCGACCGGGTGTACGACGAAAAAAACTTATGTATATCTGGGGTATTTTCAATTTATATCTAAACGTAATAGCGCAATAACATTGTAGATAAAAATTCGATGTCGAATCGGTTTCTATTTTAAAACAATCAACCTACCTGATTGTTTTTGTGACGAGCGCGCTGTATTTTCTTACTTAGGCATATAGAGAACTATTGATATTTCGTCGATTATATAGGTATTTAGAATATTTAAGGTAATGATGCTCGTAAATAAAATAACGTGTGTTTGCGGTCCCCGTTCAAAAACGCTCATAATTTTAACCGATAAAATCGCGAATTCCGAGACTACCACCTGTATTCCAACGAAAATTATGACATTTCACGAGAAAAATGCCGTTTTCCTTAGCCCAAATCTCTCCCTAACCGGGTTATTATGAAACCGAAAATCTTCAGGTAATATATGGGCCGCCGTAAAACGTAATGTCGGGGTAAATCAACTTTTCGGTTCGCGACTGATTATTTTTTCGATTTCCTTAATTTCCTACAGGTAGAAGGGCACGTTTTCAATTAAATTAATTGCCGCGGATGGCTTTTAACGCATTTACAGAACAAAGCCTCGTCCCTTCTTCGTCTCTCTATCTCTCTCTCTCTCTCTTAAAATCGACGAAACCTTCAAAGAATTTTATATCGTTCTTAATTATTTCTGGGCGTATTTTAATGAGGGAGAATTATAAAGAAAAAAGTTGTTTATTGTTGCGTTTTTTTTCTTCTGCCGCCATTCCAAATATGTGTTCTACGTCTGTATCGTGTTGTTTGCGGGACGCATTAGGACTATATTTGTAAATAGAGGGTTAGCAAACGCGCTCGATGAAATATTCAGCGTACTGCATTTGGCAACTTTCCACGAAAATGGAATTTTCAGGTTGCATTAAAATGGTGGAGTTCTCTTTACCGTTAAGTCGCCCGGAATTCTACGAGCTCTCGGGGTCGACGAATGCGGTAGATATATTGGATTTTTCCAGTTGCATCGAGAGAAAACGCGAAGAAAATTTAACGAACGTTCGCTTGTATACGTGGAAACTTCGCTGTTCACGTCGGCGACATGACAAGTTCGAGTAGCGTTTGTGATTATTTTAATTCCTATTTCAGGATAAGACGCACGTCCTTAGTACAAAGTAGAAAATTACGATAATAAATTGTCTGGGACTCGTAAATCTCGTTGTACGTCCTTGGCCATCTATTGGAAAATAAATTGATGTTTCCGTGAAAATTTATCTGTTTCTCATTTTAAGTTATTTTTTTTATCGTCGTATAATGAATCATTCTAAGCCATCTGTCATTTAAAAAACGATTCAAGTCGTTTTCTTTATAATTTATGTAAAGGGAGAGTTTTTTTTTTATAGCAGATTATGTCGGGGTAAACGTTACTTTTCGACGACGTCAAGTTTACCGCGAGAAAAATACGACGAGGGTATTTTTTTTTTAATTTTATTAAATCGAAATGTATGGTCGTTATGCAGTTAACGTATTTTTTTTACATAATTAAAAAGTTTACTCGCATCTGCATGTATCAGACGCAAATTGCTCGTTAACCTATTCGGGGATGTTTGGCTACGTAACATATTATTTTTGTCGAAAGTTCTGCTCATCGATCATCCCGAAAATTCAACACACGATACGTGAAATTATACTTTAGCCGACCTCTTAGCGAGAGGGTGTTTATTTACGCTAATTTCGCATTATATACAGGATCTCTTTAATTACATCGTATCGTTATCGATTCAAGTGTCCTTTGGAGGCTCGAGTGACTCTCGAACTGAGTTTATTTTGTAATTTCCACCCTAACGAAGTTCTCGAGTTGATTTAGATCTTTTGACCCTTTTGCATAATTTTTAAAGTCAATTCTGGTCCTTCACGCGATTATCTTTTAAGCAGCATCTTTTTTTCGGTAACTATTGCGATCTTATTGTTATACAAAGGAATTTGACCTTTACGACGGTTCTCAAAAAATTACGCAAATGCGATTACCTACGTCAATATTTTTCTACGATAATCATTGATGTGTCGTGTAGATACATACGTCATTGATACGAAACTCGATCTTCTGAATGTAATTCGAGCGCAGGGTTACGTAAAAGCACGGTTGACGGAAATATGAACCCTTAACGACATTATGATGCCGATATAACTTACATATGTAAATGAACGTGAAATCGAGTTGGTCGTGTTACATCAGCGACAACATTAAAAATTGTAAGTTATACATAACACTCGCATAAGGCGAATGCTTGAATTAAAAAGAAATACCTACTGACCTTCTTTTTGTTATCGTAATTTATGATCAAAAATTGTTTTCATATATATATATTTTTAATTTTGTAATTTAGTTTCAAATCAAATATCCGCCGATGAAGACCTCGAACGAGGTCGAAATTAAGAAGTATTAAGACGACAGCGTGTCGATTTTCTGAAAATCCCGGAAAAATCTAGAAATTTTATTTTGATCCTGAAAATCGGGGAAATATCGGAGGATTTGCTTAAATATTGAAAAAAAGTCGGGGACTAATTTTTTCTATTTTTTTATTTTAAATTTTTCGCTAGTGTTGTAGTGGTGTTTTGCGTGTTTGTGTCGTGTTCGCCGGTGCGCTAAGGAATAACTTTTGCTTTGATAAGAGTTTTAAAAGGTGAATTTCTTTTTTCGAAAAAATTTTAGCTCGAATAAAAAAAATCGCTGTTTAGAATGATAGGCCAAAAAAGAAAATCGCGGCACCAGTACCAACGGTCAGAATAACGAAATTTGTGACCAAATCGGAGTTTAGCTAAAAATAAATTGAAACCTAAATAACTTGTAAACCGACAAATTTCGTAGAAACACCCTGTATATATATAGCGACTTTTTTGCCCAATGTTTGGTTTCGAATTAACCGGAAACCATAAAGTCGAAATCAATTATTTTTGACGGAGTGAAAATGGCCGTCTTTTCTTGCCGGAGTAAATTCAACTGTCAAAAAACTTGCTCGACCGGCAATTTGCAATTTTACGTTGTTCCATTGTTAGTTCTGTCTTCTTCCAATCTTTATTTGACATATTTACGTTGAATATCTTGGTAAATCTTTCTTTTTTTTTTCAGCATTTTTAGGAATGTCGAACTCTTGGACACACTTAATTATTTTTACGTTAATTTACGTTAGTTTTAGATTTAAATAACCTAGAATGTAATACACGCTATCCGAAAATTCAAAAAGAAAGATTACATGCTGGTCATTAAGTATGAGCATTTATCAATTTTTCGTTTCTGTTGGTACCTAAACGCGTTCAAAGGGAGAAATCGTTTTTAGAAGAATAATTACTTTTTGAAATTTTCGCAAATATTTCATAGACCTATTGAAAATATTAAAAAAAAACAACTTTAAATGATAAATGTATGCTAAGTAAATATAGCTAAATTTCAGCACGTTCACCCCTAATTTTATACAATCGAGTACGGAATTTTCTAATTGTAAGACGTTCGCTTTTAGGGGCGATTTCTTGTTTAAAAAAAAAACCGCTTACCAGCAGCAACGGAAAATTGATGGATGCTTATATTAGACTCCTCTGACGGTATGCGATAATTTGCGAAAATGTTCCCCAGACGGTGTTCGATTGCGTGATTCATCTCCTTTATCGCGACGTGACTCGTATAGGAAATTTCTAAAACAATGGGCCATATTTTGAAATTTCTCGCTTCTTGCACAAAGTACAACAATATTTTACGTATTTGCAAATTTGTAGTGGATTGTTGTGTACAGAATGTCGTGTAATAGTTTCTAAAGTAACGATTAAAAATACTAATCAATAGATATATTATTGTGTACTTGCCTGCAAACTTGAGATTTTTGATAGTGTCAAGAATTGTGACGTGAGAGCTTTTCTAGCAAAAATCAACGAAAGCGCCCTTTAATTTTTACGGTCTGGCACGCGAATAATAACAACTGTTAATAAATCGAAGTAAAAACAAAACGAGGTCCCTTATCTGAGTCTGTTATGGATCCCGGGAACACGTATACGCGACTTCCCTTTCATTACCGACGTTTCTGAAAGATGCCGCCACACAAATCCCTTCCTTATCAAATTGATCCGAGATATCCGGGATTAGTTTGGTTTAGATCGATCGCGGTTTTATTTCTAGGAGCAGTAATTAATTAGGGGCAATTGTTCGAATAATCGGTTTTTACGGTTTGCCGAAAATGATCCCCCATAATGTTGATTGATCTATAGAACAGGGAGGTTCTCAAACTGTGGTTTTAAACGGGTCGGCGGTGCGCTCCTTTCGGACGTAAAATTATCGGTAACGTGCATTTAACAGTTAAATCGGGGGCGTAGATGTGTGTTTTTTGTTGACTCGAAAATATCCGAAATAACGAGGAATAAAGTTTGTTTGGGGGGGTCGTGTCAAGCTTGTGCGGACTTTTTAATGGGCATTCGGCTGTACGAACGAGCGTCGGCCGTTCACGAACTATTTTGTATATTTAAAAAAAAAAAAGATGCGATCATGCCGCCCGCGAGATATTCGAGAAACGTTCGTCCAATTTGATCTGTCGCGCTGATTAAACTCATCGAAAATTACAAATGGATCAAAAACGACAATTATAGCGAAAGAACTGTATCTATACATTTTTATGTGTGCGGGCGGCCCGCAGATTTAATCGCGGACGCGCGCCCCCCTGCGTTTTTTATTTTTTGTTTTTGATCATATACGAAATGATAAGAAAGACTCGTTTGTAATAAATAGGTCAGTAATTAATTTATAGTGTACACTTTTTAATTTCGATTTTATCGCGATTTTAAAGCAACCTACAGACATTCCGTTTTACTTGAGGTACATTTTTTAAATATTAAATGGTTAAATTAATATTTGCCTAGATTTCCTTTGACGTCTTAGGGGTTGGGAGGCCGTAATAATTTTCTTTGCATACCTAGTGTTAATTATTTTCGTTTAAATAACAAAAATCGCGTGTAAATTGAATTAAATCGTGACACTAATATAAATAGGCAATTACTAAGCACTTAATCGCGACAACATGGATGTCCCCCATTAATTATGTAGGTATTATAAAATCGAATTAAATTTAGTTGAATATTTCGTTGCGTACAAAACGATCAAAGCAACAATCGCGTTTTATTTGAGTATTAATCATTCCAATCAAGTTCGGCAGAGGCTGATGCGTCACATATAAATTTTAATGGAAACGTTTAGACGTGCAGGAATTATAACGCGTGCACAGGAAAAGCTCAAATTTCCCTGTATTATAATCGATAATTTGTAAAATCTCATTTGCCACGTATCGAATCTTTGGAGGACGATTGTTCTCGGCAGCCGATCCCGTGTAAACACGCTGATTTAGCTTAAAATTGCAACCCTTCGTATTAAAATATTCAATAAACCCTTCCTCCCTAATTTTATCTAAATTAAATCGGTGCAGTTACCGACTCCTTAAAATATGAAGTTTCAGAAAACCAATGTTTTTGGTGGTATATACTGTATTATATAAAAGGACGTCAAAAAATAATATTTTCGAGGGGGGCACTCTCGTGTGCGCGGGGAACGTTAAAATTTTCAATGGGAACCCTTACTCATTATTTGCAGATTTGAATAGTACGTGGAAAATGCGTAAGGTTCGTTTTATTCGATTCGTGCAGGTGGCGCTTTGGTCGGGGGGGGGGGTGCATGTTTAGCCCGTCCCAACTCCGGGGAAGGTCGGGAACGGGAAAATTTTAGCATACGCGAAATCCCCCCCCCCCCCACCCCCACCCCCCGTAGAAAATATGTAACTTTTGACGTCGAATATTTTTTTCGTACGACGCTTATTTTGCGAACTCGAAACGAAAAAGCTCTCACCCGGTATGTACGTACGTACTGGGCTGGGGAGATACATGTAGGTAGTAGATATTGATTTTGGACAGAATCTGTTTTAGCGAACTCGGCCTGAGATCACCACGTATATCGAGTATCTTCGAAAACATTGCATATCGCCTTTATTGGACATTCGATAGCAGAAATTGTAAATAAATATTATTAAAACGAAAGCTGTTGCAATATAGAACGGAGAACTCGATAATACTGTATAGATGAACTGATTAGGTTTTGACGGGGCAGAAAATTACGTCGTAATCCCTTGGGTATTCAAAGTGCACTCTAATATACATACATATTATGTAGGTACTTCCGCCGAACGAACGACGTATTCCAGTTTGTGTTTTATTACGCAGTACAGGTAGATATTTCGGATTTACGACGCGTCGTATACATCTAGGTATAATATTATGATACAATACATTTACCCTTTTTTATAGTCGAATTGCCTGGAGCCGATTAATTCTTATACTAGATTTTTGCATAACGTAATTTCTTCTTTAGAATCCAAAGATATGTGTGCCTTTCGCGTGTTCGTGTTTCAAACTACCCTTTCTTCCTCGGAATTCCGACCTAATCCCATTTTATACCTACGTATATTCCATCCCGCGACTTCTTTGCTTTATCCGATAAATTTTGGTTCAGTGTTATGCGCTACCTAAACTCTGTAGTTGGGTGTCGCGCGCTGCATATCAATCGAGTATTTTTATGCTAATATCTTTTCTCCTAAACACGTGAATTTCCTTGATTATTTTTTCCTAAATTTAGCTACTCTGCGATTTTAATTTTAACTGTTTAGGAAAATCGATTGTTTATTTTTTTACTACAATGGTCGCATTCAGGGAATGGTAGCGCAGTGGCGCTTTATCGAAGCGATGCTCTGAATGGTGTCTGCTTTACTCGCAGTGCTGCAACGCTTTAGTAAAGCATTAAAGCATATAAATATTCCGCTTTAACGCTTTATAACTAAATAAAGCAATGACGCATCCATGCGTTCTAACCTAACAAATTATGTTGCTTGTGTATGTTTTGGTTTATGCAAAAAATAAAGATGGCTTATAACGTTACAATTCGGAGACGAAGTCATTTCCCTTGCAGTAACGTGAGAAGAAAGGTTGAAGATATTACAAGGTAAGTTTTACATAAAAATTTGAGTGTTTTACAAACAAAATTGCCAACCTAAGAATTAAAAGCTGAAAAATAACTAGTACCAAAAATGTTTATTCAGGCAAGATAAAGCGTTACAGCGCTGCAGCGTTTCGACGCTACAATTCCCTGAATGCGATCATTGTTTTCGTTTGATTCCCGATATTGGTATTCGATGATGAGGACCCTTCGACCCTCACACTACCGTAGTGCACACTGGAAACCCCAAATGTTCTTTGGAAGTGTATATTTTGGAATAGTTTCTCCTAAAATTCCAAAACAATTGATTTTCATACACGGCAGTTAGTTTTATGTTTTGGTAAAATATAATTTTTGTGGCATGTGTCGTTTTAGAAAAAATTAAATAAGTTACACGTAGTCTGGGGTCATCGGCGACCCCTATAGCATTAAGTTTGGTACATTAATTTTTGATTATTGTTTTGCCCTACATATAAATTCCAGTTATTGTATCTTATTGGCTGCTTGTCGCTCGCTAAGACTGCTAGGATCTTTACTTACGTTTGCTTTTGCCCCGATGCTTCTCCGTATATTGACTACTCGACGAACGCAGAAAACGCGTACTTACGTGTGAAAGATACGTCCCGTTTGTTTTCGTTGAGCTCTAGGGCCCAATTCTCGAACCATTCGTTATCGTAACGTATGCGAAAATGACGTCATCTTCGCATACGTTATGTTAGCGAATGGTTTGAGTATTGGACCCTTGATCCAATTGTAAGTTGTGGATCATAATCTCATGATGTCTTTTCTGATCTAAAAAGCTCTACCCCGTCATGGGGGACGATTAAAGCTCAACGTGTGGCCTTTTTGCCCTTTAAATGCGATTTTCTCGTATATTGTTTATTTTATCTAAAGCAGATAAGAAGTACATTTTAGCAAATTTTCATAGAAAATAAAGCTATTGCAGCCTGTCTGATGACGTGACGCAGACGTGTCCTTTTGGCTTTTCTGCAATCTCGACCCCTAGATCACCAAAAAATATATTTCTTTCATTTTGGGTCGGTCATATATATATATATATATATATATATATATATATATATATATATATATATATATATATATATATATATATATATATATATATATATATATATATATATATATATATATATATATATATATATATATATATATATATATATATATATATATATATATATATATATATATATATATATATATATATATATATATATATATATATATATATATATATATATATATATATATATATATATATATATATATATATATATATATATATAATCAATTTCTTTTAGACACGATTCCGGGCGTATTGATTGTCTTTACGAAAACGAAGGACGAGTTCGTTAATCGGCCTAATCGACCAACCCGTTTCAAAATGGTTCGAAACAAAAATTAAAAATTGTTAAAATAAATGTTTTGGAATCGGCATGAAATTCTCTACCGATCATGTCTCATTATAATTTTCGATAGAATGCACCGTTTTAGAAATAATCGAAAAGTGATAATTTTTTAAAATTCTTATAAATTTCTCTCGTAAATATCATTTTTCAAAAATGTATTTCTTTCGAGAAAAATTAAACAAAAGGAGTTTTTAATATGCGACACGAAAATTCGATACCGAGGCTTGTATTCGGTCGTATTTTGTTTTTGTCGGTGATTTGTTTTCTACAAGAATCTATTGCGGTGGCTCTCATTCTTGTGATTTACTTGTACCACCCAAACAATATCAAAAAAATTTCGTATCACCACCTTTTACAAAAACTTCGGCAGCCAAATAAAAAATACAAAAAAATCAATATAAAATACCAATTTAAAATTCGCTATCTACTGATTTTATACCGCAGAATTATACATTTGCTCTATTTTTAATTTAAAAACTATTCGTCTGACCTTAAGCATTGAAAATTTCCCTATTACAAACCATAAAGAAGATAAAAATTTAATCGCATTTTTATGCGACCGATAAAATTCAAACCAACTAATAAAACACGTGCGCCACCTACTTTCACAGTGATAACTTATCGAAGTGCGAACAAAAAACTTGATGTTTTTAAAGTAAAAGCGGGATTTCCTAATACCCACTTATAAACTCGAATGTATTTATATATAGAATTCTGGCAAAACCAGTTCAGATTTTTCGCGTCAGTTGTACAGAGCGGTAGTGCTTGTTTCAGTAGTTCGAATTTTAAATTACAGCGTCGTATTATGCGTGTATGCGAGGAGTGCTCGTTCGGTTTTTGCGTGTGAGTGCGCGAGTTCTCTAAAATGATTACAAACAAAAAGGATTAATACGACGAGGAAATGTAGGATTTTTCTTCGTCGACTAACTCTCGTTGTATTTATAAAGTGCAAATACATGGACCATTAAGCTTTAACACATATTCTCCGAAAATCGAGTTTGGATAGGGACTAGGTTAGGGTTCCCCTCAAACATTCGACGGTCGAATTTCGCGATCGCAATTTTATCTTACGCGCGTTTTATAACCACAGTGGTTGGTGAAATACGGTGAAATATGAAACGTAGATATAGGCACCTTATAATGTCATTCGCAGTCAACGGAAGAATTTACGCTGTTACAGATAAGTAACAGTCGCAGCGGTAGCAGTGTTAGTCTGCATTTTATGTAAGTTTGTATTGAACAAAATTTATTTCAGGATTTTAATTTTTTTTTAATTTTTTTTTTTCACTTTTGAGAGGTTTTACCTTTTTTCAATGCATTCGCTTACAAATTTACAGACAAATTTTCTTGCCACAACCACTTAAAAATCGAATAATTTTCTTATCCTTAAAACTTTGACCCCATAACGGGGGTAAAACGAATGTTTATAAGAAAAGCGACATTTAACTAAACAGAAGGCCATGGTCCAGGTCTCTGGTAAACAACTGGTTTACCTATAGAAACTTGAAATTTTGAAAAAGCGAAGCTATGGATAATCGAATTAAATATGTTTTTTTCGTTATATCGACGCACAAGATGAGAGGACGTTCACGAATAGATTTCGGTCGTTTATGTCGAGAGTAATTTTTGATGTATTATCAAAATAATTAACACACTTTGTTTTTCGCAAACGCGATATATTATAATCGATCAAGTTTAATTGGAAGTAGGTTTCTCGTCTGGAATTAACGTTAGGCAAACAGACGGAGACAAACTTAACGACATTTGTTCTGTTAATTCGAACAAAACCGTCAACTTCAAGTCGGGCACGAAGAGACGGAAGACCGTTTTATCTCGAAAAATTGCTCGTCGTAAAATATCTCTGGATTCCAGTAGACTTTTTAAGCTTATTTTAGATACTTCGACGGAGTGGTAATATTTTGTAAATTGTCGTTTTTCTCGTAGGCCGTTCCTTGTACAATTGACAACGGAAAATCGTCGATTTCATTTGAATAATTCTTAGCTTTCACTTTACGAGCCCGCATTTACGGATACCGTGGATAACAAATATTATCATAGCTTAAAACTTGTGTCTAATGCGGTTTAATCTTTACTCTCCTTATTTCCGAGTTTTCTTTACATTCCTCGAATTTCAATTAAACCCATTAGTATTCTATACCGTGGCCGCTCGAAAACGCCTCGTTATAATTTTAGGCCAACCGGTAGTTTGTTTATTAATTCAGATATCATCGGGATGAAGTTACGTATTGCGCATTTTATCGATTGAAAGGCGTCGCTACGTATCATCGCACCGCACCGCTTCGCCCTAATTCCCACGTAAATTATATTTTTCGCGCTTTAGAAGAAAAAAAAAACTTAGAAAAATCATTTGTCGTTATCATTAACGCCGCCAAAAATTTATGGATCGTGATTTTTCGAGGTATCGCGGCGTGGTTTATTAAAATTTTATCTAAGCGGTCGCATTATCGGTCTTAATTTGCCGTTCTAAAGCGTTTCGTAAAATATTTTTTTTTTTTTTACAAATTACTCTCCGCATTCCGCTCGCGATATCGCAATATTTCGAGAAAAACTTGACGTCGCCGATAATGGCACGGAAAAATAGTCCAATAATTGAACGACACTTTTCGAGAAAACTTTTCTTCGTCACCAGAACTTATAATAAAAGCCGAACACGAAATCTAAGAAAGCTCGATTCTTTTTCATTTATCGCGGGACACGTCACACGAAATTTGTTATGTCGGTAACGACGTCGGACGCCGTTGCGTCGCGGCGAATTTTCTATTAGTTCGGAAGAAAAACGAAGTGCGCGGGGGCCGCTTTCGCGTCGCCCGTGCCCCCCCCCCCCACGAAAACTACTCGTTTATACAAAAGAAACGTGCCCGCTAACCCTAATTAGTTCGGTTCGACAAATAAAACTTTTGATGACACGTGCATGTTCTGCAGTGTTTTCGTTTAAAGCTTTTTACGCGAAAGGGGGATTTATGAGGGCTCGTGTCGGTTCGTGTACGTGATATGGATATATCCTATGGCGATCGCGAAACCTTTCCCCCACGGAATCGCATTGTAGAAATTTCCCCGCACATATGTGTGTGGGAGAGCGGCGCGGCGCCGCAACACCGTTTTACACATACGCACATGGATAATAAATAAACGAAGACGGAAACTTGTCGGATCGTTATTGGAAATTTTTCAAAATAAAACCAACCCCGGCCGCTCGTGTTCGTCGGTGTATAGTTTTTCTCTTAATCGTATTAAGCGAATCGACGTCTATTAGTTTTCTAGTAACAGCTCTTGGATAACATCTCCCCATTTCCGGCCATAAATGAATGTACTAAAAAGCGAATAAAGAACAAACTATTTGTGCCGAAAGGGGCAGCCATTTTATCAGGCCCGACCGTATTTTCGCGCTGTTTAATTGACTTGCCCTTTTTACCCTAGAAAGTAATTCGCAAGTTCTAGCGGCAACTTACTTCGAGATTAATGTGTTATTAACCGCCCGCTGCGGACGCTTTCGCCGCCACCCATAACATACATTTAAGGTTTATTTTTGCGGACGGGGGACGACGAGAATAATTTAATTCGTCCCTTCCGACCGTCCGTGCCGCATCGCCACTTAAATACGTACCAAGTGGTTACGTAGTCTTCGAGGCGCGTCCATTACTCGAGTCGAGAACGATATCTCCCTAAATCTAGTGTAAAACTGAAACTTCAATTAAAATACATGTAGCGTGCAGCGTTACGTGGACGAACTTTATTAATTAAAATGGGAACAAACATCGTTAAATAGAGAAGCAGTGCGACGCGACGTTTCGGACAGATTCAAACTCTTGCACGATCGCTTTTGAAGTGGAGGAAAATTTAATCGAGAGCTTAAATCGCAAGATCGACGTGTAATTTACGGAATCGAAAGAATTCCGATCGCACGTGTCATTCCCGTTATTATCGAACGTCGAAATGGACACACGACGAACTTGTTTTCGACGTGTAATTTTTCTTCGACCTCGCGCGCCCTAAATTTTTTTGCGCTTGAATTTTGACGCGGTCTGTTCGTCGCGCAAATTACAATTTGGTGGTATTCGAGGAACCGTAATTGTATGCAAGTGGTGGATGTTTTGATAGAGAAACGATTCAATCGATCGCTATTTGACAACGCATTCACTGCGATACCAACGATATTTATCTGGCAATCGTCTTAATTTAATTACGCGTTTTAATTCCCGGAATTTCGAGGGTTTAATTTAATTCGATGTTCGAACGCGCGAATCAAAATCAAGACGCGCGCCTAATTAAAACTGTAATTAAATTAAATCCTCGGAATTTCGGGAATTAAAATGCGAAACAAAATCAAAACGTCTAATAATTAAAACTGTAATTGACACGTTCATTGCCGGCGCGGCATATTGTTTGTATGTGCGACTTTCGCGCGTTGGCCGGATAAACATCATTGGTGGTGTCGCAGTGAATGTGTTAATTGATAAAAAAAAAATGTAGTGTAGAATTGTATCGTGGGCCACGCAACGTTCCGAGACCGCGACCCAACGAACAAATGAAAAGTCGATAAAATAATGTTTAGAAATAATAAAAGTTGATCGGAATTACAATTTGCTCTAATTGTAAATGTATTTTACAGTTGTTTGAATTTTACAAGTCACGTCAATTTTAAGTAGGCATCGAAAGATGTTTGCATATAGGGACAAAAATAAAGAAAATTAGTTTGACCAACGTAAGGAAACGCGGCCGTCTCGTTCAAACGATTTTGTGGAAGTAATGGTAACTTTGTTCACAGTCATTTTTAGAATACAGTCGCCATCTTGCATTTTTTTTAAAGTAGCGCTGTAGGTTCTGCAATACGTCATTGGAAAGCTTAGTTTATCGTCTTTATTAACACATTTTGGGCGGGTAGCCAAACAGACCAAACTTATATGCGTAGCGGGCGAAATTCGCGAAAAATTGCGCGCTTGAAATATAATCTATACATTGACATATTTCAATAAAATTTGATAAAATCGCGATAATTTATAATTTATAATGTACTATAATAATATAATGTCTTTTAAACTTTTTACACAAACTATTTAAATTTATTATAATGCATAAATTATCTTATTGTTTTTTAAAAATATTTACTAACACTAATATTTTTGAAATGTGTGGTATTTAAAAAAACAATCTCCCTTATGAAGGGGCACATTGCAAAACTGACACATAAAACAGGTTAAACTCTTTTTCTTGTGAGTAGCACAAACACGGCATTGTTTCTGGGGGTTCTTTTTTTTGTTACCCGTAAATATTTTTACAATTTTATGTTTTTTGGCATCCAATAATCTATTTGAAAAATCATTTCTTCTACATGTACCAGATGCACTGGTTCCTGGATCAACAGGATTATCTAGAACATTACCACTTATCCATTATTTGGCCACATCATGCAAAAAGCTTTTATAACTGTTTTTGGAATTGGAATTTAAAGTCTTAAAAACTCTAAAAGCGTTGAAAAGAGCTCCATTTAGCATGATCATCACTGTCCTTTTCGTCCATTTTTTTGTTTCGTACAATAGAATAATATGACAAATACTGATCAGCACGATCGACACCTTTCATGAATTTATTATAATCTATAACACATATCGGCTTCCAAATTTTTTCTTTTGTCTTCCAATCAATATTTGTACTTTCTATGATACTGGCTGAATCATTGATATCATTCGAACGGGTCTTTTTGATTGCCAGCATTGTAAAAGAATATCTTTTCGGCGACGAAATATAGATTCACCTTTTTTTAAATTTGCATTTTGTAAACTTGCAGGAAGGCCTCTATTTTTACGTATAGTACCACAACTTCGGAATCCATTTTGTAACAAGACTTGACTCGTATCGACACTATTATAGTAGTTGTCCATATAGACGTGGTGCCACAAGTTTCCATACGGCTGTAGGAGGTGTAGAATTGTCTCCCGAAGTCGACTTCCTTCACCATGATATATTTGGAAATTGCATATATATCCTGTTTTTGCTTCACAAACCATTCGAATAAGAACCCCATATTTGGTGATTTTTGAAGCATTTTGAAGCATGACCTTGAATGATAGGCGGCCTCTCCATGGCATGATACTTTCATCTAATGACAACTCTCGTTGTGGCTTATATACATGTTCAAATTTTGTTATAAAATAAGATACGATTGGGCGAATTTTTTTAAGGCGATCTCTTTCATTCATGTCATTTTCATTATTAGAAAAATGCCACGAATATCATATTTGGCGGAAACGATCTCTACTCATCACTTGCGCAAAAATTGGGGTTTCAATTGTACTGTCTGTAGACCAATATTCATCCCTACTATCTTTACGAACTTTGCCCATAAGTAGAAGCAATCCCAATTTTTTTTTCAATTCTACCGCAGACACGTCTTTTCATTTTACAGATTTTGCACTGTCTTTAAACCTATCAACATTTTGTGAGTGATAACGATTAGTTTCTTCTGCCATGCAGTCAAACAAATCGTTCCCTATGAAAAGTTGAACCACTTCAACCACACTTTCCGGATTATTTGGCATCACAACAACACCACTTTGTCCTAAAAATTGTTCAATAATTGGAGGATTATCATATTCTGACCACTCCACTTCTTCATTGTCACTTTGTTCAGAATCACTAGACAGTATTGGTAAAACTCTACGTCTTCTAAGATGAAAGAAGCCTTCATCACTTTAACACTCGCTATCAAATTCGGCAATATCGAAATCACTTGAAATTTGCGATAAATTATCTGCATAAACTTCACTATCACTATCAGAAGCCATTATTATTATAATAAAAAAATAATTTAAAAAAAGAAATGTTCAACCGTCTAAAGCCGACTAAAAACTGAATTATTTTAAAAAATATATGTTCAACACCCCTTTCTAGTAAATTCTGAATGTTTATCTAAAAAAAGTGTGAAAGATTCGAGTTTACTTTGTATATACATTTAAATTATGAGTTGTCTGCATGAAAACATATTCAAGGCGAAACAAATTTATGGCTCCTTATCTGTATTATGTAAACAAACGTTGAAAAAGTAAAGTTATTGAATCTAGACGAAAAGTACGAGTTAACTCTTTCAGTTTTGTGTGTAAACCGATAGAGTAAAAGTACCTTGCCCCGCTTTTAAAGTAAGTACATTCAAATAGGTAAAAATACCCGGCCCGCTAATAGACAGAAGTTTTCGAGACAGGTATTTTTACCCGCCCCGCTTATAATGTGTTAACATTAGAAGTTTTGATAGGGTTACATAACAAAAAATTATGTTTGAATTGTGGTACGCCGACTATGGCACTGCACTCTTGGTGCACCGCTAACAGTGCTTGGGTGCAAATTGACGCTTATCACGTCATCAGCGGTAATCGGCTAACTGTCGATTGACTTGTCGACTCACTGGCCACTAACTCTTTCACGCGCATATATCCGCTTAAGTACGGGCGTAGTTTCTGTTGTGGCAAAATATGTACCGTACAATAATTAAAAGACGGACGTGCGCACCGGGTTTTAGAATCGACAATCGCGGTCGCCGCGCCTTAAAATACATTTCATACAATGACTTTATTGGCGTATTATACATAGGTACTTTTAAAGTCTTATATTTCTTAAACGACTTAACTGAAAGAACTAAAAATGTTAATTTTATTTTGATTAGGTATTTTATTTTAAATAGACCATTTTCGAGCGCGCGGTGGATAATATGGGAGGTTTTGCAAATGAAAGTAGTGGATTATTTGTTCGAGAAATTAACGCAGTAAAGACGGTAAGTGCGTTTCATTTTTGTTCGTACGGGCATTTTTGCGCTAGGCGACAAATTGGTCGACGATGCGAATTATCAATAAAAAATGGACGATGACGATCTTATTTAAATTTTAAGAAGGACATTTTTCGTCGAACGAGTCCAAAGAACATTTAATTTGCTTAATTCATTATTTCTCCCCTTACTTTTGTGCTTTTCGTATTTTAATTACTGGGTCATTTTTAATTTTTCTTTGCCGAGCTTTATTAAAACTTGGCGCGTTCGTTGTTTTGTTTATTTAATACGATACCTTGTGTAATTAGTTTACTTTTTAAAGAAAAAATCGCGAAATAACGATATTGTAAAGCGCCTCCACAAACTTCCTTTGTATTACTTATGAAAACGTTGGTAGCGGAAGCGATTAAAATTCGACAAAGAAATTAAAATCGGATAATTTATTTATCGACATGCCATAAAATAATATTTATTAAAATTGCGTAATTATAATATACCAGAAGTCATTTAAATTTAAAATTAGCGCCTTTAGGAACTTCGTAGCCGGATAAGTCGATGTGCGTCTATTAATTTTGTCACATTGATTTATATAGCAGATCTGCCGGTAACAGATAAAACAGCGGCAGCGACAAATAAAATTAATACAAGGGAGTCGTATTTTGGTATTTTCTCCGATAACGACCCCATTCCCCCCCCTAAATCGCGAAAATGTGGGTCGTTTAATTTAGGGCCGGTCGCCGAATCTTGCGGACGCGATTTCGATCGCAATTTCGATTGTAGGCGAGACGCTCTGAAGTGTGTTTGACAAGTTTGAGTTCGTTGGCGGCCTAATCAAATATTTCAAATGCATCCATCTCCGTTATTAACTGTCGGATCGTTGATGTGAAACGTGTTTTAGAAATGCCACGAAATTCTCTATCAAACATCTCTTTTTACGGTTTTCGAGAAAACTCGCGGTTTTTCTTTTTTTGGAAAAATTGGGAAAAGCTTTTTTTACGCGCGTAGCCGTGAGGAAAATTTGAATGTTGTTTAGCAGAATAGCTCGCGCAAAAATGTTACGCGTTGAAATAATGTATAAATCTGGGTAGATTTTGAGTTAGGTAGATAGGTACCTCTATTTAGAATAAATTAGTCGGGGCTGTAACGATTGCCGAATTAACGAGCGAGAATACAAGAGCTTTCCGCTACAACGCACGTGAGCGTTTACGTACTTCGAAGAGGAAATGTAGAAATGATTAAGAATTCAGTAAAGTAAAACGAGCGAGGCTTATCTATAAAACGTAATTTAAAACAAAATGTGCCGCACCGCGCGGATAAAGCGCGCGTCCGTGTGCGCTCGTCCCGGCGACTCGGTTGCCTACCGCCTATATTAAGTTCGTTATTTCCGTGAAATAATAAATTCGAACGCTTTTTTATTCGGATTCATTAAAATTTACGTCTCTTCGGCGATCGTGTCAAAAGTTATTGCTTTTATTTTACGACGCGCCACTTTTAATAATTTATTGGCGTTTCAGCACTTGCTATGTACGTATCTATGTTGAACAAGTAACGTACGCCATAAAATTAAACTGGGCGTATAGTTTAACGTGCAAACATTGGCGAGAACTTGATAAATTCCTTTGAGATTTTTTTTTGATTTTTTGAGACGGCCGATAGTTTCTCAAAAAAAAATCGATTCCGATTTTTCACAATAATTCTAAAATTGAGTAAGTACATAACTGCTATCGTTGTCATCTTTTGTGTTTATGATTGTTCTTTTGAAAGCCACCCCCCAAGTCTAGAGATAATATTAATTTGGCGATTCTTTTTAATAGTACGATTTTTAATTGATATTTTTTGTACCAAAGATTATGAAACAATAATTAATATCATCTCAGGGCGATATTAATATACCTAATTTATTTGTGTCCTCCGGGACCACCTTGTACAGGATAACTAAGGGGGTATTAATTTCGTAATTTAGAAAAGTCGACGGAAAGAGACTGTGGGCGCCTTCATTTTTACAGCTCGTAAAGCTGTATAGGAGAAAATTTATTTGTTTTCATAGAATGGTCAAAAAATCGTTTGAAGTATAAACGAACGGATACTCGGTATAAAATATTTTATCCGGGCAAGGCGTGGTTTTTGGCTTTCGAGCCAATTTGAGCGACAAATTCAAAATCGATTAAAAATACGATCTGCATCGCATCGGTTTCTAAAAAAAAAGCAGATTTACCGAACATGCCTTTAGATAACAATGGAACTTCCGCGACTAATTGCAAGTAGATAATTAACGCCTACCGCGGCGCCGTTGTTATCGTCAGATGATCGTTCATTGTTTTCAATAAATTGCCTCGTTCGGCTTACTCGTAATTTTTTCCAGACTAATAAGCGAACGGAATTTACCTAAAAAGTTTTAAAAAAAATAAAGTAACCATACATCATAACGGCTTACATTATCTTGAACGTAAATCTGAAATTGGCCCTTTCAACGCCCCGAATAATTTAGTCGTCGAAAACTAGATAAGCCATTAATTTAAATTATTTTACGTAAACAGCTTTTACGTTTAATTAAATTGCAATGTTTAAAAACGAGAGGCACGTTAATCGTATTAAACGCAATTATTTTTCTGTGTGGCGTTTCAAGTTGTAAAAAATGAGAAAGCCTACCTAATTAATTTTTTTAATAAGCCGCCCCAAAATTCGTGGGCTCCTCTATATATATATATATATATATATATATATATATATATATATATAAATCTACTATAATAATGTTTTTAAATTTCATTTTTCCGCCACGGTGCTTTCGCCCGAAAAAGATCAATTTTTGATATGCTCCCGAAACAGTTTTAATCGTGGAATAAATTTTGAGCGCCCATCGGCATAACTATATAGTCGTTTATTTAGGTCACGCTCGTGAAAAATTACCCGAAGTTCATGTTGTACCTAAATCAATTTATAAAATGACTTCGTTTTCTAATCGATTTTTATGACGAAATTTGTGGCATCTACGTCATAGTCGATATTTTGAACATTTTCTTTGCACAATAAATGAGCATCGATTTGTTCAAAATTGAAACAACTGAAAGGTTGGCCATTTTAATGGCGTTTAAAACGGGCGTCGATGTGGAAAAAGCTTGCACTTTAGGACTCGAAACTGGGGTTATTTGCGATATACTTAGATTGGCGCAATTTTGCATTAGTTGATTAACATTAGCACCTTGTTGAATACCACCTGGAGGTAATTGTGATGCTGGTATAGTAGATCTAGACGGTGGTAGTTGGGAAACTGGAATTTGTTGTAAACGATTGGCTGGAGATGAAGTCCTCGACATCTATGTGGTATCTATGTCATCGTCGATATTTTGAACATTTTCTTTACACAATAAATGAGCATCGATTTGTTCAAAATTGAAACAATTGAAACAAATTTGGAACAGAAACAAAGTTTTTTTGAAACAAAGTTTTGGAAATTTGGGAATATGTTCAGCTTAACGTCTCGAAGAACATTGTAGATTCTCGCGGAGTGGAGAAAGAAGAATGGCGCTTCAAAACGGTTTTTTTGACGTCTAACTTAAAAACGCTTAGAGATATCAAAATAGAGCTTATTATAAATAATGTAACCTTTTAAATTTTTGATAGAACTTATACTTTTCGTACTCTTCATCTCTTGTTATTTATCTATGATTTTCTCAAATGGCGGTTCATTTGATCGAACACGGAGTACAACATGGTTCATTCAACAGATAAAAAATTGACTTTTATTCTTTAACTTTGACGTGAATATCTTAACAGAAGACCGCCGGCGCCGTAGGAAAAAAAATATCTGAACTTGTGGCGTTATTTTTGTCGTGGTTTATACGCTCCCGAAAGATTTGCCACCATTTCCTGGACATCCTGTATAAAATGAAAACTTTCGAATTTAGTTTATAGACCGAGGACTTACTCTACCTAGTTATTGTTAGATAATTATCATTTTCTCGTGTAAATACTTTTTTTTTATTATTATTTACATGTAACTACAACTAGTCATTGATTGCTCGTGTGTGTTTTTTTTCCTATACAATTTCACATTTTAACTTCATTTACGAAGAACCTATAAGTTCTATCAAAAAACCGTATAGAACCTTTCTTGTAGAAAATTTAATGGGTTGCATTGTTTATAATAAACTTTATTTTAATATGATGTCTAAACGTTTTCGAATCAGAACCAAAAAAAAACAGTTTTGAAGCGGCTTTTTCTCTCCCCACTCCGCGAGCAACGCGCGCGACCCGGAAAATCTAGAATGTTCTTTGAGACATTAAACTGAACATATTCCCAAATTTCCAAAGCTTTTCAGGTCGTGTTCGCCTAATTTTCCTTATCTTGACTGGACTATCGATGTGTTGAGTAAACATTCTTGTTTTTGTAAATCCGTAATATAAATTGCGTAATTTCTCTTCAATGTGAAGCCCAAAATCAAAACGCTTTGCGGCATTTTGTTTTACGTTCTTGTAAAAATGTTGTACGTATTACTACAGCCCCACGTTATTATATTTTAATATTATTTGCCAAGTACTTATCTAAACTACTTTTAACTAATTCTATTACAGTTCTTACTACACCTAACCGTCTTGCTCTGTTTATAATCATTCACTATTTCTCACCCGTTTACTGTTTGTTCCTTTTATCACTCCCAATTTTCATTTCCAACCCACTCTCCATCCGACTTCCTTCACTCCTCTGCCACTGCGTATTTTCTTGCCACTTTTATTTACGGTCTTTCACAATTATTACCCCTCTTAATTTCTCCCTTACATTTCATTAATTAATCCCTAAATTTTTAATTAATTTTGACATTTCTAAAATTACACACTTCGTTCTATTCTCCCTGTCTCTCTGATCTCTTCTTTTTATTCTATTTTATTGTTTCTGGTATCCCGTATCATAGCAGTACGTATAACTTATTCAAACCTATATGATGTTCACGTCATCAACAAAAAATTAGTAAATTGTTTTTTTGTAATTCAGTTTAAGGTTTGGAAAGTGACATATTCTATAAATGATTTACGCCCGGTTCCACCAATGCATCTTGAGCTAGAACTTACATAAGTCGAACAAATGTAAGCACGACTCAAGACGGAAATGCGTTCCACCACGCTTTTCAAAGCACGCCTTGGCTAAGTTATGCGTGAATATGACGACAATGCAGGACTTGCGCGTGATTAGTTCTTTCCTTCAGTTTTTAAATATCCCGCACGGCGACAATAATATAGAACGAAAAAAAAATGAAATTCCCTAACCTAACCTTTTTTTTCGAGGAGGGGAATCTTCATAGGCGCCCCCCCCCCGGTGTCGCCGGGGAGGGAGTGTCGGATTCACACCGGCAAATCTGAGCGGTGTACCTACCGACTAAACCCCTCCTCGCCAGAGTTGTGATAATGCCCTCCACCGGAACCGTCGCAAGACATTACTTCAGTGGGGCTCTGGACCCGTTGTTACCGTCATTCCTCCTCACATCTGGTCCTCATGATCTCAGACCAGAGTGATTCCACCGCATTCCATTCAAGTTCACTCGCAAGCATTATGTCCGGCGTAACACACACACCCACTGCCATATCCAGTTCTTCCCTCTGTGCAGGCCACCGGGAACACTTGAAGATGGCGTGTTCCACGGTGTCTATTTCCCCGCAGAACTCACACTCCGAAGTATCAACCCTCCCGATCCTTTGACGGTAGCACGCGAAGGCGCAATGTCCGGTGAACGCTTGAGTGAGGTAGTAATTCAGATGTCCATGACGTCTGGAGTACCAGCCGACAAGGGACGGGATGAGCCGCCTCGTCCACTCACCCCGCCCTGCCAACTGCCACTCGGCATCCCACCTATCCAACGTCCGGGCCCTTCTGGCCGCCTTCCCCATAGCACCCTTTGCCACATACGCCTCCGCTCTTTCCATAACCAGCAGCCTTATAGGTATAAGTCCTGCCAGCACCGCCACTGCCTCATGGGACACGGTACGATAAGCGGAGCATACCGCAATCCCAACCCTCCGTTGCAGTGACGTCAACAGCCGACGATTTCTGCCCACCTCACACGCACTAGCCCATGTCGGTGCCGCGTAGAGTACCACAGAGTACCTACCCCCGCAAGCACTCTACGCTTCACAGGCCCAGGCCCCCCCACTCGCGGCATCAGTCTGCCCAGCACCGCCGCCACCCTGTCCGCCTTGGCGACCACTTCCACCACGTGCATGCTGAAGGACAGGTGCCTATCAAGGGTTACACCCAGATATCGTGCCCGATCCTGAGGTCGAATGACGGTATCACCCACCCTGACAGACACCTGCAACTCCCTCCTTCTCCCGTTCGGCAGAAACAAGACCGTCTTCTCATACGCCAACTGCAGGTCGTGTTCCTCCATCCACTGCACGACACGGTCGGTGGCGTCTTGCAGCAACACCTGCAGACGATCCGGGGCCCTCGCCGAGGCCAACAA
Organism: Rhagophthalmus giganteus; assembly: GCA_036326145.1. Lineage (NCBI taxonomy): Eukaryota > Metazoa > Arthropoda > Insecta > Coleoptera > Rhagophthalmidae > Rhagophthalmus > Rhagophthalmus giganteus. The sequence goes on along the minus strand of JARFJA010000099.1, from coordinate 1,543,397 downwards.
CACGAGGTCATCCGTATATGCGATCAACTCCACACCCGCTGGGAACTCCAGCCTCAAGACGTCATCATAGAGGACATTTCACAGTATGGGGTCAAGGACGGACCCCTGCGGAACTCCCCTTGTCACACCCATCGTGGCAGCACCACCTGCCGCATCCGTAATTATGATGCTTCTAACCTAACCTAATCTCGTTTTGTTCTCGTTTTCATGTTATCCATACTAATATGGACAAAATGAAGCGGTGCAATTACACCAGAGAGGAGAAAGCACCTTCTCACCTCATTGGTTGCAAATTATAAAAGTGTAATAGAATGTAAAAGCACAAACGGTATAACAAATAAAGAAAAAGATACGACGTGGAGTAAAATAATGTCATTATTCAACGCTCAGGGGAAAAATTTATTGAGGAAACAACGGAGTAATATGAAACAAGAGGCGAAGAAAGACAAAGCCAAACAGTTGTACAGAACTGGCGGAGGACCATCAACGGTCAAATCAACTGATGATTCGCAATATTTGATTTTCTCAGTAATAAATGATACGACAGTAACGGGAATTATATTAATAATATCCACTTCCATAATAACTTACCAAAGTAACAAATTCTAGTCACTGTGACAGACTTGAACAATGCGAGGTTATAAACATGATCTCAAGCTCTCATTATTCACGTTTCAGATGTAAGTGTGACTTAGCGAAGGTAAGGTCTGGTTTTACTTGGTGAACTGAATTTTTCTGTCGAGTTCAGCTTAAACTCTAAGCAGAACTCAAGACGAGGTGGTGGAACCGGGCGTTACTTGCGCACACATTAGATGGTATAAAGAATTTTTTTTTAATATTTTTTATTATATATTTTATAAATATTTTAAATTTTAAATAATTTTTTTTACCGTTTTCGTTACTGTTCACTGTTCTTGCTGTTCATGTTACTTGTTTGTATATCTGTATTACCAGAGCCCCGACTGATGATTTGTTTTACGACGGTTACGGTCGGAGGTAGTAACACTTTCACTGGTCAATAAAGGATAAGATAAAAAAAAAAGATGGTATAAAGAAAGACTACAATTTATTAGAACTGTCAAAATACGAGGTGACAGCACTGTGTGAAACGTCATCATCTAGTAATCTTGTATTGATGACGTGAACATCATATAGGTTTGGATAAGCTATATAAGAGAAAACTAACAATAAGAAAAAAAAATTAAAAATTAAAACTTAAAAATTATTTTTAATGACTCAATGGTAATGATCTTCATTTAGTTTCTGCACAACAATCTCTGACAACATATGTAGGTAGATATTTAATGTGTCTCGTTTTACGTCGCTCGTTGCTAGTACGTACTTACTTAACCTGACGTAAAAGCGAGGATTGCCTGCGAGCCAAGTAATAGACTTTTCTGTTGTTGTAAAGACGTTTCTTCGCCAATGTTTTTGTGCGTTGTTCTTCGTATCCTAATCTTACCGATTCGTCATTTACTTCGCTTAGCTGCGCCTGTCACTGGAAACGGCCAATAGCATATGACAGCTACACAGCTCCATGAGAGATGTCGGTGGCCAAAAAAAAAGGAAAAAAGAGACCAAGGTCGAGATAATCTTACGGATGTTGAAGTTTGGTTTGGGGTAGTCTGTTATTAAAGCGAATTTTTCTCAACGGACTAATGACACTCTGACTGAGTATCTAATATGAATCTGGAGGTTGTTATGGACTTGACAAACTATGATCGGGTCTGTGGTCATCTTCGACGATTTGTTTGTTTTCGTTTGTCGATAGCATAACTTACTGTCCCGAGAAGAATGTGATGTTTCCCGTCTAACCCTTGCTCGAGGCAACAATTGTGTTTTTCTATACAATGGGCGCGATCGGCGTACTTTGGCGGCTGAGCACTGCCACACGGTTTAAATAAATACCCCAATCAGCCGCCGAGGTCCTCTGAACTCGCCCAATTATGGACATTACAAGATCAGTAATGCTGTCATTGCCAACAACGAAATAATGGCAGTATTCTTGAACGTGTAAAGGTCGGTAAAAATGGACAAATGACGTTGATCCGCATCGGTTAGGTACCGATCGCGTAAGGTTCGTAAACGACTTATACGAGGTACATAAATGTGACAAGTTGTAAATGCGAATGGCGCAGTTTAGGCGTGGTCGTCTATTTTTACATAAATACGCAAAGAGAATAATTTAGATCGAAATTGCATTTAATAACTGACAATAATATATTACCTACTGAATTTCCCTTAACGGTCGTCCGGCCAAGTACCGATTGCACGCAAGTTGTTTAATTTCAGTGACTCGACGGGGGTAGGTCGATACCGTTAAATTTATATAATAAACATTGCCGATTTTAATGTCTCGACGTGTACGTATAAATAAACTTATAGGAACTCGAAGGAAATGTGCCTTTACGTAATACCGAAAAGTTAAATAATTGCGCGCGAGCTCCCATTTTATGGTTTCCATTCGGAAATTAAATTGTAACGATTCCGTAACATATGCAGGTGGTGTACGTTAACTGCGTACAAGTTTAATTCTCGACGTTTCGAATCGGAAGATAAATAACTACCTGCAATAAAATAGATCCGAATCAGTTTCGAGTTAATAGTGTAGTAGACCGGTTTAGATTTTCGTGCCGCTACAACCCTTATCACGGAAAACCCCCGAAGGTGTCTAAAATAATAATAAGGGTATTTTCTATTCGGCAGCGGAAATTTATGGGCCCAAAATTGATTTACTTATTTCGATTATTACGCTTCGGGCCCTCGTCGAAAGTTAATGGCCGACGAATTTTTGTAAGTGCGTAATTCAATTTTCTATTGGGTCGTCGATTAACTTTGAAAAGTTTTAATTTATTTATTCGATGGAATTTTCGCTTGTTTATAAAAAAGTTGATTGGTCGAATTTACCTGTAGAGCCATACTAAGATTTCGGTCGTTCGGAGATGCGGCCGTTTAAAATCGAAAGAACTTAAAAACGGTTTTTTGCCGGAGTCACGAAAAGTTACCGGACTTCGAACGGCCGCGTCTCGATGACGGCGGTTAACTTTTAAGGAAAAAATTCGTACGCACTTCTTGTAGAATTTTTAATGGGGAATAGTTTTGATGATGGGCGTTTTCCTCCTAAAGTGGATATTTTAGGAAGTATTCGCAAAAGCTGAATATCGGCGCCCGGTCGTCGGCTGCCAACGCCGACCTCGCTCGAGGCAAAAAAGGACCACGCACACTTTATATGGAAAAATAGGAACCACTCAAATCGATTTTTTTATATCAATCGACGCGTCTTAATGTGACAAATAATTATTACAATTGCGCCAATCTGTAACTTCATTATTAAACCCGTTAATGAACAATTCATTGAAAAAATTTGGCCTTTAAATTATGTCGGAAGTTAATAAATCTGTCGCTCGTTATTTATGGAGGGGTCATGGTAAATATGTTTCTAAGAAACGACACAAATGTAAGTAGCAGGTAGAAAACAGTAAAATAGTGCTCATATCCCAGCTAACAATTTTTAAATTTCGCGGCGGATTTCTATTGGTATCACTTGAAAACATTTTTAGTCAGTAGCGGCGATAAATTAGGCGAGAGGAATTTTGAATTGTTTGAGTAACGAAATATTACACCTGCTGTTAAGTATATAAATAATTACGTCCAGTTTCACGTATTTTACCACTTATGGCCTATCCAAACCTATATGCAATTTACGTCATCAATAAAAAGTTACTACACTTCGTCCAAACCTATATGCAATCTACGTCATCAATGCAAGGTTACTAGATGATGACGTTTCACACAGTGCTGTCACCTCGTACCTCGTATTTTTACAGTTCTAATAAATTGTAGTCTTTCTTTATACCATCTAATATGTGCGCAAGTAAATCATCTATAGAATATATAGAATTTCAAACTTTAAACCGAATTACAAATAAACAATCTAGTAACTTTTTTTTGATGACGTGAATTGCATATAGGTTTGGATAAGCCATAGATTGTTTATTTGTAGTTCGGTTTAAAGTTTGGAAAATGACATATTCTATAGATAAATTAATTGTGCACATATTAGATAATATAAAGAAAGACTATTTATTAAAATTGTAAAAATACGAGGTACGAGGTGACAACACTGTGTGAAACGTCATCATCTAGTAACCTTTCATTGATGACGTGGATTGCATATAGGTTTGGACAAAGTGTATGTTATTTTTGAACATGTTTACATTAAAATATGATTAGTTTAATTTAATCATTTACTACAGTACGTCACTGCCCTTGTTATTTTATCTGACATTGACGTTTATATACGAGTAGTACCAACAGAAATCTGCCGCAAAATTTAAAAATTGTTAGCTGGGATAGAGTATTATATTGTTCGGGCCTTGTGGTAATTAAAAATTTTAAACCCGTATTCATATTGAATTGACGGTAGCATTTCAATTCTGAATTCAATCCTACTATTTTAGAGCCGTTAGAATAGAATTAGGAAGGTACCTACTGTAAGCGAGCTTAAAACCTGGAATAAAAGAATTGCCTAAAAACTAATAGTTTTGTTAGTTACATTTTATCCAAACCTATAGGCAATTTACGTCATCGATAAAAGGTTACTGGATGATGACGTTTCACACAGTGCTGTCACCTCGTACCTCGTATTTAGACAGTTCCAATAAATTGTAGTCTTTCTTTATACCATCTAATATATGCGCAAGTAAATCACCCATCATGTCACTTTCAAAACTTTAAACCGAATTACAAATAAACAATCTAGTGACTTTTTATTGATGACGTGAATTGCCTATAGGTTTGATAGGCCGTAATTGTTTATAATAGTCACAATTTTAGCGGAAAATTTCTTTTGGCCGATATGCATAGACCGATTTTTCAATATTAATGATTTATTGAATTATTTATTACATTACAAAGTTATTTTAAAGTTACTTGACAGAGATCTCTAATGAGGCTGGTCACTTCTACCCCCACTAAATTAAAATTAATAATTTGGAGTTACCTATAGATATTTTATAATGAACATTTTTAATAGAGGTAGAAAAATAAACAGCTACATTATGTGTATTTTTGTCTTATATTGGATAATTTTATTATTTATTTATTTGAGTCACAATTTTGAATATATGAAGAATTATTTTTTTTATTAATTTGTTATTCGTGAATATGTTTTGTTTTTTATTTGAATTGTTTGTTAATGTTATCAATATATTAATAGACTTTATTTCTAATTATTAGCTCTAACAGCAACAGCAACTGTATTATAACAGCAATTGTAAAAAGCAAGCTGATGTAAATATCGACGTAGGTTTTTCAGAAGGGCGTAACCCACAAAAAGTAAATTTTACCGGAGAACACATGTTGTTGTGTTGTCGTGTAGCTAGCTATAAGAAGATACGTTTGGCGAAAATACAAATCGATTTTTCCGGTGAAAAAATCGAAATATTGTTACCAGATTTTAACAGATTATGTCTTCATTTAATTCAATAATTCATTTTAATAGAAAGTATGGGTTACGCCTTTTTGATAAAATGCCATCGATATTATCTTTTTATAGATAGGTACAAATAATCTCTTAGTTTTGTATACATTTTTAATGTGCACAAAGCCAAGAATTGTTAAGCCATTTAAAGAATTATTTCAATCGTTTTAAACCTCAGGCCAGTTTAAGTAGGTAGGTACCGACCCGTCGTTGTTAAGTACCCCGCAATAAATAACAAAGTTGATTTATGGACTCAAACAAATTTGATTTTAGTAGGTTCTCTTTTGCTCTCACGAAATTCTCATAAGAGCGTTAATTAAAGATTGCGACTTTATTTATAAATTAACAAAATTGGCGCAATGATAATAATTATTCGTCACATTAAGATGAGTCGATTGATGTAAAGAAAAATCGATTTGAGTGGTTCCTATTTTTCCATATAAAGTGTGCGTGGTCCTTTGGTACGGTTATCGGGATATGTGAATGAGGCGATTAAAACAAATTCCAGATTTTTAGAAATTATTTGCCTTGCTGTTGCCGGGCCCTTTTTTATGTCGTGCCGTCCGGACTATTAGAAAAAGTTGATAGGATCAAACGCATAAACCGGTTTGATTGCGCACACGACGAAATGGGTAAAAATTGCACGCCTAACTCGTTTTGCCCCCCCAAAAAAAAATGGCAATTGATCGATTTATGCTTTGGAGCTCTCTCGTTCCCAAAAATGGGGGTGTTCTGGATTTTTAAATTCAAGCTTGTTTCGTATTGCTGGTAGGGGAAATCCGAAGATACAAAGTGTTATCGAGCAAGACGAGTCATAACGTTAAGTAAATACCTCGAGTAAATTGTGATAAAACACGTAGCGCAACTATTTCAGCGACAAGATGACGGCTTGCGGTTTACGCTTCCCGACTTCCCCCGAATCTTCAGCTACACGATTCGCACGATTTCGCCGACCACTTTTTATCGGGCGGAGTCAACCGCCTACGAATTTTTCGAGTTACAAATTCACGTTCGCGGTTTTAGCAGAGTACCGAATGTTTTGAATAAATATTTATTTTCGAGCAGGTTACGAAGGCTGTATCGTACCATCGGTCATAGTATGCAACGAAAAGCCATATACTTAATTGAGCGTGTAGGTAGGTGCATCAATCATTCCGAAAGACGTTTGGCGAACGTTATTTTTTCGAGAGTCACCTCGCTTAGGGGGAGACAGTTGTCTTTCATGTCGCACGAATAAATTTGAATAAAAAGGCGGTGGCCGACTGGCGAATCGTTAAAAATGATAAATGAACGCCGGCCCGTCATCGTTTAAATGCCGGCGGGGGTGTGGGGGGGGGGGGATTTTTAATTGTCAAGAAACGCAACGGGGAAAGTGTACGTTTAGTTAAAATTAACTGCAGCTTGTCTTTTAATGGATAGGTAATAAGCGGCAGTTAGACGCACCTGAAACAACGGCCGAGAGTTTTCTTTTTTTTTATTATTATTATTTCGATAGCTTAATGTTGTAACGATACGGCAATAATATCCGGCAGTTATTTGGTTTTTTTTTTGTTGTGTCTTCGTTTGTTGTTTTTTTCGTTTTAATCGAGCCGACGAAATGAACGTCGGGAAATTATAAATGAGCACTTGCGGGAACATTCGAACCATCGCACCTACAATCAACATTGAAAAGTTTATCGCATTCAGCGTCGTTCCCATTATAATACGTACATAATACCGCGATACGATTTAATTTTTGAAGGAGCCGAAGCGGTACTGTGCCCGCGCCGCCGCTACAACATTTTATTGTCGTCCTTATTATAAATATAGCTTTACAATTTCGGACCGCTTCCCCGCCTTTGTTACGGGCTCATTTAAATTCTGGCCCAAATTGGTTTTCCGCTAAATAGAATAATTTTATTAGTTCAATCCCTAAATGCCAATAAGGAGGCAGCGCGCCGCCGAGCCGCACCTCGTTTTATCGTCGTTGCCGTAGATTTTCGTTCCGGCGGAAAACGTTACCGGTAGACGATTTCTTAATTGCGCCCGTAATTCAAGCGAGCAAAGGAGGGACGAAAACAATTAAACGATAAAATTATCTTATCTTCGAATAATGCAAAGATAAAGGCGATATCTGTACTTGTAGTAGGTGTACGTAAAACATACATAGTGCCAGGCGCGCCTGCCGATGTTTCAATTCTTTTTTTTTTGTTTTCGCCAATTGATTAGTATGTAGTGATCGCGGTCGGTGGTGCAATTAAACATGACATGGACGGATGGTTAAAAAAACAAGGACCAATATGCCGAATAAGTGGGAAAAATTTAAAACTTCCTTAAATATGAGTGTGTGGAACGAAATGTGCGAGGCTGCCGTATTGTACGGATATCATCCGACCATGTCCGGTTGTGACATCACCACAGTGCTATCTGGCATTCCCCGAGGTGTGAATTTTTAAATTGCAATTATTTTTGGATGTCGCCCCCAGCAGAACTAGTCAGATTTATTGTTAGCATTAAAGTTTTATCTAGACGGTACTGCACTTATCTAATCTACCTATCATTACCAATTTGTCCTTGTCGTGCGTTTCTTATTTAGTAATCAGGTATGAATGTACCCTTATACGTAATTTGATGTGTGTGTTTGTTGTTTTATTTAGAAAATGGAAAGCGCCAGACACTTATTTGAGTCTTTTTTGTCCGTAGTATTTCCAAATGTACCGTCGCAACCGGGCATGCCATGCCAAGGCGAGGATAGTAAGTATATTTTTAATTTTTATTTTTTAATCGATCGCGAAACGGGCCTGCGCATAAATTCGGTCGAAAAAATCCCCCAGAAACTTCCCGGACAATTTCGTTATTTCTGTCGCGTCGCGTTTTCATTTGGTCAAAGGAGACTTTCTCAACTTAAATAAACGAATTGGTTTTTCCCGGATTTTTTTTCTCCTCTAGACTTGTCAAGCTACGTATGATGGATATACATTGGCTATAAAGCCGACGCGACGCGACGCCGGTATAAAATTAAGCCGCCAATGTATCTCTTTCGGACGTAGGGTTAAATTAATATTTTATAAGGTTTAGGGATGCGCACGCGTTTCGCCGTAAACGCATAATATTCGAATGAGACGCCTGTTTCGACTTATTTCTGCATATTTTGTCCGCCGAGGCGAAAAGTGACCAAAACTTCGACTTGTCATAAATAACGGACAACCAAGGTAACGGTTCTTTTAAGCTTGCAAAACGACGACGAATAGATAAACGACGAAGGAAATTGCGATAGCGTCGCCGTACATTTAGAAATAGCAAACAGAAGCGTCGTCCCTTGTGCGTTGCAACTTATCTAAATTTAGTAAATTCAACATATACGAACGTTCGAGAGTAATTGTTATTACCTAAAGCGAACTAGAGAGAACCTAAAGAGAATTTCGATTTTTATCGCGAAACCATCGCCACCGATTAGATAAAGGCGATTCGACGTTCCAATGAGATGAGTACGCGCTTAGGCTAATAACAGTGTAAACCGTCCAAGTTCGAAAATGAAATTTTTTTAAAAATGTAACGTAAGTCGATAGATTTATTATATTTATGTAGTCGGTTTACACTTTGATGGTCGATATTTCGATCGCCAATTGATTCTCATCATCGCACAGTGGTTCAGAATTAATAAAAGTTGGCCAAAAGTAAAATTTAAAAATACTTTTCTATTACGTTCAAATTTTTGTATTATGTACAAACTTTCTTTTTGTAATTGTCCAACCCTATTATTTATAGTTATATACCTTTTTTTTTTTTTATTAGATACCTAGATATCTACAGCTTTATTAAGATACTCCCCCTGCCGGAACCGTCGTTAAACATTACTTCGGCAGGGGGGCTGCAGTTTGATGGCGGCTGTGAGACATACCTCACGCCGCCACAAAACAGATGTCCACAAAAGAAAATAAAGAAAACAGCATAAAACGATAAAACAATAACTTAATTCGTAACACAAAAGTAATCCTAAAATAATACAGTAGAAGAATAACTTAATAATTACAATATAATGATAATGATAAAGTAAAATAAAATAAAATAAACTCCCAAATAACAAAAATACAAAATAAAATAAAACAAATCGAACAGACAAAAACGCTACCCTCTCCCCCCCTGGGATACCTGCTGGCGGCCCCGTTCTTCCTCGCACCTGGTGCGCATCACCGTCTCGAAGAACGAGGCCACCACATCCCACTCCTCCCTGGAGCTCACCATGGCGGCCACCACACTATCAACCGCCATGGCTCCCCCCAACGCCTCCTCCAGCCCCTCCCGCAGAGCGGCCCATCTGCGGCAGACAAACAGGGCATTATAGTTATATACCTATAGCTTATGATGTACACGTCATCAAAAAAAAGTTACTAGATTGTTTATTCGTAATTCGGTTTAAAGTTTGGAAAGTGGCATATTCTATAGATGATTTACTTTTGCACATATTAGATGATATAAAGAAAGACTACAATTTATTAGAACTGTCAAAATACGAGGTACGAGGTGACAGCACTGTGTGAAACGTCATCATCTAGTAACCCTCTATTGATGACGTGAACATCATATAGGTTTGGATAAGCTATACTACGATCCCTAGAAGATCCTTCTCAGTTCTGTTGTCGTGCCCATTACGCTCTATTACGGTCTGTAAATAAGAAGTTTTCGCTTATACTGTTAGTGCTGTTTTGATTAAAATTTAACTGCACATTGTCCAATGTAAGTACTAGCATGTTGTTAATTTGTAACCTGAAAAGTTCGTTTGTTTATTTGGAATGAATATTATATGAAATGTGCGGCAATTTATTACATTTTTTTAGCATTAAATAGATGTACAAAAAATGTTCCGCAAGCTACCGCATTTTTCCTTTTATTTATAAAATGTTCAAAGAGTGTTTAACAATATGTATAAAATTTATTTGCGACCGTTTCCGACTTTGTGAAATATTTAATGCTTACTTTATGACTGGTGTTAATTCACATACATAGGTACTTACCTATAAACAGCTGTAATTAAGGATTAACACATTTTTTCTCTGAGCCTATGAGCGTTATTGCAAAGCTTTTATTTTGTTTTATAGAGCACAGTTAAAAATGCCAACAAGAGGTGAGCTTTTTCAAATTTTACGCGAAAAGGTCGGGGAAGGTAGACAAGCACAGATGGAATATTTACTATCTTACACGATTAATGTTTATGATGTAGATAGATAATAATGAAGCAGCTCTAGAACAACTTACGAAAGCTACTAAACATTTGTGTAGTAAATTTTTTCTTAAATTAGACGGATGTGGAAGAAATAAAAAGAAATTTTTAAATAAACACGCTGACTGGCTCGCTACAGATTTTAATTATAAACAACTGGAAATCACATCTGAAAAACCTTGTACTTCTAGTACATCAACTTCTGGTCGCCCAAAATTAAGATTTGCAGAAAGCAGTTCCAGAACAAAACGACGAAGAGGAGAAAAACTTAGAGAACACTATGAAACCGAAGAACTAACTTATGCAGCACAAATACGGCAATGCAGCAATAACAGGCAGATAGGAAAAGACGCCGAAGCTAAAATTGCAACAGAAGCAACTTTGACTACTCCGACACGAGCGCAAAAAATACGAAAAGCATGGCAAAGTAACCAAAATGTTCCAGTTATTACATCATTTACTCCCGACGAAGTAGTATCATTAATTGTTGAAGCGCAACTAACTAAACACCAATATCTTCTTATCGGGGAACGCACAAAGCAAAAAAGTTTAGATATTTTTCCTTCATACCATAAAGTCATGGAGGCAAAAGCTAAATGTTATCCTCAATCAAATAAACAGGTAATCACAGAAGTTTCTGCAGAAATTGAATTGCAATATATATTTGACCATACTACATCCCGTATTCTGGAATCACAACAATCTGTTATCTCAATATTATCAAATGATGTACTAAAAAATGCTACTTTATTAATAAAATGGGGTTACGATGGAAGCACTGGATATTCGCAATATAAACAACAAATTTCTGAAAATAATTCTACTGACAGTGACCAATTTCTCACATCTTTTGTTCCAATACAAATTTATTCTTATTCAACAGAGTCTGAAAAGATCATAATATGGCAAAACCCGCGTACATCTTCAACTAGGTTCTGCAGGCCCATTAGATTTCAATTTATAAAAGAAACAGCACAAATTTCACGACAAGAGAAGTCCTACATAGAAAATCATATTGAAAAGTTGTTACCATTTAATTATGCTATTAACAATAAAAGTATCTGTATATCATATGTTTGTGTAATGACAATGATCAATGGAAAGGTATGTAATGCCATTACACAAACATTATCGTCTCAAAGTTGTTATATTTGCAACGCAAAGCCGACGGAAATGAATAACATTGACAGAGTGCTTCAAAAAAATATAAATAAAGATGGTCTTCCATTTGGTTTATCTATATTACATGCCTGGATAAGAACATATGAATGTATTCTTCACATTTCATACCGTTTAAGCATTAAAAAATGGCAAATTCGTGGAGAACATGATAAGAAGATTGTAGCAGCGAGAAAAATTACAATTCAAAATGAATTTAGAAATAGGTTAGGTTTATTAATAGATCAGCCAAAAAGTGGTGGAAGTGGAACCACAAACGACGGCAATACTGCTAGACGGTTCTTCAAGAATATTTCTGAATCGGCGTCTATAACTGGAGTTGATAAGAACCTTATTCGTCGACTTGCAATTATATTACAAACTTTGGCTTCTGGCCATGATATTAATGCAAATGCATTCAATGAGTATGCGTTAGAAACGGCAAAATTATTTGTGGAGAAGTATCCGTGGTTTTACATGCCTGCAAGCGTTCATAAGATACTTCTTCGTGGATCCGTTATTATTGACGCAGCTTTATTGCCTATCTGGCAATTATCTGGGGAGGCCCAAAAGTCCAGAAATAAAGATTTAAAAAGCTTTAGAAAATCTTACACTCGCAAATCATCGCGAATAAATACCAATCAAGATTTGTTGAACAGGCTTTTAATATCTTCAGATCCCCTAATTTCATCATTGCGAAAATTGCCCTCAAAACCATGTTAATCATTTAATTCAGAAATTATTAGTATGTTAAAAGAACCTAAATTGAGTTTAGTGGAAGAACCGCTTTTTTTAGTGATGATAGTGAAGACGATTAAGTTTTTATTGTTTATTGTGTTTTAGTTGTTTTTTTTTTAATTTTGTTCATTAACTTTATTGATAGTTATTAATTAATAGTTATAGTGTACGTATTTGTAATAAATACAGGATATAATTACTTCTTATAGGAAACAAACAATAACAATTATCTACGATATTTTACTGTGCGAGAAACTGCACCCTTCAAATGTCTTGGTAACTTTTTTTTTTAAATTTATATTACTTATTATTTATCCTATTACGTATAAAATATTTAAACACTATAATTTTTTATTGAATTAAATCAACATGCGAGTTTTGTATTTTGACCGCCTTTTTGGGATTCTGGCCCACTGTGCATCGGTCTATTCATCATAGAAACAAATGTCTCAATAATAATCATTTCCGTGACGATTGATTGATAGCCGACGTTCATTGGCGATCGAAAAACCGACCCTAAATCCTTCTCGCGATATCCAGTAGATTAAATTGTTGAAAAGGGCCGATGATTGTCAAGATCGAAGTTCTGTTAATTGCTAATCGATTGAAAAAACAACTGTTTCAATAATAATCATTTCCATATACGAATGACTGTTGCTCAGAATGAACGTGCGATTGAAAAATCGGCCCCGAGTCAAAATTAAACTGTTGAAAAGGGCCGTTGATCGTCGAAGGACGAAGTTCTACTAATGACGCTCGCATAGGTAACTTAAACCGTTCATTACGGTTCAGTTTCTCGATCGCTAGTCGATTCAGACCATCAATCGTTCGTCGTAGAAACAATTGTTTCAATCACAATCATTTCCATGGTTATTGACCGTTGCTCGGAGTTTACTGGCGATTGAAAAATCGACCCTAAGGATCGGCCTTTTCCTCTCTTGGTAAATTTTTCTGACGAATATCTACCATGAAAACGATTGTTCGAACAAACGGTAAATATCTGTCAGATAAATTTACCAAGAGATGGAAAGATCGGACCCCAAGTCATCGATGCCCTTCTCGCGATATCTAGCCGATTAAATTGTTTAAAAGGGCCGACGATTGTCAACGTTTCGGATATCCCTGGCCGCGTGCGATTATTTTTGTGAGGGGTTGAGTACTTAAAATCGCAAATCTATAAATAAACAAACCGCGCAACGTTCTGGCGTTAAAAATTCTATTTTCCGAGTTATTTGCTGCTGTAAATTTGGAGGAGTAGCGAGACACGAAACGGAAAAAAATGAACGTCACACGGTGGACATTGTTTTTCGGACGTGGCTAATTTTTTTTTAATTGAAAATTACTCTGCCCATCGATTACACTTATGGCGTTGTTCTTTGGGGTTATTTAAGTGTTTCGATCGGCCCTTTTGATTTGTTGATTATTGGCTAACGTGGATTTTTCAAGTTTCCAGTCGGATTCGTTTTTCGTTTTTTTTTTTTGATTCTTATCGGAAATCGTCGCCGTTTTATATCACCTGAACATGTCGTGAATGTATCTTGAAACATTAATAAATTCGCGATAAATACAAAATTGGCCCCACAAGCCATACATTTCTTTCTAAACGTTGAAACCATGATCGGTCGAAAACGTTCGCATTTAATTTTACCGATTCATGAAATTGTAATTGTTGTTAATTAGGCCGATAATCTGTGCGATGCTCTGTTAAAAAAATAGGTTTTTTTCTGGACAATAGAACTTTATATGGACCGAAAATTATTATCGATTCTATTGCATAACCATTTCGTTGAACATCAACTCTCGGATCACGTTCTATCCTTGTTAAAAATCAATTAATTTCAAACAAACGCGCGATATCGTAAAATATCTTCGGGCAATGAGGGCCAAGTGTAAAATTTAAATGAATGGCGGTGGCAAATCTTCGGATCCAGTCCCGAACGCGCGCTCTCTTTTCCGAAATTCCTCCAAAATAGATATCGCATAAAGAGGTGCCGTCATTAATAATACATTAACCGAGGGCTGACGCGTCCCGATGCCGCCCCGGGTCCATTAATAAGCAATTACCACATTATGTGTGTGAAGTATTTAAACGTGGCGTCGAATAATCTCGCGCGCTTTTTTATTTTTAAACAGTTGCGAACGTTAAATTTTTTATTTGGGCGTTTGCTTTAACTACACAGCGAGAGCTGTACTTTTCGCGGTGATTTTTCCGTTTCAATTTTAATCTTAAAAGCGGATTCGGTTTTGAGCGCCCTACTTTATGCGCCTTCGCCAAGTTTGAACGGGACGCTTATTTCTAGATATCCTGATGAAGGTGTACGAGTTACTTTAATAGCATAGCGCTGAGTATTATCTAAACTAAGGACGTCCCTAAAGTTTGGACACGTACGGAATAAGAAAAATTTTCCATCCAATATGATATTTATTAACAACATTTTGTTGAATTGGAATATTCAATTTCCATCATTTGCGATGCACAGGTTGATACGCTTTGCCAACATTCACGTGAACCCGATGCAATAAATCCACATTGCCGACTACTCTCCGTTCAATCTGTGATTTTGATTGAGTACCTACACTTTTTCTCCTAGCATGCCCCAAAAACAAAAGTCAAGGGGGCTAAGGTCAGGCGACCGAGGAGACTATTCCGCACCTCTGACATTTCTATGTATCCAGACTTTATTTTTATTTGGTTTCGGATTCGTCATTTTAAAAATCGAACGACAAATACGAATTTTCTAATCGTTTTCGACTTATTCTGAACGTTAGGTCTCAAAATCTTATGGTCAAAATTTTTTCCCAAAAAACGTGGACTATAATAAGGGATTTTTTTGAGATTTCGCAAAAATTTTAAACTCGCCGAAAACGCGCTTAGATTGTCATTTCTCGTCTTGTTTTACTTGAAAAACTACTTTTCAAGTAATTCCGGACCTGTTCTCAGCGTATCGGGTAGTGTCATTTTATGGAGATTATGCAAAGATTCTAATCTATTTAAACGCTGGCAGTTCATCATTTATTGTTTTACCCTTCATTTATTGCATTTTTACCCGTGATTCCCCGTGATTCCCCGTTGATTCCCTGCCTCTGAGTCATCCGAAAGATTCTATTTTAACATTTAAGTTTAGTTTACGCGGACCGCTTCTATACACGAAAGCGGCTAAGAAGCCTAACTGTGATTGCCGAACGCAATTTTTGTAACTATAAAAATTCAGTAATATTTTCCCACCAGATTCAGTTTATTCTCATTTATTGACAAATTACAAACAACTTCTTATCGATCATTGCTATCTTTTTTCCTTTAGAAAAACATAAACTAAAATGCAACAGGACTGGCATAAGTTTCTTCCATAATTGCGTTTTAATTTATATTTAAATAACTAGTAATAGTGATGCTGATGTTTTGATTTTCTGATTTGACTGATTGTTTTGTTTGATATTGATAATATTGATGTTGTCTCGCTTTTAATTTTTAAGACACATTCCATGTTCTATCGACTAAAAGGTTTTTTTGAAGCGTTACTTATATCTGTTTGTGACTTCAATAATTTACTTCTTTTCGCTTTTATTTGCTTTTATTTACTTTAAGTTTGAGAAATATTTACTTTTTTAATGGGGTGTGTCGCTGGAAGCCCTGCTATGTGGAAAAATTTAAAGTCTCCGAATTTTTAATTTGACGAAGATGTGAGACGGTAGCTAATTATTTTAGATTATTTTCTTACTCCCCATGTTCCCGAACATTACTATATGTCATTAAAACGCTTTATTTTCCAAATAGGCAGTAAATAGTAAAACAAAAGAATGGAAAGATTGCAAGACATAAAATGTTATCCCCGCGAAAATTCTCTTTGAAAATAAAAGAACTAATTTAGATACAAATACAGGCGCTCTTCCACTTGCAGATATCCTTAACAAAAAAAAAGCTCAACATCCGTCTATAATAAGATCTAAAATAACTATAACAATAGAACACAAAAGAAAACTTATAAGCAAGCACCCCTCGAAATAACCTTCATTAATAATAATTTTAAAGTTTCAAGCGGCTGCCTACGCAAATTAATTTTGTAATTAAATACCTACTATAGGGGTGCGCTTTTTAAGTTATATGGCGAATTAAAAATTTAGCACAGCTTGCCCTAAATCGCTTTTTAAAGGTGTAAAAATTCAATTTTTGTTGTGTTCCACGAAGTCTATTTAAAATTATCTAATATCCCCGGCGCTCGGTATGATATTTTACTAGTCTACCGTCATTCGACAGATACAGGGTGTCAAAAAAGTAATATAATACATTTTGTGCAATTTACGTAATTGTTGGTTTTACGAAAGATTTTCTTATTGTAATCTAAGAGCTGGTGACACTTTTTAATAGGTGTAAAGAGGCATTTCCCATAAAATATCCTGTACCGATGGGAACGAAAGGGTTAATATTTTTTTGCGCATTTGTAGCGCACATGGCAATAAAATGTGAGTGTTAATCTTCTTGCGGACGTATAGAACGCGTCAAAGTAAAACTAAGTACCTTCAAACGTTTTCCCGCAATGCTCCCCTGCCGAGATACTCATTCGCCCTATATCATTCGTTCAAGTTTCTTCTCATAATTTTAAAGTAAATTAGTACTTGTAGGGTGTATGTATATATATTTTTTAATCGGGCATTTTGTTTGTATGGGATTTTCAAACGATAAATAGTGGAGGCGTCGGAACGGAGCCCTGCGGCACACCGTACCGTCACAATTTCTCGATAAATCTTCGTACGTTCGGCTCTTGTTATTCGACGTTTGTGTACTGATCGAGGAAAATGCTCGGGACACTTAAATTTTGATTTTTTGTGAACGTTTCTTCTCAATTGGAAAAAGAAATTTATTCGATTGCTTTTGTATTATGACGTCTTCGATTTTTTTTTTTAAATAGCACCCTCGCTCTTTTTTGGCAGGATTCGAAAGTGCCCTATTTTCGTGTAGGAATTCGGCAACGTCGAATTTGTCGTTTGGACTTAATTCGTAATAATTGATCGGAAAATGCCTTATTTTTTTTTTGAGATTCCGCAAAGAACGCAGTTTGGAGGAAAACAATCTGCCGTTCGGGAAAATTTTAAATCGACCCCTTCGCATCGTGTTACGCGTACAATATTTTAATTATTATTAATAAACGTTTTAGGAATCGTTTCGTACGTAAGCAGACTTAGTTTTCCAAAAATAATCCGCCTTGCACGCTCCGAACGCGTTACGCAAACAAAATTAACAAACAAAAATCCCTCCTAATTCAGTATTAGCTATTTTTAAATGCTCGACATTTATTTTAACCGTACGACAATATATTTTGAGATTAACATTTCGCCGGTTTTTATTGTGTGCCTTTATTTTTATCTTTTCGCACGACCTCGTCATAAATTCTGACCTTCGCTGCATTATGCGCATGTAAATTTTATGAATATGTAATAATGTGATTAATTAACGTTTAAATATAAACATGCGGCGTTAACATGAACCTGAAAACTTTCATAAAATGTTGTAAGTTTCTTTGTGGATCGCACATCAGGGAAAAGTCGTTGAAAGGTAACGTCCCCCCCGTTTATAACCTATAATATTATTAATTTCGGTCCCCTCTCAAATTGCACGATTTACTTAAAGGTATTTACTTTACTTGAAAGGTAACGTCCCCCCCGTTTATAACCTATAATATTATTAATTTCGGTCCCCCCCCCCTCAAATTGCACGATTTACTTATTTTTCGTTTGTTTTTTTTTCTAGGGAGCATCTATCGGCGCGGCGCGAGACGTTGGAGGAAACTCTACAGAGTTAATGGGCACATATTTCAAGCGAAAAGGTTTAATAGGGTTAGTGTGCCGTTAGAAGCAAGTGGTGGGTGGTTGTTTTCTCGCAATTACCGAAGTTTTCCTTTTGCAGAGAGCTTTCTGCGCGTTCTGCCACGATCGTATTTGGGGACTGGGCCGGCAAGGCTTTAAGTGCATCCAGTGTAAGCTCCTCGTCCATAAAAAATGCCATAAGCTGGTGCAAATTCCTTGTACAAACGAACATATCGAACCCATCATCAAGGAAGATCATAATGGAGAGACGCAGGCCGTCGGAATTGCTAACAGCGAACTGCTTGCGGAACTGCGAGATTTTCCCGAACCCCCTCCGGACGTTACTGGTAAGTTCCGTTTTAATCGAGATTTATCGAAACAATTGCCGACGTTATTTGCAGGAGACTCGGTGCCGGTCGAGGATCCCTCGAAGCCGTCTGTGGACGCCCTCGAACCCGGCTCGCAGCGGCAGTACTCGCTGAACGACTTCGAATTAATTCGCGTAATCGGAAGAGGTTCCTATGCCAAAGTGTTAATGGTGGAATTGAAGAAAACTGGCCGCATATACGCGATGAAAGTAATCAAGAAGGCTTTAGTGACCGACGACGAAGACATAGACTGGGTTCAAACCGAGAAACACGTCTTCGAGACCGCATCCAATCATCCGTTTTTGGTTGGCCTCCATTCCTGTTTCCAGACGCCGTCTCGCTTGTTTTTCGTTATCGAATTCGTGCGCGGCGGAGATCTCATGTTTCACATGCAAAGACAGCGACGTTTGCCCGAGGAGCATGCGAGATTTTACGCGGCCGAAATCTCGTTGGCGCTGAACTTTTTGCATTGCAAGGGGATAATCTATCGCGACTTGAAGTTGGACAACGTTCTGCTGGATCACGAGGGGCACATCAAACTGACGGATTACGGTATGTGCAAAGAAGGGATTCGGTCCGGCGACACGACGTCGACCTTTTGCGGCACGCCCAACTACATAGCGCCCGAAATTTTGAGAGGCGAAGACTACGGCTTTTCGGTGGACTGGTGGGCTCTCGGTAAGTCAATCTGTAACCGATTAAATATCGATGACGTGCGGACGTTCCGTTTGATAGGTGTGCTGCTGTACGAAATGCTGGCGGGCAGGTCTCCGTTCGATATAGCCGGCGCTTCGGAGAATCCCGATCAAAACACCGAAGACTATTTATTCCAAGTTATTTTAGAGAAAACTATTCGCATTCCGAGATCGCTCAGCGTTAAGGCTGCTAACGTACTTAAAGGGTTCCTAAATAAAAATCCGGCCGACCGGCTCGGCTGCCACAGCCCCGACTCGTTTACCGAGATTACGAGCCATCAATTTTTTAAAAGTATCGACTGGGATATGGTGAGTTCGTTTCGTTTTGATTTTGTAGTCGAAACAAAAATTAATCGTGCCCTCGCCTTTTATTTCAAACACACTGAAAATGCGTTGGAAAATTTTGATCGCACTTGTACGGTCATTATCGTTCGCAAATACTCGAAACATTAACTTCGTTTAATTTAATCACCGCTAGAGGGCCCGTTAATTTTTGGAATCGCCAATAGAGTATAATATATAAAAAATTGGGAATTACTGTTTGAAGAAATTTGAGCCGATGTTGACTCAGGTTTTTTGTGATGTACCATATAACAAGAGATGGTTTTTAAAGTGAACCCAAAAAAACAAATAAAATCGACGGGTCCGAGCGAATCCTCTTTAAATGTTAACACTCGGTGGGCGCGCTAGCGGCAGTTTGCCGCAGATTTTAGTTTTCAACTTTTAAAACTGATACCGCTAATACTGGGAACACGTCCCATTACAGTATTCTTCAATCATTGTAGTGGTAACTATTTGCAATAGTTGTGCAATTCTTTCTTACAATGGTTTATTAGTTAATCTTGATTACATAGACAAGTGTTGTTTTTGCGGTGTCCTTGCCGCCACGCGCCCTATGATGTAAGTATTGTTTTGTGTAAATGAATATTGCTTTTTTTGTTTATTTCTATTTATTTTTGCTATTTTATAAGTACCTTTAGATAAATATGTTGTGTGTTTTAAATTCTCAACATTTTAATCAAACCACGTGTTACATAAAATATTAGTTCTGTGACCATATTTGCTTTTCCCATTATGCCAATTCTTTTCTAGTTGTTTTATTTTAGGCCTCGTGAAATTGTGCGTCCTGAGGATATAAAGAGATTGTTAACAGGACAAATATCAGAAGAAGAAAATGATTCAAACTCAAGTGGATCAGAGACAGAAGAGGAAATTATTGAAGAAAATACGCATAGCAGTGACTCAGATCAATCAGCAGACGAGGTAGATTTTATACAAACAAGAGATGAACAGGGTGAAAATAACAATGATTATAATTTTTATATTGGTAAAGATGAGGACACAATTTGGATGAGTGAACCACTTCCTTGTTCAAAAACAAAAGCAAAAAACATTATAAAAATTTTACCAGGTCCAAAAATGATTGCTAGAAATACTAACAAAGAAATAGATGCATTTCAGTTGTTAATTACTGATCAAATGATTGATGACATTGTGGTAAATACGAATAAATATATCGCAAATAAAAGACTTCAAGTCAATTTTTCAAGAACCCGGGATTGCAGAGATACAACAAAAACAGAGATAAAATCTCTCTTAGGTGCGCTCTATTTGATAAGTATAAAGAAGGCTGATCATTCAAATTGTTATGAACTATGGAATTCAGATGGAACAGGAATGATTTTATCGAGAGCACTCTTCAGTTATAAGTGATTTCGTTTTTTGCTTCGTGCCCCTAGATTTGACGACTTGAACACACGAAATGTGAGACGAGAAATAGATAAACTTGCACCCATTCGCGATTTTCATCAACATTTTGTTAACAACTGTATTGCCAATTATAATGTAAGTGAATTTGTTACAATTGACGAGATGCTTCATTCATTTAGGGGGCGTTGTGGCTTTGTACAGTATATCCCAAATAAACCAGCAAGATATGGGTTAAAGTTGTATACACTCTGTGATGCAAAAACTTTTTATACATTAAATTTTGAAGTTTATTGTGGAAAGAACATGCCAGGTCCTTTTTTAAAATCAAATAAGCCTAATGATATTGTTAAGAGGTTAGTCAGACCGATTGAGAAAACTAAAAGAAATGTTACGACGGACAATTATTACAGTAGCCACATCTTGGCCAAAGATCTCTTAGAGAAAGGACTGACATTTCTGGGTACCCTAAAAAAAAACAAGAAAGAAATACCAGATGAATTCTTAGCAAGTAAAAACAGAGAAATCAAATCATGTATGTTTGGATTTCAACATGAATTTTCATTGGTTTCAGTTGTCTCAAAAAAGAAAAAAGTTGTAATACTTCTTTCTACAATGCACAGTACTGCGGAAATAGACCAGGAATCTAATAAATGTATTATAAATTTGGACTACAATCATACGAAAGGAGGCGTAGACACTGTAGATCAAATGTGCTCAGCCTACTCTTCTGCAAGAATTACAAGACGATGGCCTCTTGCACTTTTTTACCGATATCTTGCAATTGCTGGCATCAATGCACTTATTATTTTCAAGTTTAATAACTCAAACAATCAAAATAGACGGCGAGTGTTTTTAAAACATCTTGCCTTTAGTCTGATGGAAGGTCACTTGAAAGAACGAGCGTTAATTCAGACACTTCCTAAAGAAATCCACGTTTTCTTGGCCAATTATAGAAATGATGAGCCATTCCAGGAACCAGCGAAACCAGGAATTTGTTATATTTGTGGCAGACACAAAAATAACAGGACAAAAAATGTTTGTCAAAACTGTAATAAAAATGCCTGTAAGAAACATAGTATTATAACAATAACATGTGTCAGATGTAATGGCGAAGAACAGATGGAAATCGATTAACTTATTTTATGTTGTTTTTGTTTATATTATGTTCTTTTTTATGTTTCATTAAAGACATTTTTGTAATTGCGTTTTATTAAAAAAGTTTTTAATTATCAAAATAGTATTACTTTAATCATAGATTTACAATTTTCCGAAATTAGAAACAAATAAAACGAATATCCTAAATGCAGTGTAAAAGCCGCAACGCGCCCACTCGTGGAAGTTGAAAAGGCGCGCCCACCGAAGGGTTAATTAAGCGTTTTTAAAATATTGAATTTGTTTTATACTCTTTTTTTAAAACCATTTTTGTAATTTTCGATAGTTCTGACGACGAACCAAACGAGACTGAAGTTCCTTTCGTAAAAAAAATTGTTTTGCATTCGAGCCTGATGTATGACTCGTTGTTCGTCATTTGGCCCAAACGACACGAGGTTATTAAAAATAGTTCAGTGGCGTTCGTTGTAATTCGTTTCGAGTAGAATCGAAAAATAATGTAGCGATTGTTTTACAGCTAGAACAAAAACAAGTGCCACCTCCTTACAAGCCTCGTCTGGACGGCGATCGAGACCTCGCCAATTTCCCGCCGGAGTTTACGGACGAGCCCGTTCACCTGACACCGGACGATCCGTAAGTAGACCAACGTCGTCGTCGGCCGCGTTCTTTATAAACGAATTCCGCCTTTACAGGAGGGTCATCGAAAAGATAGATCAGTCGGAGTTCGAAGGGTTCGAGTACGTGAATCCCTTGTTAATGTCATTAGAAGACTGCGTGTGACATCACGAGTTATGTGCTTTACATCCCAAAAATTTACCGCCGCCCCCTGCCCATCGTTTTCCGCCTCCCATGTTCCCGCCCCCTCCGCCTCCCGACCTAGAAGAATACGACGTCAGCTTGGTGCAAGTCGACATGAGGCCAAGTAAGTCTATTTTACAAAATATTTTTTGCCTTCCGCTAAATTAAGGGCGAGAAACGTAGAGCAAAAAGATTTTTGATACAATCTGCATTTTTGTCGTCTTTTGAGTTATGGATACAAACGCATCTATTGTACGATGATGCTTTGTGTAGAACTTGTACGATTGCTTTTTTGACGCTATTACTTGAAGCAAAACATATTCTAAAAAAGTAGATGATTCTTAAGCTCTTTCAATTTGCACGAATGTCGTACATACTTTTTGTATATAGGAGGATTAAAAATCTAGGAATTGGGTATTTTTAAATAAAGCGAATGAAATTACTAGGGCAATTCTATAGGTATTTAACGGAAAAAAAAATGTTATTCAATTGTATCTATATGTAATATACCAAAAAAATAATAATAGCTTTTCTTCTGCAACATAATATATAAACAAGGCAGCTAGAATGAAAACAATTTGAAATCTGAATCTACTAGGTGATAAACAAATTTTAAAAACAGTATATTGCGGAATATTGACATATAAATATATAGAGTGATGTTATTGAGTCTTTAAGTCTAAATTAAATGTTTGGTTTACTTAGTTTGATTATATTTATATATATATATTTATAAATAGTTTTATTAAAAGGAGATGAAAATTTTATTTTATTTCGTTTAAGGGTTAATTTAGACTTAAAAAAAAAGGTAGCATCTTAATCTGTCTTACGTATTTAAGAAAAATTACGAAAACTAACTACCTTGCGTACGATGTTTTGAAATTGCCATAGTGACTGAACATTTTGTATTATAAGACAGATTTTGAATGATATGTATTTAAAATGTTTACTCGAAATGTAATTATCATTTTTAGGTTTATGGTCAGTTTTAATTCGCCATAGACGCTTATGATGTTACGTTTTTATTTCATATACATTCCATCTGTATGGTATTCTTGCATTTTTTTCAGTATTTGTAATATGGTATTTAAATAATCTTATTTGTATGTTTAAACTGCTATTTCTATATTTAATTTACAATATTTATAATAAAACATCATCAATTTAGTATTGTTTTATTATATAATCTTAGTCGACCTGCTACAATAATCTTATTGCGAATAATATATTGATTGATTTATGTTTTATTTGGATGTTTATGTAAAATCTTTCAGATATACGGATGCCTAACCGTTTCATAAATTGATCGTGGGCAAATTATGTTGACTTTTTTTTTTTTAATTTTAAATCTAGATAGATAATTATGGTTGCAAATGCCCGATATAGAATTAACTGGAATTACAATGGAAATTCAGTGCAGCTGCCTTCTCTCTCTCTCAGGATTCCGGTAAGTCTTTCCTCTACATCTCGCGAGATTCCGGCAGTAGAACAAGCGGAGAATCGGGTATGTAAATAGACGACTCTCGAAGTCAACTAATCCAACTAAATTTACAAGTTGTAGTATTTTATCGGTGACTTTACTTATTTATTTATTAGATGTCCGGTTTGAAATTTTTATTTGATATTGGATATTCACGTCAGATTCACTGTTTGTGTTTGAAACATTTTTTGATAGTATCGACCAGCACTTCGAGCATATTTTTACAATACACGAAATTACGAGTTTTTATAAATATGTGTTGCTATGGAGGGTATTATTACATTTATTGTTGACATCTATATATATATATTTACTAATTCTACACTGGTAACTTAATTTAACCCCACAATGAATAACTATACAATCTTTCTTTTTCCTTCACCTACCTACTTAATATGTTTCTACCCTTATTCTACTTCCTCACCCTTTATTGTCCGTTTCTTCTACCAGTCTCTATCCCTTTTGCATTGCTGTTTCTAATCTTCGCCAGCTTTTACGAATTTCCGCTGACCATCTCGCACCATCCTTTCCTTCTGCTTTGGACTTTCAATTCTACGTCGCCGTTGCTCGACCTCTTCTTCGTACACTGCTAATCACTTTATTTATACACTATTTTCTCTCTTATTACGCTTTTAACAGGACAAACTTTAATTATTCTTAACAATTTTTAATTTTCTAACATTTCTCTATTCAATTCCTTCAATCAATTGTTACCTTGATCTTTTTTTTTTTAATCATTTCCCGTTACCCATTGCATAGCAGTATGTATTTTCATTTTTTTTTGCATCTGTTTTATTGCGATAGAAATAAAACGTAAATTTTACATTTTAGAAACTATCTATGAACTTTGGATTATGATGGAAATTAGCCATGTCCCCGTGGTGGAGTCAACAAAGTTACGGAACATACGCTGTTGGTCATAACCCGTTGACCACATCCTGCATCTCAAAAACTGAAGAAGATAGAGCGACGCAAATTTACTAGTGAATAGTATCCTGCTAAATGTACTGGCTTTGTAGGAATGGGCAAAGCGAACGTTGAATCTGGTCTAAGTAAAGGCCAAAAGTATCACCGAGAATATGCGCTGCCAGGAGCTGGACGTCCGTGCGGTACAGTAGAGCATGAGGATTGTGTTTTGTTGTACGTATCGATTGCGTCATTGAGTACTTCCTTTACATATTAAGAGGGGGGTTCAATAAGCAAGAATCAACAGATGTCGCTATGGTAGATTCACTTCAGGAAACGATACTAAAAAACTATTAAATTTTATTAAAAACATTTAATTGATAATAAATACTAATTCAATTACCTAGTTGCTCCTTATATTTTTATCCTAAAAAAGTTAAAGAAACAGTTTTGCTAAGTTGTACACATGCTTCCGAATACTTCAAATTATAAGATATTTAGCTACTATATGACTAAAATATTATAAGGAGCAACTAGAAGAAGGTTCAGTGAATACGTATACGAAAGTACAGGGTGTAATTGTTGCTAGAATTCGTAAACCGATTTCCGAAAAATCGTCATTTTCAAGTATAACGCTATCTTACAGATACCTACTTGATTTCGAAGAATTTGTCTAACAAAATTGTCCAACTATTATTGAATAGATGGTGCTGTAAAAATACTATAGTGGTATTTTTTTTATTTGCCGGCTGATTCGTGGACATTAATCTCCCGCTTGATAAACAAACATCAAACTGCATAGGTGGCATTATTTCGTTGTGGAAATATTTATAGTCAACGTACCTATACCGAAAATGAACTCGTAATTCTTATACATATAAACTAAAACCAAAATTGAACTCCTGTATTTTCTTACACTCTAAATAGTGAAATTCCAACCATTTCTACAAATGTGTACGTGATTTATGTTGTATAAAAAGGTCTAATTTTAAAATTACAGTTACAAGGAAGTATGTATGTAGGTACATTTATCATACCTACAATTTTATTTATTCAGAAATTTTCATTCAATAAAATATAGAATCTCATTCGGTTTGTTTTTCGATTAATAAGCATAATTATTTTGCATTTCGACGTGTTGTTGTTGTTTATGATTTCTGTGAATTACTTCGAAATGCTGAGAATGCGGCGGACGTTTCCCATAAATAAGTAGATTTTTATTTAATGGCATGCTATAATAATTATTATTCTGAAATATATACACAGTAATTACATATGTGTATATATCAGTAATATCGGATTTCCTATTGTTACAATTTTTATTTTGTATTAATAATGGCACCTCTCTCACATATTACACAAAAAATAAATTTTAAAAATCAATAATCATTATCATTGCGACTTTCTTGAAGTTAAATATTTTGAATTTTCCGCTCCCATAACTTGGTAACTTTTCTGGTTGCAAGTTAAATAATTTTTTTAAGCTTGTTAACTTGTATTTCATTATTTTTGTGTTTCTCATTAAAACGCCCGTTCTTTATATTCTGTAACTTTATATCCTAGAATAAATAATTAAAACGCTAGCGAAGTTTACAATGTAAACATAATTAAATTAGATGCCAATGCATCAATGAAAAAGCGCACTCTGTAGAAACTATTTAGTACAAGAAAACAGGAATTAACATTTAAATAGCTGATGCCAAAATCGCGCCATCTTACGATTAAACCGTTTGATATTAATTAAAATAATTAGAAAAATACTACTGTGGCGTTACTAGCGGAAACATGGTGGAAACTGATTTTTCCAGCCCCCTATTAAGTACTACTCGTATAAAATATTAATTAAATTCGGACTACTACGGGTTCTGAGATTACAGGATGTGTTCAATGCTTGTGGCCAACAATGTATTATAGGTTTTCTTGTAGCGGAACCAACAGAATGCAAAGGGTTAAGCAAAGTGCCACCTTCTATTTTATTTTAAATTTTGCACTATTTTACATTTGCTGACGTGAATTTCCAATATAAGTTGTGCCACAAACTTACAGAGGAATCGTTTATTTTGGATTTATTACACAACAACTACCGTTACACCATTTACGCACAATTTTAATATTGCAAATTAGTGTTATAATAAATTATTAGGCAAAGAACTGTTTTTCAACTAGTAATTATAGCTTATATATTTTGCGATTACAATTAGTAGTAAATGATTTTGCGGATTTTTTATTGTGAGTGCTAATAATGATTTAAAATTTAATTACTATATAGTAAGTTGAAAATAACTTGTTCTTTATTTTTAAGCTGTCGGCACAGTCGCCCCTCGTCGTGCACATAATCCCATGGACCACTATGGAACATATAGGTCTTCGACGAAGACGTCATTTAGTAGCCGCAAGCTTCCGTGCTGGCTTGCTCGGTTCCGTCTGCCTCGGTTTAGTTGGTTGGTCGGGCTCTATCGGCGTTTTGGTAAAACGACATAACCCACACTTATGCATCTAAGGCAAAGACATCACCTGTTAAAAATCTGGTAACAATATTCCAATTTTTTCCACCAGAAAAATCGATTTATATTTTCATAAAAAGCAACAACAGAAAATGTACTCTCCTATAAAATTAACTTTTTGATGTCTATATCAATATCCACTTTTCAGCAGTAAGTTACTATGATTGTATGAAGTATGTTATTATTTACTGTGCATTTAGTTATAGTATAATATTATGTATAGCTTATCCAAACCTATATGATGTTCACGTCATCAATACAAGGTTACTAGATGATGACGTTTCACACAGTGCTGTCACCTCGTACCTCGTATTTTGACAATTCTAATAAATTGTAGTATTTCTTTATACCATCTAAAATGTGCGGAAGTAAATCATCTATAGAATATGTCTCTTTCCAAACTTCAAACCGAATTACAAATAAACAATCTAGTAACTTTTTGTTGATGACGTGAACATCATATAGGTTTGGATAAGCTATATATTGCCGTATCCAGTACTGTTATGTTTTTGAATTCGAATTTTGGGGATCAATAATTTTATTTAAGTTGGTGCCACGCAAGACGCCAGGAGTGGAATTTTGACCCTCGCATCCAATACGCAATGTAAGGATAGACGCCTGTTGCAAACAATTGTGCGATTTTGATATTTTTCTTTGTATGTGTTACGTTTATGTTCAAATTGAACCATGTGTTTTATTTATCATTTCAGCACAGTTAATTATTATCATCACGTTTGTTATTAATTTATCACCTATTTTGTTGCTTATGTGAATTTTGCCACCTAAACACCATGTGGTCGCCGATAATGTAATGTGCCTAACGTTATCGATTTTAATGTTATTAGATTTATCGTTTGTGTTTTACATTTGATCAAGTCAGTATTTATGTTTGAATATACTTGCCATTTATCGAATAGTCAATAAATTAAATAAATTAAAGTTGTTAAATAGTTTATTTTAGTGTACTATGTCTGAATAGGTCATATTGATGTATTTCTAAAAAATAATAAAAATTTATTAACTACTGCTGCCATTTATTTGTAGTATAATTATGTAATTAAAATTTATGAGATGGGAATTTTCGACATACGAGGGTTATTCAGAAAGATTTCCGATATTTCTGTGTACAATATGTCGAACATCCCCATATATTTTAATAAATGGGCCCAATTAAATTGACTTAAATTAGAGATTCTAATTTAATTTCCAATTGAAGTTAATTTAATTTATTTTAAAATCTAATAACGATTATACGGAGGATTTCGAAAAGTTTTTTGTCGTCCATTTTCTTAAGTATACGGGGGCAGTTCTAAAAGTTTGGCAACGTTTTGCAAATTTTTCGAACAGCCCTCGTATACTTCAATAAATGAGCGTCCAAAACTTTTCAAAATCCCCGTTATAATCGTTATCAGATTTTAAAATAAATTAAATTAAGGATAGCAGAAGTCGACGGAAGGTTATTTTTTTCCATTCAAAAGTATGCTCTTTATAACTTCTGCCCTCCTAATACCAAAAATAGATTTTTCGTTCAAAATATTTGACGAAAACGTTCCAAAAGTGCTCGATTTTGGACAAAAATTTGATATTTCGTATCAGGGCAGCAGAAGTCGACAGAAGGTTATTTTTTTCCGTTCAAAAGTATGCTCTTTATAACTTCTGCCCTCCTAATACCAAAAATAGATTTTTCGTTCAAAATATTTGACGAAAACGTTCCAAAAGTGCTCGATTTTGGACAAAAATGTGATATTTCGTATCAGGGCAGCAGAAGTCGACAGAAGGTTATTTTTTTCCGTTCAAAAGTAAGCTCTTTATAACTTCTGTTCTCCTAATACCAAAATTAAATTTGTCGTTCAAAATATTTGACGAAAACATTCTAAAAGTGCTCGATTTTGGACAAAAATTTGATATTTCGTATCAGGGTAGCAGAAGTCGACAGAAGGTTATTTTTTTCCGTTCAAAAGTATGCTCTTTATAACTTCTGCTCTCCTAATACCAAAAATAGATTTTTCGTTCAAAATATTTGACGAAAACGTTTTATTCAATTAAATTGGAAATTAAATTAGAATCTCTAGTTTAAGCCAATTTAATTGTGCCCTTTTATTAAAATATACGGGGATGTTCGAAAAGTTTCCAAACGCCGAAAACTTTTCGAACATCCATTTTAAAATCTGATAACGATTATACGGGAGATTTTGTAAAGTTTTTTGACGCCCATTTTCTCAAGTATACGGGGGGCTATCCGAATGCGCCCGGAAAACTTTTCGAACGTTTCTCGTATACTTAAAAATTAATTGTTTTTTTAATATATACGGGTGGTACTTCAAAAGTTTTTTTTTAATTCGCAGAAAACTTGGAACTTCTACATTGTACGGTCCTCGTCTTTTGAGTGTTAGGTGTTAAAAATCAGATGCGTGTATAGGCTACCGAAACTACATCTACGTTTAAAATCGACAAATTTAATAGAGGTTTAAAAATAAAACAAATTCTCAACACATCTGTAAACATTTTTTTTAATTAAATGTGTAATGTTAAACACAATCAAACAACTTGAACAAATTAAAATTAATTACTTACATATAACAATAATAGTGAAGTGTTTCACAAATATAAATTTTAAAAATTGCTTATGATAACTTATCCATATCCTTATCCGATATTTTTCTTTAACATAACGAAATTAACTAACAACAATTAATATAATACTTTTAGTTTTTTACAAGTAAGTCAGAAGGGCCTACACTAGTGTAATATAAATTATTAAAGGTATTTAAATGTGAGCAAAAGGAATTTAAAATACAATTCCACACAACTAACTAACATAATTAATAACAATCGTTATTTTGTACTAGATAAATATATTAGAATTAGAAATTATAATAAAATTGCAGGACTGCTTAAAAATCTATCATAAACCCTCTTGAGCTGTATTTAATTTAAGTGAAAGGCAATTGATTGCAATTTATTTATTTATTGGTGATAATCTGTCGAGAATTTACGGAAATCTAATTTCGATATCAAAATTGAAAATCCAAAACGCAATATACTTAAAATATTTAAATAAAGAATTGCAAAGAAGGTCCTAATTGTCCTAAAGACATTGTCCCGTAAAGGTCTTAACACTATCGACAAGTTTTGCTATCGATAAAGAACTAAAATTAAATGTTAAATAACAACACAAGCTTTCAAAACAAGACTTCATCATTAACTATAAAAGCTGTTGACCATAAGTAAACACTCAAAATCCAATCACATTCTTGTAAAAACTTGTCCAAAATTTGATATCGTAAAGAACGGCGAACAACATAATGATGGACCGTTTCACAGCGATGTTTCTCCAGAATCCAATGTGTTGCCTGAAGTGTTGCTGGGATCTAGACAACCCGAAAAGGTCCTGTTACAGTGCGTGCAGTGCAAACAAATCGTGCAGGAACCCAGTATCTCTATACTAATACCAGACGAGCTTATAAATATACGGGATGTTCGAAAAGTTTCCACACGCCGAAAACTTGCTCTTCAGCTCTTTTAACTTGCTCAACTTGTTGCTCTTCAGCGAGGTGCGGCAGATCCGAGCCATCAATACATTGCTCTTGACAACTAGAAAATAAAAGAATCAATTAAACTACTGAAAATTAATTCAATAAAAGCTACTCTACAACCACACATTACGTTCAAATCAATAAATTGTAATGAATAATGAGTTTAATATTTTAAACATTCAACCTATATATAGCTTATCCAAACCTATATGATGTTCACGCACGTCATCAATACAAAGTTACTAGATGATGACGTTTCACACAGTGCTGTCACTTCGTACCACGTATTTTGACAGTTCTAATAAATTGTAGTCTTTCTTTATACCATCTAATATGTGCGCAAGTAAATTATCTATAGAATATGTCACTTTCCAAACTTTAAACCGAATTACAAATAAACTATCTAGTAACTTTTTGTTGATGACGTGACCATCATATAGGTTTGAATAAGCTATATCAAGCTTTTGAGACTAACGTTCAGAACAAGTCGAAAACAATTAGAAAACTCTTATTTCTGGTATAACGAAGTTATAAATAACGAATTGCCCGCGTTTAAATAGATTATACGTTTTACATATCTCGATAAAATGACGCTACCTAATATGCAGAGAACAGGTCCGCAATTAGTTGAAAATTAGTTTTTCGAGACTAACAATGCAAGAAATGACAATCCAAGCGCGTTTCCGGAGATTTAAAATTTTTGCCAAATCTCGAAAAAGTCCCTTATTATAGTCTACGTTTTTTTTTGGCAATATTTTGACTCGACCTAAAACTTTTTATTTTGTCTCTGTACGTTTTAAAATATTACCACCTAAAATTCGGATGAAACGTGTTTTCGCCAATATCTAGATTTCGAAAATATTCGATAAATAAACTTTATTAAACCTTCGTGGCTATTGCAAAGCTTTAATTCGACCTGAACCTTTTTTTGGACCCTATAAAATTGTAAAAACTAATGTAAACAAGATATGATGTACTTACCTAATACACGCTATTTCGCCGACTTCGATATAGGAAGAAATCTGGGAAAAAACACTATATTATTACCAGTCAATGGTTTTTCCTTAAAATATCGACTCCGACCGAAATTTTGCGGTCAAAGTTGGCGTAATACACGCCGTTGCGTCGATTCAGCGTTGGATATAATGTCTCAAAAAGGAAAGCCTTTTTTGTCATTTTTTCGCAAAATTTTAAACCAACACAAACAGTTTTAATTTCTTGTTGTTAATAGAAAAGTTAATTTTTATAATTTTCGCATAATAAAATTCAGAATTATCTTTAGATATCTATAGTCATTGTTTTAAATAACGGGCAAAAACATGCGCTTAATCGACTACACTTTTTCAAGTTCAGTTATTTACCAGAAAGTACTCGTTATTGTATAAATTAGATAATTAAACAAGTAATGATGATAAAAGATGAGAAACAACTTACAAACGCTACAAATTGTTAAATACTCGGGTGCTTGGAAAATTATTACCTAAATGGTAAAATTGATTAATTCTTCTTCGGTTATTTTAATTTGTAAATGTAAGAGATAATAAAAAGATTCGTAAGGTTACCTTTCTTTAAAGCAATTTTCCGTATGTTTTGGTCCTTCTAATTGTAAGCTTGTCTATTTGCAACTAGTATTTTTTTGCGACTGAATTTTGCCACCGATCACGAGCTGAAATGTAAAGGATGATAATCGAAACAAAAATAGTATTTTATTAATTATTAGAACATATGTTTGATTTACCTAAGAAATAAAAGAATAAAATGAATCGGGACAAACGATAAAACGATCGATATTTACATTATAAGGTCGATAAATTAACATTTTATTCTTCTTTTTCCTTCGAGCTCGGCAATCTGTTCTTGATGAAAGGCAACTTGAAGAAATATACCGAGACCACCGATCCGGCGGTTGCTCCGACCCAATACACGACCAAGTGCTCCACGAAGGTGTTACCTTCGCAGCCGAACTTCAAAGACGTCGCCAGCGCCGGATTAAAATATCCGCCGGAGAAATTAAACGCTGCAAACGGTTAGTATCGATCGTATACTTGGACACATGTTTAGTTAATTTGTTCAAAGTTTACCTGCCGCCACCAGGCTCGTGGCGAAGAACGCGTCGAACATATTCGCGTAACGCAGGCTCGTTTCGCTCAGTGTTCGCGAAACGATTCTGCAGAAGAACGTCGCGAATCCCTCGATCGCCGCTCCAAATTCCATGGGTACCTTAGTTAATGGATTTGCGTTAATGTTCGTTCGAAAACGATTAAAAGTCGAGAATAAATTAGTTTCAAACTCAACAGTCAATAACATGTTGACTTTGTTCCCTCCAACGTGGAGAGAAAAAAATATTTCATCGTCACAACCAAATCAAACCATTAATAACCCATTACCTTGCCCCTAGCCCTTTTTAGGGACGCTTATATTTTATTTTTTCTATCCAAGTCGAAAAACAATGAGAATATTTTCTGTGGTTCGATTGATAGTAGTTGATTCCGCGAAACAGAAAAATAGTCCATTTGGACTAATTTATGTCATTGTGTACTGTGACAGTGAATTGAAAACACGGGTTGTCCTCAATTTTGCTTTTTTATGTTGAAGTTTATAATTCTTTTTTACTACAGCTTTTTTGCATTAGAAATTGTATTATAATTATTACTTATAGTTTTAAAAAAGTGTATATTACAACAGTTAACTCATTTTTGTTCTCTTGGTAAGTCTTATTTATAGTTTTGTGCAACATCCCCTTTTAGGGACATTGGCATAATGTACATATATTGTTATATTTTTCACATTGTCTTAGACGTCTTATCGCAACATCATGACTTCTTGTAAGAAAGGTCTCACTGTGGACGAAATATTATCACTTTTGGACGACCTGGAAGAGGAAAAATGTGTAGATGATGTTAAGGTAGTAATTGTACCTCCCGAACCGGGCGATATAACGGATGAGGAGGATATATGTGAAAATGATCTCGATGCAAACCAAGTTCAAGATATAGCTGGGACATTGGAACTATTTGCAGATTTTGAAGGGGAAGCAGAAGTAGTGAAAAAAATCTGTCGTCGTCGAATAAAAGAAGGAAGATTGATGTCGGAAAATCTACCTCAACAAAAGTGGCAATATTTGAACCGCCAATATGGTCGAAATGTGATGGCAAATATACCTACACCGCAGATGCAAGTGACTGTGACGACAACAAATACAATGTAGATTCTCTACGAGGAAAAGGGGTAGTGGAAATTTTTGAAGAATTTCTTTCTGAGAAAGTCTTAACATTAATTATAACCCAGAGTGAACTTTATGCTAACCAAAAGAATTGCCCTGGCTTTCATATAAGTATGGATGAGCTAAAGGCTTTTATAGGTCTATTGCTAATAAGTGGCTATAATAAGCTACTCCAGGAACACATGTACTGGGAACGAGCTCCAGATGTAGGCGTTCCAGCAGTATACGAAACAATGTCCAAAAATCGTTTCAGAGAAATCAAAAAGTTCTTACATTTAAACGATAATTCCAAAATTGAAAAGGCAGACAAAATGTTCAAACTGAGATTGTTTTTTGATAATGTGCGGGAGGAATTTTTTAAGTTTGGAATTTTCCATCGGGAACTTTCTTTAGATGAAATGATGGTCAGATATTATGGCAAGCACCCAGCGAAAATGTTTATGAAAGGTAAACCAATTAAATTTGGCTATAAAATCTGGTGCTTATGCAGTTCCAATGGTTATCTGTATAATTTTATACCATATTGTGGAAAAACATCAGATACTGATGCAGGACCTCTAGGTGTGAGTAATTTCTCAGCTTACTAATGTCATACCAGCGGACAAGGCACAGAAGGTCCAGCTATATTTTGATAAATTCTTTACCAGCGTGGAGGCACTTGCAGTCCTAAAAAAAAAGAAACATCAAAGCTACTGGGACAATGAGGGAAAATCGTATCAAGAAGTGCCCAGTTACCTCTAATAAGGATATTGAGAAGAAAAAAGAAAGAGGTTTTTGTGACTTTAGGTTCGATAAAGTAAATGAGATATTGATTATGAAATGGAAAGACAATAAGATCGTCACAGTTGGTAGCAATTTTAGCACTGTGAAACCCTTTGCAAAAGTCCGTAGATACTCCCAAAAAGAGAAGAAGCACATACAAATACAAATCCCAAAAGCGATACAGGAATATAATCTCCATATGGGTGGAGTTGACCTGTTGGATAAACAGATATCCTTGTACCGGATTCGAATCCGCTCAAAAAAATGGTGGTGGCCTCTTTTTACACAAATGATAGATATTATGGTTGTCAATGTTTGGCGAACTTATCAGGAAATACATCACGATGAAAATATTTCTCTTTTGTACTTTCGTAGAAAGATTTGTCTACTATATCTCAACAAAAAAAGTAGGTTCGCACCTAAACGAAGAGGTCCTCAAAGTAGCAAATTTCTGGGTGGAAGAGTGAGTATGGAAATAAGATATGACGCAGGAAACCACCTCATTCGGCCAATTCCTACACAAAGGAGATGTGCCTTCTGTAAAAAAAAAACATACAGAATTTGTTTAAGATGTGACGTTCCATTACATGACAAATGTTTTGCTCCGTTTCATACTAAGTAAATTTTGATAATGTAATATGCCAATGTCCCTAAAAAGGGACGGCCGTTTTTAAGGACACTAAGGATTGAAATACAATAAAATTAATTTTTTTACTTTAGTATAGTCATACTTATTTACAATAACTTAATTTTCAATTAAAAATCATCACCAAAAAGTTTTGGCGGGTAATGGGTTAACGGTTTTTTTCCGATTCATACAAAAACGTTGTCAAAAACTGCGTATATTTCAAGCGTATAAAAATTCTTCCGCATAAAATTACGAAAGCGTTAATAAGCCTAAAAAAGCGCAAAAAGGAATTTGCAACACATTTACAGCTAAATCGGCCTGGCAATCCTCGTACGCTCGTCCAATATGCGTCTCCGCAAGCTCGATGCTCCATATCATCTGGACGTAGGAGAAAATTAGGATTCCTCCCAGTAATTGGGAAAATAGCAGCAGGGCGGCCGTTTTCAGCGTCCTGGTGCCTTCCAGCACCTCCTCCAAAAGATTATACGGACATGCCGTCGCATCGTCCCACACGCTAGACCACCAAACGGTCAATAAGAACAGGAAAATCGCGTACGTCAATAATCCATAATTATCGGCAACTAAAAACACGCAGATTCGATAAATGGTTCGGGCGCGAAGAAAAACCAACGGCGGTGTCCTTAAAATTCTTAATCGTCTAACCACATCGCCAAACGATCCTTACTTCTAAGTAGATAATTCTCTTCGACCAAAACCTCGAAAACCACGCGATCGTCGCTTGATTTAAATCGAATTTTGGTCGTCGCGTTCCAAAAAAAAATAATAATAATAAAAATGAAGTCGCTGCTTACCTATTATCAGTTCGAAACAGCAGGCGCATAATTCGGCCGTGGCCACGAATTCTAACAGAAATTCCCTGACGGTGCCTTCGTTTAAAATTAATTTAATGACTTTTCGTAATACGTTTGCTACGATTAGTGTCACACCTATAACTAGCGTCGATATTATCAACGGATGCAGTCCGTAAATGTTCTTTTTCCCGCTGGAACAACGCGTAAGATGCTTTCAAAGGTCGATCAAAATCATCCACCCACCTGTATCTGACTATGCCGAGCTTCTGGAGAACACTGTAAAACTTACGAAGCGTCTTCATCTCGGGAACATTAGATTATTTAAATCGTTTCGAGAACTAAACCGACCAATTCCGCTACAATTAGAACTAAGGGGGGGGTCTGTCTCTATTTTTAGCTCACTTCGCCGCTGTTCCTGATGTTGACTATGACACGAGCAAGCTGGATCCGAGTTCTATTTTTAAAGTCGGCACAATAGGACCATCTTAACGCACCTTGCACTTATTTTTAAGGTCACGTATGACGCGCCCAAGACTTTTTCTCCCTTCAATTTTGGCGAGCGTTATTTCGCAAATGAAAAACGCGACGCCAAACGCGCAACCGAACAGCAAAAGCACGAACGCCCCTTGCATGTGCGTTATCTTCAACTTGATCGTTCCCCCGTCGTCTTCGTCGTCTTGGTCGTCGTGGTTGTACGCCAGTTGGCGGTACGAGTGCGCCCATAGACTGATCAATCCGGCGTTCGTTAGCGACCGTATGATACGATTAAACGGGCCGCGCACGGGAAAGGCCCTCGGTAGAATCATGCGAATTGGATACGCAAAAACGATTTCCTTCATGACGAAAACTTTCGGTTCTCCGTGATGCGTGGTGACGGCCGGATCGTGGTGGCCCAATAAATATTCCACGTAAAAAACGCTCGTTATGGTGCAGGTATCGCGATCGTTTCCAACCGTCGAAATCCAATCGTAAGCCGTGTCGTTGTCGTCGTCGTAAAATTCGTACATTCCGTACACCTTCAGGGCGGCCTCATCGTTAGCTACGTTGAAATACTCCCTATAACTTTTAAGTCCGCCAATCCCGTTGTGGGAATCCAAAATTTCGCCCAACGTCGATATTTGACTTTCGTAAACCGGATTCAGCAAGCGATCGGTCAACAGGCTTTGGAACAGAACGACGACGACCATGCCGAATCCCGAAACGGACGCGAACACGGTTCGCAACGGAAACGAGCGCGGCTGCAACGGGCTCGAATTTCCGATCAGCACCCTCACGCCCGTCAAAACGTTCGTGCCGAAATCGCGGAAATAAGGAAAATCGCGGCACCTCCTCGCGAGGACTTGAAACAGAACGGCGCTTAAAAAAATCGAGCCCACGCACGCCGACCACAAGTTAAATTCGAAAATCACGAAAATGTTCTTCCAGTGGGGAATCGGAAGCGCGATCGGTACCACCCACGCCAAATACGTGTACAGGTACGCCACCGAAACGTCAAAATCCTCGGCCAACTCCGGATTGGTGTTCACGTTGCCGACGGCTACGGCCGACTTCTCGAAAACCATCCGCAACGGCCCCGTCCAGTTGCGCGGAGACAACCGCTTGCCCCAATCGACGGCGTCGTTGTCGACTGTAAGTTTAAAATGGATGTTCAGAGTTCTCCCCAGTTCTTTCAGTATTTTGATCTCGAAGCCCTCGTTTTCGTCGATGACGAACGGCGGAATTTTCATGGCGACGGTCTCGATCGAGCAGTTGCGAAAGTTTTCGGGCACCTTGTTGCCGAACAGTCTCGCGTTGCCGACGACTTTTCCGAGCGAGCACGTGTCTTGCAGGATAAGCCTCGGACTTCTCCCGCACGCCATCGAAGGAGCGTACACGTCCAGACCGTAAACGTTCGCGGTCTTCAAGCCGTTCCTCGGTATCACCACCGCAGAGTTGAAAATCTTTCTGCTCCACAACGAAAACAAGATCTCTTCGGCCGTTTTTTCGTAATCGCGTCGCACCTCGGACACGTACACCAAGACGTAAGCGAAAAAATTGTGACTTTTCGACAATAGATAATTGAACAAGGCCCGCGTGAATTGTTCGTGGTCGTCCACGATCATCACGGAATAACGTGATTTGTGGACGGGTTGGAAAACGTTCCTTAAAATTTTCTTCTTGTTCTTTTTGACTGGGCAGTTCGTGCAGGCGGTGAAGGACTCGAAGTCGACGCGCTTGCCGCTCAAGACCTCGATCGGCCAACTAATTAGGCCGTTTATCCTTTTGATGACCTGGCTTTGGATTGCGAAAGCGTTCGTCGACATGTTGGGCGTAGTCAAAACGGTTAATAGTCCGCGTGCAGGATCGAACTGCTTTTCGATCACTTCCATTAGACAATGCGTCGAATAATTTTGATGAACGGGACCTTTGGGGTTCAGTTTAAAACAGAACGCGCTCGAAATTATAAGGTTTAACGCGAGCAGCGTCTTCGTCGACATTGTCGAGAGAACTGCGATTTTAATTTCTAGAAGTGCATACAAAAAATGGGGATGTTGCGTGTTAATGTGTCATCTTTGATAAAACAGGACCGACATGGTTATGCGTTTAATTTACCGTACGATCGGATTTTCGATAAGCTCACACGTCACGTTACTGTCGCTTATTTAATAGTTAACATTTAATGGGGGTTGATTTTGATGCGATGGGAAATTTAAAGGTTAGACGCTTGCGGGTCATACCTAATGGAGGTTTTATTAAAAACTAAATGAAGGTCTCACTATAATCGGCAAAATTCAGTCGCAATCCTGACGTAGGCACTCGATCGGTGCCTAATTTGTTTTTTAAACTCCACCTTTTCGTGCATTCGTATGATAATGCATATCGACATTTCGATGGAATAACTAATTATTTGTAAATAGATTGGTTCGGTTTCTGATTACGATAATTCTCTTAAGGCGTACGGTCCCTATTGCCGCCAAACGATAATCCGTAGATGGCACTGTTAGTGAATTTTAGAGAAATTTTAAACAGACCATCCTTCTTGGTTGAAATAGCCTGCCTCCGTAAAGTCGTAAAATCTACTTGCTTTGAAGCTAAGGGTATAAATGTTTAGATACGGCGTTTTTACATTAAAACGTATTCGAAGACGATTTTAAAATTCGCAATGCAAAAGTTAAGATTTAATGTTAAGTACAGGAAAAATCTGAGATTACTGATCTGAAAAACTGATTTATTTAAAGTTCGCTAATAAATAATCTACTTTAATTTTAATTGAAATTAGAAAATTAATTAATAATTAATATTATTATTATAACAATATAAATAGGGCGTTCTCGAGGATATTGAATGCGAACGGATCTCGGTAATAGTATTGTTATCAAAAAATGTTGTTTTTAAAAAAATAATAGATTTTACATGTGAAAAGTATTACATTAGGAAAATTGTAATTTAAGTAGATGTATATTAAAAGAATATGTCTCGTATACATTGTAATAATGTTTATTTAACTTGATTAAATTTTTTTTTTCGATAACTGCATATAAAAAGTTTATTCTTATTGTTTCTGTTACGCGAAATAAGGTATTCTGCGAACGGAATGCGAAATGACAGTTCGGGACGCGAAATATTATGGATTGTTATTGTCATTAACTTCAAATTAATTAATCGTAAATGTTAAACTTTCTAATCACATTTTTACTAATTTTGGGACAGTTATCAAAAAAATATTTGATACACGATTGCGAAATGCTTTCGCATTCTCGAATGATTTATTTGCTCGCTGGCGCTCGCAGAAAAACTTTTATTCTCGAATGCAAATATAATACAATAGTAATATTGTATAACTAGTGCTAAAATGTCCACCTTTCCGCACGTATTATATACTATGCTTTTCCGACGACCACAAGTATTTTTATTAAAAAAAAATTAATTTTTGACGTTTACGTAAGTTCGTTTGACATTTTAATAAAATGTCAAATTTGATAATAAAACAGTTTGTGCGTAAAGTAATTGCATGACAGTGTAGAAGACTTTGATTGACCGTGTGCAATGATCGCACACGGGCTGCAACGTTTTCGATTGGCTAACGAGTTTCTTTACGCACGGTCAGCATATTTGTTTGTAATGGTCAACTTTTCATAATGGTCGTCGGAAAATGTAACTTTCCGTACTAATAATGTAGGTAATATACCTATTTCTAGTATTTTTATTTGTATTACACCACCAAAGTTTTATAAATATGTACATGTAAATAAAGACCATTTATTAAATAATGACGTCAAAAGTAGAAGGTGCTATATACAAAAAAAGGCAATATCGTAAGAACTTCAATTGCAAAATAGTCGTCAAAAAACTTAGTTACAAAATAGCAATAAAAAAGAACAAAATTGATGTATTCCAGTGATCTTGCGAATTCCTCATTGTTAATTTTCTCAAATTTAAGACATTTTATTGGTGCAATATACCATGTAATGAGATAGCTAATCGTGATTAACATTTTGTTAATCAGGATTCCGTTTCTAAAATGTATGTAAAATGTCATACACTAACCGTTTATTGATGTTACAATAAATTATGTCTAAATTCACAATATTGACTTAAAAGACTTAAAAGGAGAACGTTTCGCTTGATTTATACTGTTAAGTGACCAATGCTCGCGTTAGATTTTTAGGTTGTAAAATTTATGACCTTTTACAATGAAAATAGGGAGGTCTAGTCATATTACCCAGTATTTAACAATAGTTGTGGGACGACCCACAACCATTGTCCGATATTGGGCGTCAACATTTAAACCAAAAATTAAAACTTCCAACAATCCGCTTTTGATTATTTATAAAAAATTGATGTAAAAACGAAAATGATCATCAGAAGTGATTCTTAACGGCAAGACGTGCTAAAATTTCTCCAATTTATTCAAATGATCGTTAAAAACACACATTGAAATTTTAAAAAATTACGAAGCAATTATTTAATTAAAATAAGTATTTATTAAGCAAAAGAGCACGTTGTGCCGTAGAGGGAATGTTACGTTACCTACTAGTTATCAATTTGCAAACTTTGGTTACCCCAGTTTTAAGTTATGATTGCAGTAAAATTGTACTTTTTACACAATCATTAAGGTTTTTAAAGGTGTTATGGAAATGATAGATTTTTTTAAGTATTTTTCTGTGAATCAGAACATTCCAATCTATGGAAACCGTAATTTATTTCATAAAAACATCAATCTTTTTATTTGGACCGTACCACCTTAATTCATTAAAAACCTTACCGAAAAAGGTCACATAAAAATAAATATCTACATACCTTATCTGTTCGTCTTCTAACTGCCGTGGTGAGGGTGGGGCGAATCGGCAGTTTTTTCCAATATCTACCGTCTCGTGTAGTGACGACACGCGTCGGCCTGTTGTAACTCTTCTGTTAATCCGAGGTCTGCCGTGGTCGATTTGTCAATCGTCGAAGGATATCCTGGGCGATCGTTCTTTTGTAGCGCCTTGTTCGATTCCGTTCGATCCGGTAGCTTAAATATAACAGACAAAGAACCTTCGTCTCGTCCTAGAAAAAAAATTAAAATCTTATCCAGCAATAGTGGAACTTTATTTTTTTCAGTAAAATACTCAACTACTCACGTGCATGTCCACATTACATGTGCCCGTAACTCGCCGAACTTGAAAAGCCTAACCATTTAAAAAACCGAACCATCCGAAGAAAACATTCATTAACGAAGTTGTAGAAGCAACTTCAAAAAATATCTGAAATTCAAAGTGTTAGAGGCACAAATAAATACTAAAACATTAAAAAATCGTTTTATCGGCAAAACGTAAACCGCCGTTTCAAAAGTTTAATTTAGATAAGTTTCTTTTGATCCCACGATAACAACGAATTAATTTAAGACGTTTCGGGTCATTCAAAGAGAAATGTTTACTTTTAAACAACTAATAAATTATAAACGACTATATAAAGCAATTTAAACTAATAGTAAGTTTTGTATGTGACCGAATTATCTGGATACCTACTTGTTTTACTGCTAATAAAATGCAAGGAATAATGGAAATTCATGTGATATCGTAATAAAGTAATTGGAATTGTTTTTAAAATCGTATTTCTTATAAACAATTCAGAAATTATGTACATCGGATATTTGAAACTTTATAAAAATAACACTAATGAATCACAATCTAAATAAACTTTTAAAACAATCAATACATTCATAAACATCTTAAACAATTAACAGTAATAAAGGTACTACAAATACGTGAATAAATAAATATAACACAGGTCGCACGAGCAATCCTCAAATTTCGAGATGCGAATATTAAAAGTAGTTTGAATAAAACCTATTATTCCCAATATTCGCATCGCAAGTTCAACAACTAACACAACAATAAAAACTCACATACGTTATAACTATCGTTCGGCAGTGCTGTCGCAGTAAATCATCGAATTAATTCCGGAAATATTGTTAAAAAACTGAAGACCTCGCGACAAGAAGTTCCTTATTTGCTATTTATTCGTCTCTAATATTATCTAATTTATTTTTTTAAAACCAATTTTATACCTTAAACCACGTTCGTGTAAAACGAAAAGCCCAAACGATTTGTGTAAATTTTCAAAATTGTCGAATTTAACCATAACTATATTTTTCCGTCAGATTTGAGCCGAAATTCAACGTTAAAAACCTAAATCGAAAACGTCACAAACACACCTCACCTAAACAATGCAAATTGCCTTCAGTTTTCGATCTATCGACTTCGTCTTGTTATTTTACGAAAAAAAAAACAAACAAACTATTAGATAATCTAAACTACCTGCATCTTATAAGTCGATATAAAATTGGGGCGCTTCTTTTAAAAGTTTAAGTATTTAGCGATGAGAATCTAAGGACTAGTTTACACGGATTAGAACCTGTTTTACTGCTACTGCTAAATTATGGTACAATATAGTCTAATTAATTTCATATCAATTAGGGTGCTTTAGGAACACGGAAGAGGCGTATAATTTTCAAGTTTAAGTTTAAATTCAGAAGCACGGATATACCTACTAATCATTACAAAACTTGTTCCCTGCGTTAAGTACAATAAATTCTAAGGTATTAAATATTAGTAGTTCACAGTTCCAGAATGACTATTCAA
This sequence comes from Rhagophthalmus giganteus, assembly GCA_036326145.1. Lineage (NCBI taxonomy): Eukaryota > Metazoa > Arthropoda > Insecta > Coleoptera > Rhagophthalmidae > Rhagophthalmus > Rhagophthalmus giganteus. The sequence continues at coordinate 1,499,379 of JARFJA010000099.1, read as the reverse complement.
AAATTGACTAGAAACTTTTAATTCGATTTCATCGATCGAGTTTCGATCGGAGGTGCCCTTTCGAATTTTAACCAATTTCAATTTAAAGAAACGCGAAGCATCATTTTCGTCGCAAACGTCAATTCCCTACGGGCTGGTCCGCATAATGTTAAATTTCAAACGGAAGTCGTAATTTGTTCTATAACTTGTACGTTCCTAATAATTGGTCGTCTACAGGAGCCGTAGTGGCCCCAGCGAGCCAGGCCCTCGGGCACGCTCCTCGTCGGCCTTAAGTTGTTATGATGCAAATGCCTGTATCCGGCTATATCGGAATTATGACTAATACATTTAAGATTGGGATGGCCCGAATGCTCGATGTTGGCTGCGTAACTTTGACTTTTCGGCAAGTAGTGGGGCGCAACGTCGCGACGGCACCTGTACGAGTGCCTGTGTAAACTATTTCTGTCGAAATGATCGAAAGCCGAATAGGCCCGCTCGCAACGGCCGCCGCTGCCTTGCCGATACAAACCGCAAGGCGCCGCCACGACCTCCGGACCGTACGAATTATTAAAATTACAAATGCACTCGTTCATGTTGGCGTTATAATTGTTTAAATTACAATTACTAATACTATTGACATGTTCTTTCTTCGTTCCCACAAGGAACATAAGACTAGCACCTATAATAGTTGAGATAAAACTGAAATAGTAGCCGGCTTTGGGATAGATCTGATTGATGTAGCCCGTGATCGGGACGCCCAACAGAACCGGGATCGATTTTGCTCCTTGAACGAAGCCCCACGCTTTCGTGAAGTGACGGGCTCGTATACGTTCCAGCGTGAACATCTTCAGAGAGTAACTGAAGCCTCCCAGGCATATTCCGTACAGCCAAACGAAGAGAACGTAGCCGTGATAACCCTGTATGGCGCTCAGTGCCAACAACGAGATTCCTGAAAATATCCAATAATAGTAGTTTGAATGGTAGTTTTATCGGAGAAAAATCTTCCTTCCGCTAGCCGATCCGACAAATATTATTTCGTCAAGATACGCCGACTTAAATTACGTTCCGGCGCCAATATTAAAAATTTTGCATTCGGTTCTCTGGGTAATTTTTTTATTAAGCAAAATTACGCCCGACGCGACGTTCAAAATAATGGGTCCAAAACGGAAAAGTACCTAATAACAGATACAGAAACCGATTCTAACCTATCCCGACCATGGCCGCTTGGCACAAGTACTGTCTCGATATCAGACATTGCGAGCTGGGTCTCACTATCACCAGTCCAAATCCGACGAAACCTAAAGCCGACGAAAATCCGAGAAACGTCTGTAAAAGCACCAGCGCGCTATCTTCCAGACCTTCCTTGTGACCTTGAAGTGCCTGAAACACGATCGTTTTACTCGATTGTCCTTGTAGTCCGGGAGGTGACGACAGATTTCATAACACTATTTTCTCAAAGTTAATTTTTTTTTTACTAGTTACCCTAATAATATGTAATATGAAAATGCTCGTCTTCCATCACACCCCCACGACAGGGTGGTACAGGAGAGTTGCAATTACTGCAATAAATTTGGAAAAAAAACTTATAGCCTCATACACGAAACTTCTTGTGTGTATTACTTTATATATAAGAAGTTTAGAAAACATCGTCTTCCGATGATAATCCACGACAAACCTTGTCTTCCACCCCCACAATTAAACGCATGAAAAATGTAAAAAAAATTTACAGCCGCAAGGATGAAACTGATAACTTTGCTTGTTTTCATACTAGCAAATACAAAAAAAAATAGTCTTCCATGCATAAGATACGGCGAAGATCGTCTTCCAGATGTTTTGACGATGTTTTAAGACCATTCATCTACATCAAATTGATCAATCGAATCATCTGTTTCATCCAGTGTAACATTGAAATCTTCGATATCGGAATTATCTGTTGCAGCATCATCTCTTTCGTCTGATTGATCTTCGTCTTCTCCTGCATTTACTTTTTTGTGTAAATGTAAAAATTTAATATTTTATTAAGGACTACCGAATTATTGTTATATAATTTCATAAGTTTTATTACAATACCTTGATTTTCTTGCGAATTAATTGCTATGTCATCAACAGATTTTGGTAATTGATCACCTTCAAACCATTGGAAAATGAGTTTATTTTCTGATTCTTCCCAACCATAATCAGTGGGAGAGAATTCTGTTGGTTGTGGAAGATAAGTATGTCTCCATAAATGTGCAATGTACGCAGTTCGTTGTAATTGCTTCTGCAGCTCTGCTTTGCAAGGTGGTAATACTGCTCCATCGATGTTCTTTACATTTGTACGAAAAATTTCATCACCATCATTGATTTTGTACGTTTTCATGAAAATAGCTACAGGAGCCTGATCAATGTCAGCTATTTTCTTTAATCCGTACATACGGCATACAAACTCTTCAATAATCGTACAAACTGCTGATAAGTCGCCGGTATCCAAATCGCTCATTTTTTCAAAAGCGTCTATGTATTTATCACAATTCCTCAAAATAGTAAATGGCCGATTTTTACCTTTTCGATAAAACGATGGGTTGTAATCGCAACCTGTTAGGGCGTGAAAAGCTGGTAACGCATTACATAGTTTTACTCCTAATTTATTGTACAAGTTCGTAACATTGGTCGCATTCAGGGAATGGTAGCGCTGTAGCGCTTTATCGAAGCGATGCTCTGAATGGTGTCTGCTTTACTCGCAGTGCTGCAGCGCTTTAGTAAAGCATTAAAGCATATAAATATTCCGCTTTAACGCTTTATAACTAAATAAAGCAATGACCCATCCATGCGTTCTAACCTAACAAATTATGTTGCTTGTGTATGTTTTGGTTTATGCAAAAAATAAAGATGGCTTATAACGTTACAATTCGAAGACGAAGTCATTTCCCTTGCAGTAACGTAAGAAGAAAGGTTGAAGATATTACAAGGTAAGTTTTACATAACAATTTGAGTGTTAACCAAAAACAAACAAAATTGCCAACCTAAGAATTAAAAGCTGAAAAATAACTAGAACCAAAAATGTTTATTCAGGCAAGATAAAGCGTTACAGCGCTGCAGCGTTTTGACGCTACAATTCCCTGAATGCGACCATTGACAAATCTTTGAAAATTTCCGGTGCCAACATGAATCCACAATTTTACATCCTTTCTCATGTGTGTCATATTGCCCAGCAATATGATCAAGATGTCAGTGTCAGAGCATCGCACAACAACATTGGCTTCACAATCGATGTTGCTTATGTGATAAGTAATTTTTGTATCAGCCACTTCGTGTTGAGGACATGTTAAAACGTCGTCGAGTGTTTTTCTTACTTTTTCATTAACAATTTCGTATTTATAACAATATTCGTAGTTCAAATACACAGTTTTATTCTCAATGAATGGTACGTAATCAATTGTGGGGGTGGAAGACAAGGTTCGTCGTGGATTATCATCGGAAGACGATGTCTTATAAACTTCTTATATATAAAATAATACATACAAGAAGTTTCGTGTATGAGGCTATAAGTTTTTTTCCCAAATTTATTGCGGTAATTGCAACCCTCCTGCACCACCCTGTCGTGGGGTTGCGATGGAAGACGTGCATTTTCATATTACATATTATTAGGGTAACTCGTACAAAAAAAATGAGTCTTGAGAAAATGACCCAAAATTTCTGTCGTCACCTCCCGGACTATTGCGCATACCGTCCCTGTGCGCTTACAAGATAAAACAGCGGGCTATAAATTCCTAAAGCGCCAGTGGCACTTGCGACGAGAAGAACTCTAAGGCCTCTACTTTTTAACGGGGTAAAATCGAACATCGGCGGTTTTTTCACTTTTGTGTGCGTCTTTTTCTCTTTGACCTTCTTTCTTTGATTCTTTAAATGCATTATTGCTCTTCGTTGGGGGTGATATAGGTTTGCCGAACGATACACGATCGGAAGAAAAAACGATAACGACAATAAACCAGTCACAGCCTGCATTCCCAGTCTCCACCCCAATTTTCTGTAAAAAAAGGGCCGTCAAAGGTCTAGCTCGTTCAAAAAGTAGAGACTTACCCCACGGCCTCTTTATAAAGAACAGAAAACAAGGCCATTCCGACCCCGGTCCCTGCCTGAGCAACCATCTCCACGAATTCCCTTCTTCTCTTGAAGTAGTGCCCCAAAACGAGACTCGACGTTTCTCGAACTATCCCAGCCCCGGCGCCAAGAACTAGACCGTAACTGAGGAGGGCCTGATGAAACTGCATCGCGAACGACGCGAAAAGGCAGCCCAGGGCGAATATTAACCCTCCAAAAACTGCTGCTATGCGCGTCGATTTTCGTCTCGAAGCGGCCACCACGAACGGGGACGTGAGAAAGGACATGCTAAGGCAAAGGGCGCCCATCCACGCTGCAATAGATTTGTACTGTTTGAGTCGGTGATGCGAATTTTACACGTCATACTGCCGAGTCGCCGTTTTGGGTAGATTAGTAATAGCGGGGGGGTGTCTCACTGACGCAAGTGTCAAGTGACGGACGTATCAGTTGACACTTTGACACCGTGACTGACTATTTTTTTTTAATTGCTCCTAACGTAAACTATCGAATGAGAGTTTAAGCTCGACTCATTGTCGGATATGTGACGTAAATGCACCGGCAGCTTAAACATTTTTCAACCCCCAATAGCGGTAGAACGTAACCACTTATGCAATTATGCGCTCGACACCTTCTACTAATCCACCCAAAGCGGCGACTCGTCACTATGACGTATAAAATTCATCGCTGGCTCGCGGACTAGTCGAGAGTGTTCGACTAGAAATTGATCTTCTTTCAATTCGTTTTTAGATTTTTTTTTTTTAATAACAATTTCGAAGAACACGCATTTCTCTTTAAAATGTTAATTTTGAGGACGTTCTCCTGTAGTTTTAAGTACAACAATACAAGTTCGCCAACCCAATAATAATCGCGTCAGATCGATCGCGAACCCCTTTTTAAAAAAATATTCTTTTATTTTAGATTATCAAAAAATGACAGTAAATGTCATGTCACTGTTTTAACTATTTTACACATATTTTTGTCTCACTTGCAGTATGAACGATCTAAGCGGGAAGTGCGTCAACGTCGTTTTGGCCATCGAAATGGGCCGAGGAATGGGCTTCCTCGAGCAACCGGTCAAAATTATAGCTAACTTCAACGGTAGACCTTTAGAGTCCGATTTGGCCGATGCGGGGGAATGTCCGCTGTTCAACACCGTGCTCGCGTGGGAAATAGAGAAGAAAGAATTGAGAAAATTGAGAAGTGCAAGGACCCCGTTACGGGTAGACGTTCAAGTGTCAGACAACAATCAGCGGAAAGAATTTGTAGGATTCGTTTTATTAAGTCCGAGATGCGCCAGCGTAGTTCCCCACGATTCGAAACTAGAAATTCCATTTAAGTGGCACAAGTTATTGGGCGTTGCTGCCGAGTATAAGTGTTTACATCCCGAACTGTACTTATCGTTAACGATAAGGGACGCGAACAGTATGAGATCGTCGGACGCTCCCGTTTTGACCGATTTAACGATAGAGGAAGAAGCGGAAGCCTCGACGGAAAAACTTGTCGACAACGAAAGCAGCGGTAAAGCGATACCCATTCAATATCTCGAAGATGGTTTTATACAAGTCGGAACCGATAATTGTAAAGAAAAGTACTTGCTAAGCATCTTAATACAAGTGGCGTACAATTTAGATCTGCTTCTTCCGGAAGTGCTAGTGTTCAACCAAAATCGGGGAAAATACTTCATTAGTTTCAGAATGTTCGGCATCAGTATAAAATCGAAACCTTTTTCTCGCGATTTGCACGCCAGCATACCCATGAACGAGAAAATCGTTGTACGCATCGTATCAAATTATGCAACTCTACAGATGTATCTTACACAGTACTGCCAGATAGTGATATCTTTTTATTGTGGCCACGACAAATTGGGCATGACGAATTTACAAATAAATCCTCTTTTAGAGGATATTTGCGAAGAAAATTTCATCAAAATGGATTCCGCGTCGTCGTACGAGAAAAGATGCTTTTTCAAATTCCCGTCTCCGCACGGAATTATTCCGACCGGAAACGACGAGCGACAGCCCTACATAGAAGTTTTAACGTACTTGAAACGAACGGAGCTAACGAGCAGACGCTCGTTGCCGGAATACGTGGCGCAAATCCACGAGCGGCGACGAGCCGAGTCCGGAAGTAGCGCCGCAACCCGCGCCCGCGCTCGCGCCCGCGCAAGAAAGTTCGTCGGAAGAAATGATAGCGGAAACGTTAAAAATGCCGGAGGAAGAGCCGCACGAAAATCCCGTAAAAGAAACCGAAACCGAAATCGAAAAACACGAAGATCCCATCGAAGATGAAGAACAAGAGGGGCAGTTGAAGATCTTGTAAACGCAAAACAACAACTATCGTCCCGTAGCGAAGGAAAAGGCGACGCCGTGTGCCTTAAAAAAAAAGAAACCGACGAGGGAACGAAAACGCCGGTCACGGCATCCGGCGATCAAAATGGATCGTTGACTCTCGAATTAAAGGACCTCGCGCCGACGAAGATGGAAAAGAAAATACAATCGGCCGTGGTTTTAACGGCGAGATCCGAAGCGGTGTCGGAGTCGTGCAGGTCCGTTGACAGCGTTTTGAAAAACGTGCCGCCCCTTTCGTCCATAGCTTGCCTGAAGAAAACGGAGGACCTAAACAAAAGCATCACGTTATACCAGCAGTACTGCTTGGACGTGGTCGTGGAAACGGTGACACTAAAAAAACAAATAAAGGCGACGAAATTGTGCATCAAATTCGTCCATCCTAAAGCATCTACGGTTATAACCTGAAACGGCCGAAATCGACAATCACGTTGGTGAAGATATAATATTAGAAAGCGCTCGTTGTAAAGTATTCTTCATTTCTACCACCGACCACATACGTAAAATGGTGTACGCTTGGCCGCCGAAATTGATTCTGACCAACGAAAAAGACGTAAACCTAACTGAAGAATTGGACATTTACACCGCCATGTTTTTGGCCAAAAACAGGATAGAATGTTCGTATGTTACGGAATGCAAGGCCCTGAGAACGTACGAGCCTTTAGCTAAAGTCAGTATAATAATGTACCTTCAAGAATACGGTTTATCGGCCATACCGACGCACACCAGCTTCGACTTATTACCGCCGATACTCGACGAGAACATCGCGATCAAGGAACTACAAGAGTTACAGGAATGGAAAGAAACCGAAAAGATGCGATTTTCCATCGATTTGAAAATCCTCCAAAAGCAACGCATGACCGCGATGAAAAGGGAGTGGTTTCAGAAAAAATCCAAATTGGAAGAGAAACTGAACAAAAGCGTGCAGAGATGCGAAAGCCTTTCGCAAGAACTTCAAACCGCGATCGACACCGTCCGAATTAATAACACGTTCGAACAGAAAGAGTCCGACGCGACGACGTTAACGAAAAGCACGTTCGACGACACGCTCGAAAAAAACACAATAAATATTCGAATTCGAAGAAATCGGAACTAATCAACGTCATCAGCAAAACGGACTGCGAAAACGAGAATTTAAAAAGTATCGTCAACGACCAAAAAACGGAAATCGAACAAATTAAGAAAACGGCCCTCACCAAAGAACAAACGACTAATCTGTTACAGCAACTGAGAGGTCTCGAAGAAAAATTCGAGGACGCGCAGAAGGCCAAAACGTACTTCAAGGAACAGTGGAAGAGGGCCGTGAAGGAGATACACGATCTGCGATCGGAGGATCAAAAGCAGATACAGGAGAAAATTCAAAATCAAAAGATCGAATTGAGCCAATTAAGTTTGGAGGAGTTTCTCGGCGGCAACGCCGACCTGCCGAAATTCGACTACGAACACGACGCCTTCGGAATGCATCGAACCTTCGGAACTTTCAAATGGGACCCGGGCACGCCATCGAAAACGTCGTCGATGTCGTTTGGCTGTACCAAAGATAACTAAATTATTTTGTAAGATGTAACGGTCAATAAATATTTTTATTTAGGAAGCGCGCGAGTTTGTTTATCGTTGGGTTTTTTTTTGGTTACGAAATGCGATCTGTTTTGAAATATAGTATATATTTTATTTTAAATTTTCGTCTTTCCGATTAAAATCTGTTATCGCCGCCACTTTAGAAAATACATTTCGTTAATGTTCACCTACTTTTGTTTACGCCAATCAAAAAACCGATAAATTTTAAACTTAACATGCTCGGTGTTTCTAATTGTTTTCCGATTGACGTAAACAAAGGTAGGCGGATATTGACGAAATTAATTTCCTAAAGTGGTGGTAACAAATTTTAATCGGAAAGACGAAAATTTAAAGTAAAAGGACTACATTAAACTTTATGTTCAATCTGTGAAGACATCAGGTACCGTGCTAACTCTTCCAAACTGTAAAAAAAAAACATATAAATCACGTAAAGCATGCCGTTGCCAAGTGGCAGTGCTGCCATCTGAAAAGTATCCTACAATTATTTTACTATACGTACTCGCGAAGACCGCTTTCGTTTGCACGTCTGCCTTAGAAAGAGGCGTCGCTTACGGTGCTCTACAAAGACGCCGTCGATATAATCAAAATTAAGCGGTGTTTACATTAGCGCGAAGTCACGGTTGAAATCGGGCGTAAAAGTGCGTCGCAACGTGGTCGCACGTTTACTTATTAATCGACTATAAATGCGAAGAGTAGGTAACATACATACGTCCAACTATTTACGACACAACTAATGTAAACACCACTTTAGTCTGATTCACATCAAACGTTTTCGATGTCTTTCTGTAACCATCGCTTAAAATATACAGACCCTACTTTTAATGATCCCCGAAAAAGTTCTACGATTTCCTTTAATAAATATTGTGGCACTCTGCAAATCCAATGGTTCAGAAAAAAATCGCCAACATATTTGCTGAAATTTTCGGATGACTTGCCTAACTGGGCATTTAATATAACGAATATGGATTGTCAATTGTCTTTATTTCCAGGAAATGTTGTAGTCTATCGATTCAAACTTTAACCTATTTGGTGGTGGCGCGTTAAATGGTAAGGACATTTAAATGTATTCGGTTGTTTATTTCAAATTTAATTAGACGAACGATAAACAAAAATATGTATGTATACAGTAAACTCCCGATTATCCGCGGCAACAGCCGATAATCCGCAAAATTGCCGAAAAAGGACACAAATCCGGAACAATTTTTATTTACAGTAATAAACAGTCGTTTTCTGCACTTTGTTTGTTGGTTTACTTTTACACACACACACACATAAAATCGGTCAACTATTTTTGTTTTTCTTTTTGTGTTAAAAAACTTTTTTTAACAACATTTTATCGCAAAGTGATGCATCGTCTTGTTCCTCCAGATATCGAATGAGCCCGTCAAACGTGTGTTAGAGCTTCATCGTGACTCACTTGCTTCCGCGTCTTATCCCGTTCTTCTTTCTCACTCTCCTTCAAAATCATCACAATGCTTCACCTACGATTTGTTCATCAGTTCCAGATGTTCTAAGCCTGTATCGTTGGCATCAGAATTAATCCACTCAACGATGTTATCTTCGTCGACACGACTTCCTCCGGTAATTAAATTCGCTAAATTATCCGCTTATAGTAGAATATAGACACTTATAGAGCCATTTTGTTTTTAATCCGCGGATTAAAACCGCGAATCAAACCGCGGTTGGCGGTTTGATTCGCGTGTTACGCACGATTCAGCGCGTTAATCCGCGGCTTGATCTAATTATTTCGGGGATTGACTGCATAAACAAGTTGATATAATTTAAATCAAATCGATTGCGTAATCACGTGCGGATTTAAAATAGTGTGCCCCGCTTCGTTTCGAAATCGTGCGTCACGTATAGAACAAATGCAATAGTGTATGTAGATGCCTCGCTAGCTCTGATAGTTTTACCCTGTTAAGTGGAAAACACCTTGAAATGATATATTCAGGCAAAATTATTTGATCGGTTCGAATCCGACTCAGGGTAAAGCTTTTTAAAATCACTGCGCATGCGCCGAAATCAAAACGATCGATGCTCGGGGAGGTTCGACGGTCTAACCAATGATGACGTACATTAATACGCTATCTAATTTAACGGACCAGCGACTCCGCGATATCAATCAATAATTCGATCAAAGCGCGAACCGCGGATTAAATTGATCGATCAATTCACGCTTCGCCGATTAATTAGACCAACCGATCAGATCGCGGATCCGCGGATTAATTAGATCAATCAATTCGCGGAACCGCGAATTAACCCGCGGAATCGCGCGTAACACGGCAATCAATCCCGCAAAATAAGAGCGTAACACAGTAATCAAACCGCAAAAACGCGGCGTAACCCGCGAAATCGCGCGTAACTCGGCAGTCAATCCCCAAAATAATTAGATCAATCCGCGATCAATCCGCGAATTAACACGCTGATTTGCGGTTTTAATCCGCGGATTAAAAACAAAATGGCGCTATAAGTGTCTCTATTCTACTGCTTATTCTTCCTCGGCAGACTCTATCAAAGTATTTTACGTACTAGATAAAATCTTGGATAACGTAGATTGCTTAACTGACTTTCAAGCAGCGTTTTATGTCGTAAATGCTGCCAAGAATCGTGGAATTTTTCCAGAAACTCTGAAGATCATTCCCATTTCCCCATATTACTTATTCTACCGTTGTAGATTTTCTTTTAATGCCGTAATTTATCGTCGCAAGAAAAGGAAGAAGAAAAAAGTAAAGAAAGACCGCAGATAATCGAGTGTTCACTGTATTTCTTTAATAACAATAGAACGACGAAAAGTTTCAATATCGAATGGTAAACCGGGCAAATTTTAAAACGAGACTTGCCGCGCTGAACTGAAAATAATAAAATTATCATGATGCGAATGCAAGTTCGTCAATTACTTCGCAACTAACAATTTTTAATTTGACGCGTTGTGCGATGTCGACACTTAAACGAGTTTATTACAGAGTTTGCATTTTCTTCGTGTTAGTTTTCATTCCTTGCCAAGTGAAATGTCCTTTGTGCCGCCCATCGCAGGCCCGTTATTAAAACAAAATTTCAATTACTTTCTGACCCACGTCGGCGTATGTTTGCGAGTTTATTTAAAAAAACGAAAGGGCACGACGAAAAGCTACGCGAAATTCTTTTCGTCGACCGCAATTTTCTTAATTTCGGAGTGCCTTTTTAAATGATACGGTTAATAAAAACTCCCAAATCAAAAACTAAAACATCATATCCGTAACCGATCGAAACATTTTCCATAATAAATTGTAGCTCGCGCGAAGCGTTAGTTCGGATGGGCGCCTTTATTATACAGGTGCTTACGTAAGACCGCAAGCCGTTTGGAACGTAAATAAAACACGGCCGCAAGGAAAAACACACCCCAATTTGCATAATACGTAGGTATTTACGTACCTACCTCGGAACAAAACTCATCGGGTAGGTAGGTAGGTACGTACTTTGTTCGACGAAACTTTTATCGTCCCCACTTTTGTTTTCGCCCCTACCTTGCGAATTTCGGGAACGACACACGTAATAAAACGTCAACAACGCTGATGGTCCGGCGTTATAAATTTAAGACCTACAAGATGGTCGCAGACAACAAGCAACGGTATTTCCATATAAATTTAATGTAACGACCGCAGTTAGGGTGTTTTAAATTTTCTCACAGATAAAACAGGTCGTAAAAGTTTGGACGACGAGGCGATTCTTACCTACAAATCTAAAGCTATAATCGGTCGTTACGAAGTTTAGATTGGCAATTTTCAAACGAATTCGTTAATTATCGCGACCATAAGTATGTTAATAAGACTTATAAAGGAAATGGGTCAAGTCCATTACACCGCGTTATTGATTATAAATTGCGCTTAACAAACTTTATTTATGGGATAATTAAGTATTTCGCTTAAATAGAGGAATTTTGATTGCTCCGAATGTGGGCGAGTCGTTGTAAAATTTAGACAACCTTTAAACCGTACGTTCAACCAAAAAAATATTTTCTAACACCACTCGTTCCGGCCAATTAACTAAATACTTACGAAATTTAATTTACGGCAAGAATAAATTAAGTCTAAGTAGCTTTTAATGTTAATTGCGAGAGGAAAAATGTTAATTCCGTTTTGTTAAAGGGGAGCATATTCAGTGAAATGATATACATCTCGAACCCTCTTTCTGCACAATATATTACACACTCCGACTAACAAATTAGGTCGGAAATCTAGTAGGCGAGCACAGGTCGTATTTCCGGAGGAATTTCCCGCAGCCTCCTCCTCGTTCGCCACGAGCGGCCGCGCGGCACCGGCGCCGCGACTTTGAAAAATCGCGAAGTAATGGGGGCTTAATTGTGGAGCGCATTAATAAGCGCGGTGGCTGGCGGTGCCGTTATTTATAAGTAATAAGTCAGATTAATAGCCGGCGAGAACGCAAATTTCCGGTCATGTGCACGTAAACCGAACGGGAGGAAAGCGACAAAGATACAACGTTATCAAGTGGCATAAATTACCGAGTTACCACAACACATTTCCTCCGTCGCGGCGGCCTCGACGCGCGTCTTTCATTATTCATTTTGCCGCGGTCGTTATCGGCCGCAATGAAAACCAAAAGTAAAAAGCCGACGACCTTTCGGCCGGCGTAAATTTTTATCGAGACGTTACAAAACTCACCTGTTGCCATTTGGTAGAATTCTTTGTCGTGGTTCTTTTTCACCAAGAACTGCATCACGTACAGATAGAGCAGACCGAACGCCAGTTGAAGGCCCGACGTCAGAAGATGGGCCAGAAACGCGGCGCCGCATACCAACCAACCCCAACCGCCTGAAAAATAAACGTGTCGATAAATAATCTACTGCATTTATGAATCCAACTCGGTATCGAATTTTCACGTTATATGCGTCGAAGCTAATTTTTTTAATTTTCCTCAAAAGATTTAAAAATTACATTTATAATAGGAAAATATTCTCGATTTATATCCAATTTTTCCTGATTATCTCGAAAACGGCGCATACTATCGAAAATTACAAAGAGACGCGATCGATTTTATTACGATTCCAAAACATATTTCGCATTGCCGATTCGATAATCAGTAACGGATATAACTTTGTTTAAAATTTTTGATCGGCCGCCATTTTGAAACGGGTCGGTCGATTTGGCTGGTTAACGAGCCCATCCTTTGTACTCGTAAAAATAATACACAACGTTAATGGCCATTTATATCTGTATTGCACAGTACAGAATGATGAAGAAGTTATGTATCAATAGTTGTATTCATATTTAATTGATGAAAGTCAGCGACACGTTCAGTAGAATTGTTAGATGTTGTTGGTCTTTGACTAATCACGTTCACCGCTAACATACAATAGCTGATGTCCGCTGAACTCGCCCAATGAATTTAAATAACGTAATTTAAACACCATTTATAATTTGTTATTATTTTTTGATATATTTTTAAATATCACACACAAGTATAGCGTAAATCAGTTATACAAAAAAAACGCTATTTACGTCACGATTTGTAGAGAATTAGCTTTATAATATTGCATAAATTATATTTTTTACAAAACTTTACAAAGAAAATAAATAATTTTGCGTAAAACAAGTTTATTTATTACCAATAATAATGTAAGCAGTTTATTTTTTTTGTTAATAAACGTGTTTCGGGTCTTGATAAATCTATTAATGTGCACAACTTCACCTGCATTTGAATTTAACTTCTTCCCAAGTGGGGATGACATTTTTTTAAAACACTTGTGCTCGAAATACAACCTGAATTTTTTTAACTAGTGCTTAACGCAAGCCAATGCCCATGTTTTAAATTTATTTTCAAAAATTGTTAATTTAAATAGAAGAAATTTTAAGATCGTTTCGAATATTTAAAAAAAATTAATTTCAATTTCAAACCAACTAACGTAAGTACGTTAGCTACATTCACATTTGGACTTGGTGCAGAAAAAAAGTGAAGAAAATAGGCACCTACAACGTTAAAAAAAAGGAACAGATCGACAAATAAGCAGATGTCGTTAATTCGTTACTTATACATATTTTAAAAATCCTAAAAATCACAACTTTTAAACGCTTGACTAAAAGTTTACGAGCAGCAAAAGTAACGAATCTGTCCAATTTCATCTACATAATAAGTACCTACCCAATAAATTATAAGATGTTGGCTGTGACTTAAAAGCTTAAGCTATCAAAAGAAGAACTACAACGAAACGATCGATATATTGTTTATCAAACATCTTAACACCTAATTACAATTTTACATTTTTCCTGAATCGGGAATAAAAATTTCGATCATATAAATTATTGCGATAACTAGTTTTCAGAAAAGTCGACATTTAAAACATCTGCCGCCGAATGAATTCAACTGCAGGAGCGAACTATTATTATTATTATTATTATTATCGACCTTTTTTCGCCCTTTCGCCAATTTTCAACATTACGTAATACCTATTACCTAATTCGTCAATCGAAATAAAACACAATCGACAAGGAAGTCGGTAGGTAACCCAATTCAACTTTTGCAAACTAGTAATGGTTACAATGTCTTGTTCAAAGTTTAAAATGTTTCAAAACGTTTTCAACTTTAAATAGGGCAACGTTATTTTTTTTTCGGTAGTAATAAAGTAAAAAGTTAGAAATAAAGGAAGCACATTACACTGTATGAATTATAATGAACCTGGAGAAAAGTTTGTTAGGTACAAATTTAATTTATGAAGTTGCAGCCTTTAAAAATACGCGGGGAGGTATAAATTTCTCTCGTTCTTATATCGATTCCTCGCGCATTTTTTATCGTGTTCGTTTCGCACGTCGTCGATAAACATTATCCGAAATTTTTATTTTTCGATAATTAATTCCATTGTTTCGTAATCAAAAAAAACGAAAGTACGAAAGAACTCGGAACTTTTGTTTGTCGACAGTCTCGTTTGAAGTTAGGATCACTAGGATTAATTAATTAATCTATAGGACGAATCGTCCCCCCCCCCTCGACTTTAACTAGTTTTCAAAATCGAGATTTTAATATTAACGTGTTGGCGCCAACACGTGTAAATTCCGCATTTTCGCCAATTGCATCGCTACGACGCCGACGTGACGCGACAGATTCGTTCTTCAGAAAGCGATTCCGCTCAAAATTAAACGCCAACTGTACCACCAATTTGTAACCACCACACTTATAATTATTTTACCGATTGAAAGTTTCCGAGAAAATTGCATTTCAAGTTACGAGTACGACCCTGTCCTTGCCCAATTTTAATTAAATTCGCAATGCTAACGAATCAGATCAAGTTGCACCCATGACTCATTTTCAAGGTAAAACGAACATCGATATAATTCATAAGTAAACAAAACGCACTAAAAAAATGTTGATCGTAATATTAATAAACGCTGATGATAGACTGTTATTTCGTTGGCACAATAAACAATTGTTTGTTTTAACGAAACATTATGTGCACAGTTTTAATTGCTTTATCACGGGATTCATTAATGTTAAGAATCAGTATTCATTGGTATATTGAAAATTTTTACATTGTAAGAATGAATATTTTTATTACATATACGAATTCGCATAGTAATTCCCATTAACAATCGGTCCAATATTCATACGTTGTATTAAAGTTTTATATTATTAACTAATCAACTACACGTTTTATCAATCATTGATTAGAATCACAGTATCGATGTATGGTTGATAAGTTAATTCAACGTTGTGTAACCGAAGTATTTTAAAAGTAATTGTTGGAACGGATTAAGTTCAAATAATTTACTAAGCAATATCGCAATATTACATATATTGTTACATCTACAATTTATCATTAGTCATAACTTTACAATTTATTAATAATTTAACAATGTATTATTTACAATAGTGTACTTACCCCTATGCTTTAGTACTCTTTGTACTCAAAATGAAAAACAAGACTGTCGTGTCGACTTACACCCCCTTTTTTATATCATTCCAAAATTGTCGAAACCGACCTAATTTGATTATTAAAACGAATTTGCTTATTTGCGAAATGTATTTGTCGTCTCTTACCTTTAAATGTCGTAAGTGTGACACAGTTCTAGTATTTCCTAAAAGGAATTTTGCTGATTTATAATTTTGCAATATCGAACGGGGTCGTTAGGTTACAGTTGGTTAAGATTGTGGCGTAGCGGTAGCTAGGAGACAGAATAATAATAGGAACTGTCAAAAAGCAAAAAGAATTTATAAAACTGTTTAAAAGTAATTACGTTGATTTCATATAAAAGTAACCCGCAAGATAATGAATTTGTTTCACGAGCCAAACATTTTTTGACAATATTAATAACTCGCGTGTGTTTATCGAAGTGTGTTGATATTTCTGTAAGGTATGTATAAAATAAATTTATATAAATAAAGATACATATGAGCTACACTTAAACTTTTATATTGGTTTTGTTGTAGCACAAAATGTTTTGAAAGTCATTAAACGACATCATATTCAGAGACTTTTAAAAAATTTTGATATGGGAACACAAATTTTGTTCGAACATAATCTCGAAGAATGGCGACAGTCAATTGGAATACCATCGATGGATTATTGGAATGCTTTTCGCAATGAGACCGTAATGAGTTTGAGTAACCTTCCATCTTCAAGATCCTCATGTTCATCTATCAGGACACCCACACCACCTGCAGACAAACTGCGGTTCGCACCTTATACGTTAAGATCTTCAAGTTCAAATGATAACATTTCAATCAAATTAGCAAATATTTTGAATGAAACTGTAAAAGGAACCATGTCGGTAGACTATTATAATAAATTTTCAAAATTTCGCGACGATCAACGAAATTTAATTATCACCACAATTGCGCGGTTTTTTGAAGAAAAAGGTTTACAAATGACTTTAGTTACAAGCCACCGACTAGAGCGAGAACTTTTAGAAAGATTCCCCAACGAAAATTGGTAAGATTCTTAGTGTTTCAACACCGGAATTTTTTAAAAAGTTTTTATTCCAGGAGTATTACAGAACAAGCAAACGAGGAAAAATATATAACAAATTTAATTTAAAAACAACATTTAAAACTGCGGTTTTCAACCATGTACTGCCGCAAACACAAAAAAGGTCGCACAAGAGAGAAAGTCTAGATACGAAAAAGATTTTGGTAAGTAATTACATTGTTTGTATTCGTACAATATAATTTAATGTACTTTGTTTTCAGTATCGGAAGACGACGTAGAGAGTTGCATAAAGGTTTTAAAATACGATAATTTAAGCATAGAAGAATTTGATAACTGTTGGAAGGCATGCATGCACTCAATACCGCTTACAGCAAATTAAAACGCTTGGCAATACCGCTGCTATAATGGACCATTGGCCGTTTTATAAAATCCCATCAGGTTTTAGATTGGTAAATATTTTTAATTCGCAATTACGTCGAACATAATTAATTTTTATCGTGTTACAGATTGATATGGATTTTAAAATTGCCTTTGAAGATGCTGAAGATGGCCTTCTTAACAAATGGCAACATTATTATTGTTATTGTTATTCACCTGTATAGTTATAATTCATAACATCAATAATTTTGTGGATTAAATATAATAATTTGATATACGTTAAGTCAATAAATTCCGTTATTAATAATAATAAGTGTTCATGAATACAATAAAATGTCATAACTGAATAAATGAAACAAAATCATTCGGGCTGTGAATGCGCGTTTATTTACACAATGAACATTTGATTGGTTAATAAATCCAGTTATAAGTCGATGAAACATTTTAATAAATGTTCATTAATACAATAAAATATTTTAATTGAATAAATGAAACGAAATCATATAGTCTACGAACGCGCGTTTATTCACACGATGAATATTTTATTGGTTAATAAATCCAGTTATAAGTAAATCAGTTTAATGAAAGCGATCTTTGGACGAGTTTTAATGCTGTTTTTCATAAATTCAACGTACGTTTTCATTGTATATACGTCAACTTTTGGTTCAGTGCGTACACGCGAAAAAGAAATTTGATATTAATTGTTATGATTAGTGTCGACAACATGCATCAGCACATTTAATTTATTTTATTTTTTGTTCAGCGTTTGATTTTGTGCTACTAGTGTTCGCGATGTTTTCCAATTCAGCATAATTAGATTCTTTAAACACAAAGCAGGTCCGTATTTATTCCTATTATCTGATACAAATTTCAACCGAAATTGTTAAAATTCTAACATCTTGTTTAATGGTCACGTCATACACTTCCTTATCGCCCCTCAAGAGCTTTCGAGTTTCTCTTTTTTTTCTGCTGCTAATTAGAAAAATTAGCATTACTGCAGTCTAAAATTTAGATAACCGATTAAAACGCATTTTTAGACGCCCGGACGTTAACGTGTTAACACGACAATTTCAATTTCATATTGCTTTGCCGCTACTACTTAAAAATTATCTATAGGTAATTGGCTAACGTAAAATGTATCGTGAATCCCGTCAGAAAACGAAACACAATTGCAACATGCAAATTTCATGAATCAAAAAGGAAAAGCGGCATGTTCCGACGAAAACAATAAATAAATAAGGGCGACGTAAATCTTTATGGGATTACATAAAAACTACGGCGCGCATTTAAACAAAAATTACTTTATACAACCCGAACGTAAACGTTTTAAGACGCGCGGAATTTTTAACGTCGACAATGAAATATTCGGACGTGTACGTATTCGGGGGTGGATCGAAAAACAACCGATCTCGTCACCAATTAACGATAAGTTATAGTCGATTTAAATCCGACAATTCAATAAATAGGGTAGAAATTTAGTTGTGAAAACCTTAAGCGGCAAGAAAATTAGTTTAGGATATATAGTTGAACCGCAGTCAAATTACATTTTAGCTCGCAGGATTATAAAGGACAATGGATAAATCCGGAAATGTTTAATTCGTTGCCTGGATAAATTTACGGGTGAAATGTCATCGTTGACTACCATGGACGGATTAAATTTTGAACCAAAACAGTTCGGCCGAGAAACGAAAGATGAATTTATTTAGTACGGAGCGTTTCGTAATTTCGAAAAAATTATCGAGATGCCAGTTTTCAATTTTTGCGCGTTTGTAGCAATTTTGCATTAAATATTTTAGAGACGACTCCCCGTATTTGTCGCGGCAAATCGCCCGCACAATACATAAATCACCTGTCGCTGGTTTATGAAAAGCGGGAACGTTTCTAAAATATTTTCTCGGTTATCGTATTCCCTAAACGCGTCGTAACTTCTCACATATTCCTAAAAGAACTCGGCCAGTTCGGTGGATCACTTAGGAATAAATTCCCGTTTATACACCTACGGTGTATTTCCGCCCGCGTCGCAATCCCTGATTTATAATAGTAACGATAGTAAAATCGCAAAGTAAACGACGCGACGCGACGTTCCGGAAAAGCGTGCTTAAACGTTAAACCGGCTCTTCGCCGAGCACGAGGAATGCCGTTAAATTGTCTCAACTACAAGATTATACGGCACTATATTTTACTACTGACGTAACAAGAAGCAAAAAAACCGAACCTTACCTTCGGGATAATAATGCTGCTTAATGGTGGTGGTATCGACGTCTCTTCTTCGCAACGCGGGAATGTTTCGGTGCAATGAATGAAGCTCGCGATCGTAAAGCACGGGAAAAGAATCCTCCTCGTCGGGAAGCCTCGTGACCGGGACGCCTCTTTCTGAAAACAATTAGAACACATTTAAAAAATCTGGCGCACGAAAACGCGCGGCTTTGTTCGTTTGCCTTTCACATAAATCGCTAATGATTTCTATTCGTTTGATGTCACGCAAGAGCAAACATCGGTGAAATGGGAAACGACGTATTTGTCACTGTCAAACAGGACGACTCCGGCATCCTTGTTCTACATTGTTTTTTGCTTTATATACATCAAGGAATTTCATTAGGACTGCGAATGGAGAACAGAATTACGTAGGAGATGAATGTGGGAAAAAAAAGGTGTTTAAAAAGACAAAGAACGTGACGCTTTCGAGCGCCGTGTGCACTGGTTTGTAATTTATACGACCCCGTAGTAAAACGCGTTACGTGGCCTAAAGCGAAGAAAATAAATTTGGAATAAAAATTAACTCTGTCCGCGCCTATTGCGACTTAATAAAAATAAAAATAAAAATAAAAATAACGAGGGGGTCATTTTTGCGCGGGTTCGCCTCAAATATATAAATCATCATGGGGTTTGGGGGGTGGGGGGGGAGAGGTTGAAAATTTTTCCACGAAATTTACATGTCGCCGACATGCAAATTAAGATCGGCGTAAAGTAATTATTTCACGTCAGTCAACATTTAATCGAATGTCCAGGGGCGTAAACATTCCGTAACATTTTAAATTAACTTAAACGAAACGACCCCCCGTTCGCATTTTTGCGACGATCGACGAGAATCGGCGACAATTTTAATATTTTATGGGCACGAAAAACACGTCGCTTAGGTGGAATTAGAGTTTTTGCGAGCAAAATAAGATGATTAACCGCGAAAAACTATCACATTCTCTGGCTAAGAACAAAAACCTTTAAAACACCCTATAATATATAATACAATATGAGATTTTGGTATAGGTATCGCCCTGGCATAATCGCCCCAAAAATAAATAATTCTAAACTCGTATTTTTAATTAACAAGTGTCGTGGTAAAAATTTCCGCTAAAACGCTAAAAGTATACGGGGGTTTTCTAAAAAATTAAACTTGGTATCTCGTTCTCGAAGCTTCAAAACAAATTACAAACGTCCAGATTTTATTTCGCGCCATTCGACTCCTCGAATGTTCAGCAAGAATGGAAAAAATCGTTCGGTTTTCATGTCGAGAGCCGAACTTCGAGAAATCATCGATCACAATATAATATCTTCGCAGCTTATGGTTGAGTGATGCGACGTACGCGATCTTTAGAAGTATTAGGCGTTAGTCCGACAACAAAATTTTAGGCGATAAAAGGGGAGAGTTTGAATCTCGTCCTAGTGATATTCAACTCTAAAATTCGTTTATTAAAGAAAAACGGTTGCGGGGTAAAATTTAAAGTTAACCGATCGAAAGCTCGCGTCGTACGTAAACAATTAAAACTGTTTACGCGTGTATCTACGTTTAAAACAAACTAGAATTTATTCATCAAACGGCTATTCGTCGAACGAATTGATAAATAATTGCTTGTTAATTCGAAATTTGGATGTATTTTAACGGTAGCGTAGCGCTTTTATACGCGCAATTAGTTACAAACGGAGTTCGAAACACAAAGAAAAATTGATTTTCAGTTAAGCACTTTAAATGCTCGTTACAAACTACCTATATAAAAAGTTCAAAAGTTTTACAATATACCCTCGATCGAGACAACTAGTAATTACTTTTATCGAGCGTAACGATAATTGAGCGCACCCGTATACCAACGTAATCGCTATTATCTTAACGACGACACCGATTGGATTTCTTATCAAATACATATAGCTTCGACACCGATCTTTCCTAGAAAATGAGAATTACGTTTACTTTATGCTACGACTGGATTTTCCGAATATAACACGTTTTATTTTTATTTTTTCTTCAGTTTCTTAAATAGAAAAGGTATTTATTTTATCTACACAAATTAAAATTAACTTCCCTAAATTCGTGGCTTCCTTCAAATAACGAACAACGTTTTTTTGTTTTTGTTTTTGATAAATATTTTTTGAGTGGTCCTGGTATTTAAACTATTTACAGTTAGTATTTATATTTAGCGAGACGGGCACCACTACAAAAGATCAAAAATGTCTTGAACTAAAGATGGTCGGCTTAAAGAGGTTTTACTGTAATCGACAATTTAAAAAAATACACGGTTATGTATATTACATAACTGTCTTTTGCATAACGTCGTTCGACAACTATAGTAGCACGGAATTGCTTCGAAAATCAAAAATCATCTAACTTTTAGCGTCAACGTAAATACACGAACAACAAAACTTTAATAAAAGCAAGTTAGAATTACTCGCAAGTCTTTATCTCGTAACAAATTTGTTTTTCAACAAAGCAAGATATAGAACGTTTGTCAATAAATCGTTTTAAAGTAATTCCCTTTGCGTTGTCCAGCATTAATATGCGACCCTCGATTTTCTAAACCATGTCAATATTCAAGACATTCTTGGTCAGAAAATTCGTGTACACGCAAGATAGTTAAGAACCTGAAATGACGGGGGTTTACGCAAAATATTACGAATTAGCATTCGTGGTCAGAATAATTTCGATAGTTTTGCAACTTAAAGGCTCACAGTAGTCATTTCATTAGGTATAGATATTATACTAAACGTTGTATAGGTAATCAAAGAAAGTATGTACTCATAAAAATATGTTAAACAAAATAAACTTTATAAAAATTCGTACACCGCCCTAATTGAACAATTTTAAAAATAATATTAAAAAAAATTTAACGAATCAAAATATCCTGTGACGTAATCCATTTTTCAAAATACACGAATAATGTTATCTGAAGGTTAATTATTACCTACGTATTTATTTTCGCTCATCTATCGATGTCAAAATTAGTACAGTAGACCGTATCCGCAAAGGTTTGGTTACACCGTCTCCCGTGGATACCCGAAACCGCAGATCGATCGTAGTAGAGACTTGTGAGACACATAGTCCAGGTTCTTACAAGGAAGGTTAGGCAGGTAGAAATCTCAGAAAAATTTGAAAATTTGCAGCATTGTAGTACTAGTCAACCCTAATCAAGAGCCGTATTCCGTTCGTGCTCTTACGCGGTTTAAGAGGGTGAAATGAAAATTGGAACTTTTTCGATTTTGCTTATTATCTGTGAAACAACAAGAGTTATTGCCAACAAATTATATATTTTTGTAAATGGCTGTAAATGTCAAGACCTACATAATGATACGAAAATTAGGGGTAAACATTTTAAGAGATGGTACTGTGCGTCTGATGCGGACTAGTGGACGCTTAGCTTAACACTAGTGCCGCTGCGACTGCCACTTGTCTGTAACAGACTAAGAAAAAATTAGAAACTTCCAAATTTTTCGTTATATTTTCACCTTTTTCTCGTCATCGTTATCACTCTATCGTTAATTTCCAGCGTAGATTCTTCCGTTGACTGCGAACTTATATTATTACATACCTATACCTACATAAGGTAAAATTTCGTTCGCGAAATTGGACGGTCAAATGTTTTAGGGGAGCCCTAACCAAGTCCCTAACCGAGTCCCTATTCAAGAGCCTAACCAAGATATCTCGGTTCGAACAGCTAAAAAGTTCACCTCAATTTCGCGTTTTTTACCTTTTATACTGTCATAACTACAAAACAGATGCGACATATCGAAAACTTTTATTCTTTAGAAAAGTTTGGTTCGTCCATCTAGCATCCGACGGTACAAGAAATATATTTTTGTATGGATTTATAATTAAGATAGATAATTAAAAGTAAAAAAATGTGCAAATTGCATTTTCGGGAGTCGCGCTTTCAACTGGGTGCATTGCATCTCCCATCTCACTTTTTCCCGTAGCTCCCTCTCATTCTATACGTAATTCTAAAATAAGCCAATATACTATTATTATTATTATTGTAAATACACCTTATCCGTTATTTTAATAATTAAGTACATAATACAAGAAACGTTTTGTATTAAATAAATTTACGAGAAGCTCTTATTTCATACGAAAACTACAGCGACTTTAACATTTAATGTCTCTTTTTGTTGATTCATAAATTTCGTTTCATCATATTTTTTACATTGCAGTAGCAAAATGTGAAAAAAGTAGCAAAAATAGAATGAGTTGGTTCCTGTAAATGTAGAGGGCTAATATCAGGGCTGTTAATTTAACCTGCTAAAAGTACAATTTTTAACGTAGGTAATACCGAATTTTCATCATCTAATTTTAGTTTCTTCTACATATTCAAAATAGTTAGCTTTTCAGCAGAAAACTAATGCCCCAAATGGGGGCGTTTTTGTTTGCGGTGACACTGCAGATGCAGTACTTGCTGTTGGATTTTAATTTATTACAAAATGATCAGTTTAATTCTGAAAAGAACTATTTTTCATATTGGTAATATACAAGAAATGACTTTAAAACACTTTAAAGTCGATACCCATCAACTGTCACACATGTAGGTAAACATAAATTACCGGAGATTTAATAGCGCGTACGGAAAATTACCAATTAAACTAATTAAACAATTCAATTAAACTAATCTCGCAAGTAGCCAATCGGTGAGCGCGTTTTTTAGGTGGAAATTTTAATTTACTCCTCCTAATTAAGAAACAGAGTATAGCATGTTGTATGTTTCTAAAGAAACAGAGTATAGCATTTTGCTGTCGCTTGGCGACCGAGGTTCACGAGATACTCAAATTTAGTATGCGACGCTGTATGAAGCGAGTATCGCCGTCTGAAAGATCCCATATATTGTAATGTTAGTTCTGTATCCATCACACACAAAGAGTTTTCGTATTTTCCGACTGACACCGATCCTACAATCGACGAGGTCCGAATTGTCGTGATTTTACAAGTCTGTATGCGATGCCGTATGAAGGCTGTATCAAGCGTCTGAAAGCTTACATTTGCTATAATGTTAATTCTGTATCGAGCATACGAGAATCGCATACGCGTCTCGTCCGTCTGAAACCAGCCTTAGTTGACAAAGAAAGATTCTACCTTTCCTCGTCATATTAATCCTTTTTGTTTGTAATCCTTTTAGAATACACAACATAATACACAACACTCGCGCACTCACATGCAAAAAGGCCTTATTAACCGAACGAGCACTCCTCGCACACACACATAATACGATGCCGTAATTTAAAATTCGAACTACTGAAATAAGCACTACCGCTCTGTACAACTGACGCGAAAGATCCGAATCGGTTTTGCCAGAATTCTATATAAATTTCGAGTTATTCGAGCATTCGAGTTATTTATTACATGGATACTAGGAAATCTCGTTTTTATTTTAAAAACATTCAATGGTTTGTCCGCACTCCGATAAGCTATGAAAGTAAGCGGAGCACATATTTTATTAGTTGCTTTCTATTTTATCGGCCACATAAAAATGCGATTAAACTTTTATCTGATTTACGGTTTGTAATAGGGAAATTTTCAATGCTTAAGGTCAAACGAATAGTTTTTAAATTAAAAATAGAGTAAATTTATAATTATGCGGTATAAAGGCAGTAGATAGTGATTATTCAAATAATTTTACTGCATAAAAAATACATAATTTTAGAATAAATTTCCCAAAAAGTACATATTTTAAAAATTTTCGGTCATTATCTGCATTTTTTTTAAATGAAACTCCACTACGACGCCTGTAATAGCCCAAGCTCCTCCCATCGCACAAAAATCTACGTTACAACACTACTAAAATTGTCTTAGTGTGTTTAAGAGATAATATAGTGGGAAATACCAATCGGAGGCAATTGAATTATTGTTTTAATTATTTTTGATAAACTTGATATTTGATAAAATTTATTGTAGATTTTAGAGAAATATCAATTATTTAGAATTATTGTAGTCTGCCTCGCAAACCAGGCAGACGTCCCTACAAATGAATAAATTTTCAATATGTCACCTATTGTAAAAACTACATCGCGTTGTTATTTTTTCAAATTATAAATTTAATTGTCCTTTACATGAATATATATGTTTGCTGATGTAAAATGTACTCAAGTATGGCAAAATTAGGGACGAAAATTCGAATTGATGACACTCCTTAGGATTTTCATCTCTAATTTTTGTATCATAATGTAGGTCTCGAACAGTCATTTACAAAAATATATAGTTTGTCGACGATAGCTCTTGTTGTTTCATAAACAAAATCGAAAAAAATTGCAATTTTCAAGGGTGAATTTCACCCTCTTAAAACGCATAAGAGCACGAACGGAATACGGCTCTTGATTAGGGTTGACTAGTACTACAATCCTGCAAAGTTTCAAATTTTTCTGAGATTTCCACCTGCCTAACCTTCCTTCTTGACCATGTAACCTTGCTGATCGATCGCCAGGTCGAGTTTGTACACGGCTGTCACCTCCCCGATTTTGGGGAAATTTAAAATTTTATGCTAGGTACATATTATATACTACAGCAAAACTGAAACCAACGCGTCTCGTGCGTAAGCCGTATCGTACACGGCACCCTCTAACATAATTCCGTCTTAAATCTGCTTTGGGGCTGAAGCTTCCCCGAGATGAACATGATTAGTGCGTGATCACTCCGTTCATTCGTCGGTTCGAATGTACCTACAAGCACGAAACTCGGCAGGTTTGCAAAGTTCCTATTGCATATTTTTTAGTCACCCAATCGTTCGTGTTCAGTGTACAGCACCCTTAAACGAAAAGCTATCTTTCGCTATTCGTCTTAATATCTCAAAAACTATTCAAGATATTTAAAAAAAAGACACGATTTGAACTAAATTACGAGTTCT
This sequence comes from Rhagophthalmus giganteus, assembly GCA_036326145.1. NCBI lineage: Eukaryota > Metazoa > Arthropoda > Insecta > Coleoptera > Rhagophthalmidae > Rhagophthalmus > Rhagophthalmus giganteus. Next base: position 1,473,013 of record JARFJA010000099.1, on the reverse strand, counting down.
AAAAGATTTTTTTTTCAAATTTTTTTTGAGATATGCGTCAGCGGCCATTTCTAGCATCGAAAGTGGGTAGAGTAGCGGTTCGTTGAAAAGGTGCTGAACCCTAAATACACCGGCGATTGGGCCGCCAAAAAAATATGCAATTTTCTCATCTTGAGGATGAAACAAACCTAACGAATTTCGTTCAAATCTGTATTTTTCCGGCTGCCCGTGTTCCATTGCTATAAAAAAAATACGTAAGTGCTTTGCGACAAGTTTTCCATGTATCAATCGACGCAATGCTCAACTGTTACTTACTCTGCATACGTTGTGAAAAAAAAACATTTAAGACAATCGAACTTTCTAGTTCAACTTTACTAAATCCGCGAAAACTTCCGAGATAATCTGCAGCATTGCACTCGGAAGTTTTCAAAGACTCGAGACTTCGGTCGACCGAACGAACTGTACATCGAGCTACGGCCGCTCAATCAAGTTTGCAACCTAAAAACCGCGACGTCCTTAATTATTTAGAAGAAAAGCTTTTGACAAGTCCTAAACAAGTTCCCGTTACAAGATACCGAGTAGTTAGAACAATACTAAATTAAACGAATAGTAAACCATAGGATAATCGGTTAACAACAAATTAGCGATCTCGATAATTATATTGTTGTTACGTGGAAATGTTTAGTTTTAACGTGTGGTTTATTGCGCAAGTCGTTAGATTAGAAACATAATGTAATAATCTTGAAAGGGTTGTCGAAGCTAAAAGCCACACCAAAGGGTTTACGTACTCTCGCTGAATGCACAATCGAGATGAAAGGAAAGGTAAGGCACGTACGGATCGTGGTTAAGTCGAGTCAAACTAATTTCACCCCGTACAAGTTATGGGGGGGTGCTCGATTTAATGCGTTGCAAAGATAAGGCACCCTTTTAAAATGACGCGCTCTTCCGATGTACTTTTTCTGCAATTAGCCTGTTTTTTTATCGGATAAACTTAAGTTGCATAACTTTATATCCGCACGCCGCCGAAGGCACTGCCTGTTTCTATCCCGGCATCATTAATTCAAATTTAATCAGGCCCGACGCGTTCCTTTGTAATATGTAATTATGTTACCGTATCCGTGCCGGTTCTAATGTCAAAATTAACGGAGTGTATTATGATACGTTATTACCGCATCGCGCTATTAAGAGTTTTCACCGCGATGTATGCATCTCGAACTGCGATTTATTGTACATTGTTACATCTTCGAAATTTCCCAAACTACATTAATAAAGTGGATAATTTTCGCTTAAATTTTTCGTTAGGTGCGAAAATTTTGGTAGAAATTATTTAGGTAGGTAGCGATCTTGTTAATTTATTTCTAAGATGCGCAATTAATTTAACATTAAGTATATGGGCGGTGTTTTAATGTTAACGCATTAAATCACGTTGCTCTTTAAATTCATAAATCACCGACGAGAGAACACAATCGTCGAGTGGTGGAAATTAATGTTTGTAACGTAAATATAAACGTGCCACACTCGACCGTGTCGTAACTGTAGTGGATTTGACCGCTAAATGTCGGGAAAAACCTTAAAAAATTTCATTAGTAAAATTTCGAACTGCGCGAACGCGCGCGTCCGCGCCATTAAATCGAAGAGACCCAACATCAAAAAGATTAATTGTCAGCCTCGTCGCCGGACGAATAAGGGGGGGGGCGCGGATTTAAATAATTCAAATTTGTATTTCGCGCATAACCGATTCGTTGAATGCAGATTGCAACGTGGCGAACCGGAAAAGATTAAAATGCCCCCAACCCGATTCGAGCTAACGAGGTCGTGTCAGACGTGCGGTTCCGTTGAATTTTTGTCATCGCAAAAATCTCCGCGGACGGGCACGTTTTCCATATCACTTGCTCGTCGAAGCTTGTAACCATCAAAAAAAAAACTCGCGCTTGCAGACGTGACAGATTTAACAGGCCGTCGCGTTGCGTCGCCGCATCGCGGTTTATTTAGATACCATCGCGATTCCGCATCTGAATTAATATTTTCCACGACAACATCCGCAAATTTGAATATCTCAAACTAGGCAAAAGTAAACATAAACTACAATGGCGAAGCGAAATCTCCAATTTGCATGTTAGATAAAATGCCCGGAGTAAATTTACGGTAGCTAACCTAATATAGAGTTACAGATTTAAATTATGCTTAAATGAAATTTATGTGGAGCTATAAAGATCAGCAACAAGTAGCGAATAACTCATTATAAGCCGAAAAATAAAGATACTTTCCTTATCTAATGGACTTGGGGGGATATCTTGAACGCAGGTAGGCGAGACGAACGTTTCGAGCTTAAAATATAATTAATTTGATTTATTTTATTACGAACATTATTATAGATAACTGCCGCGCGCCAGGAAGACTAAAATTAGCGGCAATAAAATAATTTAACCGTGAGACATTGTTTACGTCAATAAAATGGAATTTCCAAAAATAAAGTACATGGAAATAACCATTGTTATCGATAAAGGTTCAGGACCAAATAATAAAAGCTCGTTCTCCTCACAAGAAAACGTTCTGATCGCGAAAACGAGTTTTGAATGGGCATACCTCGCATTTGAAAGGCCCATATGTACTGGTTAACTCGCGCATAGAATTATTACCAGACGTCGAGACACTGGACCGTTATAGGGCGTTATATAAAAACAATTTAGATGATTCGATTGAGATGAAACTTTCCAAAATGAACCATCACCTCAAAACATCTGGAGCCACTTGGCCAAAATGGAACTTATTGGCCACGGGCACATGTCACTCCACCAAATTTTTTGAGTCTATGGCCCACTTACTTATAAAAACATTTTACTCGTCATACAAAGAGACATATGATTTATGCACGGTGTGATGCCCAGCACGCGATTTTTCGTGTCGAAATGGGTGCGCGCCGAAAATTCTAAAATTTTTTAGGGTAGTTAGAAAATTGTGGGTGGTGGAAATTTTCGACGTAGGTAGGTTCTCGAGTGCCCTTCTTCCGTTTTCCGGCAAAACATCGGGAAATTTCCGACTTTGGCCGTTCCACAAAATTGACAGGCAAATTCCACGGCGATTATTTTACTTCCATAAGAGCCTATAAGATAACACGCGACGGTAGATCATAGGAATTACGTGCGTTGAACTGCGAGGGGAGTTACGTTTTTCAGATTCGACGAGCCAGTTTTTCCAAAATCGTCAAAAAAGGAGATAGACGAAAGGCGTGTTCTGGAAAGTGTCCGGGGCGATAATCGGATGAAAAAACGTCTACGACAGTGGCGAAGGTCGCGTTATTTTGCTCGCGGGGACTAGATATGTAAAAAATTGTAAAGTTTCGGCCTTTTTAAATAACGGCCTTTTTTAAGTCTTTAGTGGTTGGTTAGTAGTGATTAGTGGTCTGTCGATTTATAAATTGAAGCGCTACGACGTCGGCGTCGCCTTCCGGACGCTTAAAGGGAGACACTACAATTTTGACATTTTGTTCCAGTTTTTTGTGTAACTTTTGGACGCGTCGAAAAAGGGTTTTTTCGCTTACGGCGACGTCTTCCCGCGAATTTTGCGAAGAGATCGCGACGACGGCGATATCTGTGCGACGCTCGAAACGCCTTCTGTCGTGGTTTCTACGTCAAAAAGTACGATACGGGCGCGATCGTTTCGAAGTTTTTTAGGGTAGTTAGACAATTTCAGGGGTGGAAATTTTTGGCGTTGGTAGGTTCTCGAGTGCCCTTCTTCCGTTTTCTGGTAAAACATCGGGAAATTTCCGACTTTGACCGTTCCACAAAATTGACGGGCAGTTCCCACGGCGATTGTTTTACTTCCATAAGAGCCTATAAGATAACACGCGACGGTAGATCATAGGAATTACGTGCGTTGAACTGCGAGGGGAGTTACGTTTTTCAGATTCGACGAGCCAGTTTTTCCAAAATCGTCAAAAAGGAGATAGACGAAAGGCGTGTTCTGGAAAGTGTCCGGGGCGATAATCGGATGAAAAAACGTCTACGACAGTGGCGAAGGTCGCGTTATTTTGCTCGCGGGGACTAGATATGTAAAAAATTGTAAAGTTTCTGTATTTTACGCCTCTATAACTCGAACGGGATGCGAGATGGAAATAGAATTATAACGGCCTTTTTTGTAGTACATGAAATGGTCCATCCGAAAATATATATTTCGTACGCGTCGCGACGTCAAAGTCGTCCATAGTTCGTTCGAAACACGTTTCGAACGTTGCAAATATTGCTCATAATAACAATGCATTGTGTTTCACGAATTGTTTTGATGAACACGAATTTACATTTTTACGTTAGACTAGTCTCCTTTAAGACTACCGTATGGTAAATAAAGGCGTCGCGACGCTTTCTTCGCTTCACCTTTATAGGGAAGGTGGGAAGATTGTTTGTTCTCAGTAGAATCTTTTAGAATAAAGTTGACAAAAATTTATTAAGACGCTTAATACGATTTACTGCTATATACGGGGTGTTTATCGAGTACAGAGTGTACACGCGTTAGGAGGCAGGCAACTATTTAATAACGATTTCGACCCAAATCGATTGACGAGCCTCAACTTCTTGGTGTACGATACACCTGTGAACTCCAAAAATGATCTCGTCGCGAGAATCGTTGCTGCGGACAAGATCAACATCAATACCAAGAGTTTTGGAGAGGATGCGACAGCCCTTCATTCGTCGGCGTGGGCTGCGCAACGACGCTCCCGGACGCCACTTTGAGTCTTGCGAATGCAAATGCGTATGCGAATACTTTTTGTCTTTTTGTTGAAAGATTTTACGATCACCTTGTATAGTAAAAGGCGTCAAATAAATTTATTTAGTTACATCGCGGTTAACACAGCTCATATTCGACTAACCGTAAGCGACCTAAGTCCCTTAAACATAGAAATAATCCCATATAATCCATTACAGATTACTTAGGTACGTAATTCGTAGTAAATGAATCATCAAACACCTAAATAGCACGAACACGTCGTACTTAAACCAAAAATACGATTTAAAAGTATTATTTGCGCAGTTTTGCAAACACCGGTTGTCGAAAATGAAATATAGTATATCGTTAATCATGTAAAATGAATATATAAAACTCTTTCGTGGCTATAAAGACGCTCGAATTTTCAAATTTAGTATATTTCAAAAACAAAGAAAGCACTTTATTAATTAAGATACCGCGATAGATTGACAGCTTTTGTTCCACATCGCGAGGGTCACTCTTAAAATATCTCGCAAAAATAAACGTTTTCAAGAACAATTCAATTTGAAATTGCAACAAACGTATAAACATGTTCTAAACAAAATGCATCGCGCTACGTCTATGTAAGTACTACACACAGGACCGTATCGTCTTTTAATTACATCCATTAACGCCGCCAGAATCTCCCTAGGGACCTTTACGGATGCTTTTGAAATGAGATTACTCGCCATCCGAGGAAAATGGGGACCTCTTACTTACGGCACATTCGATTAGATTTCCCTTACGTGTGCTCCCGCGTTATTCTAAGAAGTGAAAAGTCACATTACGTACATTTCATAACACGAACGCGCCCAGCAAAGTGACGGTGACGGCACAGAAATTTAATAACGAGATGTGCGGTTAGCTGCAAGAAAATTCAATTGAAATTTTCAAGTTTCCGCATTATAACAATCTCCGGCGATACTCGAATGTTGTCGCAATTAAAGCGTCGCGAAAAATTATTAAGATTCGTAATGCAATACTCCTAATCGACAAGGGAAAAATGTGTTGTTTTTTTAATTATAGTATCAAAATATTAGAATAGATAAACTAAAAATGATATCTACTCGAGTGGAAAAACAATTAAACACCGTTTGCTTTAGCTGAGATGATTTTATATTAAACATTCAGTAAAAATGGCGGTTAAAACAACTATTTCGGCTATCCCTAATACGGAAAAATAACCGCACGGAAAAATACGCTATTCACGTCATCCAAGAAACTTATCGTTAATTTAATAGGATTTTCAATATTACAACCGCGTTCGGTAGATTTGTGTGAGACACCGACAGATTGGACGTAGTGATAGTCGTAGACCCTTTTAAAGTACCCTCAGGGTTCTTGTCCTAATCCGTTTTTATCGTCAGAAACGGTAAGAAGAGCCGCGAGCAACCTACTCCCGATCTTTCTTTGTTCGTCTTGAAAGACGAACAGGATAAGAAACAATTAACGTTTCAGCGGATTTCGGAGAACAACCGTAACGATTTTTCAAGTGTGGGGCTTCAAGGTACTTACATGAAACGCTATAGAGTAAATATCTAAATTAATATTGCGCAACATAGCAGTTAAGTAACAAGATGGGTGGAAAATTCGGCGTGTTTGCATGACAAATAAACAAGGTAAAACAATATAGACCTACGTACAAATATTCGTTCCGCGTTATGGTCCATAAATTAATGTTCTGTTATACCGTAATCCTTCGAATAAAACGCTTCAGTGAAAACAAAAAGCGTTTATTTATTTATTTTTAATTTACTTAATGTTCGTGTCTACAAATATTAATATGATATAATAAATATAATATGTTATTTTTAGACTATAAACGAATATCACCAAATAAGTGCAAGTAAAATTAAATCAATTTAATTAATGCTTGTTCCATATAATAATATAATATATAGTTGAAATCTCACGATTTTGTTTTGATAATACCTACTATTTAAAGGACCTTACGGGTTTTTATAAGGAGCTGGTCCCAACTGTAGATAGCAATAAACCATATACCGTTTGAAAGCTCTCAATGAGTACTACAACGTAGGTCCAAGCATAAGTCACGAAAACGGAGTACAACATTTTTACGAGCATTCAAATGTTTTATATCGGTTTTCTAACTAAAGATATTTATCGATAGAATTCATGAACAAGTACTCATATGTTATATACCATTGGAAAGTGCGCTTCGAGATCTTTACGATGGTATCAAATTCAACGTCCTAACTGGTGGTACAAGGGCACTTTTAATGCTTTAAATGAAATTCTATGCGGGCCCAGCAACATGTAACCAGTCTAGACACGCATACGTCGACGGACCCTCACGAGTCATATACCATTGGAAAGTGCGCTTCGAGAGCTTGACGATGGTATCAAATTCAACGACCTAGCTGCTGGTACAAATACACTTTTAATGCTTTAAATGAATTTTTATGCGGGTCTAGCAACTTGTAATCAGTTTAAGACACGCATACGTCGACGGACCCTCACGAGCCATATAACTCTGGAAAGCGCGCATCGAGATCTTTACGATGGTGATAAATTCAACGACCTAACTGGTGCTACAAGTATACTTTGAGTGCTTTAAATGAATTATTTATATTATAAAATTATTACACATTGCATAAGTCAGACGAAAGAAATAATTGTAAACCAAAAAAGTACTTGATGTGATAGATATTACACGCTTAAGTTAACGTAACATTAACTTAAATTAACTGATTAGTGATGTTTATTGCTGGTAATGCATACGAATTGGTCGGTAAAGCATGCGAAAGCAACCACAGCACAAAGCAAAAATCCATTGAAAGTGTGCTTGTACCAGCAGCTAGGTCGTTCAATTTCACACCGTCGTAAAGATCTCGAAGCGCACTTTCCAATGGTATATGGCTCGTGGGGGTCCGTCGACGTATGCGTGTCTTAAACTGATTACAAGTTGCTAGACCCGCATAAAAATTCATTTAAAGCATTAAAAGTGCCTTTGTACCATTAGTTAGGACGTTGGATTTGACATCATCGTAAAGATCTCGAAGCGCACTTTCCAATGGTATATGGCTTGTGAGGGTCCGTCGACGTATGTGTGTCTTAAACTGGTTACAAGTTGCTGGACCCGCATAAAAATACATTTAAATCATTAAAAGTGCCTTTGTACCACTAGTTAGGACGTTGAATTTGACACCGTCGTGTAGATCTCGAAGCGCTCTTTCCGATGGTATATGACTCGTGAGGGTCCGTCGACGTATGCGTGTCCTAGACTGGTTACAAGTTGCTGGGCCCGCATAAAAATTCATTTAAAGCCTTGAAAGTGCCTTTGTACCACCAGTTAGAACGTTGAAATTGACACCATCGTAAAGATCTCGAAACGCACTTTCCGATAATATATAACACACGAGTACTTTGTTCATGAATTCTATCGATAAATGTCTTTAGTTACAAAACCGATATAAAACATTTGAATGCTCGTAAAATTATTGTAGTCAGTTTTCGTGACTTACGCTTGGACCTACGTTGTAGTACTCGTTGAGAGCTTTCAAACGGTATGTGGTTCATTGCTATCTTCAGTTGGGCCCAGCTCCTTATAAAAACCCGTAAGGTCCTTTCAAAAATTCGATAATTTAAAAACATGCGATCATGTAGCCAAGGGAATCAATCAAACGGCATAAAACTAAATAAAGAATTGTTTTAAATCGAGCATTGTTGATTCATGTCATTAGAGCGCCACTAATTTGCAATTTACAACGATTACCTCGACGTTTCGTGCAATGTTTTATTTGCCAAAAAAATTAAAAAAAAAAAACAAGAAATTACGTGTCGTCTATTCTCAAGTCTTCCTCGTAACGCCACATGTAAAATGGCTCGGCACTATGATAAGAACATAAGCCAACGCTAATTAGTCTTTCCAAGTTCCCGTATAAATTTCTTAGGTTACACGTGTTTTACCTTCACGATATAATATCATGGGGAGTGGGCATTCTTAGAGCGCCTATCAGATATTCATCCAAATTTTTAACAACGACAGTGTGAAACGCCCGTCATCATTTTTTAACAACGTAATTTAATTAAATTTGATACACGTACAAGACGGTTTTACATCCCCTAGAATGAATCGGGATAACAAGTTTGATTATTACTTTTATTACTACATTTCTAGGATCGTCGTTAGCGTGCCAAACGTCAGAAATTCGAAACGGCAATAAACTTATCAATCGAGGACCGCGACGTGGCACTATAATCACGCCGTTCTACAATAATCGCGAGTATAAAAAAATTAATTGATTTAGTAATATGTTCCGAATACGACGTTTTTTTTGTGATTTATTTTCGGAAAGTTAGTGGAAATACTTATCTCGTCCGGTACAAAGACGAAAAAAACAACCGAAATAAATTGCCAAACTATATCTAGTATTATTGCAGCTCTATCGGCCGATGCGTTTATAAATCAGAAAGACAACGGAAAACGAAACTGGAAACTTATATGATTTAGATGTTCCTCGACTCCCACACACGATTCACGAAGATCTGTCTAAATCGAAAGCGTTGTTTAATTAAACGATTGATTAACAAATCATAATTAAAATACATGAACTGCTTTTGACATTTACAAATTGAAAATCTTTAAATTAATGACATATTTAAGAAACGTGACATATTTCACGTCCACGACGATTAATATAAATATATTGCGACACTGATAATTTCCCGTCAGACTGCAAACACGGAAAGAGTTAACCAACTACCGGCATTTGTTACTGCCGCAATGGAATCGACCCTTTCATTTTTTGCGGATCATCTCTTCAACGTTAATAGTAATATCTGAGAGTAACTCGGCGACCCATTTTCTGGTATTGTTATAGGGAGTAGAATATGTAGGTCGTGTAGGGTTTTAGAAAGGCAGTTTTGCATTTTACGCGCGCCATTGTTGTTTTCCGGCAGACAAGTAATCCGATTTCAATTCTAATAAAGACGACCATTTTTCGAAAATTTCCAGTTTTTATGGCACGTTAAAATTCATTTTTTTTTAACATAACTTCACGGCGGGTAATTCGGGAAAATCTATTCCGTTCATTTCGGCACTATAAAAAAATAACCGTTCCGCGATTATTCTTGCAATTTTTTAAAACGATATTGCTATTTGATTTTTTTATTACTTTGAGTTGACGCCGATCTTGCTACCTCGAGAAATGTGGTTGATTTCGGTTAGGTTAAACGAAAACAATTTTTTTCTTATTAGTTCCCGATAAATGGCAGAATTTTTATATAATTTATTGCAAGTAGATATTATAAAAAAAAATGACTTAAATTTTATATCGAATTCATTTTTAAAGCGTCGTATATAATAATAAATAGCGGACAATTAGTTACTGTTAAAAAAAAAGTGTGATCGCTGTGGTAAAGCCGGATCCAGACCAAACAAATATTCTGTTCATAAACAATATGAGCTGGTCGTAAATCGGTGTTGCTGGCCGTTTCTGAAGTACTATTAGTCGACTATTGTAGATTTTTTGACCTTAAACGTGGTTCGTTAGTCACAAATTGTTGTAGAAACAACTTAAAATTTTTATTAGTATGATATTCGAAAGCTTGCAAAGTTTAAAGTTTGCGTTTTCGGGGACATAATGTGTATGAACGATAAATAAAATCATAGTTAACTTTGACTAACGGTGGCAATTTAAAATATCCTCGCAACAGCTACACGCTAATTGAAAATCGATTCTTAATAAGAAAAAAAGCGAATAACGCAAATGAAGTTCAAGAAAGTAAAAAATCAAAGTACGGGAACACGGGGAAATTCAGTTTTGAACGAAACTGGGTAGGTTTGTAGAGTTCCTCAAGATAAGAATATTGTATATTTTCTTAGCGGCCCAAACGTCCACGTTTAACGTCCTTAACCGAAAATGTATCTGAAAATCTCAAAAACTATCACAGATATTAAAAAAAAGTTAAGAAGCGCTTTGAACTAAATTCAAAACACATTTTCAAAATTTTTTTTTGTGATACACATTAACGTCATCTTGTAGAACTCTTAATTTAATCGTGTCTTAACTTTTTTAAATGTCGTTAATAGCTTCTGAAAAATTGAGACGAATAGCGAAAGACAGCGTTTCGTTTAAAGGGAACCTTTCTGTGATTTTCGAATTATTTTTCAAAGTGTACATATTGTTATACGTTAAAAAGTCCGACTACAAACACAGCTTATGCTTTTCATGCAATGGTGGGCTTTAGAAATTCAAGTATTTATAATGATAGATATTATTAATAATAGTATTAAAGATGTCCATCCAAAATAATAGATATTCTAACATAACTTATACAGGGTTGGCCATTTTATCCGGTGATTTTATAACAAATGAGGTTTTCGTGAAACAAAAACATCGATAGCAACAACTGAAAAACATTCAAGGATAGTTTTCGGGAAAAAGAATGCCTCTCGTCCCCGCCCAAACAGCACGATAAAAAGGCAGGTTCCTGCTTTCAAAAATGAAGACTAAAATTTGACATTGTATTTTTTAGGATTGTTGAGAAATTCTAAGCCGCAGTTTCGGCCACTAATAACACGCCTAACATTAGAAAGCAGGAGGGGAAGGGGGGAACGGCCGAGTCAGTGGAAACAATCGAGCAAATTGGGGAGCATTTCGTATCACAACCTTCGACCTCGTCCTCGACCTCAAGAGCTAAAAACTGCCCTGACAACGCTCAGGTGCGTATTAAAAAAGAATTTAAACACGAAGCCCTACAACATTTAGCCGCATCAACCCTTAAAAGAGCTTGCCAATCAGATGATTGATTTGATCGACGCAACGGGGGAAAACTTGGATTTTAGCGGCATCCGGTGGCCTGTCTGGGCTCATTTTAATTTGGAAATTGGCGACATCGAAGGGAGCGAAAATCCATATCTTCGTGGCGAAACGTCTCTAACTGTTTGATCAGCCATTTTATCTAAAGGCATAATCAATTGGATCTGGTTCATCGGTGAGGACAATTACTGCAGAAAAATATCGCGAGCTACTTCAAAACTCCTTCATTCCTGTTCCACAAGGTCTGGGTGAGGTCAAAACTTCGAAGATCTTACTTATTAAACCTCCTTTTATGTACTTTTTTCAAAAAATAGAATTGAATTTTTACAGTTACCTTTTGTGTCATTTTTTGAAATGTTTAAAATCGTCGGATTAAACGGCCAACCCTGTACATAGCTACTGATACAATGTATTTTATTATTACAAGGATCAACGTTAACACTATCACGTTACGTTACGTTATTCTGCTTTTATAAAAATGTCAAGTAATTTTCAATGTAGGTACTTATCGTTAGTGTATTTCGTTTTAAGAGAAGCATTCCGAATCTCCAAAACATGTTATTCCGGAACACTTTAACATCGTTGTATAGCCTCTTTAATCCTGGCTGTGCCTCGTTTTCTTCGTTACTTTTCCGTCGTTTTGCCCATTGAAATACGAAATAAAGTAAGACGACTGCTGTTAGTTTTGCAGGATTGTTGAGTTACTCGAGAAACATCAAATTATAATAAACGAAAGAGGTAAAATCAACGGAGTTACCTTAATTACTACTTAAAACGCTCAAATAATTTTATTTTTTTTTAAATGAGTAATTAAAGCAACAATTAATCCTTCATTTTTCTATTGAAATAGTTCACGGGAGTGGCGGCTTATTAAACCATCAAAAACTAATAATTATAATTGCGTCAATCAAAACCTGAATAATTAAAATAATTATTTACAATCCCACTCACAAACAGAAAAACAAGCTCCTTGTTATATTATCGACTTGTTCCGTTTAATCTCGAAAGTTTCGTTATTTCTGTAATTCGTCTTGTTGGAAATCTCATTACGGTGTATTTTGTTGTGCATGTTAATTTGAAATGCTTCTAATTAACAACGCTTTGTTAATTAATATTCTAGCTACAGGTCAATTTGTTGATCATCACTTCAATAATTCTCGACACTCACAATTTATAGCGATCCTTTAATTAAGACGTTCAGTTGAAATATTTGCATAAATCGTCGCACGAATCAAAACAGCTTATTTACACGGAATACTCATCATTTTTATCTCATAGTCAATGTACAGTCGGGTGAAAAACTAATGTCTCTGATGGCGAGCATAGTAAGTACTTTTCCTAGATTTGTTCATTGTACCGTGTATCGCCTGCACAATGGTCGTGATTAGTGACATTAATTTTGCACCCGACTGCACACACACATTCGATAAAACACATATATCGATGTGTACAAACGGTGTGGCATATTAGGCAGTTAAACGTTACGGTGCAAAACTTTAGACGAACGTTTCCGAATTTTCGACGATAGTTAGAAGTGGAAATTGTTTTTAAGCGAGGCTTCGAAAGTCGCTTGTCCGTATAAATAGTGACGTAGCAAGGGCCGCGCGGTAACGTTTTCCTCGAGCGAAATTTATGAGAACGTTCCTTACGACCAATTGCTTTTTACGATCCGAGCTACCGCAACTTTTCGAAGAAGAGATTAACGCGGAACAAAGTACTTTTAATTGCTTGTTAACATGCAGCCACACACGGCAAACTGCGCCGCACCGGTCTCATAAATTAAAATTATTGGATTCCGGCAAATTTACGACGATTATTATGTGATGTACCAACAAAAATATATATCTTCCTCTTTGCCGTCGACGCGCGTTTGTCGACCGCTGCAATAACTCATAAATAAGTTTCGACAAATGCTAATTAAATAGAATGGTGCACAAGTTGGTGTTGCGACCCATCGGCGGAAGATTAACACGAAAAATTATAAATCACTAGTTTAGCTTGCAGTAATAACTATAATTCATAGATATATACCTATGATAATTTATATTTATTACGAATTATTGCTATTAATAAGGTTAGGTAAGTAACTAACGGCCCACACTTTGGCGTACCACTCATGGTTTATTAGAAAGTTCTCGTCCGAACAGGTGATTAAGTATTGAACTTGTGAACTTTTTTGTGGAAAACTCCAGTCCTTTGCTTGATGGGCCAAAAATAATTATTAAGATAAATAATTTAAAATTAAACAATTTTAACTACCCGTATATCTTATGGACGCATCAATCGATTTATTTATTTTTGAACTGGGATACGACGCCTAATATTTTTTTTTTGTGAACTCAAACATGCCGATGAAGGTAAACTGAAATTTACCTAATATTTTTTAACGAAAATACCCAACATCAACGCCGTAACGAGGGCGTGACGAAAAGGCGCCCGCCACGGGAACAACTAGGTTTGGGGGCGCAAAAACGTAAAAAATGTAAAAAAATAAATAAATAGATATCTACAAAGATCCGCTATTTTATATTGAATATTTAAATTTTTGTCATTTTTGAGTTAAGAAGAGCGCAAGTTGGACACTTGCCGCAGGCGCTTCGTACCCTCGTTGCGGCGCAACAAATTAAATATCATTAAATAGCGTTTAATTTACCTAATAATAATACTCCTAATAATTAAATTTAATAAATTCGAAATACAACGAGGTGAACACCTTCGGGACCACACAAAGTGTTCCACATTATGTAGGTGAACATCAGTGAAATGTGTTTTATTTGTTTTGTTTTTGTAATGTCCGTGAAATGAAAGGCAATCCGTAACACATATGTAACACAAAATGCTCGTCCACTTCCACATTAGAGAGTGTTCGCATAAAAGAGGTTTTGTTGTAGGGACATTCGAAAGTATCCATAATATAGAGCGTTTCACTGTAAAACATTTCGAAAAAATAAATACGTTTTTAAAAATTTGAGCTTTTGAAATCCATCAAGACGTATAAATCGATGTACTACTTATAGTAAACGCCGCGGAACCTGAGAAGATCACCGAGAGTAGATTACTACAAAGCAATAAACAGTAATTTTATATTTGATAAATATTGTTGCTGTTGGTATTGTTATGGGTTGGAGGTCAACGTAGGTTATTATGAAAGTTGTACAACTCCCAAAATTCTCTACGAAAACGGTTGTAGCTTAAGTAAATATTTGTCATGTACATCGAACCGGTTTCGAGATATAAACCAAGCAAAGTATAAAACGTACGGTGCATCCGCACCACCTTGGCGGTAGAATGCGTTTTTACATGATTTCTCCAGAGGGCTCCATGTTCCGTCAAAAATATTACATTCTTACATTACGTCTTCGTCTACTATTTCTTGAATTTGCAGTTCGTCGTAATGTTTTTGAAATTCCCGATCCTCGTCCTTTGCATTATCCCAATCGTCAATCATGTTGGAGGAGATTAAGAGATTAATGGGATTGATTTCGTCATATTCGATGTTACCAAAATAGCATTCGGGAGTAGCATTAAAACTCGATTGCCTATGACAGTTACCACAAGCTTCGCGTCATGTAGATCCCATTTTCCAACTTTCATGTTCCTAGGACCAGTACTGGAGGCTGAGCGTTGTTTTTGCAAATATTTTTAAAAAACCTTTCTAAAAATCCTTTCTTAGAGGATGCTTACATCATAAAAGGAACTTTATCCTTTTATGTAAAATAAGAAAAAGAAGATTCCTCGTACGCGAACAATGTCTAAAACCCTCTATGAAATTTTGAAAGATCTACAACTTTCATATAATATAATACCTTTACTTCCAACCCACAGAATGCGAGATATTCGCGAAACCCTTATGTCTTCTAACGCCGGCACGATATCTATCGGGAACTTTCAAGTGTTGTTTAAAATTTTGAAATGAAGCTGTCTATTCAAAAAAAATTCATTTTTATTTTTTCCCATTTTATACCTAAAATTACTAGATCATAAAAGTGCCAACTATTTAAATTAGCGCGAGTGGAGGAGATGAAGTACAAGTGATATTGCGACGTGATATTAGAAAGGAGACCAAAATTAGCGTGACGTAGTTTATGGAAACGAAAATCGAAAGATATTTAAGGTTGCCAATTTCGAAATGAAAGCGCCGTCTAAACAATTTTGTAGCAAATGTAATACTAAACAATTTTTGTTCAAAACCTTTTCCGATAGAATAATTTATTTGCGAGTTACGAGCTAAAATATTTTTCTAACGAATTAAAGTTAACTTTAAGCTTTGTGCAACAACGTAAGCGACATTTTAGCTACAACTCGTGCCGCCTCGACAGTCACCGCGAGTTATTTTTAGTGTTGTACCTATGTTATGTGTGTAATTTTGTTTGTTGACTTTTTCGCCGCAACGTTTCATCGTAAATTTTGTTTTCGGCATTTAACGCTCGAGGCAAGTGGCATTTTTTTATCACGTACCATATTTATTGTAGAACTTAAAATTTCTAAAGCCCGAAATGCGAAACGTTTAAATCGACGAATTTCCTAACGAAAAAGAATCGTCAAAATATTGTTTTAATTAGAGATAACTTTAAAGGGCGTTTGTCTATCTCGTTTAACAATTGATTCTAATTAAATTTGCTCCCCGATTCCTATAAACTCGACTTTTCATCACCATTATCTTATATAACATCTACTTCAGAAGTAATTGAATCATCTAAGACTGACAGAAACGTCGATTTATTAGACGGGAATTTTCGAGAAACTGTATGAAACTCCCAATTTGTTTTCTAAAAAGAAATAGATTTAATTCTCGCGAGAATACTTGACGTTATAAAAGATCCAAACTTTTTTTGATAAGGAAAACTTCGAAAATAAAAAGTGTACAATTTTAAAACGAAACGTGCCCGAAGGAAAACGGCGACGTCTTCTAAAATCTGCGAGGTCAATAATTGGACGGGACTCGCGAAACTTACGAGATAAGGCACGCGTACAGCCAACGTCGATACGTTATTATTATAAGTTAGGTGTGCTCTCTCCGGCTCCGCGGCTTCGTGAAATATTTTATTTCGCGATACCGGTTTTACGCAGGTTCGACGTAAGATTTTAACGGTCGGGATAAAGGGGCGTCTTGGAAGTTTGCACCAGATATACGTACATAAAAAGGATTGGGTACGCGCGAGTACCTATACCACCCCCGAGCACTTAAAACAGCTCCGAAACAACTTTCCCGGGTAATTGGTGAAACGAAGAAATAGGTTGCTCTCTCCTTAGAATTATATAATAATATAGTCGCGCCGTAAAATTTTATATTCCAATAAGATAAGGTAAAATGTATTTCTCGCAGGTCGAGGAATAAAACGCATAGCTTATGTAAGGAACTCTCGGGGCGCAAATAAAGATGTTACTGTATTGTACCGTGAACGTGAAAAATTTTCTAGATTATTTATTTAACATTTATTTCTTTGTACACTGCCGACCATAAATGTTTGCCCACCCGAATATTTTAATATATTATTTAAACAAATGACGATGTACGTATCATTGAACATTAATCGAAAGATCGAAAATCCTTTGATTTGAAGATCTTTAATTAAAGGTTATCGATAACAACTATTTCACAATTCAGGTAAAGACAGTAAGTAAGGACCCTTGCCCCAAAACTTTTCGTTGCGAAGTATAAAAGCAGGCAACGCAGATGTTTTAGTATTATCGACAGTTACGTTTTCGTTGTGCTTTCATATGATATTGAGTACCTCGTGACATTTCTAGTTTGACGCATGCGCACTCCGATAAAAGTAAGGCACAGATTATTTTATCACCTCTCACTAGCCTGTTTTCCCACTATAAAAGACTATTATTTAAATTGACTTTTTAATCGGTTAATCTAGTAAGAATATATTAATCGCGTAAAACGCGTGCTCTGATAGTGGCTTATCGGTAAAAGTAACTGAGAAATAGCAAAGTTACTCAAATTAAGTCGTAAAACTGTGGATTATAATACATATTAAAAAGTATGAAACTAGTGATCGTGCATCAAACAAAAAGCGATCGAGACGATCAAAAACAACGACACCAGAAATTGTGACCGAAATAAACACCTCGCGTCGAAAACCGATTGGTGTTACAACAGTAAACAGGCGCTTGCGCAAAGCTGGTTAGTCGTGGAAAGTCATTATTACGCAAGCGAAATACAATAAAAGGCTAGTTTGGGCAAGGGAAAACGAAAACTGGACGCCGCGCCGAAAGATTGAAGGAAAAAAATATAAAAAGCGCTTTGGACCGACGAATCTATTTTCGAAATATTCGATTCGAAAAAGAAGATCTGCGGGGGGATCGCAGTAAAACATGGAGGGGGGTCGACTGCTGGTTCGGGGTTGTTTTGTCGACACATCTGCAGACGATCTCACAAACAAAACATATTAACAACAGAGCGTTACAGAGAAATTTTGAAAGTGAACACTTCGTGTTCCAGCACGACAACAACAAGCTATGCCGCAACAATTTAGAACAATTGGAACGAGAGGAAAAATTGTCATTATGAAGTGGCCTCCGCAAAGCCCTGACTTGAATCCCATCGAGTTTTTGTGGGAGACGCTTCAGCGTCACTTTGGAAGCAACTGCAGACTGCGTGGTCCAAAATAGAGCCACCTACTAACACTGGCCAAATGATTAGAAGGGATACCGAGATTGTGCAAGACAATAATAACAGCTAAACGTGGTCATGTCGACGAATCCAAAATTTAGATAAATTCATAATTATTTTTGTAAATTAATTATACAGACCATTGTTTTGGTACATATTTTAAAGCATTTTCGGTGATCGTACAATAAAAGTTTTAATTTTACAATTTATAATTCACTCGTTACAAACACTTACGACTTATAATAGTGCAGGTAAAATGTACTTATCCACTTTTTATTATTTTTCCGCTAATGTTGGCAGGTCGGTTAACAGAATCGGCCCATTATCTAATAAATGTAATTGTCATGTTTTTGATTAAGATCGCGAATCTTAATCGTTTCCATTAAAAAAGGTGTAGGTATAAAATATGAGCGAATCCCGATCTTTCTTGTTTCTTTCGTTTCAGAAATTAATCGAACGTCATTTTAAAAACACTTGCGTCGTCCTATCTTGTCAGTTAAATTATAATACCATTAAATAAAACGAGCTGGCTTCCGGATTAAAAAAGTGCCCATCTAACTAACATTATTAACGAAACATTGATAAATCTAGGCATCCACGTAGCTGCGTTGCCAAACATTAGTCATTTATTGCCGCGTTTAATATGTAAAACAAAGAAAGAATTACGCGTTTATTTACTTAAGCACAAACAGTCGACGAGTGAAAGTAAACCAGGCTAAACTCCCGACATAATTAATTATATCTCGACTCACAAACTAAAATTGAATGACATAAACCTGCCGCCGAAAACGTTCCGTTAGCGTCCATTCGCTAAACGAACTCTGCGGATCATTATTTGGATAATTAAATTTCATCCAAACGTATAATTAACCATTCCAGAGTTAATTCTATAAGCAGCCTCGCGTTGCCGTTGTAAAATGCAAAACGGTATAACGAACCAATTAACGGTTATAACAAAACAGGAGGAAATAATCTGTCAGCGTGGCACATTCCAAAATATAGTCCCCGGAAATTTATTTATAAATATATATTATGTAGATATTCGAAACGGATAATTTTTACTAATTGACGTATCAATTAGGAAAACGACAAAATTAATACAGGCTCGCATTTTCATTGGTGCCAGAGAGTGCCACCAAACGGGTTTATCGATTTACCGCGCTAATTAACCACGAATTTGGGTTTTATGTGCAATTTTATAATATGTAATTTTGCTTATATTCGCACCTCTTCTGTTAAAATTTTAAATTAAAATATCACGTACGATTCTAAACATCTACATTGTAACTGAAAAAAAAATTGAGAAAACACGTTTTAAAATACATATTTAAACATTAGTTTAACCCAACGCGACCCGGTCCAACGCGAGTTTAAAAAAAATATATATCAATGCGGGCGACGCCCACCTATTAAAAGAAGGCACATAAAAAAAACGAAGCTCGTTTTAAATAATCATAATACAGTTACCGAGGCAATCGTCAAAACAAATGCACGAGAATTAATTACAAAACTCAATTAACTCCGAGTTGTTAACATATTCTTCGCTCACGGTAATCCGTTCATAAATAAGATTTTTAATTCCATTACTTGGGAGCAACAAAATTATGTGCGTGGTTTTTCACGTTAATGACTCGAAACGGATACGTGATGCTACTTCGAATCGAGCATTCGGACCCAAATTCCTACGGTATTAAATTAGTTCTACAAGATTAAACTAGTAAGTACTCCAGACGAAACGTCCAACTACTGCTAGCCGACACGAGTGTAAGTGTAAATAGAACGACGACGGTGCCGTTCTAAAGCTTATTGTTGTAAACGTGCATACGGGATTCTTATAATGGCTTTTATTTACGAACGTCGAGATTTAAAAGTAAAACAACGAGCGTGCTTTAAATAAAACATCAAGTAGGCACCGTTATTTTCATAAAACTTCTAGAATACAGAACTACCTACCTAACCTACCTTATTGTCAATAAAAGCAAAGATAAAAGCGATTTATTTTGGGAAAAAAAAAGATAAAGTGAGTATCGGCTGTTAAAAAACGTAGCACCTTATAAATATTTTGGTAGTAGATGTATCTATACCTATTCGTGAATTATTTCGTTAATTCTTACAATTTGTACATGACGAGATAAAATTTCGAAACAACGAAATAATTACGTAACGATAACAAATAAGAACAGTAGAATTACGGATATCAGAAGAATCATCGAGCTTGATGGGAAAATGTACGATTGCACAATACAGTCGAACCTCGATAACTAGAACAACATAAAGGGAAGAGAAGAAAAGTTCAAGTTATCCAAATATATTTACTTGAAAATTTTGTAACAATTACACTTGAGATAAGTTGACTTATACAAGCTATGTTTGAAATGACCTCGTTAAAGACTTGACTAATTATTCAAACTCAACTTAAAAAAACCTTGTAAAACACTTGGATATGTTTGAAAAACTCTTGTAGGTGAAATACTTACGTATAAACTTGTATACAAGGAAGAAAAATTAAGAACTATTCAAGAAATTCATTATTCAAGTACAAATACCTAATTAAACCTCTATTCAAGGAAAACACTTAAGTCTTATTCAAAAGTTCTTTTTATAAATTAAAACTTAAATAATTTCTTGCTTAAAGTTTTTTCAAGATCATATTTGGAAGCGTTATACAAATTTTATTAATTTTGCGTTGCCGAATCTCGTATAAAGAAAAATTGTAAGTGTTATACAAAATTACCAGAATAAATAACTTAAATAATATTTTATTCAAGTTGCACTTACACGCTATATACGCGTGCGCGAATTATAGTTATCAAATATAGGTATGTATAGCGCTTTTTCTTGCCTCCGAATTTACATTGTATAAAAAGTATTTACAGATAAAAATGGACGCATTTAAATTATGGAAAAAAATTAAAAGGTCAGGCCACTATTACCGAAAGGTAAATAAACAGTTTTCAAGTTTAATTATAGAATCGTTGTCTTTTGCTACTTCAAATTTGTCATCTAAGAGGTTATTGCCAGCAATACCTCAATCGTCCAATAATAAATGCCTAAGTAATAATGAAACTGACAATGATAAAACTAGTAATTTAGGTTCTATACCGACTGCTAAGTAGATATATTCGATATATATATATATATATATATACTTTAATTCGCACCTATGATTTATTGACGTATTATAGGGGTTGTCAGCGATGAGTCACCTGAAGATTACAGACAAAGTGCCTATGAATTTTACGCAGATGATGAGAGTAGTGATAATAGTATTAATCGCATCATATATGATGATGATAGCAGTTCAGCGGATGAAGATGAAAGGAGCCAAAATCTTCACATGAATATAAGACATTGGGCACTAACGTTCAACATTAACCACTCAGCAGTAAAAGAGTTACTCAAAATTATTAATAATTGTTTTGATAAAGACGCGTTGCCACAAGATCCACGCACGTTAATGGAAACTCCTCAAACGGTCGAAATTATACCATTGGGTGATGGCGAATATTGGCAAAATGCTTTGCGGTTTTGTTTGGACAACTTATTCTCAAAAATATCCAAGCCTATAAATAAATCCTATAATATAAGCCTATAATATAATAGCCTATCATTAAATATAAACATAGATGGACTGCAAATATTTAAAAGTGCCAAAAACGAGTTTTAGCCCATCCTGGCCAATATTGCCGAATTACCGAAACAAAAACCATTAGTGATCGGAATATATTATGGAAAATCTAAGCCATCGGATCTGCGCTTGTATTTGATTCCATTTGTTGAAGAATTAAAGACAATTTTGGCTGACGGAATATATGTAAATAATAAAAAAAAATAAAAATTAAATAAAAATTGTAATAGGGAAAGTAAGGGAAATGTTGTGAATTCAAACAAAAAACCTGGACAAATTGATTTGTAAAAATTATTTTTTTCTGTTTGTAAATATGTCTTCTTGTATAAAACTTGAACTAATGAACTTGATTATAATGTTATTCATGTAAAATATTTTACATTAAATAAGTCTTATATCGAGTGTTACTCAAGTTCATTACCTAACAACTTTGTACTTGAATAAGCCTTGTATACATACCATCCTCATGTAAAACTTTATTCATATATTCTTGTATAAATCTTTATAACATATTCTTGAATAAAGACCAGTTCAAGCCGCATTCCAATCGCCCTTTTTACTGGCATTAGCCCTGAATAATACTTTATACTAAGAAAATTCAAGTCGCATTTCTTGAATAATTTCTTATAAAAAGCTTTAGACAACATTTATTTAAGCAAAATTGTTACTTGGGGCAACTAGTTCGAGTAATCAAGATATTCGACTTATCGAGGTTCCACCGTATTTTTTATGAAATTGATAAGTAGGTACGCAAAAACCACAACGAACACAAGGGACCTAATTAATTTGCTTTGAAAAATGTGCGATGGTTCACCGTCGGATATGTTTTACATAACATTTAAAGAAACGTTCTAAACATACCGATGGCGTTTTGGCAGAACGACGTAAGCCACATTTTTTTACGAAGATACGTTATTCCGACTATCTTATGCATTCGGGGCAAAGACATCATCTGTTAAAGTCGACAAATCATTTGGATTTGTATTTTCGGAAATAAATTATAAATAGCTACGCAACGACACAAAATTGTACGCTCCTGTAAAATTTACTTTTTTCGGGTTACGTCGTTCTACCAAAACACCGTCGATATTTATTATGCACGCGAATCACGTGGCGCGCCCCCATCGGTAAATATTAAAACTGGTTGCCACAAAAATTATGTTATTGATACAGAAATGTGTGAAATATTGTTGATTAAAAAGCGTACTAATACATATTATTAACGTTACGTGTAGGTACTAATAATATAGGTACGTGTAAGGTAAGACTGTAATTTACTGTTCAATTTGAGGAATTGTAATTATGAAATAAAATGTTTGTTTGCGACAACTCAAACTGTCAATATGAAACTGATCGACTTTCGCGGCATAACGATAATATCCGATTACATATTCGTCATTAAAAATGACAATTTTTGGCTTATAAAACTGAAAACTTAATAGCGGAGAACGGCCAAAATTTAAATGCCTATTTTTCAGTAACTATTTGCACTAGAAGCGCCGGGTGACTTAAATTTTTTTTATTAATTATACCGAATGTATTATGTTTATTTGTTAGCAAAATTCTCTCGAATTCAATTTTTATTTACCTATATTTATTTCGATTTTGATCATTGAACAGCAAAAGACTCAAAAAATATATATATTACTGTCCATTTTTATTTACTATCCGACTTATTCCTTTTGACAATTCAAAAGCAACTGCTACCCTTCGTCCCTTTCGATTCACTCACGTCGCTCGTCGACCTACGATCACATCTCGCGGGACCAAACATATGAACTTGACTGTACATTGCTTTAAGTTAAAAGTGTTTGCATCGTATAAGCGTCATTACATTGTTGTTCAATCTAGATTATTACTAATAATATGGATATTTATTGGTGTTACAGTAAAACGTTTAAGAAAAGTAGTGCGGAAAATGTCTATTTTTATAATGTAAAAATTAAGATATAGTGCGGATTCCGTATAACGGACCTATTACGTCATCACTGACGTAAAAGATATGAGGGCTAAATGTATAGTATCAAATTTTAATATTTAAAAAGCGTTATAATATTTAACAAACATACAAAATAATTATCGAAAAATTCGTTTAACTATAATTGGACCTTAACTATTTAATTTTAGGGCAAATTTAGGGCAAGGGCAAGAAAAATACGAAAACTCGATTGCGATTGGTTGTGAGTTTCTTAACAGACTTTTAAAAATAACAGATTGTTATGTTAAAGCTAAAAGGACTTTAAATCATTGTTATAACAATGTGTTGCCATAGTTTGCCGCTGTAGTTTTATTATGAAATAGGTCTATTTTGCAACAAACCAGTTACTTTTAATAGCCAGTTAAAAAAAAACAGGCACAATCGAGATTTTCGCGTTTCTATTGTGACAACATCTTAGCA
This sequence comes from Rhagophthalmus giganteus, assembly GCA_036326145.1. Lineage (NCBI taxonomy): Eukaryota > Metazoa > Arthropoda > Insecta > Coleoptera > Rhagophthalmidae > Rhagophthalmus > Rhagophthalmus giganteus. Next base: position 1,448,855 of record JARFJA010000099.1, on the reverse strand, counting down.
GAGCGTTAAAATTAACAGATTTTACGCAATAATAGAAGACAAACGTAACACGTAAGAGTTTTTAATTTGTCAAAATTGGCGGTCCGAGTTGTCATTAAAAATAAAAAATAAAGCACGTTTAGGTAATAACCGGCAAAAAAAAACTTTTCTTTGTGTCAAAATATAAATTATTCACGAACACGTAGATGATCTAATATCTTTATATTGTAAAGTAATTTTGACAACTTATAATTATCAAAAGCATTTTGCAACGTTGACACATCCTGTATATACCTAATATATTTATCTACATTTAAATTATCTTTTCGTTTTTACGTAGTTGCGTTCGCGAGCTAACAGTTTCCTTAGACAAATCTATGCTGTTTACTGACGTATTCCATTTCAGGTACGTAAGTACTTTTTCTAAATGCAAATACTCTTCTTATTGAACCGAAAGCTTTCTCTTAAATTAGCATCGCCGAAATCTAAGTGTTCTATTATTACAAAAAAAAAACAATCTTCTAAAGGGCGTTTGAATAATAAAAGTGCAAATAGAGTTGAAGGGACTGACGTGACGTGGAGAGTTGGAAGTTCCTCGACAGTTTGTTTGTATTTAGGTAGACGAAAAGTTACAGCGGTACTGCAAACAGTGTTATGACGACAAAACCAATCTTATCTGATTAATTTTTTTTTGATTACGTTTTCATCTTTTGGTCGAATTAAAATTGTTTTTTTAACACGTATTTGCCCTTCGCGTTTCGAGAATGATCTGTGGCCCCGAGTTATTTTCGTAATAAATATTAGTAGTAGCCAGTAAAAAAATTTATTTCACCTACCAATAAACCCCTAATAAATACTGAAATCTGTTGGAGTAAAATTTTGGCCATTCCTTTGAATTGTGCTTCCTTTCAATAAAAGCGGAGCCTCGATTTTTATCATGTCCGATAGGTAGTTACGATTTTACGCTTGGTATTTCAAGAACGAACCACTACGCGCGCCATATTTTCACGATTTATTGTGAACTAACTCCACGGCAAAATTTACGATTCCTTGCCAAATCGAGAGATATTCCTAAACTTTTTTGTCGGCCCTTCCATTTGAAAATTGTACTACACAAGTTGTTTCATTCGAAACTGTCGTACTTATCGTAAGAAACAATTTGAAAAATAACGAGCCCCTAAACGTCCCGAAGGAGCGTTAAACGCAGAAAATTGATCTCGTCGTGAAAAATGAGGCGACAAATCGTATCTGAAATGAAGTCTAACTATACAAAAGAAGACGTTTCCTTACAATGGCGTCATTCTGTGTGTAACAATGAAATTCGCGTAGAAAAAGAACTTCCGGTTGATTTGTGTCGGTGTAATGGCGCAATGATATGTCCGGGAACAACAAAATAAAGATCAAATATTATTCGACGCAAATAAATTAATCTTCGTTCTTTAAAATTAGGAATTTCTTCGAGCGCGAGCTCCGTAATGGACCTCGAATCGAATATCTATATAAGATCGTAAACTTGTAAATGGCGTCGTTCTCTTAAAATTGCTTCGATTTTAAAAGAGTGACGACGATAAATACGGAAGTATTGAAAGTGATGTTCAGATGTTTATAGACGACCGTCGAGTTTTTATTAAATCGTCTAAGTTCGAGGAAGCTATGTTAAAAAAATTCCCATTGCCTTCGTTGATTGACACTAAACATCGATGATAGTTCGTTCGGAGGTACGTGGTGTGTTTATCTGCAAAAAATAAACTTAATCCTAAGACGCGAATACAAATACAATTGATACGGCGGGGCAATTTCAGTTTCCAATTTTCAACGAAAATTGTTTTCAACATTCTTCCCATCCACTCCAGTCTAATGCGGTTACTATCAAGATGAAAGCGGAAAAAAATACAAACACAAAAATAAATATGCGATATCGCTAAGCTGATTGGATCTTTAATCAATCGCTTCATAAAAACCGAGTAATATTGCAACGCATAACCGATAAAATGACCAAAGTTGAGTATATGCGTATACATAAAACGTCCATTTGCGGCCTTATTTACATTCCGAAAAAATGTGAAGATACAGCAATTTTATGTAAATGTTACTCGAGAGAATCGCCCGCAATATAATTTTTTTTTGCCTCTTGTCGAGAGGCTCATTTCTTACGTTCGAATACGAAAACTCGAACTTCGGATTGACAAACATCAGAAATTAAAAAAAGAAACTTTCGAGATCGCAACTACTATACCTATATATATGTATATATAAAGTTATTCCGAAAAACAGGTTTTTATATAACAACTATAAAACTGAACTTTTCCAGTTTATCGCGCCATCTTTAACTACTCGCGATTCCAGCAGGATCGAATACGTGAAATATACAGATTATGAAAATGGGAGTCCAGTAATTGGTATTACCTATACGGTTCGATGGAATTCAAATACGAAGCGGAAATTGGGAAAAACCCCGTTCGATATCGATATGATTGCGAACGCGAATTTTAAAGCACCGAACGTAGATAACAGGAATACATATTATACATAACGCATTTCAAGTCCGTCAGTCGTTACACATCGATAAACGATTGCCGGCGTACGCTTGCATTATTTCCGGGTCGCGAGGGTGACCCGCGAACGATAGCTCTCCGGAACTGCACTTCAGGATTTCCGGAATAACTCCCGACTAAGCTCCGAGACGTTATTGCAGCGCCCCCGTTCTCGATAAGCCAATCTTAATTTCGCACGTTCGCTTATGACTTTTAATGGCGTTAATTTCGCCCCGAATTTATTTTTATTGCGCCGTAAAAAATAATCGTATTTCCATTTATTAACAACGTTCGCGTCAAAGATATTAGAGTCCGGCGCGCGGAGCGGCGCGGCGCCGAGATTTGTTCCGTGCGTCCAGCGTTAAATTAAGCAATTCCACGACCACGCATTTCCATTTTAAAATCTAAAATTCGCCGAGAGGATAGAGAAAAGCTAATGGAGATGATAGTGACGGAGAATGTAATGGTCTTTGCGCGGCATAGAAGAGTATAAATTCGTATTACCATGGCACATTCTCGTGTTTTACCCCGAGGAAATGTTTTTCGGTCTAAATACTCCTTACAGCTAATTACGTAATACATGATGGACCAACAAAGTACTACTTCACAACTAATTGTAAATACCTACGTCATTTTCGAACAACTTTTGTTCGCGTTTTTGACGTAGAATAGACGTAGCGTAATCGTAAAAATACGAGCGTCCTTAACTCGTAAACAAAAATAAATTATATTAGATTTAAACTTTTTAGAAAAGCCCGTTAAGAATTAACGATAAGTACCTACCTACCATAAAAACGTTAATGGTATTTGAAAATTAAAGTTTTAAATTGTAATGGAGATTCATACTATAAACCGAAGATAACAATTTCAACCTAAATCGACTTCGAAACGACAAACTAAAATTATACCTGGGACATTTTTCATGTTACACTCAACCAAAACAGTACGCAAATACAATAAAAAAATCATTATATTAAGAACTGGAGTTCGTGAATTTTCGTCCAAAGTACGATTTCATCATTACAACATATGTCCAAAGATTACTTGATGTTCGAAATCATTACCCAATAAACGTTTATTGGTGTAATGACCTTATACATTGCTACATCGAATGCAGTTCATTACGTTAATAAATAATTTGACTGCTCCAATGAATAAGCTTTCTTTGTTTTAATAAATTAATACATAGATAAAATATGAATTTGATTTATAGCGATAATAGCTGTGTTTATTAGTTTTATTAATATTCTTACATAAATTCAATAAATTATTCCACTGAAATGCAAAGTTTGTTTATTGTATCGATGAATGTGTTCATTAAATAAAAGAATATTCTTGCATTGTTACAATGTACGTATTAAAAGAGTACAGTTACTACCGTCTTTTTCCGAAAATAAAACATCCCCCGAAAATAAGCCCTGGCGTGATTTTCGGGACTTTTTGGAATATAAACCCTTCCCCGAAAATAAGCCCTAGTTAAAATAATGTGAAAAATATAATTCGTTAAAAAATGCTGTTGTAAACTGTTAAATTTAGTAGGTATCTCTAGCTGCCCTAATATTTCAGAGAATTGTTTGGAACAAAATATTCCGAGAAATTCCTCGTTTACCTCTGCAGTTCGTTTCAAGCAATGCACAGGCACGTGTCAAAATTAATTCCTGGAATTTATAAAGTAGAATTTCTTAAAAATACAATAAAGGCAGCAGTCTACATAGAGCGACGGTACAGGTACAACGTTTGTGCATTTCAGTCTTGTAAGTCCGATTATTTTTTATAAAGTGAATAATTTTTAACCCCAGATAAAATGAGTACAAAAAGAAAGAGCTATTCCGTCGAGTACAAAAAGGGAATCGTGGAGGACTCCAGGGATGTAAATCTTGTAGCCTTCTGTAAAGAGAAGATGTTGGATCTCCGTATGGTTCGAAAATGGCGTGCAGACTACGATAACCTGTGTCAACTGGTGGACCAAGGAAATGAGAAAAAACGCAGGGTTGGATCAGGTCGGCAGCCGTTATTTTATGAGTTGGAAGAATGCATCTGGGAATGGATTGCTGACAGGAGAGCAATGGCTTTGATTGTGCGCAGGGCTGATATTCAAAACTTTGTCCTTGAAATGGCAATTGAATTTGATATATCCACAGAAGAATTTAAAGCATCGTCATACTGGCTGGATAACTTCCTTCAACGACACGAACTGTCTCTAAGGAGATCAACAACAATGTTTAAGCTGGAAGACGATGAAGTTGTTAAACGTGCACTTACATTTAAGCTTTTTGTTGATGGCATCGACTTTTCGAAATACTAACTCTCCAACATGATTGCTATGGATGAGACCGCGGTATTTCTAGGCCAAGGAGCTGAAACGACGGTTCACCACAAGGCTTCCTCGTCAATTTACGTTCCTTCTACCGGTTACGGTAGTGCACGTGTTACCTGTACTTTGGCGATTCGTCTAGATGGCAAGAAAGTATCACCATTTATCATCACTAAGGTAAAGAAGACAAGTTAAACGCGTATCAGGAATTTATGTTCTTGAAAGTGAAAAAGCATGGTGCACCCAAGCAGTTATAAGAAAGTGGGTCAATTTTATGCTGCCACCACTGTTGAGGGGTCGAAATAGAGGTTTACTAGTTTGGGATTCGGCCAGTACTCACCGCGCTAAAGACATGAAAAACTTTCTTGCTGAGAGGAAGATTGATCAAATAATGATTCCGACAGGAATGACTGACTACCTCCGGACACTTGATATTGCAATAAACAAGCCATTCAAGAATCATTTGCGGATGGAAATCAATGAATGTGTTGAAAACAGAATGATGAAAATCAACGAGGTAATTTTGTAAAGCCAGGCTTACAAGAAGTTGTGAATTGGATAAAACATTCATGGGGCAAAATAACTGACAGTTGTGTTTCCAATGCACTACGAACAGGCTACTTAGACAAGAAGTATTCATTTAACGATAGCGATATTGCAAGACATGAGAGATTCGGACCAATGATTCTACAGGAAATGGATTTGGAGGAAAATCAGAACAGAATTCAAAATTTGATAATTTATGACGATGTTCCAGAAGAAGATGACATGACTGTAATTGAATAAATTTAAATTTCTGTATATAAATAAATATTAAACAAAAATATAAATCTACTTATTGTATTTGAAGCCCTCCCCCGAAAATAAGCCCTAGCACGTATTTTGGACCTAAAAAGAAACCTTTTGGACCTCTTATTTTCGGAAAAAGACGGTATTTCACATTGTAAATAGGACAATGTTTATGTATATTGTTTCTATAGCAAATTTATTTTTTGTAATGTTTCAATTAATTATCGCTCAAATGTAGCCACATAGAAAATTTGATTATTAGTTTTTTATTGTTCAATGTTGTCGATTGTATGAAATACAAATCGATTTTTTTCACCGGAAAAATCGATGATTTTTTTCGATTTTTCCGGTGAAAAAAATCGATTTGTACACGTTTCACTGGAATTTGATATGTAATAACAAACACAAATCGTTTTTAGAAATATTTTTCTATAACAGTTCTAACATAAATATTAATGTAAACGTCGTGATAATTTTTTTTTGCAATTATTTAATTTGAGTTTTCAAACTGGACTGTCTTGAATTTATCTTGTTTCTGCGAAGCCGTTAATATTCCTAGATTATTCTATATATATAAAAAAATACATAATTAACTGTATTTATACTGTATATTAGTGAACTTAGTCATAGATACGATGAATGTAGTTATTATTTCAAAACGACCTTACGTTAATATAATGTTTTAAATTCATAAATTTTAAGTTATGGTGTTAATGTAGAAATTCGTAGATACAATCAAGTGATGATTGGATTGATGAAAAAGAGTCGTCGAAGCAATCAAGATATCTATTAAATTATGAAATATATGTTCATCAGTTTCTAATGAACATAATAACATTGGGACTACGAACATGGAAATTAAAAAACATGAACATTTATTAATGAACTTTTCATTGTATCAATGATCAAAAAGTCAATAACTGGTGTTCATTGATTTTATGTACAATAATTTTTTGAGTGTAGAATAAGCTAGGCTTAAAATGTAGTAGGTAACTATAATTTTATTTTTTTTAAGTGCCGTATTGTGTTTTTTTTTTCGAAACACCGACTAAACGGTAATATTTTTACCTTTTATTATTTTGATTTTATCTACACTTAAAAAAAGTAAATACAAACGTTACATTAAATTTACATTTTATTTACCTTCGAATAGTGCATTTCAACTCATGAAATAGATCGTTACATTATGAAGCATTTACTATTTGAGAGAGAAATGGAAAAAGAAATTTTTGTTGCTGCATGTATCAGTAAAATATATTGACCTTTTTGGTTACACAAAAATTTTAACCTTAAAGAACCTTAGAAACTTGTTATATCGATTTTATACAACCTACGAGTTAAAATAAAAAATTCAAATGTTACAGGGTCTAGTCAAAAACATCCTTAATCTGAAATAACTCGAAAACCGACCACTTTATGAAAAAAAAATTACTTTCACAAAATTGTTTATAACTTAGAATTTAATAGAACGTTCCAAAGTTACCGGAATCGAAAAAAAATATATTTTACCCTCTGACGTCATCTTGGTCAAGCTCGTAGAAAATTTCAAAATCGCCGAAAATTGAAGTCTGCATTCAATAGCTGCTAAAATAGCTTCTTTTTTGGTTTCGGAAATATTCGCCCTGGGAGTTTTACGTGGCACATCCCGTACATTTATCACAAATTAGACCTCGTAGCCCAGCAAAATTAGTTCGCGAAAGAAAAAAATGATTAACAAACTAGATTTTTCTGTGGTCATTAATTTTTTTTATGCGTCGAACTAAACCTCTCAAAAGTCCCCTTCGATGGCATGTCCGCATAATTGTGTTAGAGGGTAAAGTGAAAGGGTGGTAAAATTCAGTTTTTTTTTCAACGATTTTGGAAACTATCGATTTTTCGAGAAAAATCTATTAACAAAATTGTAGCTCGTAAAATTAAAATAATGCACTCGGCGGGGCGGGACTTTCGTTCATTGCGCATTCTTTAGTCGAGCGCCGAACTATTCCTGTTGTACTGTATAGTGTAAATATCATAGCAAATTTCAAATAATTTAAATAAACTTTTTTCAAACGTCTCACACCCCGTATCTCGGCAACTAACAGTAAGTGTCTTCGGGGCACGTGTTTATAGGAATGTTTCGTCTTATTTTGTTGTGAAGAATGCGCTCTCGAAATATGTACAATTTTAAAAACACTCCGTGTTCGTTGGTTCGTTATAAGCATCTGTACCTAATAATTGAAACTTTAAGGGCCAGTTTCGCCATAGACAATTGTTGCAACAGTCATTTTTACAGCAAATGTCCAATGGATAACGATAACCGATGATTAAAAAACTGGCCCTAAATGCAAGTTCGTCAAAAAATCCGTCAAAGACGAACATTTAATATCTGCCCGATAAGAACACGACAAAACAACAATAATGGAACACAACCGCAGACGATAACTTAATTACACCACATTAAACGCAAATACAAGGCGAAGATCGCCTAGATTAGAATCTAATCTAAACATTCGACCGACTACAGAACTAACGTTCGATAATAATCGTTATAACGCCTATGGCGACAGCGCAACTTCATCCGGCGAATTATCTTATTCGCACAAAGAATTAACGAAACGTTTCCGAGCAGAAGAACCGAAAATTTTCATTTAACAGGTATCTGCAATAAAATTGAAAAAAAATCAGTTTTTGATTCAACGTCCCACGCGTTTGTTTAGGACCGCAACCGCAAAGGGGGCGGCGTGCGAGTTAAGTCGACTGCGAAAAACCCAATTAAAACGGCCACAACCTACGCGGCGAAGCACGCCGGGCTAAGAAATCGAGCTTTCGCTCGACAAGAAAAACAATTTTAATCGCGCACATAATCGGATTAACGGACGAATCTGATTTGCTTATTCTCGGACATTTCTTCGAAGGAGTTCCAAACTTTAATTAGAAAAAGTTTTAAAATGTCTCTCTAAATGAGAGTTCTTTCGCAAGAGGAAAGCGGAGCTGGAATGAAACAGGCGGGTATGTATATCTAAAGTGATAACATCTGGAGTAAAAAACCGCCGCCTCCTTAGCCCTTAATTGTATTACAAAAGGTTTGTAGCCATATAATTACGGAGAGAAACGCGTGTTTTAAAACCGATCTCGAATGAATAAAAACGACGGTTGTTTAGGAAATAATGACTTCGTTCGAGAGAAAAAATTATAATGAAGCCGAGGAAGGCGATCTTTATCGTATCTATGTATTTTATCCGCCGAGGACAATGTAAATTTTCAAGCGTATCATAACGGTAACGTTATGCAATACAATATGGAAATACATTTTGATTTATTGTAGAATTTTTAAAACTGAGTATCGTTTTATTTTTTAATTATACTTAAGGGAGAAAAAGTTTCATTGTAATGCGGGATTTTTGTTAATATTTCGTCGAAATCACGCCACGCGACAAATACTTTTTAAAAATTGAGCGAATTTAATGTTTTGACGTCATTTGAAAATTGTAACAATCGACAGCTTCAATTATCGTAAAAGTACCATTTGTGTTCTTTTGCGAAACAAGTTAACAAATTACACCGGTAAACCCTAACGGATGTCGCTATCGAATAAAATAAATCTTACCTCAAACCCTCCCTCAATTGATGGTAAAGAAAAACTCACCTGAAACGAAAAAACTATGAATTATTTTAATTCTTCCACCCCTATTTGCTTTAATTATTAAATTATTTCATTAATAAAATTGTAATAATTATATAGGGTATGTATTGTGATGATACAAGTATCTGATAATCAATCATCATATTAAACAGGCCGTTTCTAAAATATTTGGCCAAATTACGGATACGGGGTGGTAAAGGGGTCCAAATTAAGTTTGAAATGTCGCGTTTAGGTGCTAAAGGGCGCTGTTTACGTCAGACGGCTGTTGCTAAAACCCGGCCACATTGTAAAGGGCGGTAGAGTGGGTCCACATTTTTTCGACAATTAATATTTATTTTGGGCCCCTCTACCACCCCGTAGCGACAATTTTTCCAGATATTTTAGAAACACCCTGAATAACGCACGATGAGCTGTACCTACTTTTGACGAACATTCGTTTTAAAGTGGCAAGTTTTAAACGCGGCATATTCTACGGCAATCTATTAGTATTGTAAAATACGAGGTTTTATTGATGGCGAGATTGAAATCTATCGCGAATAACGCATATTTATTGCGTTTGTTTCGGCACACCATCAAACTAGACAACAAAAACCGACTTCACTCGAATATTTGATCAATAAAAAATAATTGCAGATATTAAAATGAATAAAAATCTACGTGGTAAGTAAGCGTTCACACGTATCATCCCTTAGATCTGAAAACACCAACATCGCTAATTTTCGTAAGATAAAACACTACTAACACTTCTAGCGCGAATATTTGAATAATTTAAATTAACATTCCAGTTAGAGGAATTAGTTTCTAAACTTATTCAAGTTAACGGTCTTAATGTAGCAACGAGTAAAGCACATACCTTCAAGATAAATTTACAACGACATTAATATTTTATTACACCAAGGGAAAATGGCGTAGGCATACATATATATTTGCATAATAGAAATTGCTAACCTTTTTTAAATCATAGGATCAGACGAATAACGTTCGCGCGACACCAACCCCTGCCAAGACACCGACAGTTACGATAAGAAACAAGATTTTTTTTTTTAAGTTTTTTACGTATAGAAGTCCCACTTAAATTACCTATATATCAGAAATAACCGACACACAATTGCAGGAAATTCTTTTTGGGCGTTTTTTTATACAGTGACCGGCATAAAGTTGGACACAAATGGGAAACTTTCTTATTTGTAATATCTCAAAAAAAAATTTATTCTTCATAAAAAGCTCTGCATAGTTCCAAATTCAAAATACACAGGTCAAAATTTGAATATAACCTTTCGTATACGAGGAACGTTCAAAAATATGAAATCGGTTCAAGAGTAAAGTACTGTTATTTTTAAAAATACGCAAAAACGTAATTTGGAAAAGTTTCTTAAAATTGCAAGATACGAAATCGCTTTATCTTAAATCTGGCTTCCTAGTCAGTTTATTTAAAAATTTTTTTTTTTACTTTTAGACCTATTTTTTTTCTACGTAGGTAGATTAGAATTATTGTCGAACTTTATTCTTTATTTGCAACGTTTGAATGTTGAACTTTATTTTTGTTTTTATCACTCATACGCGCGTTTGTGCGTTCTTTTTATTATAATCGGTGACAAAAAATTCGGTTGTTTAAGCGTCGGTTTCAATTACGATGATTTTCTAATCGTCCGATTCAATAGTACCTACACTTTTATATTACCCAATAATAAATCAATTTTAAATAAATTCGTTGTACGTAAAACGTACGGGAAAATGAAAAAAGTAGGCCAAAAGCAATAAAAATAGTTTTGAAAAAGGTCGCTATAACTTCGTATTTAGCATTTTGCAATTCTAAAAATTTTTCCAACTTCCAAAATAATATTTTTGCGTATTTTCAAAAATAATGGTATTTTACTCTTGAGCAGCTTTAATATTTTTGAAAGTCCCTCGTATAGAAAAGGTTATATTCAAATTTCGAAATATATATTTTGAATAAAATTTTCCGAAAAATTTCAAATAAAAAAATTTTTCATTTGTGTCCAACTTTATGCCGGTCACTGTATATAATTATTTTTAATAACTTTCGTCAATAAAAAAATATTATTTTTTTACGTTAACAACATGCATATATTTCAACGTTTTTCTGAGGCCTTCATCGGTATTTAAAAAAAAACTGAAAACAAAAGTTTTTGCAAAACACTGTAGATCACAGAAAAAGGTCGAATACGTTATTAAAATAAAAAGACCAAGACGGAAAGACTTTTTGAACGCCCTTTATTTTGTGCACGTAACAAATCTCGAACGCAATTCTATTGTGCATATTTCTAACTTTCTCTTTATACATAAATTGAAATTTGTATTCTATCATCTTTTTATATGCTAATTAAACTTTTAATAAGTATACACGCTGACAATTAATTAATTTTAAAAGAGGCGTCTAAAAACGTCAAAAATTAATAACTAACTTTATTTTTAATTGTAATTTTGATGTCGAAGTACCACGAAAAACTCCTACAGAGTCGACGCTGGGGCGATTGCGTTATGCGGCAATATGTATTGTTGGAAACGTGTATATCATCAATTAACCATAATTAACGTGGCACTATGTACAGCAGAATTCAATATAACAATGCTGTTTCGCAATTGGAATTGGCGCACTGCACATGTCGATCGGGCGTGCGCGCTTTCGCAATGTTACCTCGCGTAAAGTAAAACCGAAGACTTTACGAACTTAGTTTTTATGAAATTTATAATATAACGTACGGATAATTTTTCTAATCGCGATCGATTACGCACCAGGAGATAAAACAGAATTTTTCACATAAATTAAAAATTCTAATATTATAACACAGATTTAATCGTTAAAATTACAACAATCCAATTCCCAAATGGTTTCGTTAAATGAGTTCGATTTCAATTTGACGTTTTCCCGAATTAATGATGATTATGAATCGAAAACAAATCGGCGTAAAATCTACTGTCCGAGAAGCGTCATCGAAAAAATCACGCATCTAATTATTATTGAATAAGCATCCAGATGAACGACCCTTTAGAGATTAGTATTCGATTTAGTTTTAATTGCAATATCGTACGAGAGCTGGAGAGAAATAAAGTTCGCAGAAACAAACATTGTTAAAATACACGCAGACTACCGATCGTTCTTTTCTGCTGAAAATGATTTTTTTTAAACAATTTTTTGTACTCTTTAAACTACACGCGTTGGGTTCTCTTAGTCAAACTCTATCTTTTCCTACCAATCATTTCGCACACCCTCACTAAATCCGCAACTACCACCCTCCTAACATTCTCTAGTTTCTGTACTGACTGTTCCTCTAGTCATTTTCTCCATTCCTTCCGGTTTTTACTCATCAACTAATCGTAAGTGATTTTCCTTAATCCAAAAAATCGTTTGTAATAGTATATACATATTATTCGCGTAACCAATTGTGAACCTTTCTTACAATTTAGAGAGACCGACCATTTTCTGTTCAACTTTCACAAGAATTCCGCTTTTTTCTAGATCCTTTGCCAGTTGACGTGATGGCAGTTTTCCAGACTGTCGCTGCAGACTGCAGAGAGACTTGCGCGCCTCGTCAATCCCCGTTCTCGATAATGAACCTACCCTCAAATTATTTTTCATGCCACTCCTTTTTCCTTTTCTTGCCACATCTATATAGATCCTACCATTTGCTCCTTCTTCAGCATCCCTATCATTATTCTCTTGACGTCGCCTATTTTTTTACCCAGTCTTTTACATCTCCAGGTATCTTTCCATTGCTCCCATATTTTCAACCCTTCCTCGTCAAGGTTTTTCTCTGGTCTTGGGTGCTTTCCTGGCATTTTCGCCACAGATATTCGCTCCAAAAACTAATGCCGGTCTATAATTTTGCTTTACCATTGCAGAACTGAGGAGCAACAGGGCCCGAAATCAATTAAAATTCACGGTACGTCGCAGAAGTCTCGTGTGATTGATTGCAACACGTGGAATTTATTGTAGATATTCATTTGCTAATCAAATTAAAGGATAACGCTTTCTTCAATAAATAAATGCTACATCCTTACATGGTAGCTAACAATTTAATTAACTGTACATATGTATTTGCATATACAGTGTGTTAGATTTTATGTGTCGCGGCAAATATCTCGGCTATTGTATGAATTAGTAAAAAATGTTGTATGTGAAAGTTATTAGATTATTTATTCTTAATAATGTGTCAAAATCAGAAAAACAATTGAACATCAAATAATTCAGATAAAGCAAATAAATTTAACATTTTAAATGAAACGTACCCAGTATTATTACATATTCTGAAACTACAAGAATTTATCTTTACAACGATATATCACATGTTATACTTATTTCATTAATTAAAGGCGTAATAGAATAAATACAGTGTAAACAATGTACCGACGACGCACACTTTTACCTTTGCATGTTTTATTAAGCAGAGCCGAGGAGACCGTAATATGCGCTCACTTGTTATCGCTATCGTGTCAAAGTGGCTAAATAAATTGTTAATCGTTAATTTTCATCTCGTGACACATAATGAGGGATAGTTATTATTCTAATAATGAAAAAATGGATATGTTGAGAGTGTACATCAGATGCAATGATAATCCTAAAGAAGCTTCTGTATTGTATCGAACCTTGTTTTCAGAAAGGGTACAGCCACATCCTCGCACGTTTGCAAGAATTGAACATAATTTACGAAGAAATTGATGTTTTAATGCTACAGTGCGAAGATCAAGAAATGAGCGTGCAGCACATGATGAAGATATTATGGTGTTGGCATATTTTAGAGCACATCAGTAGTAGATATAGGTATAAGTCATCGCAAAGTATTTTCTATTCTAAAAAACCATAACATGACCCCCTATAAAATTAAATTGGTTCACGGTTTAACAGCTAGTGATTCTGATAGAAGGCTAATATTTTGTAACTGGCTTAACAATAATCAACATTTAGTGGATGCCATTCTTTGGAGCGATGAATCTAATTTTAACAATAACGGAATTTCTAACAGAAAAAATTATCATTTCTGGGATACAGAGAATCCACGTCGAATTCGGGAATGCAGGTTCCAAAGCAGATTTTCTATTAATGTCTGGCTTGGTGTATTAGGTGATACTATACTGGGTCCTTTTTTTTATCGCGGAACGCTTAATGCTGAACGGTATGCCAATTTCCTTATGACAGAATTTGAAGAATATTTGAATGATATACCCTTACAAATGCATCGTGATATGTGGTTAGAACAGGATGGCGCACCTCCTCACAATGCAAGGAACGTCAAGGATATTTTAAACGAAAAGTTAAGTACGAAATGGATAGGAAATGGTGGAGCGATCGCCAGACTTTTCTGTGTTGGACTTTTTTGTTTGGGGATATGTTAAATCAAAAGTTTATGTTACATGTCCACAAAATTTAGAGGATCTTACAAATCGCATTCATAGGGCAGGTGCTCAAATAACACCAAACCTGTTGCAAAAAGTGCGTCGAAATTTAATAAGCAGATCTCGGGGAAAGTATTACAAACAACGGGGAGCACTTTGAACAAAGAATTTAGATGTTAGGTAGGCATTACATACAATTTTATAATTAACTTACTTATTCACATATTTGTTTGTTCATAATGTATTTATGTTGAATAATCTGTTATTGAGTTTGTTTTAATCAACACATTGTTTACACTGTCTACGTTTACAACACGATCAGTTATTTAGTGTATTACGCCCAGTTAATTAATGAAAAAGTATAACATGTGATATATCGTTGTAAAGGTAAATTCTTGTAGTTTCAGAATATGTAATAATGTAGATATGTTCCATTTAAAATATTAAATTTATTTGCTTTACCTGAATTATTTAATGTTCAATTGTTTTTCTGATTTTGAGACATTATTAAGAATAAATAATCTAATAACTTTCATATATAACAATTTTTACTAATTCATACAATAGCCGAGATATTTGCTGTGACACAAAATCTAACACACTGTATACCCAATTATTCGCTTTTATAGATGTTAAAATATTTCAAACGTTAATGATAATAAAATTGGTAATAGGTACCTATATCGAAACGGCACTGTATAAAATGTGGCAAATTTTGTCAGATAAACAGATATCTACCTACACTAAATTACCTATGTATGATACATGCTAACGAGACACTTTAATAAAACTGAATTAATGCGCGATAAAGAATGTAAAATCCGAAATACGTGTAATTTCGTTGTTAACCGTGACAAAGAGCAATTTTCACCATTTGTTTGTGTAATAGTCAATTATCGAAACTAATTATACGAATCGTAATGTAAAGTTAATTATAGAACCACGAACATAGAATAGCCTGCTCGCGCCGACTCCTAATACTTAATAATAGGCGTTCCATTCACCATATACCGCAAATATGCACAGATACGTCGAATTTACGCAACAATAACATTTTTACGATGTTTTCGCTTATTACCTTCAGGAGACGAGTGCACCTACTAGATGGGTAAACTCCGATATTTATTACGCAATTCGAAACGAATTTTTTTTTTTTTAACAATGGGCAGTGGATTAGAACTATTAGGTATTTTAAACAATAAAAAAAGGACATTTGCAACGAATGGAAAGAGCAACAGAGCGGCAAAAATCGTTTCCAAATGGCTTCCACAAACAGGCAGAAGAAGAGGAAGACCAAAGGCTCGATGGGAAGGCCCTAAAGGTAAAAAACAATTGAGAAAGAGTGAAAGTGAGAAAATTGTGGCAAAAACTAGTGAATCAATGTATACGCTGCTGCAGTCTAGTCAACTGCAACAGTGACTCCACGATCAGGAAGGCTTTTATGCAGCCAATAACTTACCAGGGATTGTGAGTCACCAAAGGAAGTAATAACAAATCTAATAAGATGTTATCATCGAACTGTTACTATGTTAACTGAGGCCTTTGCAAGAAAATCAATCAAGCCGCCCACAGAAACACTTTGAAACTCCCTTGAAATCTCAGACATGTATCGACATCAAGGTAACTAACTAGTTTACAGTCCCAGCATTGATAATTAGATTGACGAAGCCTTAAAAAAGAAGAACAACTTCCCCTGAACTGCGGTCGAATCGAAAATAACCTTTGAAATAAAACTGAACAGTACGAAACCAGTTCACTTTCAGCATTTTCACATAATAGTGAAGATATAGTCAAAGCGGCGACCGTAAAATATTAACCGTCGCCCGGCACCCGATTAAGTTTATGATGAAGTAGACAGTGCAGAAAAAACGAAACTGCTTGTCGATCTAATTTACAGGATTTTTTTAGAAAATTGACAAGATTTGTATAAATAAATATCTTCACTTTAAGAATAACTTTTCCGACTTTGCCCCATCCTGACAGAAATTTCCGGTTGACCACCCCGAAGACGCGATTTTTCACGTACTCGTATTCGTCAACGAACATCGCCAATATATATTTTTTTAATAGTGAGAGCATTTGTCTGCAAATCCTGTAAATTTATTAGGAAGTTACGTAACGGACATGAAATGCTATTTAATTAAACCTTATTATTGGCTAATTATTTAATTGAAAACGTGCCAAGATTTTCCCAGACTGACGAGTGAGTAGTTTCCTTTTCGCTGCACTGTCTACTTTTATCTAATTCATAAATTAATCGGATGTTCGGTTAATATTTTATGGTCGCCGCTTGGTGTAACAAAAAATAAAAATAGCGAAGTAAAAGTAGATATAGTGTTAGTAGTTGAGATAATAACAGAGAACAGATTATAAATTCGCTACTTATTATAATTGAACACGTTACGCATTTTTTTAATCATAGGCAGATAGTTTTTACATAGGCACGCTCGCCACAGAAAAAATCGGGACAGTAGGACAGAATTTTAAAAATGTTTTGTTGTGAATCGGGTTTTAAATAAACTGTTTGAAAGTACATAAGGATTAAGCCATAAAAGCATTGTTACCTACATAGATGAGGTTCTAAAGATGTTAGGTACTGGAAAGGCTGAAATAGCCTTTTGCATTTTAAGACGAGCCCTACCATCCAGTAAGCTAACAAACTTCAATGTAAATCAAATGAAAATCCACATTTCGCTCTTTTTTATGTTTTAAAATAATTTTTTTATATGATGTTTGATATCAAAATCAGCACAAAAAAAGAAATCAACCCAAATCGACGAAATTATCGTAAGACGTCAAAATTATATCAAATATATGACATTTACTAATCCGTAGTAAAAGAATCATATATTTCGGCTCTGGTTGGAGCTATCTTTAGTGCTACAAATATATAAACGATGGAAACAATTAATTAATATATAATATATTAATTCGGCCAAAGAATTGTATCTTTATTAATTTACTATACACACAAAGAATTATTACATACCTACTTACATAATTATTTTATTTATCGTTTCTTGTTCTTGGATATAAGGTTCGTAGGTTAAATAACACATATAGTAATTAAGGATACATACAGGGTGTCCCGGGAGGAATCTGCCAAACGTTAGGGGCGCGTTTCTTAAGTAATATTAAGTAAAAAAGCTGTAGCAATGTATAGGTCCGATTTGGAAAAGTTATGGCTTGTTAAAGAAAAGTCAAGGCAAAAAATTAAAAATGTGATTTATTAAGTTTAATTGAGGAATCACTATTAACAAGACGAAATATTTTTCAAGCTATATCAATTTTGTGTTTGTAAGTAACCATTTTTTTATATAAATCTACATGTTATCGGTCATATCGACGCAGATTTTCCAAAAGGGCGTAACCCACAAAAAGTAAATTTTGCAGTAGAGCACATGTTATGTCGCCGCGTAACTATAACAAGATACGTTTCGCGGAAATATAAATCGATTTTTTCGGTGAAAAAAATCGAAATATTGTTACTAGATTTTATCAGACATTGTCTTTGTTTTAAATGCGTAAGATAGTCAGAATAACTCATTTTTACAAAGTGTGAGTTACGTCCTTTTGGTAAAACGCGATCGACATATTACGTCGATCAATAAATTTTTCAATTTACATAAAGCATAAACTAAACCTGCCTACCACTTACTTCTAAAGTATTTTGTTGACAAAGAGTTGTCCATTTTGTAGGTAACAATGATGATTTATGGCTTACAATAATCCCTTTTAAAAATACAAGCATTTCACCTAAAACCCAATTCACAACCAAACATTTTTAAAATTCTATCCTTTAACTGTCCCGATTTTTTCTGTGGCAAGTGTACCTAACGAAATTGTTTTCTAAATATGTATAAAGCTTTTTCAAACCTGTATGATGTTCACGTCATCAACAAAAAGTTACTAGATTGTTTATTTGTAATTCGGTTTAAAGTTTAGAAAATGACATATTCTATAGATGATTTACCTGCGCACATATTAGATGGCATAAAGAAAGACTACAATTTATTAGAACTGTCAAAATACGAGGTACGAGGTGAAACGTCATCATCTAGTAACCTTGTATTGATGACGTGAACATCATATAGGTTTGGATAAGCTATAAGTATAGATATTTTTAGAACACCGCCGCGGTAACAAAACGTAAGTACGTTATTTTCAATTATTCGCACCTAAAGCGATATCGTTCCGGATAATATAAAATATTCCAAGACTTATGCAATAATTGTCGTGCAAAACGCTGCACTACATCACTGTAGTAAATTTAATAAAAAATCGCGTACATTTACATAACAGCACCAGTCCTCTCGAAAAGGTTAAGCTCATCTTTCGTAAAATAAATGTCTGGGACAACGTTTTCCTTTTAAAATAATTCCGTCAAATAACGTTAACGGCCCTCACAAATGCTTACTTTTCCAAAGTGATTCGACTAATGACGAAGTTCAGCAAACAACAGTAAAAAAGATCAAAGGTAAACCGTCAATTTAGATAACTGACTAAATTCGAAAATGCGAACTATACTTTTGTTACCATTAATTTTATAGTTTCACCTTCATCGGGGAAGACGTTCGTCGAATTCTTTTTCTCCGTCGTGTCTATATTTATGTCGTACGAGATGCCCGTTATATCAATAAAATATTAGGAGGACCCGATCATCGATATAAATTAAAATTGTAATTTATTCTTAGACGTAATTTGAATCGCCTACTTCGGCGTAATTACGAACCTTTAGAAACATATTACCGATAACTTTTAAACGAAGTTTAGTGTCGCGTACGCGGCACTAAATTACGTCGAACTACGCGTAATTGAGCAAGCTAAAGGTGATTTGATCCGAATTAGGAATTCTATTCAGTCTCGTCGACTGCAATAAAATCTGCGGGCACGAATGGCACAAATTCCGTTTTTATTTTATCTCCGTCGATAATTTATTGCTAGTTCGTCTTATCCTCGAGTTTGCATTTAAATCAACGGTAAACGAACGGGAAACGTTTACGAAAAAGTGCATCTATAACCTGGATGATTATAAATAACGGTAATGGCATGTAAAAATTTCAATTTCGCTTTTCGCCGGCGCACAGACAGTTTCGCTATATTATAAAAGTGAATGAATTACGATAGAAGCGAGAACAACATCCAACAAAGATGATTAATATTTTTTCAAAATGAAATATTGTTACGATAATATAATTTATTATTTACCTTAGGTACCTAATTCCCAGCAATGTAAATAATAATAATTAATTAAACGTCTTTATGAAGTATGTAGGTACGTTAAGTATCTGCACGTAAAGAAACTCGAATCAGCTCAATTTTAATTGATGGAGTAGTTAGTACCTACAATATAATCAACTTGAAACTATTTACATACGATTCGTATTTAACGTGTGTACGTATCTCATTTATCAACTTCATTTTTCATTTAACCAATTGACGTATTAGATAGAAACCTTACGTCAGTGGTTGAATGATGTACTCGAAAGTTTCTACGACGTTATTCTTTTTTGCGATGCAGGATCAGATTAGGTAAAGTGTCGACCGATTATTATTGATGTAGCAGATAGAGTGTATATGCTCAGTATAGGAAAGATATATAAGAAAGAAAAAAAATTATCAACAAATATTGGAATTGGAATTAAATTAAAAATGAGTACCTACTTCATAAAAATACTAAAATAGAGAATAAAATTGAAATGGGAAGTGATAACGAGTTACAATCATGGCCAAATTATTATAGATTTTGTTATAGACTTATTACAATGTATTATTTTCATAATTTATTTAATAGTTCGCGGCATTTAAGCTTAAAAATGATTTTTGGTCACTTCGTTCATTAACTCAACAATGAAAAAATCTAAAGATTCAAACCTTGGCACTGTCGTCGTTTAATCGAAAGTATGTCTGGTTCTTTTAATAAATAACAGGGTTTCGCTACAAACACAATTTTTTTCCCTGACTTCTTTAACTAAAATGCTTTTTCCCCGACTCCCAAAATAATAAAAACATCGTATAAACAGATTTTGTGCAAATGAGCATTAAGTTTTTAAAGACATAGGTATTAAAAAAAATTTGAAATTTCACCGTCCGGTACGAAAATTTCCTGATTTTTCACGAAAATTCATTAAATTTCCCGACTTCCCGGTTTTCCGATAAAGTTGAAACCCTCTTTATTAAAGGCTTAAAGTTTTACACAAATAAGCATTAATTCCAGTCAAAAAATTAATATAGATGTTAATTTCCACAAAGTAATCAAATTTACACGTATTACGTAACAACATGACTTTTATTTGGGCTAGAATCTGAATGATTAAGAAAATATATAATAATTTGGTCGTGACGCAACTATACAAAAGAACATTTTGGTTTAAATAATAGATCGTGTTTTCCTGTAAAACTTGTTACAATCAAAAAAATTACCTATATTTTTTTCCTGAAAATCACTGGACATAAATAGAAGTTGTTACGTACGATCATGTGAATCTAATTAATCTGAACTGAAGGTTACACTTGCTAAACATCGATCGTGTTTAATTTAACCACTATCCCTTTATTAAAAAGATCCGGCCGCGTAAAAACCCTCTGTATTGAATTTTCATGTAATACGTCTGAACACCTAACACGTAACACGTAACACCTTTTTTTCATTTTTCTCAAAAGAAATACATCTTTTGAAAAATTACTTTTACTAGAGAAAATTTCTCGAGAGCATTTTTATTTAAATTTTTTTTGAAACTTTTTTCCAATTATTTTGGAGATGGTGCCTTTTTATCGAAAATGATAAAGTTAGATGTTTGATAGAGAATTGTGTGATGATTCTAAAACATATTTCATATTACCGATCCGATAATTTACACTTAAACCGCCGGCTTATTAATCTGCAGCCGAACGTAAACCGTCCGCACTAGTTTGATAGTGGTATTAATAAAAATTTCCACGATTATTTATTTAACTTATGACTATAATAATGTCATTGTTAGGTATGTTCGGTTTATCAAATGTAAAACCTTTATCCGCCTCACATTCGATTATAAGCCGGTCGGCCGGAGCATATGTGCGCCGATAACACTCATCAAGTGATGATTATAACACGATACTACGTCATTTTACTTCAGTAATTTTAAATATAAAATGTTACGAAATATCCATTATTGTGCGTTCATTATAATTCCAAAATATATATAATAAATAAACAGGTTCGACAAAATTTACTAATTGTAAACAATCCCAATTTAATCTCGCATTTTGAAAATTTTGAAAAAAATCACTAACAATAAAACGTAGAAGACGCAATATAACCGCTCGAATTTAAATGCGGCGCATAAATAAGTGCTCGCATTAAAAATATGCACTAAAAAAAACAAACGACTTACGTTGGTTTCAAGAGAAGAATAAGCCTCCGCGTCCCTAGACACGCGTGTTTTTAATCGCGAAACCGGTTAAAATGAATTTTAAAAGATTCACCAAATGAAACTATTAGAAAAATGTTCGCCGTTTTCCAAAAATGAAACGGGAGAAACCGAAATTTTAACGATCGTTCGAATACACGCACCGTCTATTAAAGGCGACCGCCACACATCGACTAACAATAGACTTTCACAAAACTAGCGACCCTCGACAGATTGATAAGCCGACGATTCAGGCAGGTATCTATTCTATTGGCCTGTCCGATGGTTTTAATATTGCGTTAACTACGTATGCACGGGTGAACGTGAATGTTCTTATCTATGACGATTTCCATTTAACTGGCATCAACAATATTACACTTCCAGTTAGTTGAAGTTACAAAAATGAAAATTAAATTTTTAAAAATGCCATCGCGTTGTACACGCCTCGAAACGTTTCGCGCAAGTTTTGCTAACTCCCCTAAATCCCACAATCGGGATTTGAAAATTGTAACTACAGTATTTACTTGTAGTTACAATTTTCAAACTTCGATTGTTAAACCCTACATTCATTCATTGTTAGTTCATATGCAAAGCACTCTTCGCAAAAACTAAATTAACATTTTAATTCGCTCTAGTGCCACAACGGTCAATTTTCGAATATCGATATGCTAACAAAAATTGCTTGTATCGATGTACTCTACAACTTGATCAAATTTATCGATATGTTTTTGAGAGACTCTGTTATGTACCTAGTATTGCGGTCAAAATATTTTTAACGCTTTTGTCTCAAAGTATCTGATTTTCTAAAAATTGCCCTAGCGTAAGGGTAAGCGTACATTTCAGCGCGACCAACTGCTGGGGCGCAATTTAAACGACTCAATCTCTGTTGCGATGCGGCTCGCTGCGCCCCGGCATAAGGTATGCTTACCTTAAAACGGCATGTTCTTGTTAAATTCGATTGTTAAAATATATATTTTTTTAGAATTTTATTTTAATTACACTGCTAAACAAATTGAAAAATTTTTTTTTTGGTTCCTAATTACAAATAGATTATCTTGATTCATATTGTTATACCGAATCCAATTCTGCTATTGGTTTTTCTCTAGCACGTATAGTTTTCAAAGAAAAACTTGAGTTTGTTTCGAAATAAAACGACGGTCAAGTAATTAGATGCATTTAATGTTAAAAAATGTACATAAAACCCTTTAAAATGTTCTATTTGACAGTTTTCTTTTGTGCAATGGTCTTCTCTAACCAGTAACCAACAATAATCACTAACTAGTTCACATCCCATCTTCCCCGATACCGTTTTTCCAACGTTGAAAGGTCTTGATGGAAACGCTCCCCCCATGCTCATCATTTACGGCTGTCAAATTGTCTGGGAAAAAACCCAAATGGGAATGTAAATAAGGCATTTTTAGCGACATATTACGTCCAATTTTATGGTAAGCCGTCGACGAGGGTTTTGAAATTGTCCGCTTCGTTGTTGTCTAAAAAGCCGTTCACGACTGATTTGAAACAATTCCACGCCACCTTTTATTTTCAACGTAGAACCGCATCGAAGCTGCTGTCATTCAATAATTGTCGAATTTGGGGACCCACAAATATGCCCTCCTTTATCTTAGCTTCGTTGATTTTTGGAAATTTTCCCTTTATGTACTGAAAACATCTTTCAGCACGGTCCTTATGCCTTTTATAAAATTCTTTATCAGCCCTAACTTTATATGCAAAGGGGTCAACAAATAGATATTGTTTCTATTAACAAGGCTTTCGTGTAAAATATTTTTTTTATTAAATTTTCCCAAAACTTTTTATCGCTAATCCGTAATTACCTGATGTCATTATAATTACCCTCTCCAGAGGAACTTCAAATTCGTATATTTCAAAAACTACACGTGATAGAAAAAATCTAAAAGCAGATTTGAATTCAGGGTGAAAAGTTACTTAAGGATTATCTAGTTTTGTTTAAGACAGGCTCAGCCCGGCCGTCATCAAGCAAACTGTTCTGTTCTGTTCTCTGGTGGGTAGCCAGGCTGGAGAGCACAGCTTAGATACTGGAAGGACAAGTGTAGTGCAGAAATATGATATTTCCACTAAAGTAGGAGGAAATTCCCGATCTTCTTCTATAGGAACTAAAGAGGGAATGGATCTGTCTGATGAAAATTTTAAGATTAATGTTAAACATAGAGTAAAAGAAGTTCAATCAGTTTCAAATACTACAGGACCTGACCTTGTAGCTATGGTGGATGATCTATGTAAAGAAGTTGATCGTAACTCTAGAGCTGCCACCAGTGTTGTTAAAGAAAAAATTAAATACCTAGAGAGAGCAATTAAGAGGAATAAGATATCCTCTGTTCCTCAAATATCAAATTTGAATAATAATTTATGAACGGTTAATGAGAACTCGAGAAAAATAGATATCATTGAAGAAACAGTTATAAATGTTTTTAATGTTTTGAATAGTTTTGGCAAAGTTATAACCAAAATAGAAATTGTTGTTACGGAAGTTCTTGAGGGAAGTACTAATGATATTATTCTTGAACAAGCAAAGCGTTTAAAACGTATAACAGATAATTTTGAAAAAATGAACTCCAATTTAACGTACTAAACAAAAGATTAGCAAATATTGAACAAATGAGTGAGAAGATATTAAGGGATAAATGTAAAAATAATACAGAATCATTAATCATAGACCATGTTGATAACCAAATTTTTAATATAGACGATGGTCATTCTCATAAAAACCTAAAAGAAGAATGGTCCACTGTAGTTAAAAAGAAATCTCGATTAGATAAAAAGGAAATACCTAATGCGCCAGATTCCCTTAATGTTTTAAATTATCAAATTAATTCGAAAACAGAACCCACTTTGCCTAAAGGAAATCTAAAAGTTAAATCAGATGCCATACTTATTAAGTATACTTATATGTATTGCAAAAAATAAAGAGTAGAGCTTCGGAAATCAATGGAAAAATAGATGGAATAAGAAAAACTAGAAGTGGTGACGTATTAGTTGAGGTTATTAAAGGCGATGGTCAAGTTGAGATAGTGAAAAAATATATTTCTGAGATTTTAGAGGAATCTGATGGTATTAGAATAATCACTGATAGAACTAAAATTGAAATACGTGACATGGAGGCCACCACTTTACCTTTAGAAGTTCTTGAGGCTATTCGTGACTGGTGTTGATGGTGACATAAACATTGGACAGATGAAGAGAAGATTTGGTGAGACCTCATCAACATCGGTTACTTTTTCCACATTTATGGCTAACAAAATTTTAAGTACGTCTAGTTTCCAAGTTGGAATTATAAACAAATGTAGGGTTAGGAAGTTGATCCCTTCTACTAGTTGTTGCAATTGTTTAAAAGAAGGTCATTTTGCAGCTACTTGTAAAAATGAGGTGGTTTGTGTATTATGCGGTAGTGAGGGGCATGTAAAGTCGGAAAGCATATAATAAAGAGAATATTGGTGTTAAATCAACGATTCTAACAAGATGACAAGTAGATACATTAGTATTGACATTGTTGGGATTTCGAATGTTTATGTTATTTAATTTTATTATTGTTATTTAACTTTGCTGTTATTATATTGCAGGTCTGTACGTGTGTATGCGTGTGCATGTATGTTTTATGTAATGAATGTATGTTCGTATATGTATGTGTTGGGTCGCAAAGAAGGCGGTGGTGAAAAAGGGTAACCATGGTGTGTTGTTATGATTGAATAATTTGTAGAACCACGAAATAAAAGCACAAATTTAAAATATTTGTTTAATTAATTGATAAAATAGAAAAGTTCAAAATTAAATAAATTTGAGGTGTGAGCGGCAAGAACAAAGAAAACCTCGCACCATACAGTATGTATATATGCATATATGTATATGTTTATATATATATATATATATATATATATATATACTTCCTACATATACATACATGCATATTTATATTTATGTAGATATTTATATAAGTAGTCGTATTTCTAGGCTAGCAATTTTTTCTGTTGTATTACTGTTATTTGCTGTTGTTGCCGCCACTGTTTTTTAGACTTTTGTAGTATTAGAGCCCCGACCGAAGTAATGTCTCGCGACGGTTCCGGTCGGAGTAATACAACTTGCGCTGAATAAAGATATTAAAAAAAAAAGTTTTGTTTAAGAACCAAAAATTCTATTTAGCAGTGTTATTAATCGATGATTTGGCAATTGCAAAACCTTTTTCAGCTTCCTATTTCAAACTTAAATATTTGTCATAATTTGCCACGGACTAAAATCGCATTTACAATAGGAAAATGCGGCGTTGAATTTATTTTTTGTCCGCAACAGTACCTGTAAGTACTAAAAACGTATTTATCTAAAAAATTACAAGTTTGCAAATAGGACGTTTTAACTAAATAGGACAGAACGAATACTTGCAAATTTATTTTTGACACGACGTAATATGGTAATAGTGGAAACATCGTCGATAAATGCCAAGAAGGAAAAGACGTAGGGTCCTATATAAACTGACAGAAATACACTAAGGAATCGACATAAACCGTGACGCGGTAATTAAGGAAATAAATTCGAATCAAACGCCAAAACTCGAAAGTGGCCATCCGCAAAGTTCAGTTGCAAAGTAAATTAAACGTTTCATAAGTTCTAATAATTAGAGAAGTTGGAAAACGTTTACAGTTTTGTACTAGTTCCCTCAAATGCGATAATACAATTTGCCGGAGTGTCGATAAATTAGCAACACGTAGGTACGTGTAATTGCACGTGAAAGTTTTTTGACGAGGATCGGGAAATACGAATGGAAACGTCTGTCGCGTAATTTGCCGATTATGAAACTTACTAATACTTTATGTGTTACAGCAATTTTTGATTAATGCGTGCGTGCCCGTATCAATTTGTAACCATGACTACATATTATAAGAACCGATTGTTAAACGAAACTTGTTCGAATGATGCCGAAATAAAGCCCGAGGAAGCGGATCTGTTATTCTGGTATTCGTTAACGCGGGGGAATAAATAATCCGGGAAACGGATATTAAGTAGACGCTAAATAACCTCAGGTATCGATTGGTGACTATAATCCCGATGGTTATTTGATGAAGAGCATCCTTTATCGCAGGAAATTGTTTAAAGTCTCGTTCTATAATTGAGTGTTAAAGGTACATAATAAAATCGTTTTAGTGCGGCTATTAAAATATTGACAGTTAAAAAATTTATTACGAGTTCGTATCATAACGAGCACCGTAATAGCGAACATGCATTGTATTTATTATACCGGACGGGTCGATCACGAATCGGTTTGCGCCGTTACATTTAAAATATTTGTTTTTCATTAATTTGTCTGATAAAAATGCTCACGCATTGCTCTCACCTTATTCAACAACATGTTAGTTCAGTTTTTTAAGATAATACACGCCGTTAAATCGTTTATTTAATAGAATAATTGCGTTAACATTATTTTTGATACAACGCATCAATTAGAATATTCGCGACGTGGTCCTTCGAACCGGACTCTAGGATCAGAACTTGGAACTGATCTGTTACTATTTTTTCTTTAATTGTTAATACAAGCATAATAACCGCGTGCCGAAACTTAAAATTAACGAAAATAATAAATTATCACCCGGTGATCTTATACGAAAACCTAATCACGCTTTATTTGCACAAATTACAAAACGCGAAACAATTATAATAACTGTTTTTCTTTATAATTTCGACGCATTCGCGACGCTTT
Organism: Rhagophthalmus giganteus; assembly: GCA_036326145.1. Taxonomy (NCBI): domain Eukaryota; kingdom Metazoa; phylum Arthropoda; class Insecta; order Coleoptera; family Rhagophthalmidae; genus Rhagophthalmus; species Rhagophthalmus giganteus. Next base: position 1,421,149 of record JARFJA010000099.1, on the reverse strand, counting down.
GTTTGTCCAAATTAAACTTCATTAAACTTAATTTTGCCAGGAGCTTCTATGCCGTAATCAAATTTATGTTTTACTGTTTCCCTAAAGTTTCTCGGCGTCAGGGAATTATTGTTAAAAGACTAATTAATCGGCGAGATGTTTTTCGGACAACTAGGGCCCGTTCAAATAAATAAATGACGAAAAAAGTGATGCGAATAATCGTCTTATTTTGGAATTTGACTATTTATAATTTACTATTTATAACATATTCGGTTTAGTTATGAAATTTACGTAGCCATGTTTTTTACTCATCGCATTTTTCGACGTAGCCGAAATAAATCTCGCATTTCTTGTATCGAGCGAGACACAGTACCATTATACAAGCACTTTTATCATCTAAACAACGGCAACGATACACCCGCAAAAATTAACAGTCGACGTACGAAAAACTTTCACCGCCATCGATTAGCTTAGTGAAAAGCGTTTTAATACCGCTTCAGTACAATTTCTGAAAGGCGGTCTCGGTTCGATCCCCTATCGGGTTATTCTCGGAAAAAAACACCCAATAAAGCTCGCTAAGCCGAAGAAAGTTGCAGTGAAAGAGCACTAACAATTCTATGAAGTTAGTGAAGTGCGTAAAATGAACTGGCCCCAAAAGACACTTCGTATGTGCTTAGGAAACTTGAGTTTACGATCGCCCTCGATGTCGGGATTACCGTCAGCATATTGCGAACTGTTGGCATATTTTAAAACGAAATTATGAAAACTCGTACGCATCGACGCTCCGAAAGGAAAATTGTGTAAATAACTCGGGAAATTTGAGTGCGAGAAAGCATTTGAAAGATAATGGGCCTCTATTTACAAAGAATTTCGGTACTCGGGCGTTTCTTTTGTAAGATAATATAAAAAAAAATTATATTCATCTTCATAAATTTTTTGGACGGTTCCAGATGTTGTTTTCGTATTTTTTTAAATAAAAAATACGGGTTTCGTAGTTCTCGTGCGCCTAAATAAGAGTAGTATGTATATTACGCTGTTTAGGCGAATGTTTGATGAAAGTAGGTACCTAAAGATTCTTTTATCGAATTTATAAAGATTATATAATGAATGTCTCGTTATTTACTATTTAAATTACTATAGGTGCCTAAATATTTATCGGAATTAATGGTGAAACGTTAGCTATAATTTAATGTAAAATTCCATGTAGTATGTTCCCCAGGTGTGATTTATTTTACACGTAACGATTCGAGACAAGTGCGTAAAATACGCATTTCACACGTGTTGTACCTATACAAGATTATCTACGATCTTTGCAAAACATCAATTTTTCGATTATTTTAGTTTTAAGACGACCTTCATTTAAACACTGTACGAAATAGTGTTTCATATAGATTAGTCCGGAAATACTTTCGTTACGAAGTCTTAAAGTTGCCGACGAGGAAACAAACAGCAAAATTCGACAGTTTTCGTGAAATACCTTACAAAATCTCCAAAACTTAAAACGTACAAAATTAAAATTTTTACTGTGCAATCTCAAATAATTGATGAATGTCCAGTAAAAATTTTATACAATTTAGCCCCACCGTTTTTAAAGAATAATAAGCTTTGAAACTTAGTCGCCAGAACATTTTACCTCGACCGAATGTTAACCTGACCGAGTGTAATTTTTTTGTATTAAAAATAACATTTAATTTAACAATTTGTTTTTGAAATTCTTAGACAAATAATATCGACGGCGTTTTGGCAAAAGGACGTAACCCATACTTTTTACGAAAATGAGTTATTCTGACTATCTTCATCTATCTTTCTAAGACATCATCTGTTAAAATCTGGTAACAATATTCCGATTTTTTCCACCGGAAAAAGTCGATTTGTATTTCCGGAAAACGTAGAACTGGTTATAGTAGCTACGCGACAACGCAAAATGTGCGCTCCTGTAAAATTTACTTTTTGTGGGTTACGTCTTTATATCAAAATGCCGTCAATACGTTGTCAACTAATTAAACTATAAATTGGTTTAGTTTCAGATATGTTTGAGTATCTTATTATGATTTTATAGGACTTCAAATATGAAGTGTTTCGTTATGCCCGGGTTTTCCCTACATACATAATTCATGTTTCAGCGTTTGATGGAACGCAATGGGTGTGAAGTTCGTCGAAATGTCGTTTAAGACACGCTGGTGCTATTTTATTTATTGTTACCTGAGTGTTTGTCGTTGGAATATGTATCGAGGTCGTTATACATACAACAGTCCTCTGGCAAGCGAAAAGTATGCTTTGTTTTTGTTATTAAACGATTATTTTTTGGTCTTTGTTTCTTCAAAGAAGTTGAACATTTGTTATGAACTGTAAATTAATAATTATTTACATAAGTGTTTAGGATACTTGAAAATTTCGTTAGATTTCACAGTTTCCTGTCAAAAGATGCCTCCAAGAACAAAAATAAATTGACAAGAAAATGAATATTAAAGAGTGAGAGAGAGAGAGAAGTTGAAAGTTGCATTAAAAAATGATCCTCAAAAAAAACAAACGAAAAACGAACGCCTTAAGTATTTGAATAAAAAAGAGCAGAGTACCCGAAAGTTAGGTAAAGATGTTATGAACCCGTTTGAACGCAGAATCCCAAAGAAAAAGTGAAAAAAACATATTTGTGCCAAACGCGTATATTTGCAAGAGAAAATACACCAAATTCCGAATTAAAAACTTTCAGTGAAACTCGACGTGCTAGAAATAGTCCTGCAATCGATAACTTACGCGAAACAAGTGTACAAAAAAAATTAAGCGAAAATATCGTGAAGAAAAAATTAAGAATTTAAAAAATGATCCAAATACGTTTAACGAATAACCGAGTAAAAATTTTTTAAAGTTCCATTTTGAATTTCTATTGTTCTTGTTATTTGCTACTAAGAATAACCGACAAAACTCGTTTATTTTAATAATAAAATGTTATATTTCTTCTTATGTACACACAAATCAGTCCCGCCTGTCTCAATTTTTCACAAAATCATCTAGAAATTCTATTGTATAATACTTAAAAATTTCTCTGGTCTTTTACAACAGACGGTGTTATCAGATTGTTATCTTAAACCAGTTATTTTTATTATTTGAGGAAAAAAGTGACAGGACAACTTCACGGGGGTCAATTTTTACAATTTTTACGATCCAATTTATTTACCGCGTCAAGCGATTTGGCAAAGAATAACGGAAGAAACAACATATTCTTTGCAACAACGTGTCGGCAAGTGGGCAATTCCGTTAAAATGTAAATTTCAACTTTGACGCAGGAGAATCCAGATAATAAGCATAATAAAGCTACTATACAAATTAACACGAGTTCGGCCGAAAATTTCAAATGAAACACAAAGAAGCAACAGCCGCCGGAAAATTTTCTAATTTGCATTTATTTAAAGCGCAAAGTTAGTGCCCCGCCCCTCTTCAACGCCACCGCGCCCCGTCAATAATCACGAAAGAGTGGCGCGACATTTATCAAACGTAATTTTCGGGACGCACAAAGGTTCGTTTCGGCCAAGGTTAGGATTTAAGGCCGTTTCTAATGTCGCGAAGATGTTTCGTTTTAAATTACAATCTGAAATCCTGTATTATATGCATCAGATACGAATTGGTAAATCTGAAATCGATCATTCTAATATAGGTTGACCAAAAGTAGAAAGGAAAAACTTATGTTATTTCGACGAAGCAACGTTTCCTTTTGTATTCTTCACGTATTCCTGGTTGAAATGTACGAAATATCTGATGCGTGAATAAGTAAAACGTTAAGGTGCGATGCGGTTTCGAAAGGTAAAGATTTTTGCGCGCGTATATTACGGTGCCGGTGAAAACTTTTCGATCTTAAGCGACTTAGATTTTTTACAACATATGAATTATTGTTTCAATTTACGTGTATATGGCAGTGAAGCCATAAAATGCTTGTACGATATTACATGCATTAAACATAATGGTATTAGACGTATATACGTTGTAAACGAAACACAATATGAATTCTAGATGTAGATAGTTATTTGCATTCAACTGTTGAATACTGCAACTAATTCAGAAGGAGTGCGAAGCATATATTTTATACAGTATTAGAATGCGGGTGACGAAACAAGAGTGTGACAAAGAAATATGACGCCACTTACTTTAAACACTTTAAACAAAAACAAAAAAACAGTTATTATAGGTCAAATAGATTTTAACAAATATACCTATCTAAATATCTAATGTCTCATATTTTGATTAATTTATAAACGTCCACATCAATCAATAACATAGAGACATACAATACAAGAGATAAATACGGTAAACATAAACGTTGCTATGTATACTTGTCGGAAATATCCTTTGAAGTACCAACAGATATATTATTACAAAGCCCTATTATTGACAATAAATTGAGAGAAACATCTACAGCTAACGCGTAGTATATACGGTATCCAAGATAGATTCCAATACCACGCCATCGATAAAACCAAATAGTTTTACGGTTCTAATAATAATAAATCGTAATCTTTTTTATACCCTCTAATATGCGTGCAGGTAAATCGATAGAATATGACGCTCTTCAAACAAATACAGTGGTACCTCGATATACGAGTGTTTTGAGATACGAGCCGCCGAGCGAGCGATATTTTGCTTTGAGATGAGAGCAAGATTTGAGATACGAGGAATCGCACACTACACCGCTGCACAGTTCTCACAGTTCTAACAGTTTCTCCCACCTCAGACTAGACCTCAGTCTGTGTGCTTGTTTCCCTCGTTTTCGAAGCATTTTTGATAAGTTGGGTTCGCGTTTTTTGCTTTTTGTACATTTACAAAACATTATCACATTTATTTTTATAACCATGGGTCCGAAGAAGAAGATGATGTCTATTGAATTAAAGCGTGAAATCATAGAAAAACATGAGCAAGGTGTGCGAGTAATTGACTTGGCGAGGATGTACGGGCATAGCACATCAATGATATGTACTGTGCTTAAACAGAACGAGTTGATACAGGGTATAACGCCAGCTAAGGGCGTTACAATAATTTCTAAGCTCCGGACCTCTCTCCATGAAAAGATGGAGAAACTACTGATGGTGTGGGAGACAGAGAAGCAGCTTCAAGGAGGAACCTTAACACAAAGCATCATATGTGAGACGGCACGAGCGATTTACGGTGATTTGCTGAAGCAGATCCCACACACTTCCACAAACGAGGAATCGGAAGACTCGTTTAAAGCCAGTCGGGGCTGGTTTGACAACTTTAGGAAAAGGACCGGCATTCACTCCGTCGTCAGGCATGGTGAGGCAGCAAGTTCGGATGTGAAGGCAGCTGAGGTTTACATCAAAATGTTTTCCAAACTGATAGAAGCCAAAGGATACATCCCCCAGCAAGTCTTCAACTGTGACGAGACAGGGCTTTTCTGGAAAAGGATGCCGAATAGGACTTACATAACGGCAGAGGAGAAGACGATGCCAGGTCACAAACCCATGAAGGATAGATTAACTCTAGCACTTTGCGCCAATGCGAGTGGCGACTGCAAAATCAAGCCTCTGCTAGTACACCATTCGGAAAATCCCAGAGCCTTTAAGTCACATAAGATTTTAAAAGAAAAACTGCAAGTTATGTGGAGGGCAAATCCGAAGGCGTGGGTCACCAGGAAATTCTTTGTGGAGTGGATAAACCTGGTGTTTGGCCCTTCTGTTAAAAAATATCTACAGGAAAACAACCTACCCATGCAAGCCCTTCTCGTCCTCGACAATGCCCCTGCTCATCCACCAAATCTCGAAGAGTTCAAGTTTATAAAGGTTCTCTACCTATCACCCAACACCACTCCTATCCTGCAGCCCATGGATCAGCAGGTGATTTCTAATTTTAAGAAGTTGTACACCAAGCACATTTTTCGGCGCTGCTTTGAGGTGACGGAGAACACAAACCTTACCCTTCGAGAGTTCTGGAAGGACCACTTTAACATCGTGATATGCCTAAGAATTATTGATCAGGCCTGGCTAGGTGTTACAACGAGGACCTTAACCTCTGCATGGAAGAAGCTGTGGCCTGAGGCTGTAGCTGAAAGGGCCTTCGAAGGATTGGAACCCGAAGTGTCAGTGGTAGAGGAGATTGTTTCTCTGGGAAAATCCATGGGTCTGGAGGTGTATGAGAGAGATGTGAACGAACTCGTCGAGGAACAGTCTCAGAAGCTGACAACCGAGGAGTTACACGATCTACATTCGCAGCAGCATACGGTGGTTCGACGAAAAATTAGTTTTAAAGAGGAGCCGGAGATGGAGGAGGTTATCTCTACAAGAGATATAAAGGAGATCTTGGGAATGTGGGAGAAAGTTGTAGAGTTCGTGGATAAAAATCACCCCGAAAAAGTTGCAACTGGTCGTGCATCGGAGTTGTTCGACGAAACTTGCCTAACTCATTTCCGCAATATCCTGAAAGGGAGGAAGAAACAAACCTCCTTGGACAGTTTTTTTAAACGATCGGCAGGTGAAAATGAGCAAAACGTGACGAAAAAAGCGAAGACCAGTGACGAAAATTAAGCGCTTCCGTAAGCACTTCACTTTTTCTTTTATTATGTTTTTATAGAATATGTATTTGTTATTTATAAATAAATGTTTCTTCTTGTAAATACATTTTTCTTATTCAAAAACACTTAACAACAAAAACAACTGAGGTGGTGTTTTGGGAGCTGGAACGGATTAATGGCATTTCAATTAATTTTAATGGGGAAAATTGCTTTGAGATACGAGCAATTTGACATTCGAGCAAGGTTACGGAACGAATTAAACTGGTATGTCGAGGTACCACTGTATAGGATGTATGGAACCTATCATTGGATACCGTACCTTTCATCTTTAAAAATAAAACCCGAAATTATTCTCGCAAATTTCAAATCTAAACAACAACTAGGTATTTGAAATATTTATAGAAAAGTCCGAAAATAAACAGGATATAACAAAACTATTCCCAGTTCCTGCGGTATTCACTAGATGTCGCTACGGAGTTAACAGGAAATGCAGTGACAGGATGCGAAACCGGAACTAGATTATACAACGCGCCGGCTGGCCCCGCTAATACGGAACCTCGCGATAAAGAGTGAAAAAGGGAAATAGAAATTGTAAAGAAGCTCAAATTGAAAGGCAACCCGCAAACTTTTCTTCTTCCGTAAGGATTTAGTTGATCGTTTCTCGTATATCATTTTAAACACGTTAAAATCCCTCGTTAGAAAATAAGCAAATAAATTTACCGCGTAGATCCGACCCCACATAGAAATGTCTTACCTCTCGTCGAGGTGAAGAACCGACAAGTATTTCATAAATCCGGAAAACGAGGAAATAATCGTCGTAACACTGTCATTTTCAGCTAGCTCGACGTTAAATCACAACACACGATGACAAAACATTTTCCTTCGAACGATCATTAACGGGCACCCAAAAATGACATTGCTGAGCACGCGTTTCCAAATGTATAACTTCATATTGTCGTCGGTCCTTGTTCTCTTGAATTTTATGTTTCACATATACGACGATTTTCCGAGCTTGTATGCGCGCATTATTTTTTTAACCCGCAAAGTAAATGTATCGTGAATGTCAAAGACGACACTTGTAAAAAAGATAAAACGCCGGCGAGAGACGCGTCGTTGGAATAATATGTGACTTATCGAAACCACGCTCGTCACAACGCGAACACACAAACGTGTGTGCTGTATGTATTTGAAAAGCGTCACTTGCGATTAATTCGATTGCACGCGTCGCGCATTAGCGACCATATCGTATACGTAACCAACAATAAATTTCGGAAAGGATTCATTAGCTGCGCCACTATAGGTCGGAGAACATTATAATACTGCAAACGCAATTAATTCAAGTTGGCAAATCAAGTTTACCACCAACTTTAATTACCGTACTACACCAACTACAATTATTTGCTCCATAGAAACAGGAAACCGAAAAAGAAAACTTCGACGCTACGTTGTGAATTAATGACAATCTCAATTATATTTCCGAAGAGTCTATCGATAGCATAGCAAATAGCAACGGATCGGGGTATAAAAGAAATTAGGTTAAATACGAATTACCGATCAAAGTAAAGCCAGAAATTGCTGCAATCAAAAGACAAACACGACAAGTGTTGGAGTAAGAATATGATTTGTCGAAAACTGATAAGTCGATTATAAATTAACGGTCCTAACGCAAAGTAAATTATTTTCAAAACAATTTCTTATTTGTACAAGGTGTTTCGAAATTCGCACATAGGGAAAGTATATTATGCAATAAAAGCTGAATAAAAATATCCTTTACGAACCCATACTTTTCTAGTTTCGCGACTTTAAAAATTTAGAAAGTATACTTTAAATAGGGTCGCGTTTGTTTCCGATTTTTTATGTGTAAATCTGGTAGGCATGTTTATATCAAATCTCAAAACTCGTTTCGAGCAATGCAACAACGCGTTGAAGCGCATTTAAGGGCTTCCAGCGACACACCCCATTAAAAAAAATAAATAAAGTAAATATTTCTCAAACTTAAAGTAAATCACTTGAAGCACTGAATATATCAAACAAAGAAATGACAAACTACACGTTTTTAAATCGATTTAAAGTTTTTGCGAAATTTCGAAAAAATCCCTTAGCATTATTATTAAGGTGTTTTTTTTGGTAAAATTTTTATCAGAACGTTTTGCGACGCAACGTTCAGAACAAGTCGCAAACGACTAGAAAACTCATAATTCTGGCGTAACTGCGACGAACTGCGAGCGTTTAAATAGATTACAAGTTTTGCATAATCTCGATAAAACGACACTACCTGATACGCATAGAACAGGTCAAAAATTACTTGAATAGTAGCTTTTCTAGAATAACAAACCAATAAATGACAAACTAAGCGCGTTTCCGGCGATTTAAAATTTTTGCGAAATCTCGAAAAAATCCCTTAGTATAGTTCACGTTTTTTTTTTGGCAAAATTTTGATTCGAACGTTTAGAGTTAGAACGTTCAGAACAAGTCCGGAACGACTAAAAAACTCGCTTTTTTTAGTATAACAAAGTGAGATATGACAGCTGCGGACGTTTAAATAGATAATCATTTTTGCATAATCTCGACAAAATGACACTACCTGATACGCATAAAACAGGTCCGGAATTACTTAAAAAGTAGTTTTTCAAATATAACAAACAGAGAAATGACAAACTACACGTTTTTGTAATTTAATATTTGAAATACTATAAAATCTGATAATGCCCCCGTATCATTAACAAATCAAACACTCATTACAACTTCGCCAAGAACCAAATCACCGAGAAAAGGACCTCCTGTACACGGTCTACTCATTTCTCAGATTCCTGAATAAATAAAAAAAAGTAGATATCTTGACTAAAAAGTAATTAAAAGTAAATCACTGGAAGCACTGAATATACCAAATAAACAAATGACAAACTACACGTTTTGAAATCGATTTAAAATTTTTGCGAAATCTCGAAAAAAATCCCTTAGTATTTTTATTCAGGTTTTTTTTTGGCAACATTTTTATCAGAACGTTTTGCGACGCAACGTTCAGAACAAATCGCAAAGACTAGAACATTCGTAATTCTGGCATAACGAAACGAAAAATGACGAACTGCGAGCGTTTAAATAAGTTAAAAGTTTTGCATAATCTCGATAAAATGATACTACCCGATACGCATCCGGAATTACTTAAATAGTAGCTTTAAAAGTGGATTTAAAATTTTTGCGAAATTTCGAAAAAATCCCTTAGTATAATAGTTTGTTTTTTTTGGCAAAATTTTGACTCGAACGTTTAGAGATAGAACGTTCAGAACAAGTCCGGAACGACTAAAAAACTCGCTTTTCTAGTATAACAAAGCGAGAAATGACAACTGCGGACGTTTAAATAGATAATCATTTTTGCATAATCTCGATAAAATGACACTACCTGATACGCATAAAACGGATCCGGAATTACTTGAAAAGTAGTTTTTCAAATATAACAAACAAAGAAATGACGTTTTTATAATTTAATGTATGAAATACTAAGTGATCATAACAAGATACAACAGCAGTTAAACACGTTCATACATCTGATAACGCCCGCGTATCACTAACAAATCAAACACCCATTACAACTTCACCAGGAACCAAATCACCGAGAAAAGGACCTCCTGTACACAGTCTACTCTTTTCTCAGGCTCGTGAATAAATAAAAAAAAAGTAAATAAAGTAAATATCTAGACTAAAAAGTAAATAAAAGTAAATCCGTAAAAAAAGTAAATAAAAGTAAATCATTGGAAGCACTGCAAATGTCATCTTGAGGTAACTCATCCCAAGCAGCTTGAACTTGACGCGAAGTTCGTGTAGGTTTTGTGAAGGTCGTTGCGAGTTGGACAAGCTCATCATATCTTACAGATGATCAATTGACGTAAGGCCAGGAGATCTAGGAGGCCATGGCAACAAATTCATTCCTGACACTCCCAAAAATTTTAAATTGCTCTGGCAATATGAGAACTGGCGTCGTCTTACTGGAAAACGAACTCAGGTTGTCGTCTTATGCAGGATAGAAGATGTGGTTCTAGTACTTCTTCTACGTATCATATTGACTCTGATGAAAACTAATAGCGATCTGCTGCCGATGGTAATAGCGCCCAATACCATAATTCCGATCGTCTTTGCATCGAAAATTGAGGATCGCGTCGTTCGCTTCAACATACGACCATCGTGCATAACCATCGTTTTGAGTCCAATTTTGTAATCGTATTCGGCGATGTTGTAAACTTAACATCTTACTTCAACATCTTAAACCAGAAGCTTTTAAACGCCGGTTTGATGTAACTGCGCTTATGTTTTTCAACACACGTAGACGTTCCCCCGTGGGGTTGTGCCAGTGTTTGCTTAACAAATTTTGCATAACAAACGCACCAAACAGGCAGAACAAGGAACGCTTAATTATTTTTTGCAACGTGAAAAGAATGAATAATCATTTTTTCAGTTTTATTCGGTTAAATTAAATATTTTCGTTTATTATTATTATTTGTTTCAATTAATAAGTGTTGTTTATTTTTTGAATTCCCAGTTGATCGTGAAAATTCACTTATCCTGACCTTGTCCAAAACGTAACCCCCCGCGATTACCCCGATTGAATAAAATAGAATTTTGAATTAATTTCAGTTTGAAATACGATCAGATCTATTTCGAAACTAAAAGTAAACCTTTAACATTATCCCGTTATATTAAAAATAAACAAGCCAGAAATCTTCTGGAATACGTGCCGGCAATTCCAAACACTGTGGCGAGAAAGACAAATCGAGTTTTTTATTTAAACACATGACTTCCGTTCCGACGAAGGGTCGGAAAACTTTATCGAATCTTTAGGCAAAACATCTGCATGGAAAGAAGGTTCCAATACGCTTCATATTTTAATATTACTGTCACAGAAAATTCTGTCATTGTCGAAATTCAATAAATTTCTTATAAAGAAAGTTTTTCCTTCGTCGTAAATTAACTGACGATTTTCGACGCAAGAGTCCGCCGCAATCTCGTCGTTACGTCGGCGTCGTCGGAAGATTAAAAGAAATACTTCAAATACGTTTCCATCAATCGAATTAAGGAAGCGGAGTAAACACATTTGTTCTGCGAGAGATCGACGTGAAAATACTAAAGTCCAGACGGGAATAGACGTTAAAGACCTAAGCAAAGAAAACAGCCCCTAAACACGACAAACAATTTATTAATAAATGCGGAAACACGCAACCTATACTACTTATTGATTTCGTTTATCCTCCGCAAAAACCGCCACAGCGCCCTTTTTTGTTTTTTGTATTAGATATGTGAATAAACTTAATTTTTCGAACGTTCAACTTTTTCTTTAAGTACCTTTATTATAAACATTAAACTTTCGACGAACAGCTTCCTTAATAATAAATTCAGATTTGAATCCATAATTCAATGGACGCTATTTTTCTTAATTGCCCACTGTCGACGGACGTCGACAGCTACAATCAAAAACAAGTTTTTACGTCTAGAATCTATCACAAAAACTGTACTATATAATTTTGTAGTTTGTCTTGATTAATAAATTTCATTTTAACAATTCGGCCGTGCCCCCGCAGGAACCGGAATACAACGGAATTCGTGCTTATTTGTAATTGAAATGCCCACAAAAAACTGCCACTAAATTTAGAGTATAATGAAGCACGAAAATTCCTAATTGGCAAGGAGATGTTCGTTTGTACGGTAATTCTGACATGAATATTTTATAATTCACCGTCACCGCTCTCCACGGTGATCTCCAATTTAACCCGGAAAATGTTCGGTTTTCTTTTGATTGATACCCACTTCATCTTCGTCACGACCCCTAAATCGATTAAGCGATGACAACATAAGACAGATCCCGTACTAGTTTATCTAATCAATTCGTTAAATCGAACTTTTGCTATATATCGCTCACTTATTTATCGAGACATCGGGCCAATAAATTGGCTCGATAAAAACCCCAACAAAATACATATACTCTTACTAAAGACAAAAGCGTATCGTGTATATAATACAAAAGACGAAATGTTCAAAAGTTATTTTTTATAAAAATTCTGCTCGTCGAAAACGTGAGTTTACTAAAAAAAAAAAAAAAACGGGGTCAAATGTACGGGATGTTGATAAATTAAGAAAACTTGTAAATGATTCAAGAGAGAAGCGCCATTATTTTGTATTTCATGCAAAATTGTTAAAATAGAAAACGTTGTTTAAAATCATAAAAAAACCATGGGATAAACCAAGCGATAAAAATGAAAAAAAGAATTTCTACGATTGTGGAAAACTACTGTGATCGACACTCGCAGATTTTTATTTTGAATTTTCATAAATTCAACTTGAAAAAAATTAAACGATAAAAATATAAAATGCAAAATTTAGTCTTCAAATTGTGTATACGGGCTTTTGTTATGATTCTAGGCAACTTCTTTTATTAACAACTACGTTTAAAATAAAAAATAATGGTACTTCTTTCTTGAAGTATTTTCATGTTTTCTTAATTTATCAACACCCTGTACATCTGATCTCGGATTTTTCCATGGTAAACTCATTTTTTTGACAAGCAGATTTTTTTATAAAGGATGACTTTTTTGAAAAGATTTTTTTCCTCTTATCAATTTCATCCGGGAACACCTTGTATATTAAAAAATGCAAAAAAATTAAATGACGGAAATAGAGTAATAGACTGTTGCAAATACCGTTAGAACTCGATGATTATAATACAAATTTTTATCTATCTTAAATTGAATTTAACGTATTTTATAAATAGGGACGGTAATTAGCAAGAAATTAACATCTCGATTTGTTGCTAGTAATTAAATGCGATTTTTACATATTTGCGTCAAGTGCTATTGTTCCAACAAACGTTTCCGCGATAAGTAGCCGCGAAGAGAAATTAATAGCGATTCAAGAATAGTTAAAGTTTCGACTAAATAACAGAATGCGGTCGTAATTTAACACACGCGCACTTTGTTCTCCGACGTCATTCTAATAGCACTCTAATAGTCTGATTTTTAATTTCAATCATCGAATAAGAAATTATCGAAACCATACGCTCATATTTGATTGAACTTTTCCATTATTTAAGTCTTTATAAATATCTAAACATTGTTTCTACGATATAAAATTCGGAATTTATGACGTTTAAAACGCTTAATCCCAACAGGTTTCGTCTATTAAATGTGACATTTACGAGGATAAATAGCAATAAATTTTTCGTTTTTTCGGACGTTTTATTCGAAATCGACGATTATTATTTTAGTTTTGACATTTCGTTACCCTAGTTATAGATCAACATTGCCTGTCTATTATTTTATCTCGCGAACGTCACATTTAATAGACGAAACCGGCCACGATTAAGTCGTTTAAACGTTATAATTTGCGTCGTGAGTAGAAAAGATTTTAGGGGCGGAATTTTACAGACTTTTTTTATTAGAAACAACATTAAACTATAAGGCGGTGTCATAAATAATTATAGTTTGCGTGTTTGATGTCTGCAGTTTAAATTTTGGTCCTTCCATTCGAATGAATTATTACGATTAACACTACTGGAAATGTTAAATTGCAAATAAATTTATAATAAGTATGAAATATCAACATTTGTTTATAAATAAACAAATATTCGTCTGCTGAAGATTTCGAGAGCTTAATATTGAGTTTTCGACGTTGTTTAGTTATCAAACGTCGACTGTGCAAAAAACGTTGCCCGTTGCCAGAGAAACGGAAAACAAAATTATTATTATTAATTTTTGATAAACAAGTTATGATTGTAAAAAACGTGACAGAATAAATATTTTTCTGAGCGGAACCATTTTCCGCATTTAAATGCGCAACACTTCGTTGCATGAGCGTCCCCAACGTACAGACGTCATAAATTTATGGATTTAGTGAAGACGGATGTTGAATATTTGCATTTTGATAATAAATATGATTAAAAAGCAAACTATTTTAATGAAATAGCTTTTAAGCAACGACCACGTCCGCATCCGCGACGACGCGCGTCTCATCTTTGATAATTCGACTTATACACATATATAGTAGGTATTGTGTGAACTTGGAAATTTTATTGACGCCTCTTGTAAACAGTTTACTTAATTTAATTACCTGACAATTAAACAAAATCGCGTAGTCCTACTAGAACAAGATGTCTTTCCAGTTAATTTCGCAATTTTAATTAAGACGTGCGCTAAAAGTTACCAGTACAATAACAATTATTTCGAAACCCCCTATAACAGTTAACAGTGGCATTATTACTGTATTTAATGAACGGTTAAATACACAGTCTACTTAAATTTATGTGTAACTTGAAAAGTTGTTTCTTCGACTTTATATATTAAGTGAAATGTATGGCCGTGTGTATATTTTATGAACAAACAGATTACAGCGAGCTTGTTATTTGTTAGTAAACATTCACAGAATCGTGCGGAAATATACTTAAAAGATTAAAATATTGTATAATGTTCAATTTCTAGAAATAGCGACGAATTCCGTCAAAAGATCATTATTTCACAGCAATTATTCTATAATTATACGTTTACTTATCTAGTAGAAAATCTTTTATACGCGCGAAAAAACAAAAATACGAAAACGAACCGTCTATTAAAGACGAACTTAATTTACATGACCATTATTTGCGACATTTCCCTTTTGTTTTCCGCCCAAGAAAGGGCCCCGTCTGAAACTTTCTAAAACTTTCATTCAAATGGGAATTCGGAAGAGCAAACCGGAGGTGGAAATAAAGGAATATATGAAATTCAGAAATCAAAAGAGCAAGCAAACTTTGTTGACCCAGTATTTATTGTTAATGGGAAGATTTCGACGAAACGGAACGTTTGTTCTTGAATTTAGTAGGCGCAGCACTAAAACCGAACGTTTCTTTCGTCGACCATAAAACAATGTTTAAACAGTCGCTTTTCTCGAGGGAAATAAGGGATGTGTACAGTATACATGCGTTTTTAAAGCTCCGCGCTTTCTATAACTCTCGCGAGATCTTTTTCACTTAACCATAACCGCAAAGTCTAAAATTACGGACAAAAAATTAATTTTTCGCTAGGAAAAATGCGACGGCGGCGTTTCGTGTCGTTAAAAAAAATTTAGAATCATTAATCTTGAAGCAATATAAAGTATCGACAGGAGACTTCTTTTTATTCGCCCTTGTTGTTGTTTTTTTCGGATAATTTTACCGTGTTAAGTCATTTGTCATGGAAGATATCCATCATTTTTCGGGCGTACCTAAATAATACTTTCAGTTTTTCATTTAACCAATTCAATATTATGTAAGTACGTCCGAAAAAATACGGATTTTCGTTTGAAAAATCGAGGTTGTTATTCGAGTACAAAGAAAAATACGCTTGTTATGAAAAAAATATAGGTTGTTTTCTTATAATTTTGAAAAATGTATTTGACTGTACGTGTGTACTATTTAGACGGAAAGAAGTGTCCGCGGGCCCTTTCATAGTTTGTTTTGGCGACTATGTACTTTAAAATGTTTTTATTTCACTTCAATATTATTTCACTACGCATATCTAGAATTCTCTAATACAAAAAAACAGGTTTAAATTATTTTTAATTTGTTAAAAATAATATGTAATAATCAACATTATATAAATGTGTTGCAAAATCCAAATTTATTTCCCTCGGCCCGTAAAATGCTCGATACTGAAATAACTATTTATAATAATTATAAACAAGTGACCTATAAATTCTATTTACACATTAAAAATAATATGAAAGTTTACAATAAATCCCATCTCTTATAAAAAAACTTATCGTTCTTAAGTTGAAATCGTCGATAACTAGCTAAATTAAAAGTAATTTCTATTATCTAATTGAATTATCTATATTTACCTATTTCACAATATACAACAATTTAATGTTGTTGATAGTTTCAAATTATACATAGGTACATAAGTACTTTACTTTTAGAACCTATAAAATCATTCAAACGGGTTTAATAACAGATATGCAGTCAATTTAAAATAGCAAACTTTAAAATAACTTCAGCGATAACAAACTTCCGCTTGAGCTCGTCGAAAGAAATTATGAAAGAGCCCGGGGACTGTTGAATCGACAATTACAATTTTTAAAGCACGTTAAATGACATGTTGTGCTGCTGTTGAAAGAGTAAATTGCATTAAATAACCTCAAAACCATGGTTTTGAGGTTTATTTATTATCTTATATATTTATTATCTATTTATTTATTATCATAACAAATTGCAAGTTGTTATGATTTTTTTTTTGCGCAAAAGACCGAAAAGTTCAAAATTGATCGAGAAACTCGGCCGACTGTACGCCTGCAACAAAGATACAAAAAAATATACCGTTAGGTGGCAAAATGTTGCCCTGTTTGTCGACAAACGTATCCTAGTGAGTGTCGGGCCTTAGCTGGCCTTTCGTAGAGGTTCGCCGAAGTTAACAAAAAATTAAATTAACCTCAGCTCGACGCCGATTGGGTTTTAGATCCCCTCGTTAGCTTAAACTAACGTAATCTTTTTGACTGCGTATCTTGAAATCGGGATGTAAGAACAACTTCGTGTAATTTTCTAAACGTTATTGTTCCGAATGCATGTTTTTTTTTGGAAATTTTCGGTTAAGTTGAGAGTTAAAATTTCTTGCCTTTTTGCTCTCCTTGTTAAATGTTTCATTTTCCATCGAATTTTATTTGCAATGGTAATTTTAAATCGACATTAGTTACTTAACGGACACGTCGGTTATATTATTTCAGTAAAAATTACGTGATGTTATTATTGCGGTTTTCCACTAGATTACAAAGGTCCTATAAAACGAATAAAACGGATTTAATTCACTTTCACAACAAATATACCTTTACATTATCGATTGATACTGGAAGCTCAGTCATCAGAAGCGTAATTCTCATTGCCGACGGCTTGTTGTAAATTATGCATTATTAACGATAGCTACATAAAATTTCACCCTTCGATTGAAATTCCTTAGCGACGATTTAGATAATTAAAATTGTAAAGCCAACATCCTAAAGAAGCACGAAAAATGTTATTTAAAACCAAGAATAACTTTTAAATGTAAATTTAATAAGAATAAAAAAGCAAATATTTCTCTTCGATGTTAATAATAAATGATAAATTTTAATAAAAGTGTAAATGAACCTAAAATTACGTCACGTAATCAATCCTTTTTAGGGTTTATCGTATTTTGCCAACTACAAGATCAATATAAAATAACGCATTTTTTATTGTTGCATTATTTGCCTGCAAAATTTGCAAGTGTGCTGATTTATTGCAAAGTGTCCTGAAAATAAATGTTCTAAAGCCCGTGTCACACTATCACTAGGTATACGACAAATCAACAAACTGCATGGTCACACTATCAAATTTGATTGATCAAACTGTTCATTGGTTAATTCAAAAAGTTCGCCATAGTTTTGTATTTTGACGTATTCCGACGATGACGTCATCGACCGCCGAGTTTGATTAGTCTGATTTAACAAACTGACCGATAGTGTGACGCGGCCTTAAATTTAAGAGTATCGATACGTTTGGGAGTGCCGTCTGGTCTTCAAAATCGGAACGCTACCGGTGTACTCCGCACCAAAAATCACAAAAGAATTAATTAAAAGATTGCCAGTTCAATTTAAAGGGACCTTAAGTCGTTGTTACAACAATGTGTTGCCGCAGCAATAACGAATTTTAAAGTCACTTTAAATTTATTACGAAATTGGGGCTAAAGCGTTTCGTCGTTGCCGAACAAATATAGAAATAGAATATTTTATTTTCGTAAATACGAACATCAGTAAGTCCCTCTGATACCCAAATGTAGAATTATTTATTTTAAATGTTCAGATAATTTCGAAGTTGTTTTATTTTGACAGCGCTAAAAGGAGTTGCGTAAAGACAAACAGACGGTGGAATTTCGAAAATACGTTTATAAATACGTGCGCGCTTCAGCCACGATTTAAAAAAAAATGCAACCCCTTTTTTTATGATCAACGTCTAACGTTCCTCTAGGCGGTTAATTAAATTTCGCAGTAGCAAATTAAAAAATTGTTTTCTTTTAATTATTTACGGCCGACTTCGTACGTCAAATCTCGAGTTTCGTTAGATATAGCGCAACATAGATTTTTGTAACGTCACAGTTTTCAAGTGGCAACGGCAATTTACCTATTCAATAAAGCAGTTTACGACGTCGATTCTCATAGCAATACAATAGAATCTGATTAGGATAGAAATCCAGGAAACGTGGGTTATAAAAATAAAGAACGGTTTTCCTGTGACCCCTCGCAGAGAATAATAATCTCTAAGGTTTCAATCTCAATAGTTTAAAAGAGGTTATTGTGGAGGAAACGTACGTTTCGACAAATTGCCTTTTATTTCTGTTTCATCCGAGTCGAGAATTTAAGGCTTTTTACCGTGAGTGAAAATCCAAAGAGAATTTCGTATATCACACGCGAATCTGTCACGGGAATATCTGAATATATTTACGATCCCCTTTGATCCTTTATATGTCCGTAATCGGCAAATAATCCCGTACGGATTGATTTTTAAAGACAAACAGCTACGTAATACCTATACCGCTCATCGTTTATAATCTATTTGGTCGAATTGCGAAAGTTACCTACATCGAAATAGGTAGGCGCCATGTGTCGTCGCAAATGAGTTTCGGCAAAATTTAAATTACTTTTAAAGTGGAAATGTCGTTCCGGTATGGAATTAAATCGGAGCCGAAAATCCTTCTTGTGTTCGGCGTTATTAAAAGTAAGTCGAACTTTTTTTCTAAATTCTTAGTTTAATAAACATCAACTATCATCATCAATCATAAATTAAGGTAAGCGTCAGACATTCGTTTGGTTATTTTTAACGTAAATTGGACACGCAGCGAATGCGTAACAAAGAAGTGTTATCAACTTTCTTTCGCGGCGAAATTATAATTCACTCGAAAACCTTTTCGTGTCGGCTTTACTATGATGAACGGATTTTACAGAGTTTAATTACATAATCCAAAGCAATACCGTTCTTCGATTTTATTATTGTTTGAGGAGAAAGCGCCGAGGGCATTTTACGAAAATAATAAGGGCCTCGCTTTTGAAAATAAATAAATACGAAACACCGAGAATAACTTCTAAATCAACTAACTTGAAATAAATTACTTTTAAGAACTTTCTGATCAACGCAACGACTCCGGCAGTCGGGGCTGCATATTTTCTTATTTTAGGGCAAATTTAACCGACACGCGGCCACATTAAACAGAAACGTGTATAAGAAAAATTTGTTTTTCGGCTGTATCTGAAAAAGGGCTAGGTACCGAACATTGTTCGATTAGATACGATGAATGGTAATGAACGGTAGAACGGTAATGACTCGTAGTAACCTAAACCCTAAAATTTCAATTTTCGCGCGTTTGATGCTAATCAGTTTGTCGCAATAACCGAATTAATTATCTACAAACGGTTTTGTTTGCGATCGTAATTTATACGGGCCTTTTTGCTTACAATATCTTGCGCTTAACGTATCGTCTTCCGATAAACCCTCTATGTTTACAATTCGCTGGAACTACATTTCCAATATATTCACAATAGGATCGCGTTTGATGTCTCTGCGACCCGTTCGCAATCCCATTACTGCAAGTACGTAATCATTAAAAAAATTCAGTATATTCAATACCCACGTCTCGATTACTTTTATTTTTTTCGCAAAATTTAGAAAATCACATTTACTGATACATTGGTATTTACTAAAACGATATAAGCGAATTGTTTGGTGATAAAAAGACCGACATACCACTATAATAATAACTTTTAATAATAAACGTTCAATTGTAAGTAATGAATCCATCAAATTAGATACATTACTAAATTTAACGTGAGAGTACTTTCAAATTCCGATAACAATTTCACTATTGAAAAAAATCGATGACGTCATATCGCAAAAACTATTGACTGTAAAATTTTGTTCGAGCATATTTTGCAAAACTCGTTGGTTATCATTTTTCGCGCAATACGTCCAACTATATGAACATCCTGTAAATGTCTATTGAAACTGATTGTTGACGATAATAACCTAAATTTTAATAAATCATTACGCTGATGTATTGTTACGCGTTTTCCCTGTACTGAAAGTTTTTATAAAAATTTTACACTTTCGATTATTATCATTGTTATAACGTTTGTTCTGTTTTAAAAAATAAGTTATATACAGTGTGTTTACAAGAGAATTTTCGACATGGAATCGCGGTTATTATAACGGTCCAAAAAGTCTTTCGGTCTTGGTTAGCTGAGGAAAGCAGAAGGCATACTTAGCTCAAATCATGTGCCATAAATTGTTTCTTGTCATGTTATGCCATGTCATAGTAATAAAATTACTTAAACAAAAAGTGGGGTAATATTAATTACAAACAAATCTAAAGCCAAACAACAATGGACGAATGAAGAAATATTGAAACTAATGGACGAGCGTCGAAAATTTAAAAATAAGAATGAAACACAGTATACACAAATCAACTCAATTATAAAAAGAAAAATAAAGGAAGCTAAAGAGAAATGGATGCAGGAGAAATGCGCGGAGATGGAAGAATTACAAAATAAGTTCGACGAATTTAATATACATAAAAAATTAAAGGAAGTAACTGGCAATTATAGAAAAAGGACTCCATATACGCTCAAGGACAAAAACGGTAATCTAGTGTTGGACAAAAATGAAGTAAAACAAATATGGGAACTGTATATAACGGACTTGTTTGAAGACAGTAGACAAGGTACTGAAGAAGCAGATAACGATAGTATGGAAGGGCCGGAAATATTACAAGCAGAAGTTGAATATGTACTGAGAGCTGCAAAAAGCAACAAAACAACTGGACCCGATGAAATCCCCGTGGACATTCTTAAACTATTAAATGACACGAATATTAAATTACTCACTAAACTCTTCAATCAAATATATGATAATGGGAAGTTTCCGGATGACTGGTTAAAATCTGTATTTATTCCAATCCCAAAGAAAAACAACGTGAAAACATGTAATGACTTCTGATTAATTAACACGATGAGTCATACCCTAAAACTGTTGCTAAGAATGATACAAAATAGAATCTACCAAAAATGTGAACTTATGATTGACAATTCACAATTTGGATTTCGAAGTGGCCTAGGTGCGAGAGATGCCCTTTTAGGCATGAACGTTATGTTACAGAAATGCAGAGAATTTCAGAAAACGGTTTATATATGTTTTATAGATTCTGAAAAGGCCTTCGACAAGGTCCAACACGTGAAATTAATCAAGGCTCTGGCAGACATTAGACTGGATGGAAAGGATATCAGACTTATAAAGAACATTTATTGGAATCAATCAGCGGTAGTTCAGATAGGGGAAAAGCAAACGAAAGAATTCCCAATAAAAAGAGGTCTTAGGCAAAGATGTGTTCTCTCCCCGATTCTGTTTAACGTATATTCAGAATGCATATTTCAAAATGCTTTATGGGAATGAACAGAGGGTGTAAAAATAGGTGGTGAAGTTATAAATAACATAAGGTACGCTGACGATACCGCCATACTAGCTGAGAGTATAAAAGACCTCCAGTTACTCATTAACAGCATAAATGAGGAATGCGAAGAAATGGGATTAAAAATGAATATCAGTAAAACTAAACTTATGATAATAAACAACCCACCTGGAAATAGAGCACAATTAACAATCAATCGAGCTGCAATAGAACAAGTTACAAGATACAAATATTTAGGCTGCTGGATAAACACCGAACTAAATCCTGACGAAGAAATTAAAATCAGAATAGAGATAGCAAGGAGCACCTTCTTAAAATACGAATCTGTGCTCTGTAATAATCACTTACAACTTCCACTAAAACTAAAATTTATTAAATGCTACGTATGATCCACGCTAATGTATGGTACGGAGGCGTGGACTTTGAAAAAAACAATAATGAATAAGACTGATGCATTTGAAATGTGGATATGCAGACGTATACTGAAGATTTCCTGGGTAGAAAAGATAACTAATGAAGAAGTACTAAGAAGAAGAGGAAATGAAAAAGAATTAATGAGTGCAATAAAAAGAAGGAAAACCGCCTATTTCGGACATATATTAAGAAACGACAAGTACAAACTGCTTCAAACAATAATAAAAGGAAGAATAAACGGAAAAAGAAATGTAGGAAGGAAAAGATTATCTTGGTTACGAAACATACGAAATTGGACGGGAATGACAGCAGCGCAACTGTTCCGAGTTGCCGAAGATCGAGATCCGTTTAAAAAAGTGATAACCGACCGCTGAAAATGAAGATGGTCTAGAAGAAGAAGAAGACGTATTAAGACATATCTACAAAGAGCGTTCCGAAATTAACGTATCGCTTGTAGTCTAACATAAGCGTGTTCTCAAAACGTGTCCGCATTTTTATTTTGTTTGTGTTCTGTTTGACTTCTTAAACAACAACGCGTATTCAAAATAGTCAGTTTAAATTGTTGATATAACTGCTAAATACAGTGGAACCTCAATTATCCGAGCTAATGTGAACCGACCCTACCTCGGATAATCGAAAAACTCCAATAATCGGGACTTCCAATGCTGATTAAACGAAAAACAGCATAGAGAGAAATAAATTTTAATACAGCTTTAAAATGTTACAAACATTCATTAGCAACTCATGGACTATGCATTAAGGACAATGACAATTAATGGCAAATAAGAAATAAGAAATATATAAAAATACACACACCGTTAACTGCGCTGTTGCCATGTTCGTTTTTTACCTATAACATGGTTATTATAAGTTAAGGGGCTACCTCGGTTAAGCGAGGGCTCGGATAATGGGAGTTCGGTTAAAAACCTCTATAATCGCCGCACGTGATTTCATATAGGTACCCAAAATAAATTCATAAACAAATCCACTTCTAAATTCGAAGATTGTGGGTTCGAATCCCACTCCGTGCACAGATATTTGTGGGCGAATTTACATGTTCAAAAACAACAAGTAAATATTTAGATATACCAAAATAAAATAATTCCTACCTTTACATCCCGAGTAGCTGCTAAGCGACGTCGTCCGTGTAGGAAGGGACGCCAGTCGCCCCCGACAATGGGGGCACGATTCTCCGCTTATTTGTTCGGCTCGAGCCCATCGTGTAACAACCGGCAAAGGTAACGGCGGCGGAGGCGGCGATGGGCTCGCCGAGGCGCTAGACCAACTAGGTTGTTCTGCTGCTATCTGACGTGCCCTCGATTGCATCTAGAACGATCAAAATTTAATAGAAAAACAAAGCCGTTAAAGCTCCAAATGATGCTTTAATAAACTTACACGACAATTTCAGCGGAGTGACTGAATAATTAATAATCTAAATTGGAAATCTTATAAGGGAACGGCCCGCCTTCCACAGAAGTAGACAGTTAAAAGGGTTAATTCCGGTTGAAAAGTTGCGCAAATTGAATATAAAAGAGAATTTAAAGAAAACTTATATTCAATCGAGGAGGCGACGAAGGCCCATTAAAACATTTTCAAGTAAGTATATTCTTCAGTCATCAAACTTTATTATTAGATAAGTTCAACGATAAAAATATATCTCCCCGGAACTTCATCGTACGCTAAATTAAATATTTAGTTCTACAGATGCAATTCATTTAGATTATACGTAGGAAATGCACGGAAAATGGGTGTTTTGTCCTGATTTATCTCCAAAGGTTTTGTTCGCATAAATTCTCATATAATGAGGGACCGTAAAATACAAGAACGTAATAAAAAAATTGGGGACAACTTGTTTTTCGGTTTTAAATACCTCTATGCTCGCAACTTTTCCGACTCGAAATTCGAAAACAAAAAACAAAACCAGAATCTCTACGACAATAACAATTCTTGTCCGGATTAGGCCGGATATTACAGGCAAGGCGAAATTAGGAGACCGGGATTGAACGTTCGTTCACTTAACCTCAACATAAACATTGAATTTTCCTAATTAAATAGGAATGTCCTACTTCCTTCAAACGATTCTAGATTAAACCCATCGACTTTTAGTCGGAATTACGTATCAAAGGCCAAGAACCGAATTTTCTTCTTAATGGAATTTTCCTTTGATAATTTATATTTCGAGTTATGAATTTGCATTTCAGTTTTTATAAAACAAATAAAGGTTCTACGGTATAACCAACGACGAAAATATTTTAACGAGAACATGCCGGAAACTCGTCCGTGGCCATTATTACACCTACACATTTCGAAAATTATCGAATGTCGATTACCCCAAAGAAAGACTTACTTAAAGAACTAATTTAGTCAATTAAAATTCTGAAGTCGTTAATTGATTTTCATAGAATTTTGTCAGTCAAACAAAACTTCACGATGATTAATAATACGTTCGCATTTATAAATAAATTAATAGCGTATGTTAAAATAATGTATTGATTTACCGAACGATTTATAACGAACACTTATAAGTACAGGGCGTCCCAAAAATAATAGATGTGGTCACCTTAACGTTTAACCAAAAACGAGAGCAATAAAGCTTAACATTCTAATACATATGAAGATCTCGATGAAACGAATTCGGATGTAAGTTGAACTTACTAAAAAGTGCCGTATCACATAATGTATCAACTTTGGTTTCTGAAGGAGTTTAAGATTTAAATATTTAAGAAATGTTGCAACCCTTAAATCTTATATTCAGTACACATATCCACTAACACTGGGATATAAAAAGGTTTTCAATATTATAAAGATAATCCAGATATTCAATTATTACAGCAATCAATTTCCATATCATCGAGTCCAAAGAAACAAGCTTGTATCGCGTTTCCTTCAAATTAATGTTTTTCTCCTAAAAAAATAATCCATTTAAATCTAATCAATATACAAAACAAGAAGGTCGTATTTTTAAGTTAAACGAAAAATTAAAATTATACAAAAAATGAACGCCTATATAGTTGGTTTCGAAAATAGTAGGTGATAGGCACTTCGCATTTTGATAGTCAACGTAACGTAAATCATTTGAAAAAGCATTTACTTCGAACGTAATTGAAAATGCACCAAATCCGGATTTTAATTCGAACGATATTTTTACGGAAAAATAATTTATAAGTCGTTCCGAGATCAAAAGGATATCAAAAGGCTCCCGATATAACAAAAAAAATAATAATAACTTCGCGATACAGCTTAACAAGAAATGAGGTTACAGCAAAAAGAGTAAGCAAAGATTTTCTTTGTAACGTCCCTTCCGATAAATAATAATCCTCGGTAACAAATAAGTAGTTTATTAATTCAATTTTTCTAAACACGTTTATTTGTCGAACTGTCCCAAAAATAGTCCTACAAAACTGTAGATATTTCACCTAAATTAATTGTTTCGATCGTCGTTTCATAAATTCGACACAAAAAAAGTTTTTTAAGATTACGCGTTTCCCGAATTTGATGCCTAATGAAATTTATTGATGATGATCTGAAGAATATTTTACGAGTTTCTTCGGAATCGTCAGCCAACGAATATGAAACAAATAATAAATCTTAAAAAAATATATATGCGACATTAAGTACGTCCGAATTTTGTCGTAGAAAATCGAACGTAAAATTCGAACCTAAAAAATTCTTCTTCCGACGATTTGCGGATGAAAATATAAACCGATTCTGGTTTTGTAACGTGGACAAGACGCACAAATGAGAGACGTACGTACGGGGGTCGAATGAAAAGTGATGCCTAAAAAATAATGCTGTTGAAAAATTAAAAAAATGAATATTTTATTACAGCGAAACTTCACATTTGACCTTTTGTTTTGTGATTAGCAACAATTTTTTTAGTACTTTTTTTGTTCTATCTTAATCGCTAATGTGACTTTACTTGAAACACTAGTTTTTGATCGCAGTTGGCTAGGTTTTGATCTTAAGAAAATTCTCTTTCCACAGAAAGATGCGTATTAATGGACTAAAAATAACCTGTAAGTATTTCATATTGATCTCTTCAAAAATAAAAAAGTTATTCGGGCGTCTTCGTTGAAAGTGAAACGCACTGTATAAAAAAATCCAAAATCGATAATAATACATGGTAAAGAGAATACATCCGATCCATTAATGTAATATAACCCTGCAAGTGAAGAGGAAAAAATGGATTTAAAAGCCACATCGACAACGATGAGTCGTTTGAAATAGGTCATGACCCTAAGGCGGGAATGGAAACGTCAATAATTCTTTTTCACGAGAAAAACGCATTTTTGGCGAGTTTTGTGTAGGTAAGCACTATACCTAAATCCCGTTTACATGACCACAAAACAAGTATCGGCGGACAATTTTTCGCCTGGTTTTAATCAACAATAAAAATAATAGAAAGCATCGACTTTATTATTAGGCATCTGTTGATCGTATAAATATTAGCAATTTAATTGCGCAATTTCAGTTTAACGATACCTATAAATGATAATAAAAATATCATGTTTTCTAGGTAATTCAAAAACAAGTTGTGCGACTTGATGCCACCTACGTTCCATTACGCGTTGAATTATGCGCGACATCCAAAGTTTAAAATCAGAAAGTCGAATACGATAAATTTTTTTTTTTAGCAAAACATCTCAATTCCGAATCACCGCGTAAAACCGTAAAATACGCGTAAGTAAGGTCAATCATATTTATATCGACAACGACATACACAAACACAATAACCTGAGCGTCCGAACCTATAAATCATGCTTTATAATAGCAAAAAAAAAGTAGATGGAACAGGATAAGCACGAATAACGTGGCGTAGTTCTTTAGAAGGAAATGACGGTGCAAGTAAGAGGCGAAGATACGATTTCTTAAATTATCTTTTACAGTTCATTAACATCAAATTGGACAAAGAGATCTTTGTTTTCTGACCCGATTCTAGCCTAGAAAAATTAACCGAAGTCGTCCTAGCGAAACGGCGCATTAGTCGGACGTTTATTACGCGCAAGCACGTCTCTCGTTTAATTTATTTATTTTTCCCGATGATTATTATTGGGCTCGTGTAATGACGTAAGTAACGAAAGTAAAACTCTCTGTACAGATCGTAAGATTCATAAACGGCTTCATAATCCAACCTCATTAATTAAAAGATTATTTAAACGAAAGGAAAATCGCGACAAGGAAAGTTAAATTAAACTCGAGATCGACATTATCATTTCCCGAATGAAAATTTGTTAAATTTAACGCGTTTCGAATAAATTATATTTCGATTTATGGACCTCTTGCGTTCCGTCGTAGTTTTTCCGGATCGTGGTGCGACGTTAAAAGGCGAAATAATATATTTCATTTTGTATCAGAGTTCATGCCCGAAGAACGTTTTCAATACCATTACTATTATCGATACAGGGTTTTTGGCACGAATTCGAGGGGCGTTTTATATGCTCGACTGGACGGAATCTAAGTTGCATATTTGAATAATAAGAGCAAACGCATTATTCTAATTCGATTTGAGAAAGGTTCGATTGGATTAAAAAAAGAGATTAGAATAAATATTTAGGGCAGCTATAGGCCTATCATCGCGAATACCGGAAACCACCCACGATTGGATTCCATTTGCTTACTAACACAATTAGAAATTTATAAGCAAACTAAACCAAGGTTTAAACTGTTCGGCCGCTCATTGGTGCAGCAACAATAATTAGCGGGAAGCAAAACCCCGGTCCTGATGTATTCGGGTTTAGTTATAACCGTCCGCTCTTACTGTAGCAGAGGGATTCCGGCAACAATAGCAAGACAGTAAGT
This sequence comes from Rhagophthalmus giganteus, assembly GCA_036326145.1. Classification (NCBI taxonomy): domain Eukaryota; kingdom Metazoa; phylum Arthropoda; class Insecta; order Coleoptera; family Rhagophthalmidae; genus Rhagophthalmus; species Rhagophthalmus giganteus. The sequence continues at coordinate 1,392,985 of JARFJA010000099.1, read as the reverse complement.
TTCTAGAGTTACGATTTTGGTAGACAGAAGGCCATAATTATAATGCTCGCCCCACGACGCAGCTTCCTCCCGACGGAGTTAACCCCCCGAAGCATAATCATAGAACAAAGAGATTTATTCAGACCACCGAGGTACAATGATATTTCCAGACGGCCTACCGAAAAGAGAGAGAATAAGATAAATCGCCGACAAATAATAAATTTTACTCTGCAAGTCCATGAATTATAGCCGAACGAGTTTTAGTTTCCCTCAACATAATATGTCGAACTTTTCCGATCCGGGAACATCTGGATGCACTGTAGTAGGGATGTCAAAATAACTAAAATTTACTAGTAAATGCGGCTCGAAAGTGAAAATCTAAACAATAAATGTAAATGAACGAACAAGTGCTTCGTTATGTATTAAAATCGCAATTTACAAAAAGATGCAAATCAAGTAATTAATGAATATTTGGATTTAGGTACCTATAGGTATTATTTACGTACCAATTAAAAAGATACGTTTGCGCGCAGACCGCGACAGCGAATTTCCATGTCACATGTGAAAAAACTCCTTTTTTTTTTAAATTTTCTCGAAAGAAATACATTTGTGAAAAATAACTGTTGGAATAAAAATTTCTAAAAATTAAAAAAATATATCACTTTTTTCGATTATCTCGAAAACGGTGCATTCTATCGAAAATTATAGAGAGACATGATCGATAGAGAATATTCGATCCGGTCTCGTCATCAGACAGGCCGCAATAGCTTTATTTTCTATGAAAATTCGCTAAAATTGAATTTGAATAATCACTATCTCTTGTCTTTATACCGCAAAATTGTATAATTTACTCTGTTTTTAATTTAAAAACTATTCGTGTGCATATTAAGCATTGAAAATTTCCCTAATACAAACCATAAACCAGATAAAAGTTTAATCGCATTTTTATGCGACCGATAAAATACAAAGCAACTAATAAAACATGTGCACCGCCTACTTTCATAGCTTGTCGGAGTGCGAACAAACAGCTGAATGTTTTTTTTAAATAAAAGCGGGATTTCCTAGTATCCACGTATAAACTCGAGTGCATTTATATATAAAATTCCGGCAAAACCGTTTCAAATCTTTCGCGTCAGTGGTACAGAACGTTAGTGCTTGTCTCAGTAGTTCAAATTTTAAATTACGGTGTCGTATATTATTCGTGTGTGCGCGAGGAGTGCTCGTTCGGTTTATAAGGCCTTTTTGCGTGTGAGTGCGCGAGTGTTGTGTTCTCTAAAAGAATTACAAACAAAAATGATTAATACGACGAGGATCTTTCTTTATCGATTAACCTGAGGTTTAACACAAATTCTCTGAAAATCAAGCTTGGTTAGGCTCTTGGATAGGGACTAGGTCGGGGTTCCCCTCAAACATTCGACGGTCCAATTTCGCGAACAAAATTTAGTCTTACGCTCGTTTTCGCAATTACAGTGGTTAGTGAAATACAGTGAAATATGAAGCGTAGGTACGTAATAATGCAAGTACGCAGTCAACGGAAGAATCTACGGCCGAAATTGGCGTTAGAGGGAAAACGATGACGAGAATAAGGTAGGAAAATACAAAGAAAAATTTAGAAGTTTCTAATTTTTTCTTATAGTATGTTACAGACAAGTGGCAGTCCCGGCGGCAGCAGTGTTAGTTTGCATTTTACGTAAGTATTAATAAAAAAATTATTTCAGGATTTTAATATTTTTTGATTTTCTTTTTAAATTCCTCTTTTCAGTGCATTCGTTTACTTATAAAAAACGAAATTCAAAGTTTTGATTGTCGCAATAATTTTAAACAATTTAAGTTGCTGGCAAAGAGACAAAATTTGATCGATGCACTTTTTATTTTGCCACCTTTTTACTTAAAAAAAATTCTAATAATTCCAGTTTTTTCGTCGCATTTTTTTAATTCTCCTTGTTCTAAATTTATACATTCTTTTACAGACTATTATAATACTTTAAAGCAATTGTTGTAGTTATTTTACTAACAAAGTGAAAATAAGACAAAGTGCGGAATATTCAAATTGATTTTACTCAAAAACGGCGTGTTTTACCGAAATTTGATAAGTGTACATTTTTTGTAGTAAAAAAACTTTGAAGTCTCATAATTTCTTCTCAAAAATTGAAAAAATTGACATACCAAAACATTAGGATGATATCTACCCGCTCCCTGTGCAATTTGACACACTTCCGTATTGAATATTGAGCATTTGATAATTTTAATTTAGTAAGCATTAAAACAATAGTAAATGTACCAATTTTCATCATTTTATCTTAAAAGGTTCAAAAAATATTAAATAAAAACCATTCTAAAACTCACATTTGAAAGGGCTCTATCTTCCTTAGGGGGCGTTTTAAAAAAAAAAACATATAGGGGTTTTCGTCATGGTTTGACTTGCTCTACGACAAACTACTCTAAAACTCAAACTTGCACTTTTGACCACCTATTTTAGGAACACATAATTTGCGACTACTTAATTATTTTCAAGCCCCGCGATTTAGCAAAACAGATTTCTATAACGGTATGTGTATACGCAGATTAATATTCCGTACGCATCCCTCGGCGAGCCCCGATCGCATCTCATCTTTTTTTCTCCGTTTGCTTTAATACATTAAACCATATTTGCGAAGCACGCCGTAAAACGTTCCAAAAAGGGATTATTAAAGAACGACCTGGAAAACCATCTCTCAAAATTAAAAACAAACGCGAAACCTACTAAACACAGATTAATGACGAACATTTAAAAACGTATTAAACATATTAGAAAAAGGTGCGAGAATAAATTAAACAGTTCCACCGAAAAGCATTAATCAGAGCATTTTCTACCTTCCATTTCCGCAACTAAATTGAATGCGTAAAAGCAACACTAAAAAAAAAGGTCGGAACCGCTACCTCTCTTTTTCTCCGTGTACACTGGAATGCACATGAGATTACGTGAAGGAAAATCGAAGTAAGCTCCTACATAAAAGTACACATTAAACATTAAATCTCATACAGGATAACCGATCCTAAATCAAATAAGATTTATGAGCTAAATAGAAGACTGCGGGCGGAAACGGTAAGTCGTTCAAATCAGTATTTGAAAGGAATTTAACGTGTTAACGAGCGAAAGAAAATTCCCGTAGTCATAACGCAATATGGGGTGGTAGATAAAGTAAACAACCACCGTCGCTTGATTGATTTTCGATTGACTTTAGTTACACGAAAAATGATTATATAAATATTAACGCGAACTTATAGTTAGCTATATTAAAAGAAACGAATTTTCCATTTCGTTTTCGATGCGTCACAAAGACTCCGTTTATAAACGCGATGAAAACGAAATCGGACAAATTAAAAGATAAACGATCGTGTCCGCGTTCGAATATTTTAAAAAAGTATTAATACGTTCCGAAAATTAAATTTTTTTTTTCTAATTTCGGAAGCTCCGGCGTCGCCGTCGGCGGCGTCGATGCAATTTCTCTTCGCCACAAGGCGATATTAAAATGTAGATGAAATTTCCTGCAAGAGAGAAACATTATGACGATAAAACCAAGTGCGACGTGCGAAGGGAAGAAATATGAATTTACACGCATGAACGCACGAAGTCGTGCGCATGTGGCCCGCGCAAAATAAAAAATTGCAAGCAGGCGGACGTTCGAAAAAATATTCGCCGTTGATGGAGATAGTCTTTTTTTTTTTGGAGCAGCGACTCTGTAATTATAATCCTTTGGGTCAATAATTTTGAAGGCGCTTAGCGTTCGCGGCGTAATGTTTTTTCTTTGAAACGAATAATTTTTCGACTTTGTGTTTTTGCCTTTGAAGTCGCTAATGATACCGGAACGTTTCCCTATGTTATTTCAAGTGTACTTGCCGATCGAGTGTTTGAATAGTTTCGTGTAAAATCATGTTAAGTACTGCAATCTACTTCGGCTGGTATTAGAAATATGAAAAAACATGTTTAAATTAAAATGGGCTTGTCGAAAAATGTGGCTACTTATTTCCGGCAGTAAATAGTAAGTTACCTTTACGTCGATAATTGCTAGCAAACAAATAGATCGTGACAATTAATTTTGCATGAACTGTAACAATAAACATTTATTAATATCTAATATTTTCCAATTTCATCGGTGTTCGAAAATGTTTGTACATAAAAAGCGCCCTTCTTTGGCTCACGTTAGCAGGACTTATAATTGAAATGCCCATTTTATGACTATATAAGATGTTCCAATAAAATTGAGTAGTTCTTTATTCACTTATTATTGCTTCAACTAACAAAAATGATTACGGATATAAACGTAAATCCATTACGGTCGCCCATTTAGATCTATAAACCGTTTGATACCGATCGAAAAACATGGCGCGCAGCGTGAAGCTACAAAAGACCGACGATAGGCATTTATGTGGCCATTTTTCTGCTTTCGAAGCGTTATTTCTGTTATAGTTACTATTATGGATCGCACTACGTACCCTAAACAAAATTCCATCTCTGTAACGCATTTCAGAAAAATAAGGGCGCCATTTATAATTCTGTTCGCATTCTGAAAACGATGTTTACATAGTAAGCTTACTGATAAAGTTTTGGAGAATCTACGTTATAATAAACGTGCTAGGTTAGGGCTAGGTACGGAAGTAACATAAACAATGCGTTCGCGCGGTCAGAGCTTTACTTACTAAACAATAGCTATTTTAACCGCGATTAAATTTTGTTGAAATGTTAACCATACACCCTATTGTATTGTAGTTGGTGTTTAAATAAAACAATATTTAAAAAAAAACTATGAAAATTGTCAAAAATAATTTTAAAATAGTCGAGAAAATTCATACTTTCTCGTTAAATGCATAAATTAAAAGCCGCTCGTTCTTTTGCGCAAATTAGTACATCCGTTTTTGTGGGGAAACCAACACAAGATTCTGTCGGATTATATTTCAAAACGCAACTTATTATTTTACCTCCAATTATGTACCTAAATAAATTAATTAGGTAGGTATACCGTTAAAGAGTTAAGAGTTTCGCTTAATTTGAAAAGTCCTTGGCCGTACAGGGTTGTTTAAAAATAATGAAACATGAAATCGTTCAAGAGTAAAATGCCAATTATTTGAGAAAAATTGAAAAAATGAAAGCGCATAATTTATTAAATAACAGAAACAAAAACAAATGTAGGTATAAACGAAAACACGAATATCTAATATTACGTACTTCAGATGACACTCTCCAACATTTACACGCTTTTCTATTATTTTTCTAAATTCTTCGTAAACTAAATCAATTGCATGTTCATTTATATTGGTTATCGCTTTTGTTATTTTTTGTTTTAAAGGGTCTACATTATTACTAAAATTATTCACGTAAATCTTTTGCTTTAAGTATCCCCCCCTCCCATAAGGAAAAAATCAAGAGGGATAATAACAGATGCAATAAAAAAGATAGATAAAAAAATCAGACTGCACTGATGTGATGTTTTATGTATGTACCTACATGATGGTAATTGAAACATTAATTTGAGTATGTCTAGACTTGCGCGTCGTATCCATTAGTAGATGAAAGGAAAGTTCCGTCATGATTAGTGTGCTTCCTTAAAAACAGATTCGGTTAAATAGATAATATTCGAAAACTAGTGGAATCAGCTTCAAAGTTTCTGTACAAACTTTTTGAAAAATAAATTTAAAATAAAACAAAGGTAACTTAACCTACTATTATAGCAACATGGAAAGTTGATATAATAATTGTACAGAGTAATTCGACTTTAACTATAGAATTTCAGGAATCGCTAGACTGATGAAAACTTATAGGTATACCCTACTAACATTTGCCGAGTTTCTGTCTAGTTCAGCCTAGAAACTAGCCAGATTTAAGCGAGTCAAACTAGACATAGATATACTGACTAGTGACTAAAGAGTTTCTCATAAGGTTTTTTTATAAATGTTTTTGACAATGAAAACTTGTAAGTTACTAAGGATTATCATTCGTTTTAAAATAGCTCAATATTTTTTGTATAGTAACTGACAAGTTTATTGTAAGTATGGATTATGATGATATTTTAATTGAAGATAAATTGCAATATATACTTATTCGAAAAGATAATTATCTGTATTTTTATACCAATTTTCCATTTGTTACAAGAAGTTATTAAAATATATTAGAAATATGACTATTTAAATGAATTTTTTATTGTTAAATGATTGATATATTGAGCTTTGAAAATGGATTGTCGGCAATTGCGACAGGCTCGGTAATAAGGTACTATTGTACCCTATAATAATCACGTCAATATATAACTAGTTATTATAATAGTTACTCACCAGTATCTCATGAGTTCCGAGCAATGAGTTTCTCACTAGAAGTAGCGTTACACTTCTTACTAGTCACCGGTTAGTTTTACTAGTAAGATACTGGTCAGTCGTCTAGTAAAACTTACCAGTTTCTCACTATCGGCTAGGAGCAAATGTTAGTAGGGTATATCATATAAACGCACGTATATATAGTTAAACAAATTTTTGAGTTTTCGAAATACGGAATATTGAAGTTTCTTTTTAAAAACGATATCGATAGATATATCTCGATACAATAAAGAATTTCTGAATTAAACGCTCCCTGACTCACAGTTTCCCGCGAATATATCCGCTTACGTACGGGCGTATTTAGACTCGATTCGTGAAAAATCGCGCACGTTATACTTTTACAATTACATTTCAAGTCTTGATCGAATTCTACAAGCTTTGACCTTGGTGGTTATTCAACAATTAAATTAGAAACTTATATTTAATAAAATTTGTATCGACGGCGTTTCGATAAAACATCTTAAGCGTCACTTTGTTCGAAAATGAGTTGCTCTGCAACTAAGGCAAAGGCATCTGACATTTCGATTTTTTCCACCAGAAAAATTTATTTGTATTTCCGTAGAAGGCATTTGCTTATGGTTAGGCTACAACAGAAAATCTGCGCTCCTGCAAAATGAGCTTTTTTTCGCTTAAGATGTTTTGCCAAAACGTCGTCAATAGTGTAAGGTAATTTAAGATAACGCCACATTACGCCGCAAATATCGTCGCAACACAATATCCAACATGTGAAGTGCACGAAAATTCGCTCATTTAAGCATCGCTCGCATCGACAACAATTAACCCTTCAATAACAACAGCCCCAAACTATAAATACAACGCGACCCCCACGTGCAGGTAAGTACTGATAAACCTCCGTGCCGTGCCTGAAGTGTTAGATAGGTATTGATTTCCCTGGATGTCGAATACAACAACGAAACATCGACTATGGATGGAATTTTTGGGGTTCGAGATATGATGTTAAACACGTGCTTTTTACAGACGAAGTGTCTTCAATTCACGTTTACATATTAACGAAAGCTGCCGTAAAAGCGCATTCGCCGAGGCACACGCTAATTTTCAACTCCACGTCCGCATTTCGTACCCGGGTTAACGGGTAAGCAAAAACCGCAAGAGGTCATGAATAAACCACCTTTCACAATGGGAGCCGGGATTTCGCGCGATGTCTCGGAGTAATCTGACATATGCTGGATAGATCGGGATGCGAGGCAATTTTTAAAAGTTACGTTTTGAAAAACGCCCGAGTCTCATTTAAATGCGATGCGGAAACTTTGTCAATTTAATCCGCTACCCTCCTCGGAAAGTGTGTATCGTGAAGTTTAATTCGATAGGGAGGTAGGCAGGTGGTAAACGCTTGCACTTTGTTGCACTACAAAGGAGAATCGCGTTTGTTCATTATGAAAAGAGAGATTAAAAGGGAAAACTTTAACGAAATTATAAACGAGTGGTTTACTTTAAAATTATCAATTTAGTCGCTTCGTCTTAAACATTAAAAAAGGAAAACTTTTTAGGGTAGTGGGTATGATTCATTTGAAAAATTCATTAAAGTTGTCGATTTCGATATTTTTTACATTACGAAAATATGTGAAGTCGATGCGGTCATAATATACTTTTTAAATAAGTACAGTTTGATGAACAAAAGGCCACGATCGCAATGTTCTTAAAAACGATACATTCCATAGCACGTAAATTTCATATAGTAATTCTAGTAATTCAGTAATCCTAGTAATTCTACATGTTAACAATTCAATTAATTAGATAATAAAAGAAATAATTGCGTTAGTAATTTTTCGATGGTCGTCATTTTTTGTTAGCGATATTTCCAGAACTATAATCATATTATAAATTTAATAATATTACATTCAAATCCAATTTAATTTTTATATTTAAATAAAAAAACCATAAATAAACTTATTGTAACCCATCTCTACTTTTTTATAAACTGCACCTTGATCTGAAATAAATTAATAAATTAAATATAGAAAATTACAAATTCTTATAAAATTTTCAAATAAACGACGATATACAAACAAAAAAAAAGTAAAACAAATCGTGTATTATCAATTAAAGGACAGGTTCCTCTGAATAGATTAAAATACCGCCAAATTTTTTAATTTTCAAGAATATATCTACTAATAATCAGGTAATAAATAATAATTAATATAATAGGGTATCTAATCCTAGTTTAACACTTAAATTCAATAACCTCAAATAATATAAAATAAACTAAAAATAAAAATTTAAATTTCACCCAAAAATTTTTATAAATAATTCAAATAAAATAAATAAACTACTAACCAAAAAATATTAATAGTAATGTCTGTTTAACCGCAATTGCTGGCACAAACTTTATTAATACTAATAATCAGTTTCTAAATCTCAAATAATTAAATTATTAAAATTATTAACTGCAAAAAACTTATTTAAAATCTAAAATTAACATATTACAAAAAAATTATAAATAACCACAAAATATATCGTTGAACTAAAACACCAATTATTATTTAACTCTTCGGGCAACCCCCCCTCCCCGGTAGCCCGCAGGCCGGAACATTAATAATAACCAAGAATAACTAGAAATAAAATGACAGATACAAAATTTCTACTCGCCCCCAAGTAAAAACCTGTATAAAATAAATAATATAATGATTTTTATCCTAATGTCGAAAAACGATATTCAGGGAGATAAATAAATAATACGAAAAACCTTGAGGAACGATTCCGTCGAAAATTAAAAATTAAAAAAAAAAAATTAAAAATACATATTTTTTCTTAAAACGTCCCCTTTCAGAGTTACACCCTCAAAAGGGAAAATGTAAAATGTTCTTAAATTATTGAATGACACATGTTGAATATTTAGTTAAATAAAGTTATAACAGTTGTTGACGAATTCTGACAACGGACAACGCCATTTTACCAATAAAATATCGGTGAATATTAACACGTTCCGAGTTTCACTGCAGGTAAAATTTCAACCCTCCAAAAAGGTCTTAAAAACCAGCAGAGGTTGCGAGTTTCTTCTCCTTGTTAAAATAGGAGATGATTAAAAATATTATTAACTCTACTACTAAAATGTCACTACTTCAATATTTCTTTAAAAAACTTAATTTTATCTTTTCCCTTTTGAGGAGTGTAAATCCGAAAGCGGACGTTCCAAAAAAAAACCTTTATATTCGTAAAAGGGCCCTCCCTTAATTTTCGACAAGAAATCGTCCCTCGAAATTTTTCAAGTTATTTGTAAATTCGTACGTCGCCAAAATTTCGGCCTTTTATCGTCCAGTTAAAATAATCAAAATACATATTATACCTACAAAAAATTTAAATTAGAAAATGGTTTGTCCAATTTCAGAATGAAAAAGAACCAAGGACGAGGGCTAACGCGAAAATAAAACAATTATAATTTAATGACTTTCTCATTTCTTGTTATGTTATCGTAAAAACGAACTCATCAAATTTCGTATTTTTTTACGTAATCAACAAGAATATGTAGGTATATTACGTATTGGAAGAATCCGAGTTGGAAGTTCGTTTATGCACGTATAATAAAAATTTCATCGTTTCCAATAGTGTTCGAAGAATTTAGAAATTTAAAAATGATGCATCGTAAAAAAACGAGAAAAATATAACTCGACATTAAAAAATACTAAATGAGCTTGCTCTACAATCCCATAATATATTTGCTACAGTTAATTAAAATGGTTTTTCAATTACGCTCAAAATTCGTCGTTAAATTTTTTCCATTCCGATCCGATCATTTTAAAGTGAAAATAATATCCAATTAATCTAATAATAGGAATTAGAAAACAATTCCATCTGTGATCAATGATCTGCAAAATGCGATTCAATGCAATTTAATAATATCCGTAAGAATTAATTTATCTGTAATATATTCTCAACTTACTTACGTATTTTGTTTATTTTCACATTATGCAAAATGTTGACATTATTATACATATTACTTTCACGTTTTAATTTTGTGTTATTCGATTAAGCCTATTATAAAATACCTATTTATTTTTATTTAAATAAAAAAAAACGACACAAATATTTTCAAACACACCACGCGTCGACAGAGAATTATTAAAAAAAAAAAAAAACAAATCAACTATTAAAACAAATACGAGTTCGACCGAAACCGCACACTCGAAAGATAAATGCGACCTGGACAAAGTATGCAGGTATAGAACTTTATCTAAAGGTTCGTTGCATAAAGGTTTTGGGGAATTAGTCGAATCATTTATCACGTTTCATGGCCGATATATACGCCGCCACATTTGGCGTGAAACACATAAGATTAACTATTTCAAGGCAAAACAATGAAATCATTATTAGAGTTCGTCCGACGTAGAATTAGTCCTGTCATTCATTTTGTTCAAACCCCCATTAATAGCAAGCGCATAATATTGTATAAGCAGAAAAAACACGACCCACTGCTACGCCGCTCGATTTTGGAGTTGTTTGAAATAATGTATACTTAGCGCTCATTGGTCCCTAGGCAGAGTTGTACACGGCCGGCACCCCCCCCCCCCCTCCGATTCTATTTCTACGACACGCGATCTCTAGGATAAATACATCGACAAAATAATATATTTCCTGTATCTAAGGTTTTAATTTTAAAAAGTCAAACTGCTTATTTCATTTTAAACGAGCCATATCCGATTAAACGTCCGTAACGAGCAAAAAAAAAACAAAGTACACATTTTTGTCTCGTCTTACTTGTTAGACGTGGTACACCAAGTTAAACACCCCACTCCCAACGGAAGTTACATTATTTTCTAATGGGCTGTCGAACGTGACGTAAGTAAGAGAAGTCAAGATTGTGTATTTTGCCCTTTTTGCGCGTTTATGAACGTTTAATAGCTCGTTTAAAAGGAAACAAACTTTAATGTACCCGACTTAAATTAGAACTGCAACTACTATTCCGAAAACTTGTTTAAAAATCGTAAACGGTATCATATCACTCACGATACATACTTAGAAAAGCTTTATTAAAAATAGAATTCGTAATAACGTGAAATAAATTGGAATCGTCAGAATAAAATATTAGGACGATGATAATAACAAAGCAGGCATTTCAAATATAACATTTGATTTTTACGAAGCAGAAAATATAAATAATACATATTATATGTTTAATAACAACAAAGCAGCAAAGCGTAAAAAGTATCCAACAACCCTGTACGAACGACGTTATTACTTTGTTTTTGTAGCTGTTAACTTTCCACGCCGATGCTTTCCGTTCAAAAACAAAATTTCCATTTTAAAAATTACTCTCATTTTAATCTACTTGAGAATTTCCGGAGAAAATTAAACCAAATACTTTCTGAACTTATAATTCAATTACGTAGTAGTCGAAGCTTTTCATCTGCTTGCATCCGCATATACGTTGTGTTCGTATTCATGTTCTATAATATAGTCAAATATAATCGTATCGAGGCAAAAAAAAACAAAAAAATACCCTCTTCAATTCACATAAAAATTACATTGACCATTTATAAGCAAAATAACTTTTAGTAGTAAATAAATAAAAACGAAACTTCCGTTATTTTACTTCAAAACTGTTCTAAACGGTTACGTTCGGTTAAAATTTAACCAGAAAAATTTTAATTTCGTTAAAATCCATGAAAATGTATTTATTTATTTATAATCGGTCGATCATTTTTTCCGATTTAATTTTTTAATTTGCACCTCTGATATAAATTAGAATAAGAAGACTATAATTAACTTCTCAAAAATATCATCGACTTCCAAATAAGTTTCTAGAATACATCGCCAACGTTTCGATGATGATAATTATATAAACAAAGTCACGGGCACCTAGTTTTTCAACAATTTCCATGAAAATGCTCTAGTAGTGATTACACAATTAAAATTAATATATCGATCGCGTTTTGGCACAACATTGTAAGCAACAAAAAGTAAATTTTATAGGAGCGTACATTTTGTGTTGTAGCTTAACTATAAGCAAGTGCCTACTGGAAACCGCGTATATAGGTAATTCGGGGCACGTTTGTATCAAACAATGGGTTTCTGTGAAAACCGTAATTGTAACAGAGGTTAGATACTATCTTTGAACGAGATACCATGACAAGTTTTTTACATCGCCACAAATGCAACTTACGTACAGAGACTTAAACCTGCACCTCAGGCTATAGTTGCTTTTCCATGATTTTTCGTACTTAACGTGTTACAGTTCATTGCAATTAGGCCTTTACAAGTACGTCACGTTAACGTCACATCGAATAGCTTATCCCGGGCAAGCTGTCAAAAACCGCACAACATTTTGGCATTCTTTGACATTTTGTTGGCACTCACGTAGCCTTTACGGCAAAAAAAATCTCTACATATAACTAAAATCCTCCTGAAAATTATCTTTAAAGTTTAAATTCCACATAACCTTATCAAAGTTTTAAATATGCTATAATAATAATCGTCTATTACCTACTTAAAAATCTATAATTTTTTAACATGCCTTGGTGCCTTACCTCCGACATAGCTATTCACAAATAACCTTTAAATGGTCTTTAATTTTTATTTTATGACCACAAAATATCAATTTTCCATATGACCCGTTGTCCGGAATCAGCTATGGTCGTTAAAGTAGATGTCACTTGCAAATACCTACGCGTTGTTGCCGCAGCGGGCACGGTTTCCACGTACTACTCACGAAAATACAAATCGATTTTTCTGGTGAAAAAAATCGAGATGTTGTTACCAGATTTTACCAAATTATGTCTTTACCTTAGATGTATAAGATAGTCGGAACTACTCATTTTCAAAAAAAAAAAAAGTGAAGCTTAAGATGTTCTGCCAAAACATTCATTTTAAACATTTTATTTAATTTTCGTTTCGAATCCCTATTTATTAATGTAATACCTATATAGCTGTTTTAATTTTCATAAAATTATATAATAACAAACAAACCCGCCAAGCGAAGTCTTAGTTCATATTTACATTCTTACTCAAACACATGATATACGTTTGTACGTCAACGTAACGCCGCGCCGCGCCGCGCAGTATCGCGGTGTACCTAAATATTTAAAATTTAAGCTATAAATAAATCAGTATAAATCTCCGGGATCCCTTTAAAAATGTGAACTTTGGCGAGAATAGCGTGTAACACGAACATCGTCTTTATACGATTCTGCTACAGAAAAATTATAGGGATAAAACTGTTATCTATCGTAGTAACTATATAAATGAAAAATTCCACCCCTTTAACAAGACATTACAGAATAAGTAATTAGGTAGGTCAACCATAAACCGTGACACAATTTTTTGCCGTAACCAAAATCCAACACTAATGATTAAAATTGAAAAATCTAATCAGTTGTAAGACGAGCTGTAAAAATTTCAATCTACGATTCGTTTCTTCTCTTAAATCGGTTTTGCATACCTTCGGTTTTTTTTGCCTTTAAAGAGGCTTCCGTCGAATCAAATATGGCGTCGAAACTGACCATTATCGTTTCAAAAAATATGCACAGTCCGTTTAACTATTCTCGCACTCGAACTTTGAATTCAACGAGGTTACTTGAATTCATTTCAACCCTTTGGACTTAAAAAGTCTCAAGGAAAAAGGCTGAAATGTTAAAATCGAGCAAACGACGAAACCATCGAAATTGAAAATAAAGCGTCGCTCAACCTGGTAGAATGTGCCGTGACTCCGTGCTGTTGAAATCACAGTTTGTAAAAATACTTCGGTATAAAAACTCGTGCTTACAGATGCACGAGGATTGTTAAATTATGCTTTTAAATGGACCTGCTTCGTCACATAACCAACATAGATGATATACGACACGTAATTGAGTACAAAAGTCAAAAATGCACGTTCGATCCTTGCACACTTCTCGTAAAACTATTACAACAAAAAGCGTCGTACCTACACTTGAGAATCAAATTTAGAAAGACAACAAGAAAACCTACACTCTTAAGAACTGCGGCCCAAACTTCGAAAAGTGTACGCAATAGGAAACTTTGGGATCGAACGAATTTCCCTAAAGATTAACTTACAAAACTAAATTTTTAAATTTATAGTGAAGCGCCTTTTTATTTAATATAAAACTGTATCAAACTGAGTTTATTTTGTTACACACACAAAAAAAAACATCATATCGCATAAAAGCCGATATCGACTGAAATTCTTTGGGTCAATATACGAAACGTCGAGGTTTTAAACTTTCAATTGAAAAATCCCCCCAAAAAATGATTCGTATTATGCAAAATGTAAACACTGACAGTAGTAGCGCATTCAAGATAAGAGAAGACGACAGTCTGAGCCGAGAGTCCTATCAACTCCGTATCGGACAAAATAATTGAAATGGCAATAATATCGAGCGAGATGGAAAACGGAAAATAGGGAACGAATATTACATTTCAAACTGACTATAATATGCATAGTGCGGTAATTGTATCAAAAATCGTCAATCATTTTCTTTTTGATGGTAATATCTGTACAAAACAACGATAAAAATATTTAGAGTGGAGAAAATTGAGAATTTAAATGTAAATGGCACAAACAAAAGTCAATGTTTCACATCGATTTGATTAAAGTTAGAAATTAAGTAATTTAAACAGCAGTAATATCCCTTGTGCTAATTTTAAAAAGCGGAGATTCGGCTCAAAATTATTTAAAAAACAAATCCTCGTTTTAATATACAGACTGATTAAAATAAAATGAACCCGGAATTTTTTCGTCCGACCCAGTTGCCAACGTTTCGAAACGGCGTTCTTATTAAAAATTTACGATTCAACGTTTCTTCCAACTTTTCGAAATTACTTTAATTCATTTCCATATCTAACGAAATTATACTGGCAATGTAAACATAGGAATTAATGTTTGCTGGCCCGGTTTTAATTACAGTTCGTCGGTTACCTCTTTTAAATAATATTTTATTTGCGAGGCCGCACCTACCTTCTGCTTTAAATTTGTTTTCCCCAAGTTAAAAATGCGTTTACGCGTAGCTGCGTAAATTAAGGCGCGATAATCCGTGAATAATTTGATTATGACGTTTTTGAGAACTGCCGTCATCGTTAAACTCGCTTAGTAATACGGCCACATTCTCGTCCTAAGTAATCCTTAAACAAAATTACGGTTTCGTTAATTATAACACAAGTTTACGTCAAAACTTTGTAATCGAATAGCTCTTAAACTGAAATAATTGCAGTAACTTCGTGGCCCTGTTTCTGATTGAATTCGAAGCCCCCGAGGAAAGTTTCTTACTAACGAAACCACAAAAAATCGACGTACCAGCGAATTAAAATAAACAATTCGCCATAAGCTACAAAAACGCGGACTCTCGTAAATTGCCCGCGCCAACACAAGCCGATGCGATTGGTCTTCTTACACGATGTACAAGCCCAGGACACGGAAAATTACCTGTTTATCGACATTTCAAATTTTAATACGGTCGACTTTTTTTTTGCACAGCGTTCGGTCCTAATTGGGATTCATTTTCAAATAAGCCAGTTACCCGCGACTAGCGACTGTTTAAATAAAACAAACGAATTTTACGAAGAGCGGCTGGTTTTTTTTTAAAAACTCACGTAATGCACCTACTTTTCTTGAATTCATGAGCCGGAATGTTTCCGATTTCAAATAATGATGTACCTAATATAACGAACATTAAAAAAAAAAGTTTCTCGAAATAAAAACCTATATCGACTCGTTGATTTTTAATTTCAATTTTCTTCAATTTTATTACCGCAAATATTATACTAACTTCTTTAATAAAAATAGCTAATTTTTATTAACGCATTAACTGTTTAGATTCAAAAGTTTGCTATAAAAACTCTTAACCCGGGATCGGTCGCATAGATCAATTTTACGAAAGCGGTCGCGGTGAGGTCATTTCGACCAAATAATTTACGTTTTTCTATAAATGTAGAAAGTGGTGTTATCTAGGTAAAAAATGGCGTAAATACTAGCTTATAGTTTTATTTATATTTATTAACGTATAAAAACAAATTCTATAAAATCAAAACTTAATACACCTGTATAACTGTGTGAACAAAATAGACTAGAAATTAATATAAAAATTTAATGAGGAATTTCTAATATTTCGGATTCACAAATATCGCAATATGTTATAGTATGTTCCTTGCAAATACATTTAGAACATATTTTACAAACAGTTTTAGTTTTTCGATTTTTCTTCGAGGAACATCTGAAGCATCTTCCGAAATATGTGTTTGGTTCTTGATTCACTTGTATGCTAGGTACTAAACTAAATATCTCACATATCCTTGATTTCGTGAACTGTGGCACATGCGATGATATAAGACGCATTTTTAGAAAATCAAGAACCAAACCTCTACATAGAGTTTTCAAATATTCAGATCGTTTTAAATTGGATTGCGTATTATTTTCAAAAATTATTTGTCTGTTTATACCAGCTATATTCCTCATTGAAAAAAAGACAGTTAATGGCCACCTTGCGTTCTTCCTTGATGCTGAATAATTTTGTTTCATCTCGTCCACTTTATCCACACCTTCTTTAGTTTGATTATAAAACATGACGATGTGAGGTTTTCTTTTCTCTCCTGTAGACTCATCGATACTATCCGAATTCGCGCCAACGTGCATGCTTTATAGAAGTGTAACAACTTTACCTTTCTTTGGTACATATAAAACTAGACTACTTCATTAGAAAAACCAAATAAAGTAGTAGCGACATGACGGTTTTTTGAATTGACAAATGCAGGTGGTATTTCTTTTTTATTTTTTCGAATAGTACCAACAATGGTAATATTATAAGACAGTAACGATTTCATCAAAGGAATGGAAGTGAACCAATTATCTATAGTCACATTTCGACCAGAATTCTGAATCGATATGGGATGCACTATTGTCAATAACAAAAGGTCCATCCGGTTGCTTTTCAACGTATATCTCCATATTTGAAGTGTAATAATTTCGAGCATCAGCTAATGAAAATATTTTTATTCCATATTTAGCAGGTTTATTTTTCATATATTGCCGGAAGCTGCATCTTCCTCTGAAGGTTTCAAGCATTTCGTCAATAGTTACATTTTCTCCAACTTTGTAATTTGTTTGACAACGTCTGACAAACTTTTCAAATATCCATCTAATTGGAGCCAACTTATCGGTTTGTTGTCTTTCTGAACGATCATGAATATTATCAAATCGTAAGCATCGAAGCAAGAATTTAAAACGTTTCAATGACATGACATGTCGAAACATTTCAATTCCAGTACCATCGTTAGCCCACAACTCCGCTACGTTTCTATGAGACAATCGTACTACGCCTGCGAAGTACAATAAACCAAATAAGGCTTTAAGTTCTGATGCATCCGTATCCTTGGCATCTCTGTTACGTGCATAATTTACACGAACTTTTTCGATGTAAATATTTGTACATCGTACGATTTCATAAATCATATTATCAGTAAAAAACAACATCCAATCATCTATTGGCGTCTTTGCGCTTTTTCATGGTTTTGAATGCCAGGTATAAAGTTTATTAGATTTCTCTTTAAAGTTTTAGTATCGTCCAATGGCCGTAGATGCCATTTTGTTCTTTTATCTCGGCCATGATAAAATCTTTGCAATTTAGAAAGTGGTATGTCATCATCAGATCCTTCACTGGATTCATCTGATTATTCAGTATCAGAGATGTGATCACTAACTTGTAAATCATCTTCATCGACTTCGCTCTCATTTTCAGATATTTCTTTCTCTGATTGTATTTCTTGCCACATTTTTAAACGTGCTGCTTCTAGCTCATAGTCACCCATTTCTAAAATGAATGTATAAAATATGTAAAACAAATGTATTTCAGAAAGTTTATATATTACTGAAAGAGTTATATAGGTACGCAGTATTTTGTAAAAGGCCAAACATAGACGGTAGACCAAACGGTATCAGTGGCACGACGGTCGTTATGACCATTCACGTAAACAAATGACAAAAACACCTTTACCACACATAAGAAAACACTTAACTAGCTTGCATTCGCATCATTACTATGTTTTTTTGAAGAATAACTAAGTACATGGCGCTAACGCATGCGTATTTTATGAAGTGTGCGTATATGTATTATTTGTCGATCTTTTAGACCAATTAGCGACTGATCCCGGGTTAAAAAAGTAAATAAGCGACAATAATATTTTAAAAGTTCATTCACAATCATAAACAAAATCATCACGAGGAGTAGGTAAAATTCATTTGTTTTGTTTGAACAGTCGCGAGCCGCGGGTAACCGGCTTATTTGAAAAGGAATCCCCATTAGGACTGAACGTTGCAAAGAAAAATCGACCGTATTAAAATTATTATCAACTTAGCGTCGGTAAACGGATTATTTTCTGTGTCCTCGGCTGTACCGATATGTAGTAAAATTACAGTTTCGGCGTTGCCGCAAACCGTGCAACATTAACCGCGTTAAATCGCCAGACGGTATTAAGCTCTTCGTTATTGTAACGTATTTATGAAGTTTGAAAGCGCAATAAACGTTTATTTTCCAATTGCCGTAACGTAAAAAAAAATCGATTTCGTCACCGTCGCTGTGGCGTTACCTGCAGAAAATAAATCGGAACAAAAAACTAAAATCGTCGGATCTTTAATTTCCGCGTACGTAGGATTCTAATTCATCCCTAATAAATGCGCGTCCGTTTTAATCGCGTTATTTTTATTCGTATTCGGGACCAGGCGACGCGCACGCATGAGTTATCAAAAACAAAACGCGAGACGCGTCGATTTCGGCCTGACCCGCTGTTTAACGTATATGTACATTTTGGATTTGAAGTGGCCATGAAAAATCCGACACAAACCTTCTGAAAATTTCAGCGTGAACGCTCCATAATTATACCTACACGCTTTTCGAGCAATTTTCATGTTGTATTATTACCTAAATATACAAGACAACGTCGACCTCGTGTACATTCTTCGTGTTCGTTGTAAATATATAGAAGAAAGGAGGTACCTATTCATTATATTTGTTCGTCTAACACGCAAAAAAGAGAAACCCTCGTCATTAGGGATGTGAGAGATTAATTGGGGCCTTATTGTTCGTGAAATATTTCCACGAAAGGCGAAATATTTACATTTACATCTACCTATACATTTGAGAAAGTCTCGTATGCGGAATGTGTATTATTTGGACAACGTGAAATATTTCTGAACTTTTATTGATGAATTCAAAATGCGTTTAATAAATTTTTGAAACAACTATAAGTATAAAAAATACGTAGGCAAGCTTGTAGTTAATAGAGATCTTTCGATTTCTCCCAAAAATCGCTTAAAAAATACAAAATATACGATAACTATTATAGTAGAGTATTCTTGAAAAGTATTAAAAAAATCTTTAGAATATTTTAATTACCTACCTATATAGATATGTATTTAAGTAATTTAGATTTTCTTCGAATGTTTTGGATTGCAAAAGCGCTCTAAATTTGAAATATTGAACGAATTTTAATGAACCGGCGACCAATAAGTTTAATATGTAAATAGTATGTTATTTAAATAATTCGATTTCCATCGTGCAACGTAAATGTCATTTCTGTATCGTTTAGTGCTGCCAATCATTATCGATAACCAAACAATATACAGCTTGTTATAATCAAAACACCTTCGGGCAATTAATTCGATAGACGTCTGCTTACCAACCATTTCACAATAAGTACCAATTATACATACGAAATTTAGTCTATTCGCCTCGGCCACGGCAAACATCCTCCTGAACACGAAACAAAACATAATCAATATAATGAACAACAGCTAATCAGGTAGTAGTTGGTAAAAAAAAACCTAGAGAAACGTGAAGAAGAGTAATATTTATAGCAGCATAAGGATAGAAGAGCAGTAAAGAATCTGACAACGCCCATACAGTGGATATAAAACACAACCTAAATATTTATTATTACAAGAAAAAAGTTCTTCAAAAGTTCACTTCATTGTTGTTCGTATCGTTTTTTCAAATAGTTTTCCAAGTGTTGGTAATAGATTTACTGGGCTATAACTATCGACCTTTTTTTTTATCTTTTCCTGATTTACAAAATGATATTTATAATACCGGATGTCAACGTGATCACTAGCGCCCCTCTTTTGCCCTTTGTTTTTTAAGCTACCAAAATAGAAAGACGCGAAATGCCATATTCGTCATAATGTGTGATTTTTCGAACTTCCGGGTTGGCCGGAACTGACACCAATTTACGATTTTCAAACGGAACCTCCTGCATACTATTGCATTTTCGTAATACTGGGTGAATTCCGAATAGGTTAGCGTAATTTTTGCGAGTTTTTAGGATAACTTAATATTTTGAGAAGAAATTTTAGATTTTAATCTAGAGAATAGCTGCGATTTACTTGAAATCATTGAAAAATACAAACTTCATTTCTAATCAACGCATTTAGTTACTAGGAACATTCGAATTTGTCGAAATTAGTTTTTTTTGTCGAAAAGTATATTTTTTTTAAATGGCGCCATCCAACAACTCAAGGTTAGATAAATACAGATTTTGAAGAACAATCCAACACGATATTTTCAAATTAATGGGAGATTACTTTCAACTAAAAGGCAACTAAAACAAAGTAACTAACTTTTTGTTGTTAACTTTTTTATTTTAATACAAAACAAAAGAACAATGAAAATCACCAATGCTCTGAACCTTGACATCCCAGAAATTTACCATATGGTAGTGTACCAATAAAGTTGGCAAAAACTGTAAAATTTCACATTTTTTTGTACTTATAGTTTTTGAGCTATTGACTTTAAAAGAAAAAAAATCGCACAAAAGTGACAACATCTCTAACTCTTTAAAAAATTGTAACTTAAAAATTGTTCGACCTAGATGGCTCAATTCGGTGCCACTCTCTTCTGATTTTAATGGGCTTTAATTTGATATGCAACTTAACTATGATATATATATATATATATATATATATATATATATTTTTTATTATAAGGAAGAAGTGCCTCGACTGCCAGGGTTATTGGCACTAGTGGATTGATTGATGTTACATTAATTAATTTTATATTTGTAGATCAAGTCTTGTGTCATTGAGGAATTGGATGCATCTCTTTGTTCTTTTTTTTGTTAAGATGTTGGCTAGTGTACTGAGTTGGTGGCGTCTTCTGGTTGACCCAAATTTCCGACAGATTAAAAGGAGATGGTCGACTGTTAAAGCAAGTTAGCGCCGGTTCTCATCTAACTATGATATTTAGATTTTGTAATTTTTGAATACCTTAAAAGAACTTTTTTTTGAAAATCTCATAAATAATCCTTTTGATTTTTTTGAAAAAAAAAGTCGTAAAGACATTCATTCATCGACTATTTGTGCGTCAAACTTCATAATGGGACGCGAATGGGTTGCCATCGAAATTATTTTTTTATATTATAATGTAAGCGAAATTCGCTAAATTTATTGACTTCCATAACTATTATGGATTTTTGCTTCTTTTAAAGTCAATAACTCAAAAGCTATGAGTCCAAAAAATTTGAAATTTTGAGTTTTTTATCCTCTTGATAGATAGTACATAACCGCTGAAATGGAGAATAATGAATTGAGAATCGCTCAAACGGGGCGAAACCTAGTGATATTAGCATGTTTGATTTTTATGTCAAATAGCCGCGAGTTCGAACCTGGTTGAGTTCGATTTAATTTTTCAAGCGGAAAAAATCTGCAAATCTCCTTTTCTAATAAGAAAATAGTTTTATTTTATCATAAGCCCCGCGCCAATGCAACGTTTTTAGAATTTTAAGAAGAAATTATCGAAATTTAAATTATTAAATACATCGATGCCGACTAAATGGTTAAATTACCGAGGGCATTAAGAAAAGCTTCATATAACACAAGGTCGTACATTCAAATAATTTATTATGTTGTTTGTACTATCATCCGTTATCACTGGTAACCATAACCATGCGTATGAATACGTTACATAACATCCTATTGTGAGAATATATTAGCAAGATAGTTGGTTAAAGCAACGAACGCGAATTTTGCAATAACTGTACTTATTCCCCAAATAAGGTGTGTAGGACTTTTCATTTAAAAAGGATGTCTTATAAATGTAAATGATGACTTTTAAAGGTTAATTTTGCAATCGATAATTAACTTTAACCAAACAACAATAAACGCCCACTCTCATTTTAATTAATTTATTCGAACGAACGAACGAAGCACTCATAATAATTTCGATTTTCCTTAACGTTACGCGACTGAAATGATAAAAACGACTAAAGTTAGTCCGTTAAAATACGGTAGAGTCCCTTAAATTTCCTTTAAATTAAATACCGATGCACTGTAAAAGCGATCGTAAATTTCTTTCGGTAGTTAAACTCCCATTCGAAATTTCGGTGTTTCGAGAACAATTTTTGAAACATAACCAGAACCGTTAAGTGCGGCAATTTAAAGTTTTCGCGAGATTTTCTAAGATTCATTTCGCCCGGCTTTTGTCGAATAAGTGCTTTTTAGTTTGTCCCTAGCACTTGTTCGGTTTAGAACTACTGGATGACGCCGTATCTGGGGAAAACAAATCGAAACTATAAACGTTATTATTTAAATATGTCGAAAATTTAGCCTAATTTAAATTTACGAATTTCCGCGCGGCTACACACACACACAAACAACTTTTACCTATTTTTCCAAAGATGACGAAGTGGATGATGGTCGGGCTTCATCTAAAACCACTAATATTTAGAGATTTTCCTCTTCTATAGGTATTAAATATTCCTAACGGGTACATTGTAAAATGCGATAAAATAAAAATGTAAATGTTAAATTTGCAAAGGAAATTGTGTTTTTGCGTATTTTATTCTTGAATTTGTGTCCCCTTTTTCGCCTAAAGACATAGCGCCCGCCGATGACGAAAAAATTGACTTCTATTGCTATATATTCTTCACTCTTTACTTTCATAGTTTCGGTGAGGGCTTTTTAGGATGTCAAAACTGACAGTTTGGGACTTGAATGGTTCAACTTTACCCTTTACTTTTTCAATTGAGGCCGTATTTTTTGAGTTTCCGACTTTATTGTTACGATGTGGAATAAATTTTAGGCTTCAGTAAACCTTCAGTATGTTGAAATTTAAATTTTGCGAACTGTTCGTTCGAGCGGAATTACATGTGATTCGTAACGTTTTATGCATTTGTTATAGTTCAAATTGTTAAAAACGACAAATGTTAGAGAAAGTTTGTTGACGACGGCGCCGCGCCGTTAATTTCTTTCGAAAACAAAATTTGTACACGAAAAATTTGAACTTTCGCGTTAATTTTCCTACAAAGTTTATTAAATAAACTTCGGTGTTCTCTAGTAAGTAAGTATAGCTAGGTATCGTCGAGCTTCTTTATGTTTGCAGGTCGTAAAATTGAGATGGATATTATGAAGCCGTCATAAAGGACATCGTCTGTATTCTGATCTGCGCACGTACCACTATTTCAAACGTCGTTCTTTCAAAAGTTGTCGGCTCTGATGGCCAAATTCAAATTCAAGACTCAAACCTCTGCATACTTATGCATCGTACGTTCTTTTATAAATGTTATAAATTCAAGGCCAGAATGACACGTCGCGTGTCTCTCAAGTAAAACCTATTCGAAACTGACAACGATATATACGTAGGAATCTGGAGAAAAAGAAGAGGACTTCATATCCTGCCGTCTTAGCATATTCCGTAATATTTTTACTCAAAGATGTGCCGTCGCAGTAATCCCAGCATTTTTAACGAAATAACGGGGACGCGAAAAAACGTTGTAGAAAAGTAAAAACGGGGATGGATTCCGAAAACCGCATTCGTGTAGTGGAAGATAAATGACGAACACAAAAGTGTGAGAAAAAATCATTCCTGTTTAACGTGTATTATCTATAAATTGTAGATAGGTTATACCATCGTTTTTCTTTAACAGAAAATTTCCACTCAAATTGTGATATTAGGTAGGTAATAATACTTTTTATTGAACTTTTTTAAAACGAACGCAAAATAATTTCAATCCTAACGATGGATTTTAACGTGCCAAAAATCGTCTTAGAATAATTTTACATGATATAAATTTGATACCTAAAAATGTAACGATGTATTTTAAAACACCCACAACTTCTTACTTATACACGACGGAGAAGAAAATCAAAGAAACGCGCGAAAAGCAAAATTAATACTATTCGAAAAGAATACGTCTCGGACGCAATTTTGTTGCGGAATCGCTTCTCTTCCTTGAAATGTCACAACAGAAGTTAATTAGTTACGTAAGGAATATTTTCAAAATGACACGACACTACAAAGTTATTTTAAACAAACAGAGGAACGTAAATATTTCTTTTATAAAAATCAACAAACCTTTAAAAAGTAATGTTGCTCGCTATTTGTTTAGAAATCGATTTTCCTTCAGCAAACAATTTCGTTGTCGAGAAGAACGGTTTGCAGAGAGTTGTAAAATGCAAGATGCAGCTTTGTCGTTTAAATAATCGTAAAATATACAAAGGTATAGAAATGACATAGCCTATTATCCACGTTTCAAATTATGGTTTTAATTATAGGTACCCACTATACAATTCTAAATAGGTACAGACATAGTAGATATTTAAAAGCCTCTTTATTTTGATTGTTATAAAAATTACTCTCGTTACGATTATCAAAGTAATTTCTTTTTATAATATAGATGTAACGTTGTTTTTGTTAGAAAATAGCTGGTTTAGTTAGGCGGGTAGTAAGTCGTAAAATGATCACTAGACGACGTGAAAAACGTCGCGTCATTTTGCAATTTATTGCATAGTTACAAGATTTTTGTAATTTTGCAAAAAAAATGTTAAAAACAAATTACCTACACATATTAAACGAATGTGATTTATGTAATATATATTATTTTCAAGCTATTTATACTGCATACCTAATTATACAGGGTCGCTGATAATGAAATAAAGAAAAATTAATTATACAAGAGTAGTCACGATGTCGTGACAAAACAAAGTTACATTTTTTTTTTAAATGGTACATCCCGTGTATTACTCGATATTTCAATTCTTCTCGAAATTCTACAAATAATTCATATGGCACACGTATTTCTCGATCATTTTACCTATCTTGTTTATTAAAACTTGTTCTTACACTGTTTTATTCTTCTGGTATAGTGTGTTTATAAAATAGCCAGTAATAATACAAGACTTTCTATTAAAAAATACAATTTTTTCGTTTTATGAATTTTTATCAACCCTAAATGTCTTTTTTATTTTTGACAAAACAAATTAATAGAAAATTTAATGATACAAATATCCTCTGCCTTGTATAGATTTCATAATAAATATAACCTTTCCTTTATGCCCTTTTGCGTCAATTTTCAGAGTAGTAAAAATAATTTTCAAAAGTCGATATCTCGAAAACGGTTAAATTTAGATATATGGTGTGCTATATGAATTATTTGTAGAATTTCGAGAAGAATTGAAATATCGAGTAATAACACGGGATGTTCCATTTAAAAAAAAATAACTTTGTTTTGCCACGACTTTGTGGTCACTCCTGTATAATCGTTTAACCCTATAAACCCTAAAACGTTTGTGTTTAACATTTTTCGCTCTAGTAATCTTGCTTTAAGAAATAATCGACCGTTTCCATACTTATCGGCGACCTCGTACGTTATGTATTTGATGGCTGGCAAGGTAATTTATGAGATTTCGCTAACGCAGTCGAACCTCGATAACTTGAATTTAAAAATAATAGAAAAATTTGGGCGTCGAATCAAATTTACGCGACTAGGTCAGAGTTCGGATTTTAGTCTTAAAGTAATGAAATTCCCCGACTTTCCAGATTTTCCCAGACTCTTGACATTCATTTTTCCCCCGACTAGTACTAGTCACAAAAAACAAATTTGTTATTCAAAGAGGAATTAAAAATGCGCCCATTATAGTGCAGTTATTTAATCTTTTTATTACAAATTCCATTTTTGAGAATGGCAAGTTTAATTCCCTGACGTTTTGTCAATATTTTAAAATCCCCGACTTTTTCCGGTACTCCCTGTTTTCTAGAAATTTGGAAACCCTGGTACCTAATTAACTCGTAATTGGGTTCAATGAGGTTTCTGACTTATGAAGGTTCGATAGTATCTCAATTTTTTTTGACAATTTTGAACTTATCGTCGTCTAAATTAATTCGAGAACAACCTCAATTCGACTTTCCGAAAACTACCAATCATTTAACAAATTTTTAAAATCCGATCCGATCTTTCAGGCTCCACTTCATCGTACATTATATTATTAAGGTGGCAAATTGTTGAAATAAGAAAGAATTAAGACAACTAAATTAATTAACGTTAAAAAAATCTTATCGTTAGTGCAATTAAAAAATGTTATTCTTACAGGTACCTACATAAAATTATAGCGCACTGTAAAAACAAAATTACAAAAGCTCCTCTATTTTCAAACTACAACCACAGAACGACTAAACGTTTCGAAAATTTAAAAAACTTTAAATTATTTTAAAAAAAAGCAAAAGCGTGGAACCGCGCCTCATCCATTCAAATTCCAGCACTCCAAATTGAACACTATTTTCTTCAACTATGAGACATTATTCTTCCTGCCAGACGATCATTAAACATCAAATAGTTTATATTATGTTCCTGACAGGATCCATCTACGAAATTAATTTCTCTTTCAACTCGGAGAAATTATCTTACTTAATGCCTATTATAGTTCTTGCGTCTAAAGGATGAAAGACTAATTAATAACAAACGTGATCGATACCTCTACTTACGGAAAGGATGCGCCTATAGCATAAGAATTTTTCCGGTTAACTAGTTAATTTAGTTAACTAGTCAGTCACGATTATTAAGCTGAGAGCCGTACATCTGACGTCGCGTCGGAGACACGTTCCCTTTCAAGTGTTACTTTGGGGCAATTCGGAACAGACTTTCTTAATTGAATAATAAAAGCTCAAGCGTAACGGTGGAAAATAGACGATGTTTTGTTTGATAATGCATCTGAACCCACCTCGCGCACACACATACATTCATCTTCTAGATCTCTTTTAGATCCCGTCCATCTCAGACACCCTAAAAAGAAAAGTAAATATTTTCGTTACCAATATTAAACAAACCGAGCCCGAGATTCTAATGAAAAATTCAGATAGAGCAGACGGAATTTCATGAAATGCGTATTTTTCTACCGACACATTATCTCCGAATAATTCTCGAACGAAAATGAATTTTCGACTTGACGAAAACGTCGCCGTCCCTCGCATTAACGGGAAAAGGTGCAGTTCGTTAGCACAAACGTATACAAAGACACGTATGTGTATGTATAAAGTTTAAGACAGGATGCTGAATGCGAATATACACCTAACTAGAATAGCAACCTCAAATTCCAGGATTTACCGAACTTTCCGTACAGCCTACAGTTTTTGTGCAAATCTCCGCATTATATATTTATGGAGATTGTTGTGGAAATGTTTATGTTAAAAGTTTCGCGAAACGATGAATTTTTTAAAATGAATTATTGTTACCTCCATTTCACGACGTCGTAATTGGTAATAAATTCATTTGCAGTTAATTTCGTAGGTTTACCCTATACGGCAGTTCGGATAATATTGGAAGTTTTATATTAAAAAAAAAAAAAACTTTTAAAGTATGATCGTTTAGCATCGTTAAACTTTGATTTCGCGTTCAGCTAAAAGCGAACTAGATAAACGCGAAAAATATTAGTCCATTTTTGCGGTAATAAATTTTTATTAATTAACGGTGGAATTAATCGTTGCGAATCGGCGTGGCGCATCTTAAACGTTAGTTAAATTTATTGTTAACGATCGGATTATCCGATTCGATTTGATTCTTAATGAATCTTTATTGCCGCCATTATGTTGGTAATTAAAATGCTTCAAAAATAAGGATTCCAGTTTTTAATTTTAATTCGTCCGATAATTTTTCATTTACGACCGAGGAAATTAAAAGATTTGCCTTAATTAAAATGGTTATAAAGATTAAATAAAGAATTATGGGCGCGTTTACTCATCAAACGCAATTTTAAATTAGATTTACAAAACGCGGTCGAACAAGCTTTAATGTATATTGTACATAAATCGGGCAGCTTCTCAAAAATTTAGGCCTCGAAATGAGATTTTTACAAAAGTAGATGATTGTGTAAAATAAAATTACCTATAGATAAGTAGTGTTGTCTGGGAATATAATCAGAATTATAAAACAAATAAATAATTCTAGTGTACCTATAGTATGTCCTAAACGATCATGTTCGATTATTACAAGTCAGTACGAAATTGATTCTCAAACAAGCCGCGTCCGCATTAAATCAAAACTTGAACTTTCAAAAGCTCACAAAGCTCAATGTGGTTGCGAATAAATCACAGCCTTTGTTCATCAGCGAAAGCGCTAATTGATTAACGGTCGACATCGGCCCACCTTTTCTTCATACGAAATTTATGTGCGAATCTTTTCCTCGCAAACGGCCCCGGCACAAAGAAGTACCATATCCCCATATCCAGCAACAACGTGCCGAAACGTGCAATATTACAACAATTTAGAAGTAGGTTTTCTTTTAAGACGGTCATTCGTCGCCTTTTTGCGGTCCTTCTACGTTATGTTTTATCTTTTAGGACCTTATCTTATAATTTCGTCGTTTCAACTATCATTTCCCTCTTTACGGGGATTTATCTCGCTGTATTTTCTAAGAAACGGGTCACGGTCCTCGTTAGGGACGGCCGTGCTAAGTTTTTCTTACGTTATCGTGTCTCTACACCTACAAATAATTTTTATACAGGATGTCCCACGACGCGACGCCCCAAATTATAAACTATTTTCAGAAAAATTTTAGAATACCGACCTGCACGAATCTATCGCTCCAAAATATGATTTTACGTCGAACTTGCAAAAAGTGCAATATATTTAACTATTCTTAGTCATTTTATTTAGTGAAAATAAAATCACAATTGGTACAGCGAAAATTGTTTTTCTGAGAATTTCACTTCCTGCTAACCAAGAAAAAGTTAAAGTACAGAAATACCTTGTATAGTGCGGTTTTGCGTGGCGCGGACGCTTCTTGCAACCAATTAACCGCGATATACAAGGTATTCCTGTACTTTAACTTTTTATAAAATTAAAAAAATTGATACTAATTTTAGAGCAACAAATTCATACAGGCCAGTATTTAGTAAACCAGTAAACTACGTATACGTAAACTTACGTATACAGTGTGTTAGATTTTATGTGTCACGGTAAATATTTCGGCTATTGTATGAATTAGTAAAAAATGTTGTATGTGAAAGTTATTAGATTATTTATTCTTAATAATGTATCAAAATCAGAAAAACAATTGAACATTAAATAATTCAGGTAAAGCAAATAAATTTAACATTTTAAATGAAACGTACCCAGTATTATTACATATTCTGAAACTACAAGAATTTATCTTTACAACGGTATACTTATGTTATATACATGTATACATGTTATACATGTATACATTGTATACATATTGGTATACATGTTATACTTATTTCATTAATTAAAGGCGTAATAGAATAAATAACCGAACGCGTTGAACACGTACAGTGCAAACAATGTACCGACGACGCACACTTTTACCTTTGCATGTTCTATTAAGTAGAGCCGAGGAGGCCGTGATATGCGCTCACTTGCTATCGCTATCGTGTCAAAGTGGCTAAGTAAATTGTTAATTGTTAATTTTCATCTCGTGACACATAATGAGGAATAGTTATTATTCTAATAATGATAAAATGGATATGTTGAGAGTGTACATCAGATGCAATGATAATTCTAAAGAAGCTTCTGTATTGTATCGAACCTTGTATCCAGAAAGGGTACAGCCACATCCTCGCACGTTTGCAAGAATTGAACATAATTTACGAAGAAATGGATGTTTTAATGCTACAGTGCGAAGACCAAGAAATGAGCGTACAGCACATGATGAAGATATTATAGTGTTGGCATATTTTAGAGAATATCCAAGAAATTCAATCCGTGAAGCAGTAGCCGACTAGTAGTAGGTATAAGTCATCACAAAGTATTTTCTATTCTAAAAAAACATAACATGACCCCCTATAAAATTAAATTAGTTCACGGTTTAACAGCTAGTGATTCTGATAGAAGGCTAATATTTTGTAACTGGTTTAACAATAATCAACATTTAGTGGATGTCATAATTTTAACAATAACGGAATTTCTAACAGAAAAAATTATCATTTCTGAGATACAGAGAATCCACGTTGAATTCGGGAATGCAGGTTCCAACACAGATTTTCTATTAATGTCTGGCTTGGTGTATTAGGTATTATACTAGGTCCTTATTTTTATCGCGGAACGCTTAATGTTGAACGGTATGATAATTTCCTTACGACAGAATTCGAAGAATATTTGGATGATATACCCTTACAAGTGCGTCGTGATATGTGGTTACAACAGGATGGCGCACCTCCTCATAATGCAAGGAACGTCAAGGATATTTTAAACAAAAATTTTGGTGCGAAATGGATAGGAAATGGTGGCCGGCACGATCGCCAGACCTCTCTGTGTTGGACTTTTTTGTTTGGGGATATGTTAAATCAAAAGTTTATGTTACATGTCCACAAAATTTAGAGGATCTTACAAATTGCATTCATAGGGCATGTGCTGAAATAACACCAAACATGTTGCAAAAAATGCGACGTAATTTAATAAGCAGATCTCGGAGAAAGTATTACAAACAACGGGAAGCACTTTGAACAAAGAATTTAGATGTTAGGTAGACATTACATACAATTTTATAATTAACTTACTTATTCACATATTGGTTTGATCATAATGTTGTATTTATGTTGAATAATCTGTTATTGAGTTTGTTTTAATCAACACATTGTTTATACTGTCTACGTTTTCAACACGATCAGTTATTTAGTGTATTACACTCAGTTAATTAATGAAAAAGTATAACATGTGATATATCGTTGTAAAGATAAATTCTTGTAGTTTCAGAATATGTAACAATACTGGGTACGTTCCATTTAAAATGTTAAATTTATTTGCTTTACCTGAATTATTTAATGTTCAATTGTTTTTCTGATTTTGATACATTATTAAGAATAAATAATCTAATAACTTTCATATATAACATTTTTTACTAATTCATACAATAGCCGAGATATTTGCTGTGACACATAAAATCTAACACACTGTATTCACGAACTTAAAAATCGTAACGACTCTCGAGAGTTAAAATTGCAAAATTTCAGTTGCTTGAAACGGGTCGACTATTATATAAAACATGTTTATTAAAAAAAAAATCGTTGAAACCGCTGTAAGTAGCCGCTGTTTATGAATTATTTATTTCTGCTCAATTGCAGTATTTAGATGTACGAATGAAATACAGTGGAACTTCGGTTCACGACCGCCTCTGTTCACGACGAGCTTTGGTAACCAAATTTTGACTCGGTTAACGTACAATATTAACTCGGTTCACGACCAAAGTCAATTGCCTCAATAGGACAATTAATCTTTTCAATGACAATAGTATGTCGCACTTCAAAAAAAAAGACAAATTTCTTTATATGAATTTCTTGTACGCAACGCAGACGATAAATCGGGAGATAAACAAACAACCTAAAAATGTGCAGAAAACTACCAAATCAGATTAATTTACCTAAAGTAGGTACGTATTTAATTGTAAACAATATTCACGTAAAGTATTTAATTTTAATTTATTTTTTATTTTTCTACAATTAATGCCACATGTAATTTACATGCGTTAGGTATAAAAAAATATTGTACTTAAAAAATACCAAGTTTTAGAGCCTGAAACGGATTAATTGTATTTAAGTTAATTTCAATGGGAAAAATTGTTTCGGTTCACGACCGATTCGCTTCGCGACCAGGGTCCAGGAACGGATTAAGTTCGTAAAACGAGGCTCCACTGTAAAGAAATTACCTACAAGAAATTTTACCACCCTTACGCTCTATTTGCGAAGTAAAGAATAAAAATTAGTAAATCGTTGTGCTTTAAGACAATTTCCCATGTTAAATTAATAATCAAAGATTTTTTGACCTATTTCATCTCCACTAACCTGAGCTTGCCGACTTATTTGACTACACTAAACAATAGCGAAACACTGATCCTCTTACGCCCATTCCCTTTACCCTTTTGACCACTTTTGAAAATGGACATTTCCGTTAAAACGAACATCAGGAATTTTACAGGAAACGAAAAACAGTAGATGGTATACAGTGCGCGTCAAAATGATGGTTCACCTGTATTTTTGCGAGTTCCAGGAAAACGTAACCTTACCACAACGGGTCACTATTTTATTCTGAAAAAACGCACAAAATAACCTATTTTCCCAACTTTTTAGCGAAATTCGAAAATACGGTTGCGCAGGATGCTAACTTCACCCAATAGGACCCATTTGCGGTCGCGTCAAAATGATAGGTTCAGCCGCATTTTTTTTCGTTTTTGAGTTTTAGCGTTAAGTTTTTGTCTGTTATTTCTGTTTTTCTGTTATTCCAGGACCTTTTCCGTTACAATGGGCCGTGGACAGAAGCTCACTGAACGCGAGAAAGGTCAAATTTTGGCTTACGATAGTCACGGCTTGCCGCCACGTTCCATTGCTGCTAGACTCGACCGTTCACAGTTTGTAGTGAAGAATTTTTTGAAGAACAAAGAAAATTACGGGTCTAAGAAGTCTTCTGGACGTCCAAAAGTGCTGACCCCTCGCGATGAACGTGCTGTGCTGCGGGCTGCCTCCAATTCTTTTAACTCAGCTGGCCAGATTAAAGAAACTACGAACGTTGCGGCGAGCAAATCCACAATTTTGCGTACTCTCCATCGCTCAGAACACATTATCCGAGCAAAGATGATGCCTTGCCCGCGATTGCTGCCGCGCCATATTGAAGCTCGTAGGGAAACTGCCCGCCAGTGGATGAGTTTTGGTGACAAGTGGAAGCAGGTTTGCGATTTCTATGCTTAGGTAAATTTTCTTTTGGATATTCGGTTTTAGATCGTATATACTGATGAAAAGAAGTTTAACCTTGATGGCCCTGACGGTTTTAACGGTTATTGGAGAGATTTGCGCAAGGAACCATTGCTGTTTTCTAAGCGAAACTTTGGCGGCGGATCTGTTACGATTTTTGGCGGCTTTAGCTCTTTCAGGTAAGACAACACTGGCATTCTGCAGCACTCGCATGAACAGTGAAGATTATCAGAAGATTCTTCAAGAACATATCGTCCCGTACATGTCACGTTTTCGCCGAGCCCGGCTTATCCTGCAGCAGGATAATGCCGCCATCTATGCTTCCCGAAGTACTCAAAACTGGCTTCGAGCAAAGAAAATTCCTGTTTTGCCATGGCCCGCCTGTAGTCCTGATCTGAATCCGATTGAGAATCTTTGGGGAATTATTGTACGAGCGGTTTATGATGGAGGGCGCCAGTATCAGACAGTTCAAGAGCTGAAGCATGCCATTCAGAAGGCCTGGGATGACATTACTCCGGACATCTTGTTGAAGCTCCTTGACAGTATGCCAAACCGGGTCCATGAAGTCATTGTGAAGAAGGGAGGTGTGACAAGTTACTAGTCAATCATTCTAAATGTTTGTTGTGGCCTAATGTAGACATAAATTCGTGGTATTCTTAGGTGAATCTATCATTTTGACGCGACCGCAAATGGGTCCTGTCGGGTGAAGTTAGCATCCTGCGCAACCGTATTTTCGAATTTCGCTAAAAAGTTGGGAAAATAGGTTATTTTGTGCGTTCTTTCAGAATAAATTGTGGCCCGTTGTGATAAGGTTACGTTTTCCCGAAACTCGCAAAAATACAGGTGAACCTATCATTTTGACGCGCACTGTATTAATACTGCACTCTGTATTGCTATTAGTACTGCACTTATGTTGTTTCTGCAGTAAATGGTCAAAACGTGATAGTGATTTAACCTATTTGCGGTATGAAAACTTGAGTTTTTCTTATATCAACCGATGTCTATAATGTGTCATTCTACCAAAAAAAATGCGTAATTCAACAAAAAATGCATAAATTAAAATTCTCTGTTTGTAGGTGCCTATATAAATGTTATTCGCAGATCCGTCTCTAGAAAATTTTTTTTGTACGCTCAAACCAGGCAGGGGTCTCATGCTAGTACCGTCACATTTTTTTAGGACAGTCATTAAACTGTTTATTTCTTTTGGTGTTTATCCATTTTTATACGTGTCGTTTAGAACCCAAGTTATAGTTCTTTAATGCTCTTTTTGCCAGTGCTTCTGCATATTTTGCAACGAATTCAATCGGAACCTGTTGCTCTCGTGTAGCTTATTGAAGTAATAATCGACAGAATATTCCGTTCGATTGAAACATTCTTGCGATCACGCACGATCGCATCGAGTACCCAACTCTTTGTTTGTAAATTTTTGTCGATTTTGTCTTTGATATCGAGAAACTTTTTGTCGCCCTCCTAGAATTCACATTTGAAATTGCGTTGTTTTACCGCACCGTGGTATTTCGATTCGTTTTTTTTTGCAGCGAATTTTGAACATTGCGCAATAAACAGATACAGAATGTAAATCCGCCGGCTCGTCAAAATTCGCATTACAAATTCTTCGGGAAAACATGATTTTCGAACGTCACTCGAAATACGACAAATTTTATTCCGTCGCCTGCAACCTAGCACGGCTTCCGATAGAACTTTCACGATTCGACGATCGAGTGCACATCTCGCACTTTCCAATTTTTCGCACAACTAAAAACCCGAAGTGCAATAAAAAGTTAACATCTTTACTTCGTGTTCGACGCCGAAAATTATTAATAAAACGGATTTTATCCCCGGGCTTTCTTAAAACAGGTCAAACGTTAATTATTAGTTTAATATCTGGAGAAAACGACGGCATTTTATGTTATCGTAAAAATAAAACGTTGGCTGAAAATCTATTATAAAATGTACGTAAGGGAGTGTACGTGACTCTTTCCATTTTAACAATAAATGTTACGATCCTGCGGTATTATTATCTTTTAATATTATCTTCCTGTCTAGATAAATATACATATAGGTAGGTACGTAAAAAGATACTTAAATATAGGTAGTATATAAACTGTCACTAAGTATAATGTAACGTTTGCGAGATGATGGTAAAACTACCCGTTTGTCTTTTATTATTTATTCTCCACTTTTCAAACGCTGGCGTTTGTGTGTGTGACCGGAACAATAAAAAGGGGACGAACGCGTTCTTAACATACATAAATATTTCCGCGCGTCCTAAAATTTGTGTCAAAATTAATGATTGCGAATTAAGCAAACGAAAGGTCGTACGCGTCATACCCACTAATTTGCCAGATTGTCTTTATTGCTCGTAAAATAAAGTAGTTGTGTTTACGTAACCACGCATTTACTCTAATAGAATTACTTTGTACCTATTGTACCCACATTAGTTCCGCGATCGCCAAGTAGATAATTTTTCTCCATCTCCAATTTAATAACAAACTTGCAAAATGCGCTCGAACACATTAGCGCGTTTCAAAGCGTTTGAATAAGTAGTTCGCGTCCGCTTGTTTAACAACAATAAATTATTGCCATAAATCGTATTCCGTATGGGGCCTCGTTACGCCGAAATCGCTTCGGTACGCGCGCTTTGCCCCCACCATAATATATAAACCCATACAATTTAGCGACAGTTAATAGATTTCAGTGCGACCCCTATGCTAAAAGCTTGTATAAATGTAGCAGGCGGTGCTACACGCAATAATTGGTTCAAAGTGCGGCTCAACAAAACCGTACTTAATGACAGGTCGCAGCAAAAAGTCCCGAAATCCCGCATTGGCGCTTATCGATTCGAGTTGCACGTCAGGTTTAGCCGCTCATACCGAAACGTGTGTGTTTTGTAATTTCCTTTCAAGATAACGAAAGTAATAAATTAACAAATTCTCCTAAAAGAGTAATTAGAATTTTTTTCATGCCAAATCGGCGAAAGGAAATTAATTGGCTCGTTTTTAAAGCGATAGAAATGAACGGAAAATATGTGAGATATGTGCGGCCGATACGGTGCTATTTAAAAACGTCGAGATGAGAATGTTTTATAATTTAAAAGACAAATTGCGGAATATTATATGACGGCTTCAAATAAATATTTTTATGCGACGACCTGATTCTAGCAAATCTTTCCGCGGCCGTTGTTAGATTCTTCCAATATTGACGCAAAACGGTATTATGTAGCACAATAGACTGTTTACGCAACCTTATTGAAAAAATCGGGAAAAATCCTTGCATTGTCTTGCGAAGGTTGCGGCAATAACAATCAATAACATTTATTATTTTATTAATAAATTCGATCTGCGCCATCTGGGCGTGCAATTAGTTTTCCCCTAGTTCGATCAAGTTTAAGCTGTAAGCAAACCCAGCGATAGTCTACTGTGCTGTGTCCTGTCGTCGGGTATTTTTTTAAATTCCACCACAAAGTCATAATTTCATATAAGCAGCACATAAAATATAAAAACGAAACACGTAACAAAAAAAAGGCAATTTATATTATTAACGATAGATGAATAAAATCCTTTGAAGTCGGCGCTTTAAAAAAGAAAACTCTTAAGATGTATTGTTCACTTTGATCACTTTTCTACAAAACCAACTAATCTTATTATGAGGCACAGCCTTGATAATAATCATCATGACTCGCTTAATAATAAGTATAAATTAATGACCCATATACCAAATAAATATACTCACCTACAACTTTTGAATTCTAGGCTTATCAGCGCTACCGACGTCACGTCTTAAAATTTAACCAAAACAACATAGAATGGCTTCAAACGAAAAAGGAACAAGATACCATCACGAAGTCAACTCACATAATTATAATAGAATAAATAAAACAAACTTAAAGAGAAATGCTTTAAACGGATATAAAGCCCGCGACATTCTTCAAAAAACATCTGCAAGTCGCAAACGCCGACGCCCACCTATCATTTCAACGCAAGACTTTTCGACTCGAATCCATTTTGACGCGAGCACGTTTCGACGCAAAACCTTTCATCTGCACTAGTCTAAACTGGACTCAACTATACCAATCTTATTTTAATCAATAGAATCTCTATATTAGATACTATTAAATTTTAAGGTCCTCTAACCTTCCTATTATCCACAAAAGTAAAATACACCGTTTATCTTTTGGGTCGTTTCGACCCAGCTTAATTTAAAGATTTGCTCAAAGATAATGATTTTATGGGAAACTAATGTTATGGTGTTACAAGATGGTTGTTGTAATTCTTTCAAAATTGAAAAAGGAACTAAAAATAACGACAGAATTCAATTTGCCTAAACTGTGGAATGTTAATTTTAAACCAAATTATAATATATAATAATATCTACTGTAACGTTATAAAACTAGAGCTCAGCTAAGCTCGTTTATTATACAAATTCGTAATCATTGACAGCCGACTATTTTCACAAAATGATTCAATTATAGAATTTTTTCGATTATTGGATTATATCTAACATTCCAGAATTCCTAAAAATTCGATTATTTATTATTACAATTTATCGCCGGAACAATAACCATGCTAGAAATATAAGTAACTGTACGTAAACAGCTTACAACTTGCTAGTTTTTCAGTCATTATTGACAGCTCGTTTTTGTGTACGCGGTGATCTTTCAGTAATTCGTGTTCGTTCTTCCTTGCTTGTTACAATATATGAAAAGTGGATTTTCTGTAATTATCTAAATCCTAACTAGGATTTTTAATTTCTAACAATTTTGCGTTAATATTTTGAAAAAAAAGAATGTCATTGGATCTTAATGACCCTAAGATAATCGGTGCATGTAGGTAAATTATTTTCAAACATTTTAATAACTGAAATTAAGTATTTTTAAAAACAGGTGTCTCGCTGATGTAGGTACAGATAATTTATAAAAAGCTAAAGAAGATTTTTTTAAATAATAAGCAAGCAATTTCAGATTAAAGATTAATTTTGGGTCGAATCGACCCCAAGATAAAAGGGAGGTTAAGGTGCTTGCCAAAGTTAACATAGTCTCATCGTCAGAACCAAAGTTTAAATTGAAATCAACGTACTCCAACCCCTTCCCTTCTTGAAGAGACCCTAAAATTAAACGGTCTGGGTTGACCAATTTGTCCCAATTTGAATCTTGGTCCTAATTATGACACGAGGCTGTACAGGAAGGTACCTATTGAGTTTGAAGTCAATCAATCGGACTACTTGGAGAATAGACTCCCATGTTAACTTCGACCGCCACATTGAAGAGCCAAAGAGTAGTTGGATGGCTAGAAAAATCGGCTAATGGCGTTTTCAAAAATCTTAACACCTAACTGCAACCGAAATCACATAAGTACCTACCTATGCGCATAACTGTTCGAAACGATTATTAAAAAAGAGAGCACTAACGAACCGAACAAAGTGTAGAACTGCTTACGACCGACCGTCTACTTCACCGAGTAACGTAACATCTAGTGAAGAGTGTAACGACGCACACATTGCCATAGTTACGAGTTTAAGGTTGACCATCTAACATTATTACGCCGCTATGCCCTAACATGCGTGTGCAGTTTCAAAATTTGCCTTGACGAGGAAATCGTAAATTTCACGTAAAACGGATAGCGTTCGGAAAACGTTCAGCTTCATATCGTATAGTACCTACAATCACGATAATATCCATTAAAGGTAATCAAAAACGTGTATTTTGCAGATTTTATTATGAAAACAGTTGGCAAACTTGATTATATTCAGATCATTTACAATTTTACTGCACGTTAACGATTCTCCTCATAAATATTTATATTTATTATTAATTGCATAACAGTTGATATAGATAGTAAAATAACATACGTATAGGTAGATATGTATGTAAAAATAAACGAAAATAATTTGCTTTTCCCACTACCGTTATTTTCATTTAAATTCTGTTGCGAGATTATCGTTTTATTTTGTGGGATTAAAGTTTAAAAGCGGAATGGGTATAAAAATTAAGAAAAAAAAGAGAGGTAACGATCAAAATAACCATAAAACTTATATTTTATAAGCTTTCTTACATCTAAAGTAATCTACGGTTCCTTCCAAAACTTTCGTTATGATGTACCTAAGTATATAGGTACAACGGATAACAAAAATGAGTATTAAAAATCCTCAGATTTTATCTTTACGTTAGTTAGTTTTTAAGGAAAAGCTCTTTATGAAACAACTGATAATAATCGCCTATTATTAGTAGCGTCGTATTAGTTTTTCTCTGTAAAAGACTTCAAGAATTTTTGTAAAATACTAATACCGTCGATGATTTGTTAAATGTTGATCAGGAATTCGAAATCGGAAATCGGTAGTTTTAAATTTGTCGAGGACGATCGCACTTTGTTTCTTCGAACATCCCACCAATCAGTCCCATACTTCGCCATCTATTGATGAATTAGAAATTGAGAAAATCGAATCTAAATTTTTGCCGTCAGGTTTTTATTCAATTTCAAGCTCGGAATTTTGAGAAAAACGACGAAACGACTAGCCCAAGAAATTGGAAACTACGATGAAATCCAAAATTTTCATACGTACGATTACCTAACTGACGGCCTGTAATTTATTGATTGAAAACAAAATTTTCCACTAAATATTGTTAAATTTTGGTGTCCGCGTCCGTTATTTGGAAGGTCATCTATTATGTCCTTATCGGAGGCTTGCCGAGAATAATAATATGTTTCTGTCAAAAAGCAAATTATTTGCTTTGCGAAAATCCTTAATGCGTTTCAGTCCCTAGTTAATAAAAAATATTTTACTCTCACCTCAAGAACGTTACCAAGGAAATTCTCATTTAAAGCTTTTATTTGCGCCACATAAACCTTACTACCTGTGTAATTAGTCCCGCTAGGTCCAAATTAATATAACGTTCAGTTAATAAAATTGTTAATGTTTATCTTCCTGGTTATACTTCCTAAAATGCGCCACAACACCTACACAATATGTTCGTACCTCCCCGAATATTTAATGCGACCGAACAGTTCTTTTAATTAAAGGTTTTATTTAAGTAAATGCGGATTTTAAATTAACATCGTTACTTTTTGTGTTTATAAAGGGTGTCCCAACAAGAGCGTCGGATTTAATTTTAAAGAAAAACACATTTATTTTTTTAATTAAGCAAACATTTTTATTTCAACATAAAGAAAAATAGTTCCGATCAAACGTGAAATACAGCATCAGGCAAATAGCCACCACGAAACCTCTGGCACCATTCTTTTGTTGAAATTTTGAATAACGTTTTCGCATAAATGTGCCTGTATTTCACCAATAACGCGCTGTATTTCCTCGTTAAGATGTTCAACTGTTTCAGGCTTATTCGCATACACCTTTTCCTTCACATAGCCCCAAAGAAAAAAGTCCATCGGCGTTAGATCGCACGATCTTGGTGGTTAATGTTGATCGCCAAATCGAGAAATAGGTCGCACCGTCTTGTTGGAAAAACATGTCCTCCTCATCAATTACATTCAATTCGGGCCACAAAAACTCCGTTGACATTTCGCGATACCGCACACCATTAACAGTTAGCGCATTTCCAGCCGCATTGTCAAAAAAATACGGCCCAATCACCCCGCCAGCCCAAAATTCGCACCAAACAGTTACTCGCGATGGATGCATTGGTTTTTCGAGTATCACACGAGGATTTTCAGCACCCCAAATCCGACAGTTTTGCTTATTTACGTATCCGTCGAGTTGAAAATGTGCCTCATCTGAAAAAATGATTTTCTTCGAAAAATCCGCATTAATTTGATGATGTTCCAACACCCAATCAGCAAATCCAGCTCATGGTCCCTTGGCTTGATTTCTTGCACCAATTGAACCTTGTACGCGTGCAAATGCAGATCTTTTAGTTCTTTCGTTCAGATCTTTAGTTTAGAAGTTCCTGGATTTTCGGCCACAGATTCCCTTACTCTGGCTATATTTTCGAGTGACCGACAAGGACGACGACGAACAATGGTCTTCTGATCCATCAGCGTAAATTTGGTCTCAAATTTTTTAATTAAACGCCTGACTCGATTCATTTGGCGCATTACTGCGACCGAAAACTTGACGTAATTGGCGAACTGTTTTCGCAAAACTTCCACCATTTTTGTAATGTGTTTTTACAATAATTAAACGTTGTTCGTTTGAGTACTTCTCCATATTCTTAAATCGCGTGGTCTGTACGTGACAACTGTCAAAAAAAAATCACCGTACAACTCGTATTAACAAAATGGCGGCAAATTTAAATCAGGCGCTCTTGTTGGGACACCCTATATAACTGTACTTTTAAAAATACGGAAATCTCGCATCAGAAATAAAATTTTAAAAAATGTTGAATAATTTACCGAGTTTTGTTTATTTTATTCTTCGAGCCAAATAATAATTTGTGTCAATAATCATTTAAATGAAAACCCATATTTCCGGATGTGTCGTAGTAAAAATTAGAAGAATTTTTTTTTTAATGTTAGCACCAAATGTTTTAATTTTTACATTCAAGCGCGCGGGTACCTATAGTTAACTTAAATGTTTAAAATTAAATTTAGTTAAACAGGGTTAAACTTAAATATTTGCTTCAAAAACAAAAACAAAAAAAAACGACTGTTACAAATTATATCCTTCGATCACGTTTATTTCTCACGGACGAGTTTTAACGAAAGAGGATGTCCAAGTAATGTATGAACGTACTTTAAAAAACCATAGATAAATTTAATACATTATAAGATAGAGGTTAGAATGGATTATCCCTTTTTTTCAAGACAACGCTTATTGATTACTAATGCGAAGGTAAAATTTATGGTCGAACATTTATTTACACTTTGCGTTTAGAAGATTATCGGCCGTCTATTGCCTGACGGTAGTTAGAGGCACCTAATTTTTCAACAACATTGATCCCTGAAGATAATAATACCGTCTACAACCGCAACGTCATTAAAATTGAGAAACGCTTGTATTATTTTACGGGTTTATTATAAATATTACGATTTCCCTTTTGTAACACCCGCGCATTCTAATTGGAACATCCGGCTTTAATAGTAATCCTATTTTCGGCAAACCGATAAATTAATATTAGGGTTTGGCTTTTGATGAAGAGATAGAGGGTTTTCCATTTTCGTTTATGAGCTTAAAAAGTAAAACACCTTTATCTTCCGCAAATATCGGGAAAAATAATAATTTTTTAACAGTTTTATATATTAAATTTCAACTTCGTACTTTATTAGAGTGCGATAATAAACGAGGGAGGGCTCGTTGTACCATTAATCATTAAAAAATTTCAATTTAATATCGGGCTCGGTCTAACCTGCTTTAAAGGTAAATCAATTTTCTTTGAACTCCTGATAGCTTCAAGATATGTCGTCGGTGGAAGTAAATTAAGTTAAGGTTCCTTTCACTTCGATTATCAGCAGTTCCATTCTGTTTGTTTACGTTAACCTCGTTTTATGTAGTGCAATGTTATTTGTTACTTCTTTCTGTATAGGCGATCAATTAAAATAGGTAAAGATTCGAACGTTTAGGAGCCCGCTCACGTACAACCGTATGGTGAAAATTTTCAACTCTCAAATTGAAGATCGATAAGTCAATTTTCAGAGAAAACCGACTTGCCGCGGATTTTGTAATTGTGTTATTTGTGGACACGGTGACTGAAAAAGTTACTTACGTAATTCGAATTTTATGTTTGCGCCAATTATATGCATCGAGAATTAATATTACGATAAGATAATATGCGGGGTGTCCGGAAATGTTGAGCAAAAAACTCGCGAAGTGACTCCACTTGAAAAATTAATACCATAAGTTCCTATGACATTTTTCTGGAAACTCAAAAAAAATAAGGAAGTTACAGGGCCTCAAGGTTTGTTCGATTTTCAGAAAATAGGGCTTGAAAGGCAGAAAATAACCTGTCGACAATGGCAGGGATGGATAAAGGAGTTGCTGTTTGGAGCTCTTCGGAATTCGCTTAATGCGAGCAAATCTTTAAGGACATTTTTTTTCTCCAAAACGGCTTATTTTGTCTTGATGCAGCAAATAGGCATTTTTTGATGCTCTTTAATTGTGTGCCATCAAAATTTAAAAAAAAAAAACATTTCAAACGAAATAGATCTGGATCATTATCTGAAATCAAGATCATTACGTCAAATTTGGAATAAGAATAACAGAAGAACGTTAGCGATAAGTGTGTCAAATTTGAAGAGAATCGGTACACTAGCAAAAAAAAGTTATTAGAAAAAATTGATTAAAAAAAAAAAAAACTTCGAGGCCTTGTAACTGCGTTATTTTTGAGTTTGCAAAAAAAATGCCGTAGGAACATATGGCATTAATTTCTCGAGTGAAATCGATTTCAAATCAATTAGCAGTTGAACTTAAAAAAGTGCCCGTCGAAGTGGTTCCAGATGATCATAGAAGTATGTAAATAAATTTTCAAGAGGTAAAAGATGTTTTTCAAAAGATTCTTTACTGATAAGAAGTGATACCTAACGTTTTAAAGCGTCGAATTCGTTTTTGCAATTGTACAGTTCAAATTTTGAGCAGAAAATGTGCTGTTGCTGCTGCGACCCGTAATATTACATTTTCACAATCCTAAAAGTTAAATTTGTCCTGAAGGCTTTATAAAATTGAAACATAACAGTCCGCACGATACAGAATCTTCCGATAAGTAGCTTTTGTTTGGTAAGTCCCCCGTCTAGATCGCGTGCAGTACGTGCGCTGCCGAACTAAAATTTCGTCGATTTTATGTAGCGAAAGAATAACAATTTCATTCCACTTTTACACCGCGTCGAGTTTTAAACTTTTATTTCGGCAATTGTTTCGTGTAACGGAAAACGGAATGGTCAGGCGTAGTTTGTGCGTGTTGTTTCGAGCAAGTACGCGAGACTCGGATTTTTTTTTTTTTAGTGTTGTCGAATATAACGATTTTTATTAGGTGTACAAAAAAGTTCTGAGCTTTTTTTTGTAAAATTCAATATTTATTTAAAAACAAACAAAAAGAT
Source organism: Rhagophthalmus giganteus (assembly GCA_036326145.1). NCBI lineage: Eukaryota > Metazoa > Arthropoda > Insecta > Coleoptera > Rhagophthalmidae > Rhagophthalmus > Rhagophthalmus giganteus. The sequence goes on along the minus strand of JARFJA010000099.1, from coordinate 1,348,773 downwards.
ATTAATCAACGAAATAGTCCCCGTTTGCATCGATAACCTTTTGCCATCTTTCGGGCAGTTTGCGAATTCCCTGATGATAGAAGCTCCCTGGCTTCGAGGCGATAAAGTCATCAATGCATTTGCGTAGGTCTTCAAGTGCCACGAAGTGTGTATCAGCCAAGTGATGCTGCAGCGACCGGAATAGGTAGTAATCAGACGGTGCCATGTCTGGACTATACGCCGCATGCGGGAGAAGTTCCCAGCCTAACGCAAAGATATGATCCCAGGTCGCTTTTGCAACATGTGGTCGGGCATTGTCATGAAGCAGTATCACTTTACCACGTCCTTTGCCAGTAAATGGCCTCTTTTCTTCTACTGCATCGCTCAAATTAGTCAATTGTTGCTGATAGCGGTCTGCCGTAATTGTTTCACCCGGCTGTAACAACTCGTAATACAATACACCTCTCCAATCCCACCATATGCAGAGCAAAACTTTCTTGGCGTGGATATTGGGCTTTGGAGTCGATGTCGAAGGTTGACCAGGGTCAACCCATGATTTTTTACGCTTCGGGTTATCATACAGTATCCACTTTTCGTCGCCTGTAATGATTTGGTGCAGAAAATCCTTTTTCCGGAACCTTGAAAGCAAAGTGAGTGCGGTGTCACGCCTTCGATTTTTGTTGTCTTCGGACAGTGCATGCGGAACCCATCTGCCTTCCTTCTGAACATTTCCCATTGCATGTAAACGTGTGGAAATAGCTTGCTGCGTAACACCAAGCAGCTTTGCAAGCTCCTTTTCAGTTTGTGCAGAGTTTATATCCAACAATGCTTGCAATTCGTCCGTTGCAATCTTTTGAGGGCGTCCAGCACGCGGTTCATCTTCAAGACTGAAATCTCCTTGGCGAAATTTTGTATACCACCTTTTACACGTAGCGTGACTTACAGCGTTCTATCCATATGCGGCACAAATCATTTCAGTGGCTTCAGCAGCATTTTTCTTGAGATGAAACGCGAAGTGGATGGAAAATCGAATATGCTCTTTGGTTATTGCCATCGTAAACACTACTGATTTTTTAGGTTATGTGCATCAAACGTCAAACCGCATGGTATTTTCAAAGACCAAATGTCAACGTTGTAAACCCGCAAAAGGGCGGGAAACTTCATGAAATTTAAATTGTGGTTTCGGTTGTATGAAATCTAAAGCTCAGAACTTTTTTGTACACCTAATAAATGTACACTCATGGAAATAATTAATATCGTCGGCAACCTACATTATAGACTATATGGCTTTCCTCGCAGGCGACGGATTTCTGTGAGAAGAGTAGATATACAATAGCTAATCGTCCTCCATGACAAATGTTTAAATAAGCACAGAAACTATGTGATAAAATAAATGATAGCATGTGGAATCTTATAAAAAATTAATTTTAAAATACTGTAACACGAACCTTACTTTAAAAATACCACTCGTGGTCGGCATTCTTGAAAAAAAAAAATGAAAAATAGGCAACGCAATTATTCACTTTGAATGCAATCTTAATTTTGTAACTTGTTCTTTTAAACTTCGTATAGTGACATCTCTTACTTTTGAATAACTTTTTTTTAATGGCATTTGATCGTATCTTCAATATTAATGGTCCTTTACTGATGTTAATTATTGAATACTCTATTTTTTTTAATAAAACACCCTGTATAGAGTTATTTCGACTTTTTTCACGGTACATTTTAGTTTTGAACCAAGCAGAACTGTAGTTCCTTGAATGTCGTTTAAAAATTCAACTCAAAAATTGTTTGTCATTTTTTCATATCGCAGTCAATCTAGCGACACACTGTTTAATTCGTGATTTCGTTTAACATGGGGTACGACGGACTCTTGAGTAAGCCTCCGTTAGCCTAGCACCCCCACAATCAAAAATTAAATTTCGGTATATATTATAATTAGGTTATATAGGTTATGATTAGGTTAGGTAATTATAATTTATTGCCCTAGTCCCGAATTTATTCCTCTCATACCTTAGAAGATTAAAGTTGGGGGAGTGCCGACTTGCCAATAAACTGGCACCCCTACATCCAAAAAAACATTCGAAGGCTTCTAAAAAAAAAGGAATATACTAAAATTAATTGCTCTACGAAACAACAAATAGATACCGAATGTATTGGAATTTTTTCAATATATTCGACCACGAGAGCAATAAATTCTGAACCAGAGCAATAAACTAGCAAATAATTAGCACCTAATCATAGTATATAGGTACTAAAATTTAATTTTTGATAACGCGAGTGCTACCACCTATAGGTTCACGAAGAAATAGATTAGGCACTTATAATTACGTACTCGCATCAAATTCTCTAGCTATAGTTTCAGTTCATTCTAAATTTACGATTGTTCTAGGTGCAAGTCAGTCGTGCATGCAATTGATATCGAGTTGTATTTGACAACGAGGTCGCATGATCGATAGCTTCGAATTATCTCCGATGAAGTTGTTGGGAATTTGAACGTGAACAATAAAATCGAGTATTTGCAGTAGGAATTTGCGGAACTATTTTAAAATTATTATCTAAGACGACCTAAATTTCGTTGTCGCCCCAAATTCCCGAAACAAACTGTAAAAAGCGTTTCGTTTAATAAATGCATCACCTATCGCAACTAAGCTTCTGATTGTCAAACCTATTAACGGCCTTTATTTCATCGTCCATTAAACGTTATCGCCTAATAAAACCGCAAACAAACGTCCGTATTTCACGAAAACTCCTAAATTTCTTTAAAAGTTTTCCGCTTAAAATGTACCTATTCCAAACGCGAAAAACGCTTCAACGGAAATCGGTGACGTGAACATCGTGAAATTAAAAATAATAATCTTCTACGCGGCCTAAAACGAAAACAAATTACTTTGCGCGCACGAATTCCGTAGAAGTAGCAACTGGTTGAACTGCTTGATTGACAGACGCGAGTATCGGAAGCACGCGGAATATGGGGCCAAAATACTTCTTGCTATTACCGATTGATGGAAATATAAAGCGAAGCGATATTAGATTTCTTGAACAGGTAAATACGTAGGTCGAAGCCGATGCGGAGGATTTAAATTATGATCGAGTATACGATTTTTATGGCCTCCGGTTAAAATTCTTTATTTTTAAGTTGAAACGAAAAACTAGGGTTCGTTTTTTCCTGTTTAAAAGAAAATTGTCCCTTCGGATGCGAATTTTTTCGAAAAGGATTTCGATTACATGCCTAATGTCGTTTTTTTTTATTCGAATTTGTCATTTTCAGGAAATGTGGAGCGCGTTATTTCAATTAAGCAGAAGAAATTGTTATGAAAAAATTGTTTCCTAACCATAACTTATGTTAATTCTTACAAGGTAAATACACTCACCGGCACAAAATTCGATCCAGTTCTGTTCCGAATTCAGTTAATGCACGTAATGAGTTGCAAGAAGTGCGGGGTGTAAGTGTTAGTGAAAGAACCGTAAGAAGAAAGTTGCAGGAACACGGATTGCTAGCAAGAAGACCCGCAAACGGCCCATAATTGACCAGAGAACATCGAGTGGAGCGGCTTCACTTTGCACGTCAACACCAAAATTGGGATAATGATGACTGGGGTCATATTCTTTTTACCGACGAGTCGAGATTTCGTTTAAGATCTGCAGATGGCCGTCAAAGAGTATGGCGCAGGACTGGAGAAAGATTCGCCCAATGTAATATTGTGCCAAAGTTTAGTTTTGGTGGTGGTTCAATCATGGTATGGGGAGGTATTAGCATGGAAGCTCGCACCGAATTAGTAGTAGTAAATGGAGGGGCGATGACTGCTGACAGGTACATTAGGGACATTATAGAACCACATGTCGTACCTTTCGCCCCATTTATCGGTGACAGCTTTATGCTAATGCATGATAATGCCCGTCCGCATGTTGCCCGAATTGTTTGTGAATTTTTGAGAGAAGTAACAATCCACCGTATGATGTGGCCTGCAAGAAGTCCCGATCTAAATCCAATCGAACATGTTTGGGACATGGTGGGGAGACGAGTTCATTGCCGAGTTCCTGCTGCTTCTAACTTGCGAAAGTTAAGTGTAGCAGTAGTCCAAGAATGGGACGAAATTAGCCAAGATTACATTCGTTGCCTTATTGAGGGTATGCCAAGGCGAATAGAAGCTGTAATTCGAGCACGGGGAGCTACTACACGCTACTGTTTTTTTGCTTTTTCGTTTTTTTTACTTGTTATGTACAATAAATGTTGTTTACTGTTTTATCTAGTTGTGAGATGTTGCCGTATTTTTGTTGTTAGAGCAATAAAAATGTTCCCGTCGGTTTAATTACATTTCAACATCTGTTTTACACACCCTTTAAACTATGTGTAAATATAACCAATTTATAAACTAAAATAATTACATCAATTAACCGCATGGATCGAATTTTGTGCCGGTGAGTGTAGTTCATTTTACTACACTCGGAAAAAAGAAATTGGTTGTGTTAACCATAAAAAATTGTCAATTAATATTTTACTAAAATTTGCTATATTTAAACGAAATAACTGTTATAACAGTTGTTATAACCAAAAGAAAATTGTTTGAATTAAATAAACATAATCGATCCAAAAAATTAATAGTTTATCCGATATAAAATTGTAAGCCAACGATTCAATTGTTATTTTGACCAACGCTCGTTGTTGTAATTTAACATTTTTATCAAGATAAGAACGTATAAATTACGATTGTTAAAAAAATAGGTTCGAGGCGAAGATTAAAGAATGTTGCTGTATGTTTCTCTATTGCCAGATTCAGATTCTCATAGTAGCAGTTTGATGAACTATAGATTATCAGGCCATCGATGCAGCGATATTGAAATATATTTTTCTAAACAATGTCACGTACAAATGTCCTGGTCTTATGTCCTGGTTTAAGTATTTTAGCGATAATTTCGTTATTATGGCACGAAAAGAAATAATTTCTGACACGATTTAAGCCAACGTAAAACATGCCTACCAAAACTGAAAGACCTTTTGGACACCCGTTATTTCTGGGACCTAACCTCCGCGTTATACGAGGGTCACCTGTATACGGCACTTTTGTAACGTTCCAAACGTGTCAAACGCGAATTTAATACTGTATAAAGTGGATTAACGTGTGAGTAGGTGTCTACGCAAAAAAATTATTCGAAAAGAAAATCGATCGATTAATTTTTTTTCTTCGATAGTTATTCGGACCAACATTCAAAAACGTCTTCCTCCGTTGGCGCCTACAATTCAGAAGATTTCTCGATTTAACCGACAAAAAAACAATACGTTGCGTAGGATATAACGAGACGCGAATATAGCCAGTCACGCTTGTTTTTAAGGAAACATCTCGTTAACAACGCTACTAACAATTGCAACGTCAAAATAATCAATTAAAATGTTTAGATGCCTTTCGGATTAATTAAACTATTAATAGAAATCGATAATTCTACCGGCGCCATTTAAATTTCAACGTGCTTCTTACACATTAAAATTATATTTGTCGCTCGAGTTTAAATAATTACCCAAATGTAAAGCGACACGAACAAGTTCGCGAATAAGTATAACAATGTAACAATCGTGTAGTTAAAATTTAGGTTGGATGATACAAAGAACGTGCGTTTACCGGTACCGAAATATTATCAAGTATGTTTAACTATTATCTTTAACTGTCATCCACATTAAACGCAAACGATCGCAACGATCACATAGTTGTGGATTTCCAATTTTTTACACTAACTCTTTATTAGAAATTTATATACAAGAAATTTGTATTATTACTTACCCCCTCGTCTATCGGTATGAATAATATCCCGCATGCGGCCCTATTCATTCAAGGTGCTGCTGCATTTTCGATGGCAAGAGGATGCAGACACGACTCTAAAAAAGAAACTCGGTACTTACTAAATTTTATTTGCAGATTGTTATAGCAAATTTAATATTCAAATCGGACAGAATTTCATTTATCGCGACCCACGATGCAGAAAACGACAATTATATTTACATAAAAGTTATAAAACAATAATACAAACAATGCAAAATTTTGATGAGCCGCAGGTACAGTTTGGTAATTTAGTAGTGCCGCGAGTCGAGTCGTTTGGGGCAGGCAACTTGTTAAGCGCAGTGTAAAAAAAAGGTTTTACTGTAGATGTGTTATTGGAGCAATCGCAATAAATAGAATGCGAAATAATTCACTTTACAAAACATGCGCCTACAGATGCCTTTAACAAGCTGAATTAAAGAGCATCGATTAAAAAAAGAGAAACGATGCTCGTAATATCTGGTAACTAACTACACAAATATTACATAATTATGTATGTACCTTCGTAATGACATTGATCGTTTAGCCTTCAAGCTACGATATGTAAGTTGTAGATTTTTTTTCAATTAAAATAAAACGTCAGAAAGTCTTCTCGCAATCAGAAACGAGGCCGATTATATTGGAAATATGTATGTCAGCTTAATGTAATAGAAAATAACCACTAATGCCGTCTAACACGAAAAATATATAATAAGTAGGTATTCGCCTCTACGCAAAATATTTTATAACAAATAACATAAAATATAATACCAACCCTAGAGGGCGCAGTAAACAAGATCTTAACTCTCTCAAATATTTTTCTGTTCCAAAACATTAACAGGAAAAACAACAATAAAACGTTTTTCCTCCTTATACGTCCATTACCATTCATCGAAAGAAACTGGGGGATGTAAATAAAAAAAAAGAAACTGGACCAGTCGCAAACGTTGCCCGGTTTTACAAATTACAAAATGGAAACGCGTATTTTCTAACGGAAGCGTACATACTTTACCAACGTAAAACCAATTATTAATGTATTATACGGTGAAACGGGATAATTTATTTGCTAATATCTTCTCGAATCGTTAAAAACGGCAATAATTTTTGATTACTACGTCGTAAAAAATTTTACGATGTGTTATTTTAAAAATTAGGTCAACAAATTCAGCGAGGCGTAAAAAATAAACTTTTTCGATATTAATAACTATTTAGGCGTTCGGAAAAGAAAAAACTTAATAAGCCGCGTTTTATTTAACAGTGGGAATAATGAGCAGTAAACGTTCCTTCAATTTAAATCGTTTGGTTTTGCAACTATTTTAATTACAGTATAGGCGCATCCTTGACTTTTTCTAGCAACGCACGCTAAAAAGTCAAAATTGTAGAAGTACCCACGGTGTTGCAGTCAAGTTACATTGGCTCCATTTATAGTATTTCTAGTGTTACAAATTGATCGTGTAAAAAAAGCACTCGAGGGTTAAAGTTAGAACATAAAGTTCGGCAGTCGTAAACGTTACCGAATTGTGAAAAACAGGAGATGCAATAAACAAAAGTTGGAACTAAATGAACCGCTTCACAGATAGAGTTCGCTATAACATTTTTTTCACTTAAGCTCAAGTTTGTATGGAATGTATCTATAGGCAGGTAATTTGTAGAATTTAGTAGATATTGCCGAAATCAATCTCACACTAACGGATTACCGACGATGCGGTCTCGACAGACCTTAACGTGACTACTTTTATTTATAGCAACGTCTCCTATAGTTATATCCGCGCTCGCTCCTCGTGAATAGTACCATCAAAAGTTTATTACATAGTCGATCTCGTCCAACCGATATCTAACAATAGAATAATCCGAGCAAAAAACGAGAAAGCATATTGACGTCAAAGGTCTTTCGTATAAGAGTGATCGTCAAATAAGATGAAAGGTGGAAAGTAAATATTTTCGGATTCACTTCTAGCAACTGTCAAACAAGTACTACAACGGGACTCGCGTACGCGATAAAGGGACGGATTCTACAATAAATCCGCGCGAAATTGGTTTAAAAATTCTGTCGACGACACAATTACAATTAACTAACTTGTTTATGTTTTTATAACAGCAATTAGAACGTTTTCGCCCCATAAACGTTACGACAACGCAATTACGACCAATTACACGTATAATTTTTGATTTGTCGATCGTAAAATTAAATGCGCTCGCTAAAAAGCCCCGATTTAAAAGTCAACATAAACGTTCCACCTACATATAGCTTATCCAAACCTATATTATGTTGACGTCATCAACAAAAAGTTACTAGATTGTTTATTTGTAATTCGGTTTAAAGTTTGGAAAGTGATATACTCTATGGATGATTTACTTGCGCACATATTAGGTGGCATAAAGAGAGACTACAATTTATTAGAACTGTAAAAATACGAGGTACGAGGTGACGGCACTGTGTGAAACGTCATCATCTAGTAACCTAATATTGATGACGTTAACATCATATAGGTTTGGATGAGCTATAGCTAAAACTTTTAGTGAATTTAATTAATTTTTTTAAGCATCGAAAACTTATTTTAACCTATTTATAATGTTATGTTAAGTGCTACCCATAAGTTTTGAGACTGTACATTTGATTTATCCGAAGTTCTAATTATCGCTGGCTTTTTCGAAACAATTCCGATTGTAAAACTCAATAAAATGCAGCGATTCAACGTTTCGGCTTCGAATCGAATTAAACGGCGCTCGCCGTTTCACTTTACGTGAGAATTTCATCTGTTTGACGATTAGATTCGATTGGGTGTAGACGTTCGATAGTATTTTGCATCGTTGCCTTTCAGCGGAATTTTAATGCTATACGTACAAGAACTAGGAAAATTATGCAAAAAATTAAAGTAACAGATTTCCTAGATGCACCTAAATTCTTGAGACAAGATGTGCATAGGTCAAGATGAGATTCAGTATTTACCGCAATTGTTTTTATAGATAAGATAAAAATCGATATACAGGGTGCGTCCAAGAAATTTCCGGAATTATTTTTTACCGCCCAAGCGAAGCGCGAGCGGGCGGCCACTCCTGTCGGGATAGGTGGTGGGGGTTCTCAGGCAACAGGGAAAAAATATTCTGTTGCCTCCGAACCGCCGGAGAGTGTGGATTGCTTGTACAGTGAGACCCTGTTTGGGTGACGCGTCACGACTCACGATGCAGCGAAATGTTGAACAGCGTGTGAACATCAAGTTTTGCGTTAAACTTGGAAAGCTGAAATGCTTCGGACAGCTTACGGGGACAAAGCAATGAAGCAATCAAGTGTGTACGAGTGGTCCCGAGCAGGACGACCGAGTTCAGCGACAGCCGATGAAAATGTGGACCGAGTGCGAACCTTGTTGAACTCTGACCGTCGGTTAGGCGTGCGATTGATTGCTCAAGAGTTAAATCTTTCCAAATCCAGTGTGCACACCATTATTAGTGATCATTTGAACATGCAAAAAGTCTGTGCAAAGTTGGTACCCAAGGTACCCAACCCCCCTATAATCCGCATGTGGCTCCAAGCGACTTCTACCTGTTCCCCCAAACTGAAAAGAACACTCAAGGGAACTCATTTTGGGACCACCGATGCGGTTCAAAAGGCTGTGACGAAGCAACTCAACAGCATGTCAGAAAACGACTTCAAGGGCGCGTATGAAGATTGGAAAATTCGGTGGCAGAGGTGCTACGATGCCGATGGGGACTACTTTGAAGAATTTTGAACAGTTGTACGCTTTATTTGCAATAAATCGTGTTTTATAGCCTCATTCCGGAAACTTCTTGGACGCACCCTGCAGTCCTGGAGCGCTAAAAATATTGTCGTTATCACAAAGCAACAAACAATCTCCAAGACTTTGGAATAAACGCCGCAAACACACCTATTTCTTGCATAATTCGTAGTTCTGCGCGTTCCCGTTACCTTCACCTAAACCCCAAATGTAAGGTATACCATCAAAAGATAAAATTAACAAACGCAGGAACTAAAGCTCACGTGAACCAAAAAAATCTATTAGAATGTTCTCCTCTAGCCTTAAGGACCTTCGAAATTTTCAATTATGCACTTGTCGGAATTACTTCTTGTCGCTATAACAGGGTCCCCAGCATGATTAAAAAAAATAATAGTCCAGGCATTTTTTCTATTTAATAATTTACATAAATATGTTTAGGAAAGCAAAGGTTAATAATTAAAAAGTGACAAAGGTGTTTTTAAAAAAGTAACACTTCTAAAAAAATTAACAAGTGACGCTTCTGGAATCCCTGCTATAAATTTTGATCGTAAATTAATCAATAAATTCAAAGCTCTTCTACTAAAGATTAAATCGAACTCGTATAAACACCGCGTGTTTATCTCACGTTTTGACAGTGTATCAAACTGATGTACCTATTATTAAGATGCGTGCACGCGCGCTTAATCCTATTCCAATACGATTCAAAGTACGAGCGAAACGTGCGAGTGACGTGTGGTTTAAACCCGCTCGTCTCGTGCAAAATATAATTTTCGTTTTAATTCAGAAAGTCGCACCTATATGCGCTCATCATCGATGCGTTTTAGTCATGCATTACTAATAGGTACATACATGTATATTGTCATATTGATTCGTCGTTTGACCGCACTTGCCTATTGCCAATTTATTAGAGAAAATCGTAAAGTTTGCGCCTGAAACATGTAAATAGGTTACTTACCAGTTGGTAACGGAAGAAGCGATATAAATAATTACAATTCTAATAGATATAAGTACATGTTCGCTATATCAAAAAAATTTGATGCTCAATTGTTTTCCCGATTTTGAAAAATAATTGAAAATAGACAGTTGAACAACTTTCGCACAAAACATTTTTTGGAAATTATTATCTACAACAGCCGAAACATCTGCCGTGACACAATAAATCGAATATACTGTATATTTAAAATAGTAGGTAGCAGAAATAACCCTAGAACATCACAAACTTTCCATATTTTTGTTGAGGTAAATAAAACGACGACGAGGTACAACATTAACATAAAAACAGAAACTCACGATAACAACCCAGAAGCCAAAAACGAAACAGGTGATGAAATTGAAAAACCAACAACGTAGGTCTAACCGTAAGCGATTTTTAAATACAATCTGTACAGGGTGTCCGGAAACTTTCCTGCCAAATGAAAACGTCGAATTCTAGAGATGATTTTACATCGATTTGAGTTAAATCGCCCTTACACAAAAACTCTTCCTAAGGGAATTACGGCCCTTTGAATATGGTGCCTTGTCATCATCGACTTTCCTCAAATGAGACGCTCATTGTCGCAATAAAAATTAATTAATTTGTAAAGTTTGATCTTTTTTATTAACGACCGACGTTTTAAAGATAGGTATTTGAAATAAAATTGATGGCAAGGCGCCGTATTCAACTCCCTTAGGAGGCGTTTTCGTATAGGGGCGATTTAATTCAAATCGACATAAAATAATCTCTAGAATTTGACGTTATCATTTGGCAGAGGAGAGTTTCTGAACACCCCGTACATAATGGACATATGGCAGTAAAGACAATGCGAGAAAAAAAGAAAAAAGTAAGAGATTTATGTGATGTTAAAAAATTCTTAATCTGTTGTAAACACAGCAACTTTTATTAACAATGTAAGTAGTTATCGACTTGCGTAACTGTCTCGACGTTAATAAAAAATAGAAGTATTATTTTTTGCATTCTTTGCCACAAATAAATATATACAAAAAATAAGTTGTTTTACTTCAAAAACTGATTTTTTTGCTTTTCATCACAATACCCTATTCAAACCTATTTATAAGCGAGTGGTCTGACCTAAAATTAGACCCTAAACTAAGTTATTTCAAAGTGCTTTTTTCATCTATGTATTTTCTCGTAACCTCGGTTTCCCTTAATAGTTTGCCAAACACATATTATTATCGATATAACATTAAAATTAAATAGGTAATATAACAAAAACACAATAGGATACCATGCTTTTTTCGAGATAAGTAAATAACAATTGTTACTCAACCGCCATTATTAAGAATTAGAAAATATAATTGACTTATTCGTATACCGAAAGTTGAAACGAGTTACGACGACAAGTTTATTTCGCAAGAAGAGCCGTAAGCTAAGACAGATAACACTTTAATACCTAACATAAAAAGAATATTATTCATTTAAACTGATTCTTTTTAGAGAAACTCCCACCGTGCAAATTGATTCTGAAGTAATTAGAAAGACTCGCGACGAAAGTTTGCTTTTAAATAAATTGTCCTCCCGACGACGAGAAGTAACAAAAGAATAATCGTTTAGAAATTTAAAGACAAACAAACTCGAAACGAACGTACATAATAGTAATGAATTCGAAACATTTTTCCAATAAAATTCCGGTATAGCCGACTTTAATTTAATTGCGCACGTTTATTTTTATCAAAAGTTTGAACGGCGCGATTTCGACACGTAAAGGGAAGTTAATTGAAATGAAAACGTTAGGAAATTTTGGCGGCCCCTCCGTCGCGTCGTCGGCAATCGCTGGGTTCTTCTCGTGCCACGCTTTATTCCGAACTTTAATTTATTTCGCAGGGCAAAACGTCAGAGGGTGTATGTAGACAACGTTTCGTCGAAGGGCCACGTCGCCAGAAGTTAATGAGCGTAATCGTTTTCCGATGCACTTAGAGAACTGGAAATTATTAACGATCGCGCTGCGCGCTGGACGTATGTGCGCTCAAATCTTACGAGATTTATTCGAGTTTTTTAGCAAGATTTAAGTGATTTGTTTGCGGGTAAGTGGTTCGTGAACTGGGTATCGTTTGCCATTTAAAATCGTAAAGCTTTTAATGGTTGCCCGTAAGATCCGTTATATATGTAATTTATTCGGTTTTATTTCGGTTAATTTTTAGAGAATTTTACGTCACCAGTTGACCGTTCGTAAAAGCGTTTCTTTTTTCATTTTATATTTTCCCTAATTAGGTACGTGCCACAATTAATTTATAAAAGCTAACGCAAATTGTTATAAAAGGCTAATTGCCCTCACTTTGATGGAAATTTTAAATTCGATCGAATATAAATAAATATAATCGCTAGTAAAACACTCGAACTTTGTTTCGCGCTGCGATTAATAATTACGAAAGTCACTGTCGTCAATAAATAAACGAAACCGAACTATCTGTATAATCATTGTGATAATCCTCATGAAATATTCAGCAAGTATAACTTTCCCTTCGGCGCTTACGGAAATAAGGGTTCAAATTCAGCACATCCAATATACATGGGCGCTTTTGACCAACGGGATTTGTCGCGCCATTTTATTACCTGCGTAAAATTGGAAAACATTATCAATTATGTACGTATTTGTCATTGTGCCTGCTTTATTTATGGAAGGCGGGATGCACACCTCCAACAGACGAAGTCATTAAATGCAGGACGCAACAAGCGTATATTATCTACGTTGCCAAGTTATAAAAAGATAAAGGGAAATAAAGTTTGTTATAAAAAAGAAATACTGTGTCATAAAGTTCCTCTTTCCCTAAACGCTGGGCTAGTTAAATCTACGTAAAGAAATAATAATGAAGAGATGAGGATCTTTGTGTGTCTAGACCATAAAAGAAACAACGCGCTGGTATAGATAAACAAAACAATGCTTAAATTGAGGGGACTAACGAAGATTATTAAATTTATAGTTACGACGAACGAGCCATTTGTTTTTGAAAATTAAATTAGGAAAAAAAATCCTAACGAACTCCTAATTTATCTTCTTTTTTTTTAATTTAAATATTTCGCTTTAACTGATGTAAATAATCGCCAACAAATCTGATTAAAAAGAGCAAATATAGAGCATCCGCCTTGATTACAAAACCTACACATTTAATCTATAACGTCAAAAAGCTTTTCAACGTTATTATTAATTAACGATTAAAAACAATTCCTAATTACCCAATTTGAAGGGTATACCACCCCTTTAATTGTAAAACGGACATATTCATCAAGATTAGGAATTTAATCCCCCCATTCGAAAGCTGCTTCGGCAAAAACAACTTAACGTACTCGGAGTAATCTATCATTACCTTTAACGTCAACGTCGGCCACATAATTTATTATGATTACCCGCAATTTGTCTCATTAACAAACAATTAACAGCATCGACGAACTACGCAACGTTGATAGCGCGTCAAATGACGCGTTCGCGGCGCGGCGTTTATAAATAATTTATTGTAACATTTACATACAATAACGGAAACGTGGACATATCAAACGGTGCGGTCGAGAAAGTTCTCGAGCGTGCGAGGACTTTTATTGAATTGCTAATTTTCTTTAAAGGAACGCGTGAGAGCGATTTTCCGTCTCCCGAGATCCATTTCCGTGAATGTTTAACGACTGCAAAACACTCCACCAATGCCATTCTACTCTACCCCGGATAAATATGAAATTGACAGATAACCGATAATTCCAGTTTGGCCGATCGAGCAGTTAAACATTCGCTAGTGAACATCGCCCCATCGTAAATCTTCAATTTTAAATCAATACCCAACCAGTGTTTCAGTGTTTCTATCGGTTAAACGGCCGAATTAAAACCACAAATCAACGTTACGTTTACGGCCCTTCACGTCTTGATACTAGGTATCTAAATTAACATTTGTTGAACTCTGCAGTTTTATACAGAGTGTTATTATATTAGTGGCATATACGTAGGTAATTAACAGCTAATCTCCGTTAAAACTAGATTTTAAAAGAACGAAATTAGGGGGGGGGGTTATCCACACTTTATCACCTCGAAATAACAAAATATGTAATTATGCGCCGCACGATATCTAGATGAATAGTTACAGAGATTTTGTGTACCCTACATTCAAGTTTTAATTGCTCTCATTACACGAACACACCATACCCACCACCTTAGAATACTAAATGAATTTCTGAACTAATTTCGAGAGAAACAAATCTAATCATAAATTTAGTTCTTATAACAAGACAAAATATGGCAGCGTTTTAATTGGATACATGTTAAACTCAATAATAAATCTTTTAAATTCCATAATCCCGATAAACCTACCGGAATAAACCGGACACGTTCTATTTTTCACCGGAAAATATTGAACGAATACGTACTTTATTGGTCTATATTTTCAGAAGCTGACGCTTTTATTCGTGAATATTATTTTCTCGTTTCGCTATTTTATTGCTAAATAAAAATATCGTTATTTCCATAATGAATTCCAAAAATTTAATTCTACAGTTTACACCACTTCGGCACGTGAATTTAGTATAAAATCGGCAAAATTAGATTTGCAGGCCAGTCGAGCTCTTTCGCAGAAGTATTAACAAACGTCCTTAAAGTTAGTAGTACATAACGTTTTTCCTAAGTAAACTTTGAATTAGTTGCGGGTTCCGGGATTTAGACACGTGGAGGTTGTATGTTTTACCAGTTAACGATAGTCGTGCAGGGTATAATCTTTTCAAAAACACAATTTGGTAGGTACGCATATCTAATATAATATTCAAACAATCTTGCATAATAACGGTCAGTTATTAAATCAAATCTTTGATTTTTTTTTGTTAATATCAATATACCTAATATGTAAATACCTATGTTTAAAGATACATACAATCAATCAAATAATGATAGCTACTTAGAAACTTCCAAGTATAATACACACCGTAGAAAGTATTAATATGAAAACCTTCTATTTTCATTTAAATATATGTAAGGATAACATTAAAGACGCTCATATTGTAACTGTACATTCATAATTTTTTTTTATATAAAAATAGTTGTAGCTGTTCATAGATAAAATATTGGAGACTACAATGGCCAGCATAGCACAAGAACACAGTGATCGCAGGTTCAAATCCCCTAACCCATGAACGTTTTAATTTTATCACTATATTTAAAATATTTCGTATCACATAATAGATGATTAATTAATCAGCAATATTATTGTAAGAGGACATATTTTTAAATAACAGTCACATAATAAAATGTCTATTTGTTGTAGAATCGCGTTAATCCGACGTTCGTTGGTCTGACAATCCTTGTAATTCGACGCACTCTTCTCAAAAAATTCGGGCAACAACACATATATTTAAGAAATATTTTGGGCTTTCTATGTACGTAATCAACTTTTGTCATTTTTTTTACTTTTACTTATTAAACAGCTTTTAATTGTGTGTATATTTTGGGCAATCCAAAATATTCGCTAATCCGACAGACCTTCGAATCACATAAATGTCGAATTAACGCGAGTCTACCGTACATATTAAAAATAATAGTAGGTATTACTAAATAGAAAGCGTTTTTTTTAGGTATATAATTCCATCAGAATTAATATTAAAAACGCTCTTCATTATTAGCCAACAAGGGGAGACCACCAACCTCAGTTCTACCGATTTTGAACCGTTGTAGCATAAGGTTTAGCCTTAATTTTTGAAAAAAATTGAGGTCAAAGGCGAATCGGTTGTGGGCCTAGGGAAATTTATGGACTGCTATAAAACCAAATTTTATTAATAAGTATATATCAGATCTGCAAACTAATAGCTTTCGAGTAATTGAGGAATTAGTCAATTAAGCGCGCCACTTATATACTCAAACAATTGCATCCATTGCAACATAAGCGGTTCCCAGCTGACCTGATATATATATATATATATATATATATATATATATATATCAATGAAATTGGCTTGTTTTTTAGCTATTTATCGACCTCCTAAGTTCAAAATTGAATCAACATCGTGACCTTTGACCTCGATTTTTTCAAAACCGAAGACCTAAACCCTTTTACATAAGTTACTTTTGAGTGGTCCCCAACCCGTATGCTAAAGCGGAGGTTGTGACCTCCCCTTGTAAGCAGTGACATCTATAAACCTTGTTCAAACTATTTTCTAACGTTTTTGGAAAACATTTCTTTGAATCAATAAACATTAGTCTTTGACGTAGATTCGCTACACTTTGCGGTTAAAGTGTGTAAGCGACCAAATTTTAAGAATTCAACAAGAAAGTTTAAAGGAATTAAATCGCACGACCTAACCGGCAGTTCAATAGAACCATTTTAATGTTCTTTTAATTGAGAGTATAAAATACAAATAAAGGAAAATCCAAAACGAAAAGTATTTTTCAATTTCATTTTGTTTTAAAAGCTCACTTTAAAAAATAATAATTGTGAAGAGAGGTATTTGTTTGGAGGGTATGGAAACAAAACGTGTTATGTATAATTGTTACGTCAAATCACGTTTTATCAGTAACATATCGTTAAAGAGCCTTGTCGATTTCTTTACAAAACCTTGGGCACGGAGATATCGGAGATGAATAGTTTTCAAATGTAGTTATTTGGAACAGCCTGTATTTAGAATAGTAAATTAAATTTTAAGTACCTAGGTACATATAATATTAGAAGCGCAAACAAATCGATTACTGTGATGTGGCCGAAGTGCTTCACGTTACACAGTTCGTTTAATTGATTTAAGTACAAACTGATCGGTAAAAAGCGTTAATTATCACTAACGACTATATAAAACTAGCCCTTATCGTTATCAGTCGAGAGTTTCATAACATAAACGTCCGCTTAAATCGTAGGTAGGTAGTACTACATCTGCTGGTAATGTTCAATTTTTTAAAGTTAATTAATTGTAGCTTAAATATTATTTTATGACTTTTTACATTTACAAAGTTTTAATATTTTCTTAATTTTCACGAATAAATTAAACTTTCGACGTGACAATTAAGAGAGGCATCATGTAAACCTTTTATACGAGATGGCATAAACTACTGTTAATTTTTAATTTAATTTTTCCTAACTTAATCTAACAATTAAATTATTTACACGCCGTTTGCGTTATGTGCAATATTGTGTGTTAGCGCACCTATTTGAACTTTTAATACTTAAATGACGCATAAAATTTTTTCCATGACATAATAATCACTTGGTTCCATCGTGTTACAATAACTTTCGATTATAAAAACCGAACAATTAAACGTGACTAATTCACTAACATAATAAAAGAGAAAATATGTTCTAAACGTTGCTTACCGCCAACGACCACGTTCGAATTTGAAAAATTATAAACGATGCGAAATTAAAAGAAAAACAAAAGAAGAGTAAAGAGCGTAGATATCTGAATAAAATCACATACAAATGCCGTTAGAAAATAATTTGCAAAATAAATGATTAGATGTCAAAAAGCCGTGTTCGTCCGTCTTCTCCGAAAGATTATAAAATGCGAGTATATACGTACAAATTAACTGAATTTCGTTAAAATAATTCTCAAAAACTAGTAGGTAACACAACAAGTTCGTAAAAATGTTATTAATTTGCAATTATCTCTTCGATCTCTATAAACTTAATGGCGTAGTAAAAAAATATCCATACTTGTCGGTAGAAGAAAATCGTATTTTCACCTTTTAATTCGTTCGAGTATCGCGACGTCGAATTAGCATTTCGCTAACGGTCGATGAGAGAAAATGTAAAAAATACTAATTTTATTATTCGGCACAGGTACGAAAAGGACGACGATTTCTCAATAATTTATTAATGTATGCTTTTGAAACCGACTGAAAACTTTTACAGTTCTTTCCAAGACTTGTTTGAACGGGGCAACCTTAATTTAGAAACTAGAAATTTTATAGATATTCGTTTTATTAATCCACTTTATTGACTATTTTAGTAATTTCTAAGTGTTATTTATCGGCGTTCCGTTGACTTTTATTAAATAAAACGATACGCGCCGCGTTTGTCAGCCAACAGGCCCATTCAAATGTCAATATAATAAAATCGATTGATTAAACGAAATTCTCAATCCGTGGACGGGCCAATCGAACAGCTCGAAACTCGATCTACCTGTTAATAATTTGGAAATCTTAAAAATTCGGTGGAAGAACTTATGAAATCGAATGATTGCTTAATTTGAATGTTTGAAGTTTTTGAATTTAATATTATTCATTAAAGTGGAAAAATTAACCGGGTACGTAGTATTTAGGTAAATATTTAACTTTTAATTGGAGAAATTATACAGCAAGGTTGAAAAATAAGGAATAAATTCGGCCGCAGGTGCTATGCATGGACATTTAATTAAATTTAGTAGCTACTAAATCATGTTTATCTTCATAGAAACGATTGTTGTAACAACTGTTTCTAAGGTAAGTGTTTATTTGGCAGTAAAGTTTCTGGACACCCTGTACATTGGCTTTAAATGCCTAAAAAGCCCATAGTGTGTTTAATTATTTACATCCAATTGCTTTTATTTTTTACACGATCTACTTATTATAATTACTAAATAAAAAAATACGACATGCAAATGAAATTAAAAGTGAAAGTTGGACATTTATTTCCACAATAGTACCCGATATTTTCAAAATAAAACTCGGAAGACCTGTTATAATGTACATTTAAGCATTCAAATAAAAAGAAGAGTGATAAAGAAATAAATGCCTTTTTAGTATTTACTATTTTTTATGTGCCTACTATTAAATTAATACAAATTTTACTTTAAATATTTTTAAGAGCTCCCAAGTTAATGAAGGAAATTAAGTAACAAATTGAACAAATACAAAAGTAATAGACATGAATACCTATATACAGGGTGTTAGAAGGATCGATGTCAATATCGAAGAGCGTGATAGACGAGGTCAAAAGAAACAAAAATAACCATACATATTATGGGGTAATGTCTTACGGTTAACGATTATTCATTTTTTGCCAAAGGAAGAGCGAGGAGTGATTGAAAGGTAATAAAAGATATCACACTGCACGTTTATTACTATTATTATTTATACTTCTTACGTGTTTACTTAGTTAAAAAAAAAACACGTTTTCGCATATCTCCACAAAAGGAAACACTAAACTAGAGTATCAGAATATCCCAACACACAATCAATTTGCAACTTTAGAAGCCGTACGTTTTATGAAAAACTGCGAACTTTAATAACGTTCAACTAGTTTCAAATTTTTTTACATTTCATAGCCTTTCTAACGGTGTATCAGTTGTGCTTGTTATCGCCGCATTCTAACAGTAAGAAGACCGTTCTGATATTTTTTTTAGTGTTTCCTTTCATATTATTCGAGTAAAATATATTAAAACGTGTTTTTTTTTAACTAATAGATACCTAATAATAAACGTGTAATGTGTTTTAACTGTGTTTTATTATCGTTTAACCAATCCTCGCCTCAATCGTCGCTATTTTGCCAAAACGTAAGACCTGACCTCGAAGACGTGACCTCACCTATCAGCCTCTTCGACCCTCCTAATACCCTGTATATTTGGTATAGAGTAGATAAGTACGGCAACGAGTAAATACAGTAGAACTCCATTTATCCGAACTCCAATCATACGGATCGATATCACAATATAAAAAAATACATTTTCCACGTCAAAACAACTAACTTTGTTGAACATTTTCATTAAAAAAAAAATTATGACTATCCGAATTTCTGCATATCATTAGTCCGAATAATTGGAGTTCTACTGTACGTCATTTCGAAACGGCCAAAATCGATTATTCGACATTGTCCTTACACCAAAACAACAGTTCCTCCAGAATAACAACTGAATTAAATTAAGATGCAAGTTTCAAATTCCACCACGCCTGACTTAACTATGTATACACTTTCGTAAGTTATGTTTCGAAACCTCGCAAGAACAAAATTAACAACGGTTACTTGAACCTTTAGGGATGACGAGGAACGCCCTGCTGACGCTATAGATAATAACACAATCGTGCAAGTATTTCGACTGAACTATTTACAGAAACAGTTCAGGTATAGATAGTAAATAAGAGATAGGATACGTAATCTACTAAAGATATTTATAATTTATTAACTGTTTAAACGCCAACCAAAATAAAGCATTTAATAAAAGAATTCGAAATATTTAATTAAACAGATTACAAGTGCGTACCTACAATTTAATTAAATATTTTTAGACGCGTTCAATGTACCTATTAACTGCGGGTGGTCCATAAAATAACGTACATTTTTACGATCGTGCGTTAAGTGTATAAAAACTTAATTCTCTTCCACAATAGCAAACCATATTCTATCTATTTTATGACGTTTATGACAGTGACATTTATAAAGAATCGCGGTTGGTGGCACCAACATTAGTTTCGTAGTTGAGTTGTAATTTGAAAAAAAAGAAGCCGCGACGTGACCGTTTAAATTCATTATGTAAATCTTTTAAATGGTGGTTAACGAGTGCAGCTAATTCTATAAAAATTATAACGATTCTGTTAAATTTTAATGAACGCATAAATATGACTAAAGAGTGCGCCGAGGGGCTTCCGTACATCATAGACGATAACCGATAAAGGTTAAATTTATAATACGTTGCGTAGAATCGTCTACGGATTCTAAGGGGCTATAAAAGAAATTCATGTCTGTTTTTTGCGACTTGGAATGTTATAATTTGGCGCGCAAGAACGTTCCAGCTAAAAATACCGGTACATAATCACACTGCAACAACAAAAAAAAAACTCACTAAAGCTATAATTATACAACAAAACCGTTTACCAGAGTTATGCGTTTTTTTTTTATGGCACTTCAATTTGTATAAACCAATAACGAACGGTAATATTTCCGAAAAAGACGCCACAATAATAAGGAAATATCGTAATTAATTTTTTGTTGCATCAACTGTCGTAAAATTTGACGACCTTCGGGGCACTTCCTAAACACAAAATTAAATTATGATAACGCGCATTGCTCCCTAAACAAAACTTCGAGCGTTAACCAAAACTGCAATTTTATGTTAAATTTAGATGGTACAATGATGAAGTAGAAATACAACTAGAGTTAGTTATGAAGAAGTAATTAAACAGTTTTACAAATTTATACCAATACGGTTAACACATTGAATTATCTATATAAAGATATTTAAATAGCAAAGACGCCATTCGTCAGAATTGAATTGCTCGTAATGAAATTTCTTTAATTCGAAAATTTGATATAAAAATCTTATTGTCGAAATTCATTTTAATAGAGAAACTATAGTTAAATTGACACACCGATTATAAACTACGCGTCCAGTAAAAAAATAAAAATGTCTTTTATACTCCAATAATTTTCTGATTTAACGAGGCGCTCACAATGGGGCGTGGTAAACTAACATAAGTTAGACTTCTATAAAAAGTATCCTAATATTATGTACTTAATACTAACTAGAACGGTTACCGTAATGAAACGACCTACCGATAACTTCTTGTTAAGTTAAACGCTGAAGAGGAAAGTGTAATGAAAAAAGTTACTTCGACGCATTTTTGACAACCTTAATTGTGTCGTTAATATATCAAAATTATTAGCGCCTCTTTTCTCATTAATTGTGATATAAAGAAGGAGAAAAACGGAAATGAAAACACATCAAAAGCGAGATTACCGTTTGTCATAAGCTATAATGAATTGAATAAAACGAAATAACGTCTATCCTACTTTAAATCATAAAAATAAAAATCATAAATAATAATTGGACGCAAGTGTCGAATTACGAAGCGAAAATTGCAATGTTCAAATCTTAAAATAGACCCTCAAAGGTCAAAAAGTAAAAAAATGTGTGTTACCTATATATGACGGCAAATCGTCCATCTTTTCCTGCCATTTACTAGTCTGTAGCTTTTTTGTTTTTTGAGCATGACTTTACGGCTTACGTATTTTTGGTAATCCCGTGCGAAAGAGCACGCTTTTTTCTTTATGGTTACGTTAAAAAAATTAAATTAGGCACGATAATTACTCATCGTTAGCCGGCGTTAACGATTTTACCAAATTTCGGTAGTTTCCGAGCTTATTCCCTACGGTAATCCTCTTATCGGTAATCGTAAATCGTCAACTTACAATTAGAATAAAGAAGAATCGTTCTTATTTTCATAAAAATAAAAAATTAGTAGAATTCAATACTATTAGGTACTCATTTAAAAATACATTTAAAATTCATGTAAGAAATAAATTAAAACATGATTTTATTCTAATTGTAAGGTTACGATTACCGATAAGATGATTACCGCATGTGTATTAGCATAGTTCAGAAAAAAAAGACTGGTAAATTTCCAACTTGGAGAGGAGCGCCCGAAATAAGCTCGCAAAACTACCGAATCATCGTTAACGCTGTCTAACGATTATTAATAAATTACCGTAGTTTAATTTTACTATTATTATTATTATCTACTATTGAAAATAAGGGTTTGCATTAAAATAAATTAAATTGTGGCGTCATACTCGAAAACCAAAAAAAAACTACAAGTTAGCGGACAGCGAAAAAAGATGGACAATTAGCCGTCGTATAACAACCATTTTTTATTTTTACTATAAAAGTAAATACTTTCAGCAAAAAAAGCTTGGTTGTATTATTTGGCCAACCCTGTATGTTTGCTAATCTCGAATTGATCTTCCTCATCGTCTTGTACCCCCCCGCAATATTAAGATATTGCGTCAGTTACCTACTTCAGCCAGTGTCCAATTTTCCAACGTTATTGTAATAAAGTAGGTCATTTCCATCATTTTCCAGATTTCTTCTATATACTCAATTTATTTTTTCTGCAACATGTTCCCAAAAAGTCCAATTGCCTACATCTACCGTTATTCGTATTCTATCCCTTGCCTAACTGATTTTGCTAACATCCACACGTGATTGATGAAAAATATGAACAATTGGCGATGTAAAATATAAAATAAAATTGAGGATGTACTTGTGAGTGGTTGTTTTACTTACAATTAGTTTATCGACCTCTGCAGTAGATACAGGGTGTCTAAGAAATAGTGGCAGATCTCCTATCTAACCGCAAAAGCTTTCAGAGATTTAAGTTTTTAAATTTTTTAAATCATTTTCGGATTATCCGGGCACTTTAGGACAAAAAAGGTACTCTTATTTAATTTCGACAAAATCAACCTGTGTATATTCGGATGTATATAGTAGGCGTATAGTTACTAGTCAACATTTAAAGATGGCCTGTTTAAAAGAGGTGGTCAAGTTAGAGAGGTTTCAATGTATCTACTAATTAATGAAATATTAGCACAGTTAATATAAAAATTTTTAATTACAGCAACAACTAGTTACCTACCTATATTGTTAAATGCTAACCCAAACATGAACGTCGAAAATTTTAAATGACTTACCGCTACGGTAATATAGAATATAAACAAATACACCGTATAATTTATATTATGTTCCTAGATGATGGGGGTAAATGTGCCCACGTAGGTTACTATTTATTGTATACGTAAGCTTCCCTAAAGCGAACGTTCTGTTAGTATAATGAATTTGCGATAATAGTTATGTTTAAATACAAACAACGGTTAAATAAGCTGATGGTGAAAATCGCACGATAGCATAAAACTAATTGTTAGAAAATTATACGTGTCAAAATCATACCTAAAATAATACCTGTATAAACGTAGATATCACGAAACTCGATCATTAAACAAACAAGATAGAAAAAATACCAGTTAAATATACAACGACCGGTATAAAGTTGGACACAAATGGAAAACACTTTTATTTGAAATTTTTCAGAAAATTTTATTCTTCATAAAAATCTCTGTTTATTTCGAAATTCAAAGTGCATATGTCAAAATTTAACTGTAAACCTTCGTATACGAGGAACGTTCAAAAATATTAAATTGACGCAAGAATAAAATACCCTTATTTTTGAAAATAAGCAAAAACGCTATTTTAAAAAGTTTCTTAGAATTGCAAAAAGATATCAAATACAAAATCCTGGTCACTGTTTTTAATTATTTTTTTTACTTTTCGACTTATTTTTTTCTATGTATGTCAAGCTTCGTTTTTTTTATTTGTATCATTTGAATGTAATTACTTTGTTTTTGTTTTTATTATTCAATAAATTTTGTTGAAGACGACGTGTTTGTGTTTTTTTTATGGTCGGACACAAAAATTCGCTTGTTTTTATCGTTAATTCCAAATATAATAATTTTCTAGTCATCAGCTGATCGAAAGTTAAATTCGTTAGTACCCTTTTATGTTATCGAATAATAAATCAATTTTAAATAAACTCATTTTACGTAATACATACAGGGAAACGAAAATATGCCAAAAGGCAAAAAAAAAATTTTATAACTTCACATTTGATATCTCCTTGCAATTCTAAAAAAACTTTCTCAAATAAGATTTTGATATATTTTCAAAAATAAGGGTACTTTACTCTTGGGCCGATTTCATATTTTTGAATGCCCATCGTATACAAAACGTTATATTCAAATTTCGAAATATATATTTTGAATTTGGAACTATACAGAGGTTTTTATGAAGAATAAAATTTTCTGAAAGATTTCAAATAGGGTAACCAGAATCCATTAAAAACAATATACTCGAGCGATACTGGAGGAATTTAGAAAAAAATGAGCAAGGGTGTTTTAAAATATATTTTCATGTTTTTCCATATATACTACATGCAATGTATAGGAATTTCGGCCATGGAAAACAAAAATTAATTTTATCTAACAGGAAATTTTATGCTCCATAAATTTATATACAGACTTTTTTATATGTGATTAGTAGAGGTTACGAGCCAAAAGCAAAGGAAAATCAGAAACGAACGAACGTGGAGATTAAAAACTGTTGTACAACGCCGACACAAACTTTACATCTTTTAATTTGTAGGTAGGTATCTATTGTGAAATATTTCGCCATTTCTGAATTAAAAAAGTTCTATCCGTGTTTTATTTGGACGACTTTTGATTCGTTTTTATTTTCTACAATTTTTGAAACATTCAAATATAGCTGTATTGCTGTAACCACGAAGAATTGGACACACGTTTTGCTCTTCCATTATCTCCTAGTTTCATCCTTACGCCGATTAAAAAATAATAATTCTATTAATAATTTACATTATGCTCAAGATTAATGTTTTTAATCCGATAAAACAAATGATTGAGTATCGGTGATTTCTCAGTCATTAACTCAGTTAAACACTAATTATTTATATGTGATTTTTATCTTTTAATAACATCATTTTAACAAAAAATAAAATATTATTCATTTACAGTTTTAGTATAAAAACCCCGAATATTCATAACGAATTCGATTCGTATCCGCTGAAAGCTATTCACGTATTAAATAGGTACGGTAATGATTTAATTATTTTCAGGAATTAATACTGACGTATTGTAAACATACTCGCTTTATTATCCTATTGAAAATAACATACTGACATTGTTTACTTTCTATTTTGTTTTTATTGTCACATTTCACGTAATATTTTCGTTTAATAATTCGGTGGATAAAAATACCCAATCGGCACATTATCGAAATTAATTGGTTGCAAATTACATAGGAGTAATATTTTAATAAACATTACTCGTTAGTTTTCACATATGAAAGGGTTAAAGCTGAAACCCCTTAATGTTTAAAGTTTTTTTTTTAGTTTATAAATTATTCTGTGCTTTCAACTTAAATTTGATGATGTAATTTATTTCGTAGGGTTATTAAAAATTAATACGAAAAGAAAATAAATCGAAAATTTTTGTTTTTCTTTATTTTTGGAAAACGTTATTTTGTTAGTTGTTTATAACGTTATTTTCCGAGACATTTTTACTTTGTATTAACGTATGTATGTAACCAAAATAAAGCGTTTGGTACTAGTTGAAAAAACGTTAATATAACCATTGTGTGTTTACTGGGTCTTAATTTAGTACAAATCGTGTCTTAACGTTTTTTTTTTAAATATCTTTGATAGTTTTTGAGATATTAAGACGAATAGCGTAAGATAGGCTTTCGTTTAAAGGGCGCTATACCCTGAACATCGGCGATTGGGCCGTTAAAATAATATGAAATGTTCTTACCTAGGAGGAACTTTTTTTTCTCTCGGAATAATCACGTGGATTGTTTTATTGCTAAACAAAATTAAGTTTGGATTATCAAATAAGATGCTTAAGCCATTTTGAACTAAAAATGCACTTGGGCGGTTTCAGCTGTAACCCCTTCATATATCAAGTTTTATTTGGAACGTTAATATTTCATTATACATATAGTTGAATTAACGAGACGGTACGTCTACGTCATTAATTTGTAATGACATCACAGTTAACTATGTTTATTATGTTATCTAGTTGGCATGTTTGAGGTTATGTAATGGTTTTTAAACATTTACAGACAGTGTATTCACAATGAAACGAAAAACGTACTCGTCGATTTATAAATGCCATGTAAACACGTACGTAAGTTTCATCAGCAGGTCTTAAGGAATTAAAAAAACCTTAGTTTCAAATTACTTTCGTTGTTTTCGCGAAAATTATCATAATACAAACAATAAAACTCGTAACTGTAATATAATGTACCGCGGCCTTACAATTCAGCATGCTTTTATGACATATTTTAACACAAAAAAAACTTTTTTTTATGGTTTTTCGCAATTGGCATTACGACTTAGCAAGTAAACGTCATTGATGACGAAAGTGCACGGTCTCATTAATTCAACTATGTATATGCATTTCTTCTCTTTCAATTGATTTTGTCGAATATGCACCAAAACAAATATACCTACTAGCTACGTAATTGCATAAATAATTATGCAGCGGTAGACGCTTCGTCAAAGGAATGCCTAATTAGTGCAAATTCGTGCCCCTAAATCCGCATACTGTTTAATTTTTGATAATAATAATAACTTAACGAAATAATTATGTACAAAAATAGTACTTTAAATAGAAATTGTTTGACAAAATGTGCAATTTTCTAGTTTTCAAACTACTCGTTCACCTTTCGGCCACGCCTATTAACTGTTAATTAACCAATTAAGACGACTGAAACATCTGGTACCTAATAAGCCAACGAATATTTTTTAATGTGCCCAATAACAGTTCGAATGTTGTGCTGATATCTATCGTCAATTTTCCAGCCAAATTGTTAATTTAGGAAACGTATACCTAGAAAACTTATCTAAATCGAATTATTTCGAGACTTCTTGTCCAAAATATATATATACACATATAGGTAGTTAATAAATGCTGATGTATCCTAAAAATTTTCAAATTCAAAAGAAACTTCCCATGCATACTTAATTACTTAAACTGAGGAGACTGAAGAGCAAAATTTACAAAGGTTTTCGAGAGACTTTTGAGATCGACTTTAAAAGAAATACAAAGATCAAAGAAGAGTGACCTTTAAACGTTTTTTTTTTTAAATTTAGTTGGCGATCGAACATCGTGGATTATATTTGATTAGAATGTTTCGGATTGTACACTTATACGTCCGCTTTCATAAGCACGCTCGAGAACTAAAGATTATAAATTCAGAATCGGTTGCAGATTTATTCCTTCGAGAACAGTTTTATTAAATTCGCATATGGGGTTTTATTTCCAAATATCAAAAAGATTAAGTGCTTTTGGATACAGTTGCGTGCGCGCACGATAAGGTTATGAAAAAGTTTTATGATCCGAAAAAAACGTTGTAGAAAATAGATTACAACTTTATCTCTTTGTTTCTTATGATCAATGACGACAGTTTCGATTTACCTTTAGGTGTTTTCGTATTAGCTTTAGTTAAGTTTAATTAATATTTTTAAAATAGTTGGAATAACATCGGAAAATATATGTAAATAGACTAATTGCATTATTAAAAAAAAAAATTGAAACAAAGACTATTCCGGATATTAATCTCGCGAATAGAAAGATTAATGTTTTAATGGTGCACTTCCTCCGTTATTATTTGAACTGGTTAAATTTTGTCAAGATAAGTGGACGAACAAAATAAATGATGTAACCCGAAATGTATGTGGCACGAAAGGAAAGATAAAATTAGAAATAAATGAATATTTAATGAATACGCCGCAAATAAAATTAGACGAAGAGCAATTTTCGTCTTATTAATCATTGCAATTTGCTTCTTCCACTAACGTATTGCAATAATTAGCGACGTCTTCTTCATTTAGTAGGTAACGTTTTTCGAGGAGTCGAACGACGACTTAAAATAAATGTTGTTTCAATATTTAATGGGTGCAATGACGACAACCACCAATTATAATTAAAATAAACATCCGAAGATTGTTTTGCAGGTTAATTGTTGGCGTAATCGTTGCTTAACCGAAAAAAAAAAGATGAACGTAATGATTATCCTGCGTTAATTATTTCTTCGCATACTTTCTATATAATATCCACCTGTCTATTTTATAATTTGATTGTAATCTTCAATAATTACTAAAGTAAACTTGTTTAAAAGGTTCTCGTGTTAATACTTTTGGTTTCCAAAAATAATTAACGTAGATAAATATTTTTTACAACGACGAAACTATTACCTCTACACGTCGTTTTAATTTCTAGAGGAGTTAAAAGTCTATGCCTAATGTGAATGCATCTTGTACGCCAATAATAATTAAATATATGTATAATTCGAATTCGGATTAATTTTAAAATCGTTGTAGGTGCACTTATAACAATTTCAATCAATTATCTATAACTTACCCCGCTTAAAATCCGGTCAATTCTCGTCACTCTCTACAGTTTCGAACATTTTCAAAACAAAAATCACCAAATTCACTCTTGAAAACTTGTTCCTACATTACTTCCAAAACGTGTTTGTACGATTTAAAAATTTTAAAAATCTCTAAAAAAAATTTTGGCGCCAAAATTTTCTAATTTCGACGTTCCATTACGTTGAACGTAACGAATTGAAGAAGATTAAGCGCAGATTCGCGCCGACACCGAAAGCGCACTGACAGGTGCGGGTTGCGGCGTTTGTTTAGTAGATTTTCGGAACCGCGTCGCAGGGATCGCAGGAGCCTAGGACGCGGTGCTCCGGAGCATCTATCCCCACCACGGTTTCATTCATATTCTTGCACTCGATGAGCTCGCCATCGTCGAATTCGGACAGATAAAGGTGTCGGAAAACCGAACCGTTCGCTAAGAAATTGAACGTAATTTGTGTCGCGCTTTTTCCACCACCAAACCGACCGACGCGACGGCGACGGCGACGGCGACGGCGACGGCAACATAAATAACCGACGCGAGCGACTAACTATGTATGTCTGTCTACACTAGAAAACAATTCTCCCATTTGTCCCAAAAATATATACTTAATTAAACAGAAAACTAAAAAATTAATAGCGCGTTAATGTCTATAAAGATCAACCCTTGGAAGTTACAGAAAATTTGAACAAAAAAGGAACCTAAGTGAAAGTTGTCGACAAAAATACGACTTATTTACTTACGCATCAACATAAAACCAACATCAACATAAAACCAACATCAATATAAAACCTCGAAATCTTTTAAGAAAAAAATAGATCACTGACCTTTTCCCAGAACGACATCCTTAGAGGCTTCTGGAATACCCGTAGATAGTCTTTCACCACCGAAACGCGTCCACAAAAACGAAACGCACACAATCCACGCGACTCATCATTGACGAATCACCAAACGAACTGACTGTTCCGAAACGCGAGTTATTGCCAAAAAGAAACGCTCCCGATTAACGCGACGCGACACATCATTCACTAATCGCCAAACGAACTGATTGTTCCCAAATATTTGATAAGATTTCGAACTAGTAGTGGTGGCACGCAACCATGTGATGTCAACAACCGAAGCGACCTCTTGGCATATCCGTGCGTGTTGCACCTGCAAAAGACATTTTCCTCATACTTAAAATTAGAAATTTCTAGAAATTTTAGAAAATAAAGCGCAAACATAAACTCCACAATTTCGGATCGATAACAATTTTCTATGTATATTATATTTGATATTAAATTATTCGTTGAAAAACGCAGTCGAACTCGCTTATAACGAGATCCTCGATATTACGAGCATTTTACACGCTTACGTTTGAGAAATTGCATTCAACTCAATGGTAGAAGTTCCCGTTTACTACGAGCTCGGTTTCCGGATATAACGAGCAAACAGTTTCAAGAATTTCGCATTGTTTGAACTCTCCGGCAAGTGATTTACGACGTCTACAAGAAAAATATCGACGCCTGACAACTTGAGATTAACGATTATAAATATTTCTCGCCCCACATCACTTTAACAGTTCTGCAAGTTTTTATATCAGGACATATGGTCGCCGCTTATTGTGTCCACTAGTTATTAGAATCACTCGCTTAATACGCTCATTATTATCCGAAGAAAATAATTAAACTAATTGTTTTATCGCCGGATATTGAAGTCAAAGCTGATAGTTCCAAAGTGATTCTATTAAGCGGCATCTACTGTATATAACTACGTACAACGAAAAAAAATCCGAACAAAAATAATCCTAATTTGAAGAAGTTGTTGACAAAAAAAGGGTAACTTTAACTGAATGAATGGACGCGGAAGTGATGCTAAAACATCGTACCTATCGTTATAACGAAAATAAAAATGTAAAACCAATATTTATGTACAATTTTATAGCAAATATCTCAAATACAAAAGGTAAAAAATTTACAAGTTCGTTTGCATTTCGTAATAAGCAGGGTGTTTCGTTGAAAAACGGACATACGTTAACCGTGAATAAAATGTACCATACTCGATGAGTCTTGCACCCTTCATAACCGAAACACAGGGTGTTTTATCGATTTTGCCCATTTGTTTCTTAGGTCTTGACCAACGAACCGCTCTTTATTATATTTAGCTGCCATTTGGCCACGCAGTTCTTCCTTAATTTGTCCAAAATGTACCTAGCGAGAAGGATCCAGGTCCGGATTAACAAAAAATCAATAAGGTCTTGTGTCCTCGAAATAACGCCCTGCGTATCAGAATTTTCAAAATCCGTTTGTACGCGTGAAAAGAACACAAAAAACTAAATTAAACGGTGTGCTTTTTGTTTTTGCGCATACAATTTTATTACAATCAAATTTTGAACTCGACGTAAAATGTCTGAAATTTTAGGGGGTAGAAATGAAATAAGATGAATTTTGGAAAATTATCCTAAAGCAAGTTTCTCAATTCTAATTTAAACTCCGTTTAAAGTGAAACTGTTCGTTTCCATAGTAACATTTTCCTTACAATTAGTTACAAAGGGAAATGTATAGTCTAACTACGATCAAAATTAAATCTGTATTGAGAAATTGCCAACTATTAAATGGTAGAAAAGTAGGAGAATAAGGGCCGATCTTTTCATCTTCCATTTAATTTCATTGACACATATTTACCATAGAAACGTTTCTTTAAACGACTGTTTCCATGGTAAAAATTTGTCAAGTAAATTTATTGGGAGATGAAAAAACCGGCCCTAAGACTAATTTTTTTCAAAAATTAGATTATTTCTACATACCGTGTTCCTAAAATTAGATACCGAGGCGTGCGCGCAGTCTGATTTTCAACTATAGCAATGCATAATAAGCTCTATATTTGTCTTGAACGGAGAAACAAATATTCACTCGGAAAAGGTGAAATAAAACGCGAATTTTGAATAATTAATATTGTAAGGGGCCGTTTTGATAATAAAAAGTAAAAGCAAGTTTCAAAATTAAAATCAACTAATTGCTATGGCAATGCATTATTGTAACAATTACTTATTTGAAATGTCTATTAATTTAAGGACTCTTCGGAGAGCTCGTGTTAAGGTTCAAATTCGCTTGTTTTACGAAACTTTCGCTAAAGATTACAGCAAAAATTATAATTTTGGATTATAATTATTAATTTATTAATTGGATTAATTTTGGACGTTTATTTTTATTTAAATTTCAGGTTTAAAATGCCTTTTATTTAGAATATAATAAAAATTGTATTGAGGAATTACAAGAAAATAAACATTTTTTCTACAAAATCGATGCATACGGCCAATTCTATAACTTAAAACAATATAATAGTGCAACGATCGAATTTCCAAAATTATTATTTTGGCTATAATCTTCAGCGAAAGTTCCGTAAAACAAGCGAATTTGAACCTTAAAGCGAGCTCTCCGAAAAGGCCTTAAGGTACATACATACCTTTAGTATTAATAAATTAGTAAATTGGCGGCGCACAAACTATCTAAAATAAGCATTCGATAAATATGATTAAATGAACAAATTATTTAAAAACTTTCTGTAATAAAACGATTCTTGGTTCAAAATTAATGATGCAGAATAAATTGATAAAACGAAGGTAAAGATATGGAGTTACGTGACAATACGTCTGCATGTGTAGATAGTTCTTATCTGGTTAAATTCCGAACAATGAAAGCAGGTAATATTTCAAGACAATGATTGGAACTCGCTAACATATGTGTATGAGTAATACATTTGGTGGACATTTGGTTGCTTAAAAAATTACGTAAAATAATTTCATACTGCTATAAACTATTATTAACTAGAAATAAAATAGAAATATGTATTTCGTTTTATAAAAAGTATTGTATGACCTGTGCAGATTATTATAATATTACTAAAATTTATGTGAATGAGTCCATTTGTTAAAATATTATAATATTCGAATGTACATAATAAATCATACTATAAATGCTACGCTAGCTGATTAAAATATTAAATACCTTTTCAAAATTTTTCTCGAATAAGAATCCCTCGCAAGTATCACGAAAATTCGCAATAACGTCTGTTTGTACAAAAATTTATTACAAGCGAATCGAAACACATCCACACCCATAATACGCGATAAACACGAAAAATTAGTTTATAATGTAACAATGGAAAATCAACCTTTCACGTTAAAATTCTATATTATACTGACGCTGAATGCAGCATTTTCTTGTCACCGCAAGTCGGCCTTTTATCTACTTGTTTGTTAGATAAGAGGCACGTGTGGCTCCGCTCGCGACGTAGTCTACCTATTGTGATTAACACATGTTTATCACTAACAAATATTCAAAACAATATTTTTAAATAACGTATTTAAATCGTTTAGTTTCTATTACTTTGGTAAATAAAATTATTTAAATACCTAATTCGTAATGTGAACCTATTAATATCTATTTAAATACAGGGTGTTTGGTAAGTCGAGGCGAAAAATGAAACCCCCATATGTAATTTTTAATTCTAAATCGAAAACAAAGAATACATTTTTTTTGAAATTGGCCTTCATTTCTGAGATATTTCACTTTAAAATTTTGTCGAACAAAAATAAAAAAACAAGGTTATGGAATGAATTGACAAATCCCTTTTGACATATGTGTAACAGACGTTGGCCTGCAAGATCTCCGGACCTCGACCCTCTGGATTTCTGTCTTTGGGGTACCTTAAAACAATTAGTTTAAGCTGAACAAATAAATACCGTCGAACAATTGCAAGAACGAATTAACAATGCGGTGCAACATATTCAACTAACAACAGATTTTGCAGCGGTATACCATTCTTTAGTAAAGAGACGTCAAGCTTGTATCCGCGTAAATGGAGGTATTTTTGAACAGTTATTGTAATTCTTGTTTTTTTGTAACATTTAATGTTGAACGCTATACATATTTCAAAGCCTACAAAATTGTTTTTTTTATTTTTGTTCGACAAAATTTTAAAGTGAAATATCTCAGAAATGAAGGCCAATTTCAAAAAAAAATGTATTCTTTGTCTTCGATTTAGAATTAAAAATTACATATGGGGTTTCATTTTTCGCCTCGACTTACCAAACACCCTACAGATACAGTACTGGAACACGTCTTGAAGTTGATTTTAACAAATTTAGTGGTACGGACTTACTTGACAGGGTAATAAATAATTTGCATAATCCGAACGTAGCTTTACGACCCTATACTGTTTACCTAAGATCTACGATATGTTTTTATTTTTTCGAACCTGCTAAGTCCCATTTCTATTTTATTTATAATTTACGGAAAAACTCGAATAAAATTAAGTAAATAAAAAATGATAAATATAAAAATGAAACGATATGTATAACTATGAATAAAGATATACAGTACCGGGCAAGTAAATTAGGACCACATACAATTTTGGCAAGAATTTCGCGTTTATGAGTAGGTAAATATGTTTTTTAATTACTGTGTCGGGAATTTCTTCCAAACAGGTACCAAATATCACCCCTCTATATCAAGAACAACCCTAATTCAATTGCCTGGTGCCGTACTTAGAAATTAAATTGAATTAAATATAACTACATGCCTTTACTTATTAATAAATGGAATTAATTTCCATCTTACTTTAACTGTAATACATGGAATGTGCGCAGTTTTTAAAACTAAAAATTTCGATTCAAGGCGTCGTAGTTTTTAACGGCTAACATTTAGTTCTGTGTGTGTGTATCTCCGAAGGATCAAAATATATGGGTTAATTTGCTGCACAGTCATTTGTTTCTACCATACGACAGGCTAATCTGAATGAACATTGAACGATACCGTTAGGCGTTAATATTGTTAAGCGTATTGTAACTTTCTACGATTTCCCGAAGACCCTAGATTGTTCAATATATCTACCTAGTTAATATTTAATCGAAGCCAGTACACGATCGTAAATTACATGTACAAATAAAGGAAAATTTACCTACATGTAAAACGTAAGCGTTTATTTATTATACCTACGAAGTGATCGTAAACCCTTTTAAAAAACCAAGAGGAGCGATAGACCCTAACCTAGGGCCGCAACAAAGGGACATGTGGTCTATGCATGATGGGACTCCAGCACAATTTTTCACCGAAGTCCGACATTTTCTGAATGCAACATGTCGCGGACGGTGGATTGGACCTGTGGCTAAACCTCCACGCTTCCCAGACCTGAATCCATTAGACTTCTTCTTCTTATGGGGGCACATAAAAACATTGACGTATAAGCCACCTGTCGACTTCATGGAAAATCTCGGACAAGATCAACACCACACCAAAAGTCTGGGAGAGGGTGCGATAGTCCTTCATTCACCAAAGTGGACTGTGCAACGACGCTCTCCGACTCCACTTTGAGCAGCTACTTTCTCTGATACGAATTGAATTATGCAGCTCATAGAAAGTTTTGAAGAAACAACGTGCACATGAAACTTTACTCTTTCCTGGCACTATAAGTGGAATGGGGCCCTAGGTTCTATTGCAAATATCGTTCGGCTCGATGCCCACTATCGCCCATCTTGTTTTGTTAAAAGAGTTCACGATCGCCTTGTATATGTTGCAGACAAAGTACATTTGGTCCGATTCACTAAAAATTTGCCGACATTAAGCAAGGTTCGAGCGTTATTGTTTATTCGACAATTGTTTCCTAAACAGAGTGTTTTGGAATTCACATTACAAAGTTCCACGATGTACAGAGAAAATGTAGCATAGCTTATCCAAACCTATATGATGTTCACGTCATCAATACAAGGTTACTAGATGATGACGTTTCACACAGTGTTGTCACCTCGTACTTCCTATTTTGACAGTTCTAATAAATTGTAGTCTTTCTTTATACCATCTAATATGTGCGCAAGTAAACCATCTATAGAATACGTCACTTACAAATAAACAATCTAGCAACTTTTTGTTGATGACGCAGACATCATATAAGTTTGGATAAGCTATAGATACCTAAATATTTATTTATAAAACCAGGGGGTCTATTCTAATTCATTTCGACTGATTTTGGTCGAAATTTGATGACGTCAAAGCGACTCGACAGCAGGCGAGCGATTCTAAAGATTTCGACTAATAGCGGAAACAGTAACATGTCGGAACGTTAGGTTGGTATTATAAAAGAACTGACGTTGGCGATAATGTTTTATATGGTTTTCATAATAAACAAGTTTAATATAAGTCCTTAAAATATTTGCGGATAATTTAGATAGATAAAATCGGAATATGAACGACATTTAATGACGGCACTCATTCTACCATTTGCAAAGTATCGCATACGTGTAAGTTATAAAACCTATGTTATTCCCGTAGGTGTTACCGTGCTTCGCTACCTCTTGTTTTGTGTTGTAGTTTAGTTCTTGATTTTTCCACTTTGGTTTCAGTTTATTATTACTTTATATTGTTAGTACTTCATTGTATTATTTATTACTCTTTATTCGTTTATTGTTAGTAAGTTCTTCCTCGTGTAAATATGTCTGTGTTTATTATTGATACTTACTATATACCTGCAATTATTAACTGAAACTTAAACAGAATCTCAAGACGACAATACCTAAAATCAAGAAGACTAAATAAAATGAAGAAGATTAATGATATACTAAAGAAGACTAATAATAAGACTATAATAATAACTATTCTACGTTAGACACAGAGGTTAACGTATCTCTCAAATAATCTGATGTAACATAACCTCTATTTCACCAACAAACTGTCACAATTTCGAGTCGAAATTAAGATTTCAACACGATTTCAAAATCGAAATTAATTTCAACAAGTCGCAATTTAATGACGTCGAACACTGATTTGGTTACTACCAATAGATGGCTACGTAGTTAATTTTAACAAGCCGCAATTATTTCGAGTCGTTTGAAATTAATTTCAACAAGTTGCAATGTAATGACGTCAGATCACTGTTTCCGCCACTACCGATAGATGGCTACTTGAATAATTTCAACAAGTCGAAATCTGAATTAGAATAGTCCCCCAGAATTTGACCGTTTATGCGCTAGAAGCGTGAGTTTTTGTTAATGTCTTGAACACTACGCATCTAACTTCGTAATATGAATTCGATTTGACAAAGTATACACGGTATACCTTTAAACGATTGCCGAATATTTTAATATGTAGATAATTCCTTGATCTATAGCAAAACAAAAAACTCCTATAAGACACACTTCATAAAATGCTTCATTTCCGAGATGCAGTATGTTAAAAAACCGATACAAAAATAACATTTTCTCAAATATCTATAAAACCACAAAAAAAATACAATTCCAAAAATTGATACAAAATATACACAACTGGAGAATGTGCTTAAGTAGGTTTTGTATTTAAAAATTCTATAACCAGTGGCATGAGTATAGGTACTACGTCGAAATTAATTTAAGAATTAATTATAGTTAGCATTATTTTAAAAAATACGAAAAAAAATACATGTACAATAAAAATGTGCCCTTGTTGTAAATTGATTTATTTGAAAAATCTAAAAAACGGCAATTTTGGGGTAAAAATAGTGTTGTATAACAATCTTTAAAGTTAAAGTAACTGTTGAAAGTAATGGCCCCTCGCGTTGATGCACGATTTAATTCTTCTTCTCATTGATACTGTCGAACTCTATTTAACGCCCTGTATCTCGAAAATTATGTATTTTAGGACATACTTATATAATTATGTTCTTATGAACTTTTTCCTTTCGATACACCAAAAAATCGCAATCATTTAAGAACACCCTCCTATACGATTAATACTTTATTAGGCTAGCTCTTTCAAAATTCTCCCTGCACCCTATCTAATAATATTATATCTTCTAATCATTACGAAGCTCAAAGAGATTATAGGCCCTTAAAGCACGATAACCCTTCCTTTCAAACGAGTTCACTATAGCGGCTACCTACATTTTTAATAAAGTTTAATCAAGGCCCTGCATCATTCAGTTACCGTAATAAGAGCCCTCACTTATATGAAAATTAAATACCGGAGGGTCTTCTAAAATCACCGAGGACACCAAATTCGTCTCGACCCTAAACTATTCAAGAACAAAGTTAAATCTTCCTCGATCGTTGATTATTTTCCTTGCGAAACAAAAGTAAATGAAAACTACCGGAGTGGTTAGGTATTTAGTCTATAGTGTCGTTAGACATGAGAAATGAAAAACTTCGGAACCTCGGAAACTCGGATGGATGGATCTTCGTAAAACTTATTTTATTGAATTTGTAATACCCAGTGACAACTAAATAATTTACTTTAAACGAGCGCTATTTTTAAACGAGTTAAGATAGAATAGAATATTTTGGTTTTAAACTAGCAACATATAGGGGTCGTCACTCGTAAAAAATAATTTTTGTTTTAAGTGGTCGAGCAACTGGGCTGGGCCTCTTGCGGTGGATTGGCCCTTAAATTATTAATAATCAAAAGTGGTAATTTTTAAAGTGTAAACATTTTAGTTCCTACTATTAGACTAACTATAGCTTATCCAAACCTATACGATGTTCACGTCATCAATACAAGGTTACTAGATGACGACGATTCACACAGTGTTGTCATTTCGTACCTCGTATTTTGACAGTTCTAGTAAATCTAGTCTTTCTTTATACCATCTAATATGTAGATGTAAAGTAAATCATCTATAGAATATGTCACTTTCCAAACTTGAAACCGAATTACAAATAAACAATCTAGTAAGTTTTTGTCGATGACGTGAACATCATATAGATTTGGATAAGCTATATGTATCATAATGATATAGAAATTTAATTCGATTTATTGATAATTATACGTAACTAAACTCGACAACGTCCTTAATAGTCGTTAATGGTCAGTTTTGAAATCTTGATGACGTCGACGTCGACATGAACATTTTTATTCTATTTGCCTGTTTTTTTTTACTCGATAGCGGAACAATAATCTCTTGATTGGTATCAAAAATAAAAGCGCCCCTTTTTCACATCTCTCACTTGCCGAGAGAGAATAAACAAGTCAATGTAAAAATAAAGTGACATATATTTGATTGTAAGTAAGACATTTCTGTTTCCATTATCGTGGTAATTTGTCTCCGTTTACTTGACTCTCTTGCAGATTTATGCGTTTTTAATGAACAGCTGAGACATTGATAAATGAAACAATTAGAAATGAAACCCTATCATCTAAAATAGGAAATACACGCACAATTTTTTTAATTGTTTTTACAAATTCATTGTCTCTTGAATATAAAGATTAATATTGTCGTATTCGCTGTTAAATCAGTATTTACCATAAATAATTACAAATACGGAATATTATTAAAAAATGAAGTCTCCATTTTTAATAAAACTAGTTGTCTACCGCAAAACCTGTTGCAAAATGCGAACGATGAAATAGACTAATAGAAACAAACAAACAAAAATAGACACGACGAAATTAACTTTCAGGACACATTCCGACATGTCAAATTTTGCAAAATTAATTAATTTATGTGCATACACTAAACAAAGGAATAAATTAGTTAACGAGAACCTTGCGAGATTCGTCCGCCCTGTTTTGTACTAATTAGCTTAACCCCCCCATGAAACGAGACGGTACAATATGTTTGATATGAACTGGAAATTTTAAACCCGAAGCAAAAGCCGTACGATCGAAATTGCGAGGAATCGTTCCTTTTAAGTTCGCGACAATTTTTTCAAGTATCTAATTTAAAATAATTATATGGGCGGAAGTGTCGCGAAAGAAGAAAATCGGGGAGTAATGGTGCAAATTAAAAGCTGTTTATGCTTATTGTTAGAGTATACTTTAGAAAAAAGTCATTTTCGCTGGCGCCGCCAAGTAATATTTCGCAAATACAGATGTGAACCGCGCCAAGTTGGCAGGTGTCAGCCCGGCGGAAGATGCTAGGATTTAGGAGTGATATCTCGCTTTTACACACGACCTACGTGTGGTGCACCAACCCTATTTGTAGTGTTCACAATCAGATTTAAAGCAGCTTTGTTACGGGGATTTCCTGCGCCTCTTCTATACGCTTTAATTACATTTTACAGATCGCATATTAGGAAACTCGTGATGAATTCGTCTTCGATATTTATTACGCATCAATATTAATATACGCTGACGTGCAAAATTTAAGGAACATCGATATTTTTGAAAGTTACAGACTAAAAATCGATTGAAACGACTTCCGGCGATTTTCATAACCGTGACGTTTCGCCAGAAAGCTAATGCACAATCCCAAATCTATCAGTAACACGAAGAAAAAGAATGTTGATGTTCACCCAGCTTTTTTATGTGTATGGGTGAGTGGGATCAGAGTCCACAGTAAGTTATCAAAGATATCTCAGCTATCATATACCTATTTATTGAAAAAAAGTTGCGCTATTAAGATTATTTTAGTTTAAACTCCGATTAACGTTGAACTGTTCGATCCCATGGTAACAACAATGGTAATTGAGAAAAATTATAATTTTGAAACTATACGATCAAAATTAAACCTGCACTGAGAAACTCGCCCTAATCGTAAGTATATAGCAAATATAACTAACGTAATTTTGTTTAACTGTTAATTTTATAATTATTATTATATTTATAATAATTTTGTATTTAAATCTTAATTTTTTTTCAATTTAGTCTTATTAAGGTCGTTCTTTCAAACGATACGAAAAAAATGTAATTCCTAGGTTTATTGTTTTATTTGCAATAATTCGCGTACTTGTATGTATATTATCTACTCAAGGATGCATGTAATTATATATTTAAGAAAAAAAAAATTACCTATTTTTAATAACGTAAATAGGTGTTCAAGTGTTGTCCCTATCAACTCTAATATAAATTGACTTATACGATTTTTTTTGTAATTAAATCGTACATTATAATATATACGCTGGTAATGTAGAAAAAATAATTTACTTAAGCTTATTGATAACATCGCAATTAAATAGTTTTTATCTTGAAGTAGGTACCTAATTTTTACAATTACTATTGAGACATAAACCTCAGATTGTATTCGTATTCTATCGATACGGTAGAGTAAATTCGCCTCTTTATACGACATTTATCTCCTCCAGCAGCCTTATTTTACGTGTCGGTTCTTGTACTTGGTATGATTTACATTATGACTGTTTTTCAATGGTTTTACTATTGGTCCTTATTACTAACCTAACAATGTCACATCTGTAATTATAAGAAGTATATTAGCAATAACTATTTCACGAATCGATTAAAATAAAGCCATTCCTGGAAAAAATTAAAATTATAAATTATTAAATTAAAAATAAATAAAAAACTAATACACAATGTCGTATCTGTAATTATAAAAAGAAGTAAATTAGCAACAATTGTTTCAAGTACCGGTTATAATGAATCCATTTCTGGAAAGATGTAAAATAATAAACTATCACAATAAAAATAAACAAAGAAGTAATAATCAATGTCGTATCTGTAATTATAAAAAATTAAATTAGCAACATCTATTTTACGTACAGATTAAAATAAATCCATTCCTGGAAAGAATTGAAAATATAAATTATTACATTAAAATCAACAAAGAATTAAAAATAATGGCACAACTGTAATTATAAAAAAAAGTATATTAGTATTTATTAAATCAACATTTTTACGCGCCGGATAAAATAAAACCATACCTGGAAAGAATTTCATTAAAAATAAAAGATGAATTATAAAACAATGTATCTGTAATTAGAAAAATAAGTATATTAGCAACAACTGTTTTACGTACCGATTAAAATTAATCCATACCTGGAAAGAATTGAAATTATAAATTATTACATTAAAATATTTGAAGAATTAATAAACAACGGCATACTTTAATTATAAAAAGAAATATATTAACAACAACTGTTTTACGTACCGATAATAAATCCATACCTGGAAAGAATTGAAATTATAAATTATTACATTAAAAAATAACAAAGAATTAATAAACAATGTCGTATCTGTAATTATAAAAAATATATATTAGCTGAATATTACTGTTTTACGTACCGATTAAAATTAATCCATATCTGGAAAGAATCGAAATCATAAATTATTTCCTTAAAAATAAAAGAGGAATTAATAAACAATGTATAGGTAATTAGAAAAAATAAGTATTTTAACAAC
Organism: Rhagophthalmus giganteus; assembly: GCA_036326145.1. Taxonomy (NCBI): domain Eukaryota; kingdom Metazoa; phylum Arthropoda; class Insecta; order Coleoptera; family Rhagophthalmidae; genus Rhagophthalmus; species Rhagophthalmus giganteus. The sequence continues at coordinate 1,306,560 of JARFJA010000099.1, read as the reverse complement.
TCTTTTACGTACCGGTTAAAATAAATCCATGCCTGGAAAGAATTGAAATTATAAATTATTACATTAAAATATCTAAAGAATCAATAAACAATGGCATAACTGTAATTACAAAAAGAAATATATTAGCAACAACTGTTTTACATACCGATTATAATAAATTCATACCTGGAAAGAATTGAAATTATAAATGATAACATAAAAAATAAACAAAGAATTAATAAACAATGGCGTAAATGTAATTATAAAAACAAGTATATATAGCATTTATTAAACCAACAGTTTTACGTATCGATAAAAATAAATCCTTTCCTGGAAAGAATTGAAATTATAAATTATTACATTAAAAATAAACAAGGAACTAATAAACAATGTCGCATCCGTAATTATAAAAAAAGTATATTAGTAACAACTGCTTTACGTAACGGTTAAAGTAAATCCATTCCTGGAAAGAATTGAAATTATACATAATAACATAAAAAAATAAACAAAGAATTAATAAACAATGTCATAACTGTAATTAAAAAAGAAGTATATTAGCATTTATTAAACCAACAGTTTTACGTACCGGTTAAAATAAAGCCATACCCGGAAAGAATTAAAATTATAAATTATTACATTAAAAAACAAACAAAGAATTAATAGATAATGTCGTTCCTGTATTAATAAAGATAAAAATATTAAATTAACATTTAACGAAACAGCTGTTTTACGTTCCAAATAAAATAAATCCGCTCCTGTAAAGAATGAGAATGTGAATAAAAATTTTAAACAAAAACGTTCATATTAATCAATTCTAAAGACATTTGAGATCCTGTAAATGTAAGAATAAGCATATTAGTCAAACAGTTGCCTTAGGTACGAAGTAACATATGTAAATTCGCTCCTATAATTGTAAATATATATAATACCTATTGAAGTCTAAGTCTGAGTCTAAGTTTTACCATTGCTGATCAATTCCACTACCGATTTAGTACCTGAAAGCCTAGAACAAAATTAAATAATTTTATACGTAGTCACAAAAATTATTTTCCAAGTTCAGAAGGCTCCTTTACTGTGTTCGTGCCACATTGTTCGAAAATTCCTTAGTAGCAAATTTTCAAATAATGTGGTTGGAGTGACGAGTTAGTATTCACTCTGAATGTTGCATTATTACTGATATAGGATAGGCATATATAAATTAAGCACACCAGTTCTATAATCTCTATATATATGCAGGGTGCTTTAAAAAAAGGTCGGAAAATTTAAGGGCATATAGTACTGACCAAAACGAATAAAAAGTCTCAATTAACATGTGTCCGAAAACCAAGCGTTTTGCAGATACAGAAATTTTTGCGTTATATTCTTTACCGCACGATCAATGAAGAAAACAGGTCAGTTTCAATAAAATATTTAACATCTTAAAGTAGGCAATATTTACAAGAAGTTGTTGCACATGTCCTTCTTCCATTTCTAGACAAGCTTCGACCCTTCTCGTAAACGAATCGCGAACATTTTGAAATTTCAGGTTACAATCTAATATTAAAGCTAATACTTTGACAGGCATTTTCTACACGTTGTTGTAAGTGTTCGAAACTGTAAATTGAAGCGCCATATAAACTAAGTTACTAAGGAGTTTAAATATCCCCAAGCAAGCAAATCCAAAATATTTTTCTGGTTTTTCATAAATAGTGCGGTAAAGTACAACGCAACGTTGGTTTTCGAACCCACATTAATTAAGACTTTTTTGTTCCTATGGGTCAGTACTATATGCACTTAAATTTTCCCGCCCTTTTTATAAAAACCCTGTATATAAAAATGTAGCGTGATTGACTGATTGACGTATCAACGCCCAGTCTCAACCAGTGGTCCTAGAAAAGTTAGATTTGGAAAATATGTTCCTTTTATGATGTAGGCGCCCACTAAGAAATAACTTTTCGAAATTCCACTCCTAAGGGGATGAAATGGAGACAGTATGTTTTTTAAAAACTCAACAAATCAACATCCAGCCTCAGTCACTGGTCCTAGAAAAGTTAGATTTGGAGGACTGTTCCTTTTATGATGGAGGCACCCACTAAGATAACATTTTTCGAGATCCCACTCCTAAGGGAATGAAACGGGAAAATATGTTTTTTTAAAAATTTGGTCAGTTTGTCCGTACTTCTTGCCTTTGAATGATAAAATTTATAGGATTCGTTTCTTCGAAAATTTCTAATCTCTCGCAGATAAAGTTGCGAGTAAATTCTAGTAGATAATAAATTTTTTAATGTTGGAAAATTATTTTGGGTTGCATCATTTATTACACTCGGGTAATCCGATGACTCACTCAAACGCAGTTGTCCTAGATTCAGGTACAAACTGACATTTTGCCGAACGTAAGCCGTACGTACTTAAGTTGGTCCTTAAATCGTAGTGTGTCCACAGTAGTTAATAAAGAGGTATCCAATCTACATTTGAAATTCCACAGCACTGACTCGCATTAACTGATTTCCATACACCATAACGACACAAAAATATATGTCGTATCTACTATTTCATTTTTGAAATTTGGAATACGAAAGATATTATGATGACTTCTAATATCTATTAATTGCTTTAAACAACCGAATATTAAAAAATTAAATTTTCGAGAATTGTTTAAACGCAAAATTACCTTTTTAATCTTAACATTGAGGTTCGTACTTTCAAGTAGCAAGTTTTTGTCTGTAAATAGGTGTATTTTGTTAATAACGTGTATTCATTCAACTTACTTATATCACTTATTCGACTTACGTAACAAAAAATATGACTAATGGACGAAAAATAATTAAATATTTATGAGTTCAAAAGAACTGTTGACAAGCTTGATTTACGAGTAGGTGCCAATAAAACCATGCAACGGCATTAATAACGTGAATATAGTAATATTAATAAGTAGATTACCAACACAATAAATTCTACTTCACCTAATTCATATTCTTCTTAACCTAAAAATTTAAAATCAATTAACTAGGTGTATGCACAAAATATAAGATACTCGAACGAATTAAGAAAAAATTGGACGATTCTAAATTTTTCTTTCGAACCTCACGTACCTCTATTATTTTCTTCTTAACACTTTCACTCCCGATAAAACAAACGTTTTGGTGCAGTATTAACGTAACAGCAATTTAACGAGGGGGGGGATGAGAAAGCTAAGCATACCTTGTAGTTGTCTATCTTCTGTGGACTGTGAGCGCATGCAACGTGACACACATCCCTCGATTTTCTTCTTCTTGTTGTTCTTGCCCTTTCGTTTTGCTCCAACTTTACGGTGATGGTCCTCTGATGAAGACCGACTTCTGGCTCCATAATTTCCATGACTTTCCTATACTTCTATTCTTCTCTTCAATATTTAATCTTTTGGTACATAATCTATTATTCTGAACCCGTCCTACAAGTTCATTCCATTGGTTTCTTCTATCTTTAATGATTTCAATGATGTCTTGTCTTGATGTCTTGATTCCACATTGTCTTCTCTTTACGTCTTGGTTGGGAACTCTATCTAAAGTATGGCCATAAGGTATCGATCTTAAAGTAGACATTTCTGTTGTTGAAGCAAGTTGTCCAGTTTTAAATATTCGAGTCCTAGTTTGGACTGCATATGTTACTACAACTGATCGCGTCGCATCTTCATTTTCCACCCTTTGATAATCACCATCACTTACTCAATGGAAGAACATAAATCGTCCATATGACACAAGACTCGCTCTATAACGAAATGACCGTGAATAGCTTGACGTCGCAAACAGATTTTGGATCAGTTAAATTTTAACCAAACGTATTTCGGCCACTGTATACGGAACTTTCCTACCTATATTGGTTCAAAAATAAAAAACGAAACGATCGTGAAGGATACCGCAGCATAGGCGTATCAAATCGAGGCGTAGGTATTCTGGTTTTCTTAGAGAGATCATATTTATGACAATCAAAATGTATCAAAAAGTTTCAATTTCAAAGAGAACACGATTTTGTCATAGAGAATTGATTTTAGTACTCAAAGTTATCCACGTATTTATATGATATATAACATACACGTAAAGTGTATGTAAATATTATACAAATAAATGAATAGAGAAGTTAGTAGAACAACAATGGTTCTTTCCTACCTTTGATCGGTGGTTGCAAGTACACAGTCCCGCATCCCTCGCAGAGTTTACCTACAATACCCTACTTAGAAACGCGGTAACAATGGGAAAGGGGTGTAGTTGTTGCTGTTACTGTTTTCGTTGTTACATCTTAACGTACATATTAACCACCGTCGTTTCTCCGACCGCCGATGACGTACAAATTTCTACAGAAAAGTTACCCCTAAATAATTAAATTTATAAACAAGCTCCTAACTTTGCATGGCTGACGTTATATTGATTAAAATCGTGTTCATAGTTCAAGTCACGCGTCGTGATAGGAAAAACGACAGTGGGCGGGGCATATTTTTGTTTCGTTCATATTCTATATTATCTATGCTGTGGCGCAGGGCGGCGAAATATAAGTTTATATTTTGACGTGTCAATTTCCGTACGCACAATTTAAGAGGATGATTACGCCAAGCGCTAATATAGGGATTTCAATGTAAATTCGGCCAGGTATTACACCTATATTGATAGAAATTTTCAATTTTTTATTAAAGAATCTGAAAATATGTATCATCAAGTATGTGAAGACGTTCTTATTTTCTTAATACTTCTTATATAATAACTATTTGAAGTTGGAAATAATTAGACTAACATTTCAATGTCATTTTCTTGAATTAGAAGCTATATGTTGCGGGTTTGGTACCCTGTTTTATTTTGCAACGAGATGAACGTCGCTGTTTACTCGACGAAGGTTCGTTTGTCACGCTGCAAAATAAAACAGGGTACCAAACCCGCAACATGGTCCTTCGACACGGATAAATCAGTGAAAAATTGAATCGAATTCAATCAGTGAATTGCATCGGGAACGTTGAGGCTACAAGAAGCTCCATCGATGAAATCACGTCTCTGCTACAAGCCACAGTATACCACCACGTAAGTTGTCTCCTTCCTTTCATTTGTTAATTGTTCCCTAATTCTCCATCGGTATCATTCAAAAGCATTCAAAATGACCGAGGAATTGGCAAGTGAACTAAAAAGCTTAATCATTAAACGCGGAATGATAAAGGCACAATTTACTCGTATTAATACTTTTCTTGATAAATTCAATGCGGCAATGGACAAAATCGAACTCGAGTCACGGTTAGGCAAAATTTATGACGCGTGGACTAGTTTCGAAGACATTCAAAATTCAATCGAAGAAAAAGATACCGTGAACGATCAAGAAAGCGAGCATGAAGCGTTTGAGAACACATATTTTAGAGCCATTTCGCTTACTAAAGCACTTTTAATCGACACAGGTGCCAATCAATCAAATGCCCCTACGGCAAGCAATGACGAACGAACCTTCGTCGAGTGAACAGCGACGTTCATCTCGCTGCAAAATAAAACAGGGTACCAAATCCACAACACTATATATTAAAAAAATAAAAACGTGCACACCTTCTGCCATCTTTTAATTAACTTAAAAAATGTTTCGTAATAGATACTTATAAATAAAATAAGGGTTCAAAACATTTTCGTTTAATAATCGGCGAATGGCGGTCTTCGTGCTCGCATGTATGCTCTATCCTTGTATCGCCGTCTTGCTCACCCTATCTCCTTGCTGTGTAAACTAAACTCGAGAAATGTTTATTTCAAGATATCGGCTTTCATATTACCTCATATAATTAATAAAGAATGCGTTCGTCGAAATGTTATGTATGGGGGGGTAAAAGTGGTTGTTCTAACAATACTTTTAATTGTCTACACTTGTATGTATTTTAAATACATATCGATGCAGTTATCGTAAACGCCATTTTTTTGAGAAAATGAGTTCTTATGACTATCTTATGCATCAATGGATCTATGGCAAAGACGTCATATGTCAAGTACAAAAATCTGGTATTAATATTTAAAAAATTTTCACCAGAAAAATCGATTTGTATTTCGGTAAAACGTATCTTCTTATATGTAGCTACGCTACAATGCAAAATGTGCGCTTCTGTAAAATCTACTTTATGTCGTTTACGATAATCTGCCACAACTACCGTCGATATAGTTACTGTTACTTTGAGGCGATGCCGACGATTATCTACATAATTTTCTACTTCAACAGGTAGTAAAAAATTTTATTGTAGTTCCTCAAGTGAAACATTCGTATCTTACTTATTAGACTTATTATTAGAAGTAACTGCAACAATTACTTCTCCAAAACGTATTTATGTTTTAGTGAATGATTCAATATATATATACAACTATCTGAATACGATCTAAACTTACTACAGAACGATTTTTAATTTATTTAAAATTTAACAGAATGCAGGTTTAGGGCAAATCTTTCCATCTTCTGATAAATTTATCTGACAGATATGTTTCTAAAGGAAATATATGTCAGATATAATCAGAAGATGGAAAGATCGGCCCTTATTATAATTAATCACATCGATACGTATAAGTTACTCTGGGTTTTTATTTCATGAATTTCATTTTATCAACAACCACAAGTTGTTAACATGACAAGGTATAACGCACTAACACGAGTGGATACGAGGGTACTGTTATAACAGTAGTTATAACATTTGCCACTAATTTTAGAATTATTCGACTGATTTCTTGTAATAATTGAACAATTGACAAACCAGATACTGTAGAATATAAATTTCGAGCAAGTTACTGAATAATTATACCTATTTAATATAATGTCTTGGAATTTAATAGCTAGATGTTTATCAAATGTTTACTAGATAAGTATAAATATTTTCTGTACTGAAATGAAGTGTGGTGTGGGCAAACTTGTATACTGGGATACTGAAATAACGTATAGATAACATACTTGTAAAATTGTATTTAGCTTTTCTGTGCGAGCGTAATCATCCTCTTAATAATAAACGTTTTAATTCGTTACGTACTATGTATGGTATATAATAGAATTATATATTATACCTACAATTAAATTGATTTTTCATAAATTCGCTTAATATGTTTCTATGCACTCTTTACGTTTTGTTTTACTTATAATTTTTAAACGCACAAAAATAATTAAATATTGTATCTGAATTACCTACTTACGATAAATTAATTGTAAAAATTTTCAAAAAAATATAAACTTTTAAAGGTAGGTATATGCGATTTACGAAATTATTTTAAAGCGCAATGAAATCGTTTAATAATAATTGTTTATTTTAATGATTTTAAATGTAATCTTTTGTTATGTCGTTGTAACGTCATATTGTTTACTTTTTTGTTACAAAGTTAAGGTATGACTAGTATATACCCATCATTAATCCTTTAATTTCGTTTAAGCGAACTGCGCATGGTTCGAATCACATTTATAAAAATATCTACTCAAGAAAGTAAAAATCATAACGACTCTTGAATGCTAAATTGTAAAATTTTAGTTGTTGGAAATGGGTTGATTACGTTTAATAACCTTATAGGTATGTACCTGTATTGTTTCTAACAAAAAGTAATCTTCTGAACAAAGAGATAACAAGTGCTTTCAAATAGATCTTAACTTTTTGCTGATCAAAAGGAACGGTTTCGATGGCATTTACGTTTGGTATTTCCGATTAATTGAATCATTTTTTTAAATCATTCATTGAATAATGTTATAGTACGTAGTTAACCATTTCAAACCGATGACAGATTTTCAAAACAAATAATGGTGCACGAGAGGATAGGTTAATATTGTTCTTATTGTCCTCTTCATTAGACGAGATAGTAGCTTTGTACCAAAATTAAATTAAATAATACGGATAAAATGTTGAGAAACCTCCGTAAATGAAATCCAGGTATACTTAGTGGTCTTATCAATAAAATAGATATAAATATGGTCTATCTAAACCTATATGAAATTCACGTCATCAAAGAAAAGTCACTAGATTGTGTATTTGTAATTCGGTTTAAAGTTTGGAAAGTGACATATTCTATAGATGATTTACTTGCACGCATGTTAGATGGCATAAAGAAACTACAATTTATTAGAACTGTCAAAATACGAGATACGAGGTGACGGCACTGTGTGAAACGTCATTATCTAGTAACCTTCCATTGATAACGTGGATTGCATATAGGTTTGGACGAAGTGTATGTATTAAAATCAACGTAAGATAAAAAATTTAAAAATTCATAAGTATATTACTCAGTAACTTAAAAACCTACTTATGTAAGGGCAACTTTTAAAGATAAACAAAATAAGCATCGAAAATAGCAACAATGTTTGCAAGGAAAGCCTGACTTACGCGGGCAAACTGCTAGCGTTGCGATTTTTACTTTTTTAAGTAGATATCTATTGCGAAAAACAATAAAATTCAATAATAAAACTCACCGGTAAAAATAGCCCCGCTTAATACAATACATAGAAAGATCCTACCTGTAACAAAGAAAAACAAAATTAGTTTTAAATGCGATCGACTTATTAGATGTAATTGATTGAATTGTTGGACATTGTTTTATTATTATTCGATATGAACCGAGCTGGTATTGTAGTTATGGCAGATAAATATACCCTTTAATTCATAATTTATTTTTATTTTTATTCATGCCATAAATTTGTCAAAAAGTGCGGTTCGAAATTATAACATCTTCACCCGTGTATTCTAAAAGTAATGGGCTGCCTGAATAAGTAGTAGCCATTTGTAAAATTATGTTAAGAAAATCGACATAAAATATTGAACCACAATTAATGCTTTTAGAATACAGAAATAAACATGTAGTTGATTCAGAATTTACTTCGGCAACAAAGGAAAAATTGCTTATATTCAATTCAAAATAGAATAGTAAGACGTAATACATATGATAATAACCATTTAAAAAATTATCCTACTTTTATAGAAAATTTCAAGGATGAAAATATTTGTAATAAAAATTCAATTGTACCTAATTAAATAGAGAAAAGAATGATAGCATTAATTATAAAACAGATGATGTATAAATACCTTAATTCTTCGACGTCCTCAAACATTATCGTCCCCCTCATTCGTAGGTAAGAACTGGAAAAACTCTTGTAGAGAAAGACACTTCACATCTGCAAAGATCAATAATTTATTAATTAGTTTATGTTATGTAATACTTATAATTAGTTATGTAAATTAGTGGTGAATATAATCACGATTATGATTTTATTGGATAAATATGTGTAGCTATAAGTGTACTACCTACACTGTTTTTTATAATACATAATAAAAATTAATAGTACTTTATATCACATATCAATTAAAAAAAGTAATTAAAAGCTAGTAGGCGCGTACATACAACTTTTAATCGAATAACTACTTAGTTGTTCCCCCAAAAAGCTACAGGTTCTTATGGAAGAGCGACACGATTGCAAATCGACAAAATAATCAAAGAGCAAACGAGGAGGTTTTATGATTAAATAGTCGAACAACTGTCGTTGGGCAGTGCTAAACCCACGGCGGTGCATGGGTGTGTGTGTGCTTACTATCAACGTGTGCTTTTAAAAAAAAAAACGTTCCTAGCTGAAGTAAGACCTCGATAGTTCGGACTTTGACCATAACATATACATAATAGAGTATGGAGTTTAAATATCCCCAACCAAATGGCCAGTTAAGTTGAACACAATTTCTCGGGTGCAACATTTAACCTGAAAGGTGTTGAGGGTTTAAAAATGCACAGATACAAATAAAACAATAGGTAAGTAACTGTAAATCAATTAACATCTATCTTATTAAAAAGCTGCGTTCAACCTAAATGGTATCTGACCTTTATTCGTTGTAAAAGTAAGGTTGATAATAATGATTAAGGTATTGCCTATTAAAGATGCACAAGCTTAATTAAAAAGTTTAATTATCATCAGATTAAGGACAATCAGTTTTTCTCTGTTTGTCCGCACGATGACCTTGAGAAATAATCAAGTGTCCTCTTGTTCTTTTCCACTTGTTTCGCGCATAGACAACTATTGAACGGCAGAAAAATGTGACGAGTAGGACTATTTTTTTCCAAAAGTAAGTACAGCTATCCAAACCTAACAGGTGGGCTGAAAAGTTCGTAGGCTAACATAGTAAAACATATTTTTTTGATAAATATTTTTTATTCAATATAGTTGCCTTCGAGGGCGATACAACGATTATAGCGGTCATACAATTTTTCGATACCATTTTTAAAGTAAAATTTTTCCTTATCCTTAAAATAGGCCTCAGTTTCGGCGATTAGCTCTTCATCAGTGCTAAATTTCTTTCCAGCGAGCATTCTTTTGAGGTCTGCAAACAAGAAAAAGTCACTGGGGGCCAGATCTGGAGAATACGGTGGATGGGGAAGCAATTCGTAGCCTAATTCGTGTAATTTTGCCATCGTTTTCATTGACTTGTGACACGGCGCATTGTCTTGATGAAACAGAACTTTTTTCTTCTTCAAATGGGGCCGTTTTTTCGCGATTTCGTCCTTTAAACGCTCCAACAACGCTGTTGATGGTCTGGCCCTTTTCGAGGTAATCAATGAATATTATACCACGCGCGTCCTAGAATACTGATGCCATAACCTTCTTAGTCGACTGTTGCGTCTTTCCACGCTTTGGAGCCGGTTCATCGCGTGTAGTCCACTCGGCCGACTGTCGATTTGACTCTGGAGTGTAATGATGGAGCCATGTTTCGTCCATTGTGATATATCGACGGAAAAATTCGTCTTTATTACGATTTAATATCACTAAACATTGCTCCGAATCATTAAAACGTTGCTGCTTTTGATCGATTGTGAGCACGCGCGGCGCCCACTTTGCACACAGCTTTCGCATTCATGCACGATATGTCCAACACGTTCCTTTGAAATCTTTAGAGTCTCAGCTATCTCGATCAACTTCACTTTACGATCATTCAAAATTATTTTGTTGACTTTTTTGATATTTTCTTCAGTAACAGCCTCTTTGGGGCGTCCACTGCGTGCATCGTCTTCGATGCTCATTTCGCCTCGTTTAAACTTAGCAAACCATTTCTCGACGGTTGATTTGCCTGGTGCAGAATCCGAATAATGTTTATCGAGCCAATCCTTGGCTTCGACAGTATTTTTTTTCGTCAAAAAGCAATGTTTAATCAACACACGAAATTCTTTCTTATCCATTTTTAAACAATAACAAAAGTTGCTTTACTCGCAGTGCTATATCTAACGAAACAATTGACCGGAAGTTGTGAAATTTATACATGTGTCTTTCAAAGGTTAGTACTAACAAAAAATCATATGAATCTAATCCTACTAACGCTATCTATGTGTCAGCCTACGAACTTTTCAGCCCACCTGTTATATGCAATTTACATCATCAAAAAAAAAGTTACTAGATTGTTTATTTATAATTCGGTTTAATGTTTGGAAAGTGACATATTTTATAGATGATTTACTTGCGCACACATTAGATGGTATAAAGAAAGACTAGAACTGTCAAAATGCGAGGTACGAGGCGACAGCACTGTGTGAAACGTCACCATCTAGTAACGTTTTATTGATGACGTGGATTGCATATAGGTTTGGACGAAATGTATCTATATTTCATTTTTCTACTAGTAGGAAAAGTAGGATATCTAGAAGGCCTGCATTATATGTAAATCCAAATTTTAAAATTGACATTTATTCTTATTCAAAATACTAATATGCGCTTATAATTAAATGTTTGGGCGAAACACTTTGTTTATACCGATACGTTTTAGTAATGATTAAAAATTAGCACTGGGACGATATTAATATCATTTACCTACAACTTTTTAAATATAAGAATACCAAAGTCATGAAAGTATCCTTTCCTTTCGATACACCATGGATATAAAAGTGACTTTAAATAGAAAAAATTGGTAGGTACCTATTGTGCCTTGTACCAAACTGAGAAATTTTTACTACTTATCGAAATTACCTTATCCCCTTTACACCCGAAACACCCTTATTGCATTTTTAACTATAACAACGCATAATAACATCTATATTTACCATGGACAAACATTAAAAATAATTAATTTTTTTCCGTATTTATATAATTACATGCATCCTTACAATAACGCGAATTATTGCAAATAAAACAATAAACCTATAAATTTCATTTTTGTTCGCATCATTTTAAAAGGTAGGAACGACCTTAATCGTCTTCTTTCACTATTCACGTTCGATTTGTTTATCGCGAGCATACAGATGTAGCAAAGTCCCGAAAGCCAAAAATCCATGAGTCATTCTAAATTCTGCAACCATATAATATACATAACTACACTTCATCCAAAGCTATATGAAATCCACGTCATCAATAAAAGGTTATTAGATTATGACATTTCACGCAACGCTGTCACCTCGTACCTCGCATTTTTACAGTTTTAATAAATTGTAGTCTTACTTTATACCATCTAATATGTGCACAAGTAAATCATCTACAGAATATGTCACTTTCCAAACTTTAAACCGAATTACAAATAAACAATCTAGTAACTTTTTGTTCATGACGTGAACATCATACAGGTTTGAATAAGCTATATGTATGTAGTATACCTACATTAATAATCGCATTACAAAATCTTGAATATTTTCTTTTATATTGAATCGCCAAACTTGTTTAAGCTTTCACTTATTTATTTTACTCTCAATCGCTGCAGAAATATGTTTGCAGTAATTAATTTTCAACTTTTTAACTAAAATCTGTCACTTTATCGACAAAAATATTATCGTTAACATTTATCGAACCCTTTTAAACAATCGTTACGTTAACAATACTTATAGTTTTCCTAACTACGTTCGTCGCTCAAAATTATCGATCTAAGGCCCGGTTTTACAAACATGATCTGTACTACAGCTATCTATACAGCTGTTCTTAGAATAACTGCTATTCTGCAGTATAAATCATGTTTGGAAAACCGGGCCTAAGGCCTGGTTTGACAAACATGTTTATACTACAGAATAAGCTATTCCTGGAATAACTGGTTAACAATGGTTTCCATGGCAGTTATTTCAGAAATAGCTTATTCTTCAGTATAAACATGTTTGTAAAACCGGACCTAAGCCGATAAATGTTTGTACAGATTAGAACAATCGATAATTATCGAAAATTGTCGATGGAATGGCTTAACGACATCGAAAATTATCGATAACGATGTACAGAATCCCGGTACAGGACATTTTAATTTATCGGTTTTGTTAAATTTAAGAACAATAAAATTGACATAGCCAAGAAAAAGGAAATCTTATATACATAGAGATTTCCGATTGTTAAAGCACACTCACACTCGTTTCACAACTGTACCTGCTGACGCTTCAAAAACCTTCAACAATGACGCTCTAACGATTGTAGTAACTAGCAAAGAATGCGCGTGTGCCGTTTTAGCCATTGTATAATATAATTTTTGTGTTATATTCGTTAAACAATATATCGTAAACATCTCTGACTAATGCGTTTAGATACAAGCGACGAGCATTATTAAAAAGAGGTTTAGAACTTTACTCGTCCAAATACGACGCCACACGCGCTCATCTTGAATTACATAAATCCTTTCCCGCGGCTTAGTACTTTTTGCGTCATCTCTTGAAAGAAAAAACCAAAGTGTAACAAGTACGTATTACGCGCCTTTAAAAATTAAGCGTTCAGGGTTGAAAATGTGATTTCTCGAGGGAGCGGCGGATTTACATTTAAAAAAATCTGACATGATTAGCATAATTTGTAAGCCCAACCCGTTCCAACAGTGAGCTCTCGTGTTCAAAAATAACCCTCGATACTTTTTAGAACAAGTTTCTCATAAAAGAACGGACAAATTGACTGGAGTAACAGATGCACACGAAAAGTTATTATTCCAAACGTCGTCCGTTCCTTTCATAATTCCGAAAATAACAGTTAATTAATCAAAAATTATAATAAAAATAGAATATCTATGTAACGCTTGATCTCGACATTAAAGTTGATTAATAATAATTTTACGTGAATATAGACGAAAAATTAAATAAAAAAACACTGCTAGTGTTGGGCCTGATTATATAAGTAAATTAATACATAATATATGTGAGAGATCTTTACATCAAACATTAAAATCGGAAGATTTCTTCGCTCTATGTATAGCTTATCCAAACCTATACGATGTTCACGTCATCAATACGATGTTACTAGATGATGACGTTTCACACAGTGCTGTCACCTCGTACCTCGTATTTTGACAGTTCTAATAAATTCTAGTTCTTCTTTATACCCATCTAATATGTGCGCAAGTAAAGCATCTATAGGATATCTCATTTTCCAAACGTTAAACCGAATTACAAATAAACAATCTAGTAACTTTTTTATTGATGACGTGAATATCATATAGGTTTGGATAAGCTATACCTATAATTTGCACTTGACGACATTTTTATTTGAAAAACTATTCTGTATTCTGACCATTAAATTAAACAATTTATATTATGAGCAAGTTTTGGCGGCGATACTTTCGTTTACATTTTGTAATTTGTAAATTAAATATCTTCTATCATAAATTACTACAATTTAATACGGAACGAAAGTTCGACGATGTATTTAAATAACTATACCTATACCTCCTAATGAGCTCTTCAGTTCTGGCAGCTCGTTTAAATATTCATAGCGTATACGAGAGTGTCTATAATTTTTATTTTACTTTACAATTTATATATTTTCCTTATATAGTATATTTCCTTATTAAGAATAATGCGCACTCAATTTGGATTAAACATAACGTCGAAGTAGCAAAACTACAAAGCAAATTCTCTGTAGCCTGTCACCTTTAAAAGGATATGCACGTTCTACATAAAAATTTATTACTTATTACCTATATTTACCTAAGCGGCAATAACTACTAATTTTAAACTTTTTTGAAATTAATCAGAAGCGATAGTCATTAATATAATGGACTATTGTGATCGATCGGTACGTTCTAGGAGTCGAAGATTATTTGCGCTACCTATATTAAAATACTCGCCGATATCGAGGAATCGTGCAAATTAAGTGTTCTTACATTATAAATAGGTAGAGGTAAACTTTCCAATTAAGTAAGTATATTAAAGTATTTGAAAATCCCGACAAACCAGTCAAACGAAGATGTTGGTTAAATGACAATTACGAAACATGGTTACGATACGCTACATTGTCTATAAGGAAGTTGTGCGTCTAATCACCCAAAACAACAAACGCGTAGGACTTACGATGTCCTGTCATCGTATCTCGTTCAAGGATAGTATCTAACCTCCAAGGTGCCAGGTTTTATTGTGAATAACGTGTATCCACGAGTTCTACGATTCTTCGATAGAGCCTAAACTAAGCACAATAGAAAAAAATATTTTAGATAAAAGTTCAAAATTATTTTCGCCTATACAGGGTGATCGCATATTGCGGTAGAGCACCCAACTTTATTATTTTAAATAGAACGCCCTACTTTTTTTGCATATTCTACTTAGGCATGCAAATTTAAATCAAAAAGTATTAAGGTGATATCTGCTTAAAGTTCATAGTTTTTAAGAAAAAAGTGTTTTTTTTTTAGATTTTGTCAAATGCAACCCTGTACTAAAAAAAAATCATATCTTCTTAATGAATTAGTTTAAGCAAAAAAAAACTTTAGACGTAAATTACGATTATACTGATGTATCGAACACACTGCTTATTTGTCGTCTAACTCATACAGGGTAGTCGCAAAAAATTACTCAACTTTTCAAAATTAAAACGACAACTTATTTATTTAAAATGGAACGTCACATTTTTTTACATGCGCCGATGTAGAATTACATCCTCTTTCAAGTATTTTTTTTTCATTTTCTACACCTAAACATAACCGTTTCCAAGATATTTTTAATTTTCCGGTATTTTATGAGGAATGTTGTTATTTACCAAAACCGAAAAATGGCAATGATCAATGAAACAAATTACCAAACGCAATTTCAACTTACAAAGCTTAAACAAGAACAAAAATAACTTATTTACAAGTAATTCGTTAAAAGTTCAAAATGATGTCATCCCTTTCGCAAGTACAAAAACTAAAAATATCTTGGAAACGGTTATGTTTACGTATAGAAAATGTAATATTCACTTGAAAAAGGACGTTAATTCTACATCGGCATATGTAAAAAAAAATTGTAACGTTCCATTTAAAATAAATAAGTTATTGTCGTTTTAATTTTGATCCCAAAACTCGTGGACACATTGTATATTCTATTTACAAAATAAAATTTTGACGTGTGCCTTCATTTCGAGCAAAGTTTTAAACTGCGTTTATATCATAATCGTTAATAAAGTTTGTTGTTGTTGCTCGCATGCCACAAAGCTTTACTTTTCGTCTAATTACATAACTGTTATAATTAAAAAAAGAAAGTTCTTGAAAAGTTTGTAGGCATATCGTGCTTTTCTCTAGGGAAACGAATTTAAAGATTTTTTAAGCGCTATTCAACGAAAAACGCGTCGAGCTTTTCAAGTAATATTCTAAAATACGTATAGACACACCGCATTAAATCTAAATACGTACTAAAATTCAACTTTGAAATTTAGTTCGATGCTGTTCAAATAACTTTTTAACATAGTTACTTACGAACAAAAAAATACGAATGGAAAATCCACGTATAATACGTTATAGCTTTGCTGAATAAATGATAAATTATTCCCATAAGCTCATACATCACCTAATAGAGGTTTTCCTACAGTTCGAATCCGTTCATTTTCTATTTACATATGCTTTAAAATAAAATCCCATATAGCGGATATACGTAGTATATTTGCATACCTACTATATCGGATAATGTTGCGACAACAATGTAAAGAACTGCATAAATCTGCAACTGCAAATTCAAGTCGTAAATATACAGTTTTATGTGCAGCGGAGACGTTCGATGTGCGCTTTTTCCGCTGAATGCCACGTTATTAACGTCAACAGATAAAATTGATGTGGCCGCGGCGCTTTTGCACGTTATAAGCGTGCATTTGATCGAGTTGTTTAGTACTTCATCTAAACGCAACGGCCTTTTTTGTATCGGATCGAAGTGTTATTTTAAAGCCGCTATATTCTATGGCCTCCATATAAGGTCATTTCGCTAACGTTTTCTATGTATATTTTTTGAAAGGCGCGGAAATCTATAAATCAGTCGACATGAATGTAATGTACGGGCACGATGCGACATCTAAAGACGGTACGCATAACTCGTCATTTTTTAAATTATCGAATTCTATATAAGTAACTACATACTGGCATTTCCAGACTTGCAGGGAGGGTTTTATAAATAAATTAATCTTAGATTTTCATTTAAAAATTATTTTACCAGCACAGCAACATAAATGGGTGATTCCGCGTCAAATTAACCGAGCCAGAAACCTTATGATCCACGATTTTGACGAAAATTGGTGTGCATATCGTATATGTAGTAGGTATACATGTTATGTACATGCTCCGAAACCACAAAGTTTAGTCTAAAACGACAATTATTTTTAGTTAAAATTTCCGAATATAAGTAAAGGATTGTTTCATTATTTAATATTCAGTGTTTTTTTTTGTTTTTTTTTACATACACACGTGACTCGAAAAGTGGGTTATCCTTTGTAAATTATTCTATACTTTTTGAAATTTATTCTATAGTTTAACCATTCGAATCCAAAATTTTTACACATGGTATGTTAATAACACAAGGAATAATTGGCTAAATAATACAAACGAACAAATGCAGAAAACATGCCGAAAGACGTAAATTTTTTAGTTTTTTAAAAAAGTACAAAAGGTCCCGATTCAAAACAACGAGAGCTGAAAAATGTTAAAAAGATTATTTTGGACTGCTCACACTACTCAAAGTGTGCTTTTATAATTTTTCTGTCCGTTCTTAAGGTTGCGTTTGAAATGTATACTGTGTTGCCTATTAATTATAAATAGTATTAACATAATAACAAAAAAAGTATTGATTTTATAAACATTTGCCATTAACAAATATTATTCAGAACAAGTACTACTAACGCAGGACAAAATTTGATAATGATATAAAAATTTTCAGATTTAGAATTTACATATTTTTTCATAATAAACATATTATTTCTAAACATATTGCCATAAAACTTTGTTAACTTCTTGCGCCAAGTTTTGTGACGTTAAAACTAACAAAAAGTAACGGTTTGAAAGTATAGTTTTTAAATCTCTATGTAAACGGAAATTATCCTGAAATTTCGCGGTTATTTGCGAGAAATTATATTCTTAATTCGGATTTTGTGTAAAAGGGAGCGTTAGAGTAAGTTAGCATAATTTTTACCTATTTGTCGTACAGTAATCTACTATGGTAGGTATAAGCGTATCATAACAGTTCAAATTTGTTTTTTTTTCTATCGTTTAGCATTCGAAGTCGAATGCGTGACGTCACAACTGCCTATCTATGTTAAATCCTTATCAGCACCTGCATGCATTACCGTTGTAATACGAGTATCGCTTGTGCATTTTTTGTTATTAATACATATATATTGGGTACCTTTGAGCAAAAAGAAAGGGTTAAAAAGTCGTTTTCCATATCCGAAAAACAAAAACATTGTTTTCATCGTTATAGCTGATAGTGATATTTCGAAACAAATCTTTACTTAATTCACGCTGATCACCTATCACCTTAATTATATTTATTATTGAATTTTAATCTCTTAACATACATAATTGGACAATTTTCAAAGATGGAACGGTGTCTTGTTTTAATATTAGTTTATTCTTTATAATTTGTCGTTACTTTTTTTTTCAATATGTAGGATTGTTCGTAATCATTTTCGGTAAAATGTACACTACGTAGTGTACTACCGAATTTTTTACAGAAATTAAGTTTTCCCGCTATATTTTTATGAGACAAACTCGATAGATCGTATGATAGGCGGTTCTTTTCATTATAGGAAAATAATGAAAATGTAAGTTTTGTTAGATACTAATATTTTAGCCGGTCTGGCAGGAAACTATTTTTCTGAGAATCAATTAACTTCAACAATTCCTGTCCAGGCTGATTACAGATATTTTTTCCACAAAAACCTTGCCACCCCTTTCTTCAAAAATCATAAAAAGTGTTGGCGACGGTAGAAGCATTCATTATTATTCTGCCATTTAGTTCATTCTGTTTTGCCGTATTAATTATAATAAAGATATTTAAATTGCACATACATTTTAAATCGATCCCGGGACACAACAGTTTTTATTCCGTTGCGATTTATTGGAACGCCCGATTATACAACAATCATTGTTTAAAATTAAAAAAATATTTACACTTAGATAATTTATATCAAAGTTTATACATTTATTATGACAATAATTAATCGCTTACGACGTGCAATTGAGATTATGTGCAGTTTCGGCCAGACTGTAAACTCGTTATGCGTCTAGATGTCATAATCTAGAAAATTCTTGAAATAAATTCTACTTTAATTTGTTGAAAAAATACAAATAGGTAAAATAAGTTGTCAATGTCTTTATGAAGAGTTCCAATAATTACGGATTACTAAGTAAAGGTCTTACATTAGATACCCGAATTCAGCATATTAACAGGTGTAAATTCCTAATTTTGTGCCCATTGGGACCGTAATTTAACGTTCCGCTTCCGTGTTATAAAGGTATCCGCTTCGGCTTGTTAAAAATGTAGACGGCATTTTTGCAGAATGACGTAATCCACAAGAAAGAAATTTTGCAGGAGCGCACATTTGGCGTCGTCTATAGCTAAGCACAAGCCGATTTTTTTGGTGAATCTTATGCATCTAGAGCAAATACATCGTCTTTTAAAATCTGATAACAATATTCCGATTTTTTCCACCAAAAAAATCAAATCGCAAAAAATGTGGGTTACGTCCTTCTGCTAAAACACAGTCGAGATTATTCTAGCGGGACCAACAAAATTTTTCGTTTCTTGGAGGTTAATATTTTTTATAAAAGTTTAGCCGAATAGAACGAAATAAATGAAAAATGTAAAAAAAATGTAAATAACGCAAATAAACTTCTTGAATTCTGACAAATTAACTGGTATGTTGGATGTAGTATGTAATACGATGCAACACTCAATGTTTATCGTAAAGAGCGTCATAAGGTTTCTAAGAAACTGCGTTTATTTGTGAGGAGTTATTTTTATTTTGAATAATACACTCTAACGAACAGAAGTTCAATTACTAGCAGTTACACAAACCTATTGAATGATCGAGTTCGGTCGAGTCCAATGCCTAACGAAAGCTTTCATAATTGCTCACTACGAATTTGCACTGGCGTTTTCGAAGGTGGCCTATAAAGCTTCTCAAAATGATGGAAATGTATTAAAAATCGATAGAGCATTCCAAAAAAAAGTCAAAATATACAAGGTGTTCCATTTAAAAATCGAAAGTTGAGGTCATTTCCGGCGTAACCGGAAGTGTAGTTCTCAGTAATTCTCCAACAGTCAAAATATAGCACCGATATTACTCACAAAAAAAAAATCAGACTGAAACCTTTCTCACCGATACAATAAATATCAAACTGATATACAAACAAACTGAAAGTGTACCGAAAAAATAAACGAACTCGTTTCGAAACGAAATTGTTTAGACTTGTGAGTGTAATATTAAGTTCCTGTGGATTAATCTTGTTATATTTATTATGGCACCATTTAATTTTAGAAAACAAAACCAAAATTTTATCAGATGCATAGAAAGGACCCCGAGTGACTTTTTTATCAAACAGTTAGTATGGAGTTGCCAAGTCAACTGTAATGTACCCTCGAAAAGAAACAATTTTCAAAAAATTACTACATATTATTTTATTTCTTTTTATATCCCATTAAATAAATAAATATTATTTTAACTATTTTTTTGGTGTTTCACACTATATTAAGTATCTATACCTATTCAGTTACATGATCTACTCGAAAACGTAAACGTCACTTGCGGTAATTAGTTCACGTTATCGAGACTATACCGTACTTATCTACATAACATTTTAAAAAAAAAATTTAAAATTTTATAACCCAAACCCCTTTTGGCAATTTGAAAATTTTCCGGGTTTTTCCAATTTCAAACCCCAATTTACTTTATTAAAAACGACCACTTAAACCTTTGGGAAGATTAATTCGAACCGGTTTCAAATTTAAAACAAATTAAATTTTAATTAAATTTTATTCGAGCCCAAAAAAGTTCTTCCTTCTTCCGGGTTAAACAAAGTTGTTCTCCTTTTTTAAAATCCCAGTTTGTTTTGACCGGAAAACTACAAATATTTGGATTCATGAAAAAATAATTTTTAAACCTTCGATTAAAATATAACAATTTTAACGTGTTTTTACGACATTTTAAATCCTTAAATAACGAAAACAGAAACAAATTTCATTTGACAAATGCCCTAAAATTACTAATAATTCCATAATTATGAAAAGGCCGAATGGAAAGTATTCACTAATCACTTAGATTTGTTAACCACATTCTTAACACTGAGTCAATTTAGATTCTTCAATTTAATGTAACAATAACTCGTTTAAATTTTTAACAAATAATGAAATAACTTTGAATTAAACAATTAAATTTCAAGACGTTAAAATTCGAAATTTTATATCAAATTCCCAATTTTTTAATATAATTATTTTATAATACTTTTTTAATATGATTTTAAAATTACAACCCGTTGCAATGTTTCCAGATTAAAATCAGTATCAAACATGGAATTAATGTTACATAATATGAAAATTGTGATTACTAAATCAGTCCACATTTGTCCATCTTATTTCAAATGCTTATCGAAATGTTACGTAATTTCACGTAGTCGACATTTCGGATATAAATTCATCACAATCTAATAACGTAAATACTTTTGTAAGTAAATTTTAGAGAAATTGCAGACTGCAAAGTCTTATCGCGCATGAAACGTCCGAAAGTAATTCTAACTTCTCGAATAATGTTACCGAGCGTAATCATGCATTCAATGAGCTCTATAATTGCATTAATTGTTACGACACTTCTCAAATTGCTTAAATTATATTAACGACCATTGCAAGTCTACGTACAACTTACCGTCAAGTCGGTTAATATCTATATGTTTCGACTAATGTTTTAAATTAGTATATACGAATATCTTCTGACATACAAGTGTTAATCCAAATTTGTACTAGACAAATTACTAAGTCGACATATTTACTAAAACTTAGAACTCTAGTGATCAATCTAAGGCAAAATAATGTTCCAAATCATACGCACTTTTATTATGGTTTATTGCCCTTGTTTAACATACAATTTTAAAGACATGATAGTTATAACATTTCGGATCTATTTAAAACATTATTTAAAACTGAATAAAACAAGATATCAATCGAATTAATTGATACTAAGTAATGAATATTCTTTAATAACATAACTTAAATACATTCTAAAATAAGTATAGTATAACATTTTAAAATTCAACAGATTACTCGCTTGTATTAGTTAATTTCTTAATTTAAGTCGAACTTTTCGTTAATGCATTGATTTAACTTATTTAAAGTCAAATAATGAATTTACTTCGAATGTAATAGATTATTTCGTAAAATTAAATCTTAAATTGATCATATCAGTTTAAATGATTAATAAATCTAATACTAGTATTTAAATAAATTGCTTATTGATTAGCACATTTCGAGACTATCTGCATTTCATTATCTAAACTCAGTTTATTAAATGGTACATTAAAAATATTCATGTAAATCCTCATTTGTACAATCTATTAATCTTTCAAATTTTTAATATTACAGTATAACATTATTAGAAAGTTCGATGTAATTGCAAATTTGCTCATTGATTGAAAATTAACTTTCGTATACTAAAAGATCAACATAATTTAAATCGTTATTTCAACATAATCTGAAAATCTGAATATAAAATTGTATTTTGCCTATAGGAATTGCTCATTTGAACTTAGAATTCTCCAATATACACTTTTCTAAGTAGGTAATAAAACTTGCTAATTTTGAAATTGCACTATCCATAAATTTAGAGAGATTAATAGAAATTCGTTAAATATACGGTAATTTAACGGCAATGTAATTCTAAAATTTATCTTTTACAATGAAATCTGACTATCAAAGAACGACATAAGACTTATCGATTGAAATAAAGATGCACTATTTATTAATAACTGTCACTAACTAATTAAGAGCATAAATTTGACGATTCGAATTATTCAGATAATCTTAGTTCATTACAAACTTTTTCAAATCTAATTATCTTTTATACAAGTGTTGAATATCAGTACAATAAATTGTAATTAAGACACTAAATTAAGTAATCTTATAAAACACATAACTATTCACTTAGGCTTACAACTATGTAAGTTTAAAATCGTATTAAAACTATTAATGTAATATTATCTTATACAAATCTGATTCTATAAATAATTCACTTATAAACACTTAGCAGTAATGCGATATTTTATAACATATCCATAAATACTTGAAATATTAATGAATTAACTGACATGAGTTACATTGATAAGGTAATTACTATTAAATTTAAATTCAATTTGAATGAATAGTAAATCATCATTCATTAAATAGAAGAACGAATTTGAAGTTTATTGAGATAATACAATGATGAAGTCTGAAATTTACAAATCTGACTTTATTTAAATATTATTCTACTAGAACGATTTGATCTTAACATACATTTACTGAATTACTGTTAGAACTGTCAATAATGTTCTAAGATATCTATTATAATTGTAAACTGAAATTCGAATTCTTTAGTAAAAATTGTAGATAAATTATCTGATAGATAATGATATCTTTCAAGCTATGCATCACTTTAGTATCAAGCGTAAATTCGAATATTATTAAACAAGTACGATGCTTTAGACAGCCAAATAGTTGAATTGATAATTTTGTAACGAATATAAGATCACATTTCAAATAGATTATGACTTATAAAATTATGATCTATAACGATTGTATAACTAGATAAACTAGCTTAATTAGATATAATAGTAATACATCTAAACTTAATACTAAACTATGACAGTTAATGACAAAGGTTCTATAATGCATTAAGTACGAATTACCTGCTGATGATATTTAAAGTTGAAAATTTCTTTCAGTTTGTTATGACTAGCTTATTTAAATTGAAATCATATATAAGATTTATTGAAAGATCTTAAAGTACTACAAATTTACGTATGATCATTTAAAGTCTTATAACTTTGACTAAATATGAAATTCAATTTCGATATTTTTTAGCAAATTGTCAGTATACATCTAAAAGTATATTTATTAATATTATTAGTAATGATAAGCACATTTAAGATTCTAAATTATATACTATTAATAAATTTTAAATGATGATTATAAACTATTATCACTAATCGTAAATATTAGTTCTCTAATTTCACTTAAAACAGTACTAAAATAATTATTGAAGTTTACTTATTAACATAAGCAATTTACTAATTTGAATATTGTTAACAATTTAAGCAGTAAACAATAGAGCATTGATTGTATAAATTTCGTTTAAGTTAATTGTATATAAATGAGTAAAGATTTATATGACATTTTCGATTTAAACCTCTAGATTGATAATATATGAACGATCTTATAAATATAAATGTTTTACAGTTTCATTCTTAATCATTAATTCTGAAGTAGACTAAATATAAATTAATAAGTACATAAATAGTAATGTAATACTGAAGTCGTTCATTTTTAAAATTACGACGGTATGATCGCTGTTAAAACTGCGATCATGATTTTAGATCAATGTTTAAAGTCAATTAGATTACCATTGACATTTTAGATATATTTTAATATCTTTACAATTTTGAAACTTCAATTTAATAACATTAACTAATTCCAGTCAAGCTGTAATCGTAAGATAGTAATTCAAGCTATTATGAATTGATTTATTCACATTTCAAAGTTAACCATAATCGATTAATTTGTCAATAGTTAATAGTATTTCAGATCAATTTAATATTATATACAATTCGTACTTAACATTTCCGATATCTTAATTATTAATTTAAATTCGGACGACTATTTAAGTCATAGAAAAATTCGCATATATACTATAGTTATAGTAAGTCTCATTAATTTATAGATTTTAACGTATCCTTAAAAATTCGTATCGTAAAATATAAACATACACACGATCTTAATGCATTTGTTCAATAATGCGTTTAAAATCGACAAACATCTGAACGTTATTCTTATTCATACGTAAAATCTTTACGATTTGCTACACTTTGAAGTCAGCTGAAAAGCTCACGAATGTAAATCGAATTTCTTGACTGGTATCTGAATAAGTTTATACATTAAATTAAATTATAAGGAGTTACAATTCGAATCTTAATATAATGTGGATAGAATGCGATATGTTATCACTGCGATCCTAAACATAATGAATTTAACTTCAACTATTCGAATTCAAGTACAATTTAAGACTACATGATTGATGCAATTTCGACATTTATACTGTTAAAATTGAAAAACTTACGTTCAACTATCAGTGATAAATGATTAGACGTAATCAATTACTACGATTTTATAAGTTACGCCTTAATTAAGTTATGCCAAACGTATCCTATACCTGCTATAACAGGCCGAATAACTGAACATTCGAGACATTGATTCTAATCGATTAATTAGATATGAAGAATTTCCTATAATTTATATTACTCGTTAGATATCAGTACAAGATAATAGATTTCCGTATAATCTGTGATTTATAAGATACGAATGCATCGAACGATAAACAGTTCCATATCATTCGATACTTTATGTAAACTTAATAATAGCTTAAAATTGTAACAATTCATGAAAGAGTTTTAACTTAGTGATTTAATTATCTTTAATTAAGTATATTTCACATACGAAAGAATTGGATACAATGTAGATCGATAGCGAATATCTTGCCGTCGAATTATTAAGTCATAAAATCGGAACTTTACAATTTCAATGAAAATTCGTATACGTAAATTCCTATTGATCATAAACGTTTCATATATAAGTTACTTCATAGTAATCGATTATACGTAAATAAATACAGTCGCTAACATAGATATCGTTTTGACCAAGTTTATACTATAGAAATCAATCAGTGAGCTATTAAATTTCGGAAACAAATTATATGCATTAAACGAATCGAATCTATTTCGATTGATACGATTATAATTACGATAGTTGAATTGATATGTAAATAACTAACATTTTACATTATAACGTATATTACATGGTAAGCTATTCCAATTTCAGGTAACGATTCAGTAATGCGAAAGGAATCAGGAAATTCAGTCGCTATTTAAGTCGATCGATTATCGACGATATATAAAAAATTATGATTACGATTTTTTTAAAATTATTAATCTTTAAATCGATGTTATTTATTCTAGTAATTACGTAACTTCTGAAGGTTAACAGATTTCGACTACGAAGGTGTCTAGCGTTAATCCGTTCTAGACAACTCAACTGAATTTCCGCTTTAAACTTTGCAATTTCCGGATTATATTAAAAGTCTAAAATTGTATTAATCCATAAGTTCAAAGAAGTTTCGATAATAGCGATTCATTAATGTGACTTATGAATATAAGTGAGAAGGTGCATTAATATTGAAGTCGTCTGTTGTATTGATCACGTACCTTCCGTGAAGATACGACATTTACTAAAAGAATTAAGTTAGTAATTAGTTCGATAAAGTTCGAAATATCATTAAATAACTTGAACTTATCGAAATCGTAATAGTTCATACTTTCAAACGATTAAATTACATTCGTACACATCAATCATTTAGCCTAACAATAAATTGTAACCAACTTCATCAAATATGGTACATAGGCTAGGTTTTGAATTCGATTATTGTAACGATGTAATTTAATAATCGTTTCATAAATTCGATACTTATTCTTAAACGATTCAATCATAGAATTGTAAATGTATAGTTTAAGCTATATTAACTTGTTATGAATTTCCAACAAAAGTGCAACAATTAATACAATCGTATTCAATTATCTGAACAATTGAAACATTTTTTAATTCTTCAATAAATGAGGACATCAAATCGTTAATTTAATCTGTATAAACATATATTCCACTGTGAGTATATAATTAGAATATTCTATATATAATAGCAGTCTCAGTAACACTAGATGTTTAGAATTTGAACGTATTTTAAAGCTAACCATTATACTTATATTTGCAACAATAAGTTTACCATATACATTGATAAATTGATCAATTCATGTAAATATTGCAAATGCATATAGAATTTGCAATTCAAATTAATAAACTCTAAATTCATAAGTGATACGTCAGTCATTAGGTGTAATATTATAACGTCCGATATATATAGACTCAATAATTACATTTACATTATTACAGATTACAGCATAACGATTACAATTGAATCAAGTATCTAGTGTCATGTATTTCAAACTATAAATTCGATAAACTATAATGATATTTGAGCATTAGTACTGTAATTTAATAGTTAACGATTTAATATCTTAACATTGATTTTTCAGAAACTTATTAACTTAATTAATTAAATTCTTAAAAAACTAATATAATACTATTACAATTATGTAGCAATCATAATCTAAACTATAAGATCGTAAACATTAAACTCGATTCAAGTCATAATAAATGAAGTACTTCAGAGTAGATTACTTTACCATTGACTTCTATACCATTAAAATTAATGCTATAAATCTTTTTGATGCACTAGTTCATACTTAACGTTAATAACTATATTAACTTGCAATTAATTTTTGAAACTTATAACATTAACGAAATATTAATAATAATAATACGAAGCCATCCGTGATACAATGTCTACAAACATTCAAATAATTGTATGAATTCCTTAATAATTCGTTTCAGTGTTTACAAATAAGAATACTAGCTTACAATTTTGAATTAGTAACTTTAGCATAGTATGATTTTAGATGAATTTAGATCTTAAACGATTACATATTTAATTTAAATTATATTTCTAACATTGACAAGTTACTTAAAATTAATCATTAAACTTAGTATAACTAATTAAGTCACATCTAATCGGTATTAATAACTTAAATAAGCACTTATATTATAACTACCATTTAACTGAATCTAATAAATTTCTATGAATTTTTTGATATTAGATATCATTACTAATTTCAACACTTACTTAATAACTTGCAAACTTCAAATATTTTAACTGATTTCAAGAATACTTCTTAAACTCGTATTAGTTCATTTTAATTTAACTATGTATTCGTTCAAATATAAAATGTAAATATTTTAGAATTAGAATAAATTTAAATTTTACATTTATTTGATTTGTCAAATTAAGGATGATTCGGAATAATTAGCAAATCAGTTTAAATTTTATTATTAATATATAATTTGATTTCATTATTTCAATCATAGTAAGACTTTAAAAATTAATGTATAATTAACTCGAATTCTAATTAATATTGTTACTTAAAATTAAAGTATTTAATTCATTTTATTAAAATTCTAATATTTTTAAAATTTATACATTTAAGAATTTATAATGCTACAATGAATATAAATCTGAAATGAATATTTAAAATGTTATTAGATGTAAATTGGCCTAAGTCAAATGTCATTGATACATTTTGAATGTGAATATATATCATTTTTCATTGTAACATGCTTTAGAAATTTATGTACGTAAAACTAGTTTGAATATACTCGATATTAAAATAACTTCTGTTAAATATCATTCTAATTGAATATTTAATGATTATCATCTAGAATATAGCTATTTAATATGCTTAAATCTAGAAATCGATGATCTCATCAAGGATTTGAATAATTAAGATTATACAAAACGTTTGGAATTCATATAGGCTGACGATTCTTAACTCCTAAAATATACTTAAATTAATTATACGTAAATGATATTGTTATAAATCAATATCGTAGTTAATAATATTATGTATATTTTTATAAAATAGCGCTGTATTCAATTTGAATTAACAAACTAATTTTAATATCTACGTATTACAGAAGCATTATGTTAATGCATTTGTATAATCTCAATTTATTTACAATAAAATAAATAGTATTAATGATAAAATTCGTAATAAGATGATGCTATTTCATGTCACGTCATTATTAATTACGTTCAAATTAAAAATGTTCTAGTACTCAGTATTCACATATGATTGAGTTATCAAATTGTAAATTTCTAGTATCACTTATAGAAATGCACGTATAATTATTGAGATTACAATAAATTTCGATAAGATGATTTTCGTATCATAGACTTTCGACATATGAATAATTATTACTATACTAAATTAAATTTAAAGTGCATCTTGTAGTAAATTAGTTTCTATTAATATGTGATTATGACGTAATTAAATTATAAAATCAAAAATGTTAGATTTTTAGCATATAATTGTATCATAATTTCTTGATACATTATGAATAAATGTTCACAGCATTATAATACTTTCATAACTAATAAATCTTGTCATGAAATAATCATTTTATTGATGAAGTTTGAAGATTGCGATAACGTAGCTTCGTTGCAATTAAAACTGTCATATATACTTTTCAGTATAGATGTTGAAAATTCGTATAATCTTTTACGAATAGTCATGTTAAATCAATGTCTGTTTCTATGACAATAGCTGAACAATCGATGACCATTGTACCATGACAAAATCTGCTAAATGGCATTATGTCACTTACATGAATACATGCTTACATGCAAATTAGCACGTTATGAATTAGTTCAGTAACAGAGAATTAATTTGGCAATCACTTTACATTTTAATGACTAATTGTCCGTTTTTCAAATATAAAACATGTGTCGATTAAGAACACGGTATTAATGCGAGCCGATCCAGTGATAATTATTTACCGAAGTATGTCGGTATTCAACTAATACGCTTGACGTTATAATGCGTATTTACTTGGTTTCACTTCATGGACAATAGACATAGCAGTGCGAACTTATTGCCGCAGGCACTGAGTTTTCCATATGACATGGATCCTGTAAACTGGAATAAATGCGAATCGAAAGCGGAACATGAGAATGGTTGATCATTCCGGCCCATCTGGTGCCGTGAACATGATCGTCTGCGAAAACTTAATAGTCCGACCGGAACTCGATCGTTTCGTTAATCGACGAACACGTCGTGAAAATCGTTGAAGCGTCTCATATGTGGTTCTTCCTGACTAAACTGGATAGTATTCACGCAGCAAGCGGACTGAGCGATTCGCAAGAACGCGTGTGTCAGTGACAAGGATAAAGGCAAGCGCGTCGACTGCCGAAGACTGACAGTGAAGCAGGAGAAATCCAAACGATCGGAACTCAGGTAACGGAACCCTGAACCGTAGACGTAACGCGTCGGTGAAGCAATGCACGACAACACGTGCAACTGAGCTTGGGAGTAACTTGAAGCCAGAGTATGCAGGATCGGCACGAAGCGTTGAATTCAGGAAATGCTGATAGGTCAAAATTCGGAGACCGTCTGAGTAACGAGTACTCTGAATCGAAGCGACGATGCAGAAGGTACTGGTCGCAAATGATCAGCGACGTCGCGAAGCGAGTCGGTCAAATCGTATCAAACACTAGTAGAGCGGTAAGTGGAGCGAGCAGATGAACGAGTGCGATTCAATCGTAAGACTGGCCCAACAGTCCAGACGTGACTAGCGCAGCTATGCTGTCGGAGTGTCGACGTCGCGAAAATTCCTGGACATGAAGGAATCACGTGCAGATTGAATGTATGAGGCTCGTCGAAGGATAGCCTAAGTGTCGCGACGACTCCGATATACCCGATGCATTCGAAGTGCGAGCTTATGAAACGTGTGGCTCAGTTATCAGGCCACGATTTCTCGAACGTATACTGGTTATTGCCATGGTGAGCGAATATCATTGTCGATAACATTTCTCGATCATTAAATCAGGCTGAGTTCTGTCATTATTTGAAACCGTCAGCAATCGTTGAGGGAATACTATGTAATTTGGTGCATGTTATGATGTACGTACTCGTACTGACGATTAATTCGTAATTCATTTAGTTGTCTGCATTTGATAGCCTACAATGGCAAATGCCGAATTCTGACAATTTTATGTCGCCAATATGTCAAAGTATATATTCAAATCATGGAATTTAAACGTTTGTAATGTTTGTGGCATGAAATCACGCACTGCATGTCGACAAATAATAGCGTCACTTGTTAGAATTAGTTATAATCTAGGTATAAAAATTCCATCTCAGAAATACCGCACATGTAAATATTTTACGTCTGATTTTATGAACGATTGAAATTACAATTACGAAACTACGAAAATCTTAAGTGATTATAACTTCGCTAAAGCATTTACATTATAACAATGTGACACATTATTATGACGACTATTTTAGTAACTCTAACCGACAGTATTGAGATACTTAAAACGTAATAACTCGATCCGTACTTATTGGAACCTTTACTTGTACTAATGATGCTTCTTAGAACTATACTGAAATCAGTTCTTTAAATATTCTACTTCTTAATCATCTACACAAATTCCTAGTTTCTCTAGCCTTACCTCGTTTAATTCCAAATCTCCGTTATTATTCACGCCGTGATTATGATTTTCCGTAACTACGTTTAATTATTTCGATTTTCAATCTGCGATTTCGTTTTCCTCGGTAAAATGTTACATACTTTCAATTATCGAATTAATAGGTGTGTTCTCGTAAATGCTTTTTTAACTGTTCAAAGTCCTATTAATGGTTAAGGTAATTGATGATATCCGTAAATTCTGTTTAAATGTTAAGATCCTAAACTGTAAACGTTTGTCAAGTTTCAAATTCTTGCATATTCAACAATTTGCAATTCTCGAATAAATCTCAATTAGAATTGTTTCCAATTCAATTTGTCTCAATCGATCAATGATAAGTGGGATAATAAGTATTAATTTTTGATGCCATAGTAAAAATGATAAAACGAATTTCGAATAAATGTTGGCAGGTAGGTATATTAATGTTTACCAAACAAAACGAAATCTATCATAAAAAACGAATCATCATTTAGAATAGAAACGTAACATTTACATTCAACAAAATTGAATTAAAACATGTCATAAGGCGTTTTAATTAAATCGTTGTGAAAAATCGATCTACTCGAAATTAAAACAATACAAACTTAGG
This sequence comes from Rhagophthalmus giganteus, assembly GCA_036326145.1. NCBI lineage: Eukaryota > Metazoa > Arthropoda > Insecta > Coleoptera > Rhagophthalmidae > Rhagophthalmus > Rhagophthalmus giganteus. The sequence goes on along the minus strand of JARFJA010000099.1, from coordinate 1,274,489 downwards.
GAGAAGGTTTTAAAACGGAGGATGACATAGCTAAAACGACGTGTCATTTGTTTAGTTTTGACTTTTTTTTCACAAGTGGCAGTCGCTGAAACATGGAGTTCACTAATGCCGAAATTCGCGCTATTTTGAAATTCTTCTTTGTGCAAGGCGAAACCGCACGCGAATCGCATCGCAAGATTAATGGTGTTGTGGGAGATGGTACTGTGTCGATTCGAACCGCCGAAGAGTGGTTTCGGCGTTTTAGAGCCGGCCGAAACGACATAACAGACCCTGTACCCAGAGGACGGCCAATAACCACTGATGTCGACAAAATCATAGAAAAAATCCACGAAGACCGGCATGTAATTAACAGAAGTATCGCGAGGGAGTTCCAACTAAGCACTGAAACCGTCTATAGGCATTTGAAAGTAACCGGATATACTAAAAAGCTGGATAATTGGGTGCCACATGAGTTGTCCAAAAAAAACCTAATCGACCGCATTTCCATCTGCGAATTATTGCTGAAACGCAACGAAAAGGAGCCGTTTTTGAAGCAGATGGTGACTGGCGATGAAAAATGGGTCACCTACGATAATGTTATTCGCAAACGATCGTGGACGAGGAAAGACGAAGCGGCCCAAACGGTGGCCAAGCCAGGATTGACGCCCAGGAAGGTTTTGTTGTGTGTTTGGTAGGATTGGAAGGGAATCATCCACTATGAGCTGCTCCCATCAGGCCAAACACTTAATTCTGAGCGGTATATCGAACAACTAGACCGTTTGAAGGATGCCATCGACCAGAAGCGGCCAGAATTGGTCAATAGGAAGGGAGTTGTGTTCCATTAGGAACACGCCAGGCCACACACATCTTTGATGACCCGTCAGAAGCTCCGGGAACTTGGTTGGGATGTTTTAATGCACCCGCCTTATAGTCCTGACATTGCACCATCGGATTACCATCTCTTCTTGTCGCTGCAAAACTCTGTTGGTGATATTAAATTCAACACAAGAGAAGACTGTGAAAACCACTTGTCTCAGTTTTTTGCCAATAGGGAGAAGGGATTCTACGAGAGGGGCATAATGAAATTACCTTCAAAATGGCAACAAATTATCGAACAAAACGGCGCATATTTGACCTAATTCATCCTAACTATATTAAATAAAATATTAAAAATCTTGTAAAAAGCGGCAAGTCATTACCAAACAACCTTATATTTATCTGCCACGTCCCGCCCGCGCGCCTTACAACTTCGTAACATGCATTCTGAATCGCCCTGTATATGTCAACCTAATTAAATAGATATTCAACATTAGGGCTTCATGAAAATGCGATCAACTCATTTTACTGTAAGACAGTTTAGTTAGGTTGTAAAGTAAAAGTGGTCGACTTCACAGAAGTTTTACTGTAGATACTGCCTTCTTGAATCAATTTTCCTACAACTTAAATCTAACGTATAAACGCATTCAGATATCCATTTTCAAAATTAAAGTCATATTTAAGCTGGATTAAAAACTAACCGACTCGCCTAAAAGTAGATGCACTTTTCGTAATGACACGTAGACGGGGGGGGGGGGTTGTTTTATTTTTAAGGCCGTTCGCGAAATTAATTGGACGAGTTTGATTAAATGAAATTAGAACTTCCGCAAGTTTCTTTTGCGGTAAAGAAAAACGCCCCGACCTTTAACGGTTCTTGCTGTACCGTAATAAGTGCGAGTCTATTAATTAAAAGAAAGCTTTCTGAAGAAATAAAGCCGGATAAAAGTGGCAAATGTAAAACTCGTTCAACGTAACAAATGAACGGGGCGCGGTCGTACATTTGATTTCTAAAACAAAGGTATAGATGGGTATCCCATTCATGTTCTCGAACAATTAATTACTTTTAGAGAATCCTTACGGTTCCTTCATTACTTTGTTTAACGAACTTTATTCGCGTCCGGCTCTTTAATTTTCCATAACAAAATTTGTTCATTATATTTAAAAAATATATACAATTATGTTTTTTTTTTTTTAATTTTTAATTTGCCCCATTGCGTTTTTTTTTAACCCCGACTGTAATAGGCGCACATTCGTAATCCCTTTTTCACGTGTAGGTGGCATAAAGCAGATCCTCAGTCGCTTGCAGACGGACGTAAGTGACCTGCACCCAACTCCGAAAAGTAGATTAATCCTCATTTACTGACGAAAAACCAATTACTACCTTCTAACTTAATTGTTCCGACAAAGCGGGCCGAAATTAGAAACTCAAAAGTAAAACAAATGACGTAAAATAATAATAGTACTTAATTAACTTTTACGACGAACAAACGCGAATCACGAACGCGGAACACTAATAATTTTATTGTAATACAACCGTTGGACGTTTTAAATGAACTCTGCCTTCCAGATTGGGAAACTTCGGCGGAGCTCGCGGTTTAAACTCTTAACTAAGCAAACCGATCCCTGCTGGTCTAATTAATTACGCCCTTTGGCTTAATATGGGTTTCTACATCTGCTACCTTTCGATTGTACATACCTCGATGCACTGCACTCGCATAACGTTCCGTCCTCGGGAAATGAAAAATTTTCCGATAATTGAAGTGCTTATGTAAATCTACGATCTGTCAAGGGAAGCTATCAGAAAATTGAAAAATACGATGAGGTTAAGTTAAATATGGAACAAGATTCTCGGTCGCGATATAGGTATTTATTTTTTGATTGGCCAAATACGAACTTGGATTCGTTCGGTAAATTAATTTCCCGGATTAATCGATTGCGATTTCGGTCACGATAAGCCTCCACAATACCTATAACACGGAAGGATGGTAACTGTGTACGTAACATCGAACGTAATTGGAACAATAAACGCAAAGTTTTCTCGACGCGCGATTTCGATAACCACCACGTATTGTACAAACCCCTTGTCGGAAACTTACATCGAATAAAATCGACCGCGCGGCCCGCTTTCCGAAATCCTCCGGAAGATCAAATTCCAACTCGACGCTCTAAATTAATATAATTTTATTTTTCTAAAGTTCCCCAAAAATTTTAGATTAACATTGTCACTCGCGTTTCCTTTTCCTGTCGTGCGTGTCGGGAACGAGAAATGTTCTCCTCAACTTCGGGAATTATTAATACCCCCGAGTGTTAGTTGCTTCGGGCTCGGTTTCGAGACCTCCTACAAAGATTTGGGCGGACATTGCAACGGGGAAAAGCGCCAAAATAGCTTAAATCGTCAGGTTCGATCGAAAGTCAGAACAGATTTCCTTCGGCACGTTAAAATGTTCATTCAATCAATTTGTATTACCTGTTAGTTTTTGCCTCCGTTCATTGTTAGATATACGAAAACGACACTGTAACGAACGAACAAGGTGACATCCAAATATTCGGGACGTAAAAAATGCCCTAAAAGTTCACAGTATTTTACCCTATCAAGCTTAGAAATGTTCGAGAAAGGCACTCAAACGGAAAAGGTCCGAGAAGTGGCACAAGCGCCCTACTTGTCAGACTTATCATTTTTAACTGCACCATTGCGTTTTGACAACATCCAAAGCTAGTGCGTCGTTTGAAGGCAATCTCAAAAGAGATACCTTCCGCATTTAAATTGTTTTTAAAACACTATATACGAGTCGAAACGACAACTTTAAATCAATGTGGGTAATTTAAAATTCTCGTTACAGGACAAAAGGTAAAATCGGAGAATTATTTACCGTTTAAAAGAAAGTAAAACCTCTAACTACTTACAATTATCAGTACCCAGTTCATGTTTAAAAATATCACTAACGCTTTTAATTATAGGTACTTTCAAAAAATTCCCAACCGGTTTCGCAATGTTAGCATCGTCGAGGAGTTATCTCTGTCATTCATATTCGGATCTTTGTTTTTTAATAGTTCATTTAAAAAATTATGCGTCGATCGGGTCCAGCTGCTCATTTGTTTTTTAAAAGTATAATTAAAATGGTTAGTGATATTTTTAAACATGAACATTAATATAAACGAATATCGCCAAATAAGTGCAAATAAAATTAAAAGCTATTGGTATTTTAACAATAAAATTTCAACCCCCAAATCGTACCTACTCGTTTGTTTCGCATCATATTTCTAAATGAACAATGTTTTCCGTTGTTTGTGCCGTAACTTTACGGCTTAATTTCGCCTCATTATTTTTGACCTCTTTTATGTTAAACGCGAATCAGTTGACCTACTCTATAATCTGTTGTGGTAAAGGATTTGCGTTTTCTTCCGCCTGGACAATCGGATTCTACCTAAAATCTTCCGTACACAGAAGTGCAGATATAATAATATCGTGAATCGCGAGTATTTACGACGAGTAAGATGAATTACAAATACGAAGTTGTTGCTTCCCTTGTTGTCTGCACAAAGTTCGTGACCGACGACATTACGCTTGTGCTCAACTTCACGCTAAAATTAAAAAAAAAATGCGTACCTAGTTTATTTTATTATGCACACCTCCATATTTACGAGACGATCTATTTTGATCAGAAAATCTAAATGTACTTTAAATAATTTAGTTTCTATAACAACTGACCGTCGTTATTTACAACTAATTAGACAACGTTGACATCGAACAGTGTTAATGATAAGCTGACAACACTTATGTGAACAAACCCTTTATCGTCAACGGCAACCGTGATAATAACAAGAGCAACAGATAAAGATTTCAAACAGATTTCGCATACCAACGAAATATTGCTTTAGGACCAACAAAATTCCAAGGAACATCAAAAATATGTACTATTACTTTTGACTGCTAGATTGCCTTGGATTTAGAAAAAAAAATTTCTTTCAACTGAAAAGCGAAACTTTTTACAGTTAAGGCAATTTGTTTTTAACTTCACAACAATAATTCCGTGTTAAAAAACGTGTGTTTTTGCGTTTTTAATTAGATATTATTTCAACGGTAGCATATTAACATGCTATGCAACATGATTGTACTGCGTTGCTTTAAAAGTGGTAATTTCTTATTCAAAATTCAAACTGTAAAAGAGTAAGGTGCGAATTGCGTACGTTGTTAAAACCAACTGCATTTCTTTTCATAAAGAAAACGCGGTTAATAATAATAATATCTGTTAATATCTGAATAACAACTTCATTTTTTCAACGGAAAATCCGTATTTCTTTATCTATTTTATATTTATTATAGTAACTAACGATTTCTTTTTCGTAAAATATCGATGTAGTTTTGGCAAATTATCGTAAACGCCACTTTTTGCGAAAATGAGTGCATCTAAGGCAAAGATATCATCTATTAAAATCTGGTAACAATAACTATTCCAATCTTTAGGTATAAAAACTCGTGTTGATTCTAAAAAAATCTTATTTCCCCTAATGTAAGAGAAAAATCGATATTTAATGCGTAGAAAATTGCTCAAGAATAAATTATCTACTGTTAGTAGCGAGCATATTAAGACGTGGCAAATTTCCAGACTGCGACTTATCCCGATAAAAAACCGAAGAATCGAATAATGGAAATTTTTAGTGAACGAGTCGCACGCGCTGCAAAAGTTGAATCGCGCAATCGAACGTTTTCGTCGGAAAATGCAAACGTTCTCGAATTAATGACTGAAATTATACAAACGACGACATATAACGATGTTGATGGACTTGATATAATAACGAAACAGTTAATTGGAATAAACGTGCACCAATTAAATCTTAATTGAAAGTAAATACGAGCCCATTGGCAATATACAGCGACAAACACTTGACCGATGTAGAACTAAAGTTGCGGTTTATTTTTCTCTCGTCGTTTGACGTGGTTGATGAATTATCCTCGGAGACCAACTATCAATTTACTTGTTTAGGTACCGTTCATTTTATTAATAATTATTTATCTAACGTTCGATATAAAAAGTGACCAACTCCGAATGCTCGATTTACGTAAGTCTTATAACGAGTGACTAAAATAATGAAAATTTACGTCAGAAAATCGGCCACTTTTTCCTTTAGGCGTTGCCCTAGCAGCACACTTAGCTAAAAGTAACATAATTTCCCGATATATTATTATAAGCCAATGTGACGGTCTGTCTTATAATCACAATATAGAATTTTGATGTAAAACCTATGCAGTTAAGCTACATTGTCAAGATATGTAGATTCTATATCTTAAATATACACATAACTGATCTAAAAGTAACATAATTTACTGATATAATATGATATAAAATTTGTATCTAAACGATAGCTAGAATTCTTAGCTAAATTTAATATTGTTTTAAAACATTTTAAAATAGCCAGTGCGGATAACAAAGGAGATGAGTCGTAAAGAATTTGGGAAAAGGTTTCCTACTTCGTAGAAATGACAATGACGAAGGTCGCAAAGTTCTACCTATTTGCATTTTTGATTATTACCCACTTAAAGAGTTTGAAAAATATGTACCTTATGCTTACTCAAGCTTATGTTTTACTCGAAACTGCTAACTTTTTTCAACGTTTAGTATTTATGCTGTTTTAGAGTGAGGTCATCCCAAGCATTTGAGGTTACTCTAGGGTTAAATAAAATTATAAATGAAACCGGCAAACGAGCCATTTTAATTCCCAAAAACTTTTTATGAAAACAAATTCTATGAAGACAGCTTTCTCCAAGTTTGGGTTTGGATTTTTGTCATTAATTCTCTGGTAACGAAAAGTGATAACAATTTAATAGTTGTTACTTATCTAATAATTAAACTATTTTATTAAACTAGTATTAAAACTAGTATTTAATTAAACTAGTTTATCAGTGATCGGTGTATGCGCTTCTCCCTAAATGCTTTTTTAATTAGGTAAAAAAGGTGAATAACCCCATCGACCAATATATTTTGAGAAGGTTTTGCAAGTTTTATATTACCAATTTTTAGATAGCAGATTTTGTTAAATTTGATATCTATTTAAACTAATTCAAAAGACATTGAATAGATATAGAAAATCCATATCAAGTATACCTAAATTTAAACATGTTTATTAGTATAAAATTTAAAAGATTTTTATATACCATTTTTAGATAAATTTAAACCCATTTTAAGATATTTATTTACGCTAGCAATTTTATGTCGCATGTATATCACGTTAAAACATTATTTACAAATATGGTTTACTAAGATCACATCGATCTTAATATTATCTAATTTTGTAATATTTAAACAAACCATCTAAAGAATATCTGCAAAACCTTATACTAAAGTCACATATATAAATGTGGCTTATTATATCACATTTAGATAATGCCGAGTTTAATAAACTCAGATGTGCTGCTAGGGTATTACCTAATAACAATACGCTCGTTAAAATAATTTACAGAATTGCTTAAAACGCTTATTTAAGACACTTAAGACAATAAGAGTGTCTGGAATTTCGATCAAAAATTTTTCTTTGAATCGGTTCATTGTTTTACACAATATACATTATTTCACAGTTTCAACATTTTTCGTAAAACGTCAAATAAGATGAACGAAACGGATTTAAACTCGAATTCGGTTTATTTCTCGGATAGATCGCAGACAGTTGAAATTAAATTTTTTAGACGTTTTAAAACAAATAAAATCATCGGGAACGTTTGGTCGGGCTACTCTTAAAATTACACTAGACGCGAAAATCTGGACATTTCTCTGTTTGAAAGGAAACGACGTCGACGTCGACGTCGCGACGTTGCGATTAAGATAACTCGAATTTAAGAGCTCATCGATTTTTTTGAGCCTAATTTTGGCGATTCGTTATTTTTTTAATATCTGCTTACAAGTGTTCGAAAAATTATATTTAACAAAAAGCATAATATCCAGGTGTCAAAAGCGAAAATGCGAGGAAACCACCATCGTTTAATCCGTTCTTAACCCAGAACACCGCGGATTGAATTTTCGCTCAAACGCGTTCACGTCAATACTTTGTTATTAACTGCACGTACATAGTAATAGAAGTTTCCTCGTGGAGTTGTGCGTTGTACATTCTAATTTAAATAGCATCTAATTTGAGAAAAAAAAAGGCAGTACCAAGTGATGATATCTTGAATTTAAAACAACTCGGTAGGAAACTCATGAATTTAAACAAGAGAGAAAGAAATATTTAAGTATGTCGCGACTATAAATCCCTATCTGTTTGTATTTTTCAACGGTCCGCATTTTCCAATCTATACCCACATTTCGAACCGTAGCGATGGCAATTTGTCAACCTATGCGTCTACACCAAAAGCGATAAAGTAAAGGTAAAACGCCCGACACGGTTTCTTCAATTCTTCTATAATTGTAAAAATTGATTTACGATACGGTTTCAATGTTCTCGATATTATTGATATTCCGCTCGGTATAAATTTCAGTCTAAATGGTTTTCCTTCACGTTTGCGCCCTAAACGCGGCTCTAAAACGAAGTCAACTTGAAAATTCAGAAATACAAGAGTAAATCCAATAAATGAACTCTGAAGTTAGTTTTTGTTCCAGTTTGTATAGTAGAATAAATGCGGCCGAGCGCGTATACTGCTCGGTGTAAAATACATAAAACTGAATTCACACTAATGACTTTTAGACAAAGTTTAAGTACACATTTATAAAACGTTACCCCTAATACATTCTAAAGTTTCGCGAAACAAAATTGATATGCTTAACGAACAATCTAAAAACTTTTTCGAGCATCTTTCGCGAACCTTGAGGTGATTTAAATTGGGAGATGCTTGTAATTTTCGAAGTTTTCAAAGTTAACCCGATTAAATTTTTCAGAATACGAAGACATCATCAACGTTCGACGATTAATGCGATTATATACACGCCGCCGGGAAGCATCGAGACGCATCTAATTTATTGCCATTTATTCGGGAACTTTGATTAATATTAATAAAAATTTCGCTGCTTACGTAAAATTTTTTTTAGAAGTATTTTATTTTTTTTCTTTTTAGAAGTATCGTAATATTTATTTAGCGTTTCGCCTTCGAAAGGGAATTTCGAAAAAGAAATAACAAGCTCGAGGGCGAGCTCCCGCTAACCGCGATATGAAACATTCCTGCTTTGATCTCCCGAACTGGATTAGGTCAGAAAAGTTGCTAGAAAATTATATGAAATTCGCGAAACCCCTACTCGATGCGAATAAGAACGAGATCCTTACTATAGTCGATGATACGTTTTCATCTTAATTAGTAGAATGTTAGACTACAGAGGAAGAATAATAATTGAGAGACGTCGTGCTGTAGTATAGTTGGCATTCAGAGCGTTTCCTGTTCGCGCTGATGAGTGCCATTAACAATGAAGGAATATAGGCATCATTTTAGCGTCGAAATTGACGAATTCCGATGTGGAATCATTTTCTAGAAAATAAATAAATCGGACCTGCTCGTGACGTTTAGTTGTCAGAACAATACGAATTAAATCGGAAGACCGTTCAACATCGAATTTGACATCCAATGCCGTGTCAGTCCGTTAAGGTAGCCAGCGAAGCATTCAGGAAAACATTCAAAGGTCGCATTCCCGAAGACATTTTCATTTTGGTTGTCACGTCCGCTATTTAGATATCGATTTAACGTTGTATCGAACATGAAACTTCAACACGGTTTCCGCATAAATTCGATTTTACATTTTAATGCGTCGATGTAATTTTAAGGATAATTGCGTGCGTGCATGTTTTGTATCGGAAAGGGTCGCTGTCTAGTTTTTAACGTCGACTGCCCGTTGCCAAGAAACGAAGAAAACAAAAAAGGATAGATTAATAAACAATTTTGTTCTTTTTTGTAAAAACGTGAAAAAATAAAACATTTTTTTCTTTGCGGAACCTTTTCCGTATTTAAAAGAGCAGCCCTTCGTTGCACGAGCGTACACAACAGTCGCTTCCGCAATTGTTTGACGTCTGTAAATTGAATTTTAGTTACAGTTTTAATAAATATACGGCGGCCACTTATCAAATTGCGTTTTGGAATTTCGAGACGTTTTTTATTAAAAGCAAACCGATGTAGTTACTGAAATCGTCTCCAAGAAATAGTTTATGCCATTAATAGCGAGTTCGAATTCGGACAATCTCCACGAAAGTAAACGGCATCGAAGTGTTAAATGTATGTTAAATTTTGCATTTTACCGATACCTATAACCGTTCGATCAACGCCAAAACCTAAAAAGAAACCGGCAAGTGTCGATTAGTAATGGAACAAAGGAAACTGAAGTGTCGCTCGCTTATCGAATTGAAATCGAATACTCTATAATCTACAATTTTCATCATCTTATCTTCACATAGAGAACGAATTATTTTCCATCATTCTCCACGATTATCCATATCTACGCTAGCTACACTTCGTTCAAACCTATATACAATTTACGTCATCAATACGAGGTTATTAGATGATGACGTTTCACACAGTGCTGTCACCTTGTATAGCTTATCCAAATCTATATGCAATTCACGTCATCAACAAAAAGTTACTAAGATTGTTTATTTTTAATTCGGTTTAAAGTTTGAAAAGTGACATGTTCTATAGATAATTTACTTGAGCACTTGCAATTTATTAGAACTGTCAAAATACGAGGTACGAGGTGACAACACTGTGTGAAACGTCATCATCTAGTAACCTTATATTGATGACGTGAACATCATAAGCTATACACCTCGTATTTTTACAGTTCTAATAAATTGCAAGTGCTCAAGTAAATCATCTATAGAATATGTCACTTTCCAAACTTTAAACCGAATTAAAAATAAACAATCTAGTAACTTTTTGTTGATGACGTATAGGTTTGGATAGGCTGTAACTGATTGAAAAATAACCTAACCAATTGATATTATACAGAACCAAACACAATTTAACCGTGGATATACAAATAAACAAACAATGCAAGACCCTAAACATTACATCAAATATCTACTCCGGCCTGCCGTCTCATGTCGGTTCGTAGGTAGGTACATAATAAAACATCGACTAAAGCATCGCACTAATCGATTAAGCGCGAGGTTAGTAATTAAGCTAAATTAGGGTAGATATCGATAATGTTTACAGCATTTAGGGCCGATTGCACCAATCTATCTTAAAATTAAGTGTAGCTTAACTGCGATACCTAATTTTCCTTGGATACCATTGTATTTCCGTAGATAAGCTATATTGAAGTTACACTTAAATTTTAAGATGCGTTAAACCAAATTACAGATCAAATGTAACATAATATAAGTAGGCCCATATCCGTAGCCAGTGTGATTAAATTTAACCATTGCAATTCGATCTTTGATGACCTCAGTGCAGCACGCACTTTTTGTCCACGCCTCGTATACCTATACTTAATTGTTCAAATTTGTTTTTTTTGCAATGCTCGAATCATTTTCATACTTACCTTTAATGATAGATCGCAATTGAGGTTATTACTTATATAATAAACCATCGATGATGTCATACGCAAAATCATCAAATGATTTTTTTTTCAAAATATTGGTTAAACGGAAACGTTCTCAAAAGTTGGTAAGTGTCGAGTGATTTTCCCAAAACTTAGGTACTCGTTTCCGTTGTTTGTTTAATTAAATATTAGGCAAGCACTTACTGATTTTACGAACACATTGTAGATGCTATCTAAATCGATAATTGTTGTATTGTGTTTCAGCTATTCGAAAATCCATGAGTAAATTAACAAAGCTTTGCAACTCTGAATATTAATTTAACTTTACAACTACATCTAAACTATTCTAAACATTTAAACTTCTATACCACAGAAATGTAAAGGAAAATTTTAAAAATATCGATGTATATTATTGAAAGTTCTGATTTAACTAACTGATTATTAAATACAGCTATACACAATTGTAACGTATAATTTTTATGAATTACCCACACTTGCATAATTAATTTTCTTTCTGGAAAAACCGATTTATTTACGATTTTCAAATTTTTTAAATGCAATTCGGCAAATAAGTTAACGAAATTAATTGTTCTGTGATAGAAAATTTGTTTAATACTTTGTTATTTTAGTTCATTTTATTTTTCATTTAATTTGTTTCCAGATGATAAAGGCAAAGGAATACTTTTAATTAGAAAAAAATTATGAAAATAATAAACCGTACATTTTTCTTGGATACGATTGTTGTTACTACGGAAACGAACAGTTTAACAGTTTAATATTGTTTTTTTTTAATTAAAATTATGACTTTCCTGACTCACATCAGTTTATTATTAAATTAATACTATAAAATACGTATTTAACAAGTTGAATGATCGCAAATCCAAATCGGAATATTAGAGAACGTATAATGATAAAGGGCCGGTTTTCCAATCTCCAGTTAACTTTGACCGTCAATCAATTTCTACGGAAATGATTATTAAAAACAAATTGTTTCTACGGTGATTGACTGACGTGTCGTCGGTGTTAACTGACGATTAAAAAACCGGTCCTTGAAATCGATCACTAAAAGTTATAGTTATATTAAGAAGAAAAATTGGGCCTGTATAACATGTCATCCACGCGACTCTGGAAGGATTTTAAGATATTTTGTATCGAGTTTTACAAAAATCGCGCTGTTGTACGTTTGCTAATTTGCGATCGATTTTGAATTAATAAAAGCTTAAGATTATAATATTACGCGAATCGATAATTGAAGAGATAGCGTATTCATTCCAATAGCCGCCCCTATTTCCTATATTAGCCGCACTCCAATTAAAAAAAAATGCCATTTGTAATAATCTCCGCATTAATCAAGAAAGCGTAATGAAATTTTCATAGAGTGATGTTGAAACTGAAGTATGATTTTATATCAAAATCTCTTTAGGGAAACTTCAAGACTAATGGTTGCGAGAGCTACCTTCCGACTTAACATCGCTTTCGTTATAGGTAGCTACCGTTTTCAAATTTAGAAAGTAGGTAACTATAACTAATTAAATCAAAATAACAGTTTTCGCAGTTAATAAGATTTCGTAATAAGATTTGTCGCCGAATTCAATGACGACGCGTAATTCAATTTTATTAATATAATAAAATGAATTTAATATCATGTTCTTGTTTCGCTTTAATTAGTTTATTCTCACTAATTTGTTGTATCTACATATATCTATTTAATAAAACTATAGTATTAAATAAACAATTACGAAAAACGTAAACTTTTTTAAGAATGTATTTGTCATCGCACGTCGAACAATTTCTGACTATTATGGAAATAAAATGTTCTGACGGCCGAGTTTGAAAGCTTTCATCTTAAAAACGGCGTGGCCAAATTGTATAAAATTTTTCCTGAGTATTCATCCACTATTTTAGATTGCACGGTGAAAATTTCAGTTTTGTACGTAAAACCGTTTTAGATATTTTGCGAGGTATTTCACAAAAACTGTCGAATTTAGCTGCTTGTTTCTGTATCGACAAATTTATGACGTCATAACTAAAGTATTTCTATACCAAATTATGTACTCAAATCTGCTGTAGGAAAATGTGGCTCTAATTAATGTGCCTTTGGAAACGATTAAAGTCGAACCATGGCAATTACCGACTTATGGCGCCAAATGACAAAATTCTTTTTGCTTATAATAAAGTTACATTTTTGAACAACAGTTACATAATTACTTTGTTTAAATAATAATTCGTCGCGTTTTTATAATAGATAATATAATGTGTTGTTTTTAAAACAAGACGCTGTATTAGATCGGCAGCGACCTTCGTCATTCTACATGATAAGCGGCTAATGTGTGTATTTCTAAATACAACTGTTAGTATATTTCCAATGAATAAGCAGTGTTACATCAAAACTTAAGTCGTATATGTGTTTCATACGTTTCGCGAGTAGGTACAATGGCGGACATATAAATAGCCGCACCCAATAGACACAGTTTCCATTGCCGATTTGCCCTGGGTTTTCAAACTTGGGCAAAAACTACGACAACTAGCAAACGTAGAATTTATCGGGGAACAAAATGATAATGTTCACTTTCCATCCAGGACCCATGGTGCCGACTACAAATGTAATACGTTCGCGCGGAAATATAAATAGCCGCACCCGGAACTCTTCTGTTTTCTTCGCGTTTTTCACTGAATTGTTTGCGTGGTACCGTGTTATTTCATATGTTCTGGTAGTTCTGTTATTAATCTGGTATTCAATTCATCTAGAACATGGGAAGAGGTAAGCATATTACGCCGCAACTGCGTGCTCGTATCGACGCCCTGAATAATGAAGGTATTTCCATGAGAAAAATTGGAAATAAACTGGGAATTTCTGAAAAGGCCGTGCGAAACGCCGTGAAAACGTTGCAGAAGAATGGTGGAAATCCGATCGATCCTGTGCGGAAGCCCAGGCCACGTAAAACCACCGTCCGCGTCGACAGGAAGATCGTTGGGATCTCTGAAGCCGCCAGAAAGAAGACCGCTGTGAACATCCACAAGGAGTTAAGCGGTTCTCCTGGCTTCAACATCGCCGTGCGGACTGTTAGACGACGTCTAAACCAAGCTGGACTGATGGGACGCATTGTCCGCAAGAAGCCACTTGTGTCCAAGAAAAACCAAGAAGCACGTCGACTGGCAAGCCGAAGACTGGGCCAAAGTGAACGGATGAATCCAAATTTAACCGACTAGGATCAGACGGAAAAACGTATGTACGGCGACGCGTGGGTGAAGAATTCGATCCACGCTGCACCAAAGTCACAGTGAAGCATGGCGGCGGCTCTGTTATGGTGTGGGGTGACTTTCGGAGGTCCGGAGTCGGTCCGATTCATCGAATCGAAGGCATCCTCGACGGTCAGAAGTTTGTGGGCGTCATGGAGAATGCGCTGAAGCAGTATGCGCGTCAAAATCTTGGACGGAACTGGATCCTTCAACAGGATAATGACCCGAAGCACACTTGCAAGATCGCGAAGGCCTGGTTTCAGAAGAACAAGTGGCGCCTTCCGGAGTGGTCAGCGCAGAGCCCGGATTTAAACCCGATCGAAAACCTGTGGTATGATGTAGAAAAAGTGGTGCAGGCCAAGAAACGAACTAGCGGCCACGATCGAGGAAGCCTGGCTCAACATCCCCGTTACCCGCTGCATGAAGCTGATCGACTCCATGCAACGTCGTTGTCAATCTGTTATTGCCAGCAAAGGGTTTCCTACTAAGTATTAGGTTATTGCTGCATGTAAACTGTTATTTTCTGTTCGTTGAGTAAACATTTTCGTTCATAAAACAGGAGAGTTCCGGGTGCGGCTATTTATATGTCCGCGCCGAATCTGAGTCGGCCGAACGTATTACATTTGTAGTCGGCACTATGGGTCCTGGATGGAAAGTGAACATTATCATCTTGTTCCCCGATAAATTCTACATTTGCTAGTTGTCCTAGTTTTTGTCCAAATTTGAAAACCCAGGGCAAATCGGCAATGGAAACTTTGTCTATGGGGTGCGGCTATATATATGTCCGCCGCTGTACGTCGAAAGAATTAATTAGATAACGTCGCTTTGTGGTAATGGTAGGCGCGATGTAACAATCACTTCACTCCATCCCGACACGAATAAGTAAGCGTCGCACATTGTTTATGAATATATTATAATTTCTGGAATCTTTAAACATTAATATTTTTATGAAATTACGCAAACGTATGTAGAAATAAAGTATCTTTAGCGTGCAGTTTGTTCGACTGAAACCCATTAGGTAAACTCACAACTCGCAATTAGCCGCCAAAACATTTTACTGGAACTGCAGGTAGGCACGCTTATAAGAAAATTTATATTTCGATTACCGCCAGTAACTTTAAAATTAATAACAACGCCCGACGAACATTCGATTTGCACTCTTTCATTGGTAACTCGACCACACGAGTGGACGACAGTAAACGTTAACCTAGTAAGTATCTCGTTAAAAAAAATAAAACGAGCGCGTTTTTAGTCTTTTTGTTTAAATTGATGACTTCCCTTAGATCTCGTCCTGAAAATCCCAATTCTTTAAAGCACATTCCTGCGCTTACATCATACCACAAATCGTCCTATTTTCCACGGCCTTACCTCGTTTAATTGAAAGTTCTCCGTATTCATCGATCTCGCGGGAAATTATAGTTTTTCCGGGTAAATACTTGTTAATCTGACGTTTCGAATTTTCAACTCTGGTTCGGTTGCCGTCTCATTTAACACAATTAAAATCCCACTATGCGTGTAATTAATAGGGTGTGTATCTCGTAAATGGCTTTTGTTTAACTGTTCAAAGGTCCTATTAACTGGATTAAACGGTGATTGATGAATAAGCGGTTTAAATTTTCTTGCATTTTCCGGAAAGCATTTCCTCCGCATCGCGAA
The DNA here is from genome assembly GCA_036326145.1 of Rhagophthalmus giganteus. NCBI lineage: Eukaryota > Metazoa > Arthropoda > Insecta > Coleoptera > Rhagophthalmidae > Rhagophthalmus > Rhagophthalmus giganteus. Next base: position 1,258,350 of record JARFJA010000099.1, on the reverse strand, counting down.
TTCCAAATTTGCAAATTAACCGGAATAAAAAGCTCAAATTCTCAATTTGTTTCCTCAATCGGTTTCAATCTCCAAAATTGCGGATTAAGGGGATAAAAAGTATTAATATTTTGTGGGCATCTAAGTGCCTTTACGTAAAAAATGATAAAACGGATCAATTTCGAATTAAATGTTGGCAGGTAGGTATATTAATGTTTACCAAACCAAAACGAAATCTATCATAAAAAAAGATCAACATTTACGGAATAGAAACGAACATTATTTACGGTGTCAACTTTTAACATTCCACACAAAAGAAATGATTGATAAACGGTGTCGCTTTTAACGTTAAATCGTATAGGTGAAAACATCGATCTACTCGAAATTTAAAAACGAATACAAACTTAGGGAGAAGGTTTTAAAACGGCGAAGTAAATAATTTTCATCTACCCAAATACTAACTTTCCGCATTTTCGAGAACGAGGGATAAAATTAAAAAAGAAAAAAAATGTGTCGACAACACATTTTCATCGTTACAAAATCAAAGTTGGACAATCGATAACGTAAATAATTAAGAAAACAACCTGGACTCGTTTCCTGATTTTCTTCGACGGCGTCCGCTTTGATCTCCTCCGATTTCTTCCAACAACACGAAAGGCAGGGCATGAGTTTTCGCAAAACTCATTTATGAAACAACTAAAATTGTTTAATTCAAGTTCGGTCGTTGCTAATGCGGCATAGAAAAAAATAATGCGAAAACAGACTTACGCTTAATTCAAGTAATTTACTGAATTAAGCGACTTTTTTATATAATTGCGAAAACACGCGGTTTGCTAGTAGAAGGCAACTGGCGCGTAGTTATCCCGGGGCACTGCGGTGCTGTACTGCTTTAGCGACTGTCGGGCGCTTCCATATATAGGGTAGGAGTTTGTAGCCGATAAGGGATGATAGTATAAGGTGGTTTCATTAGAGAACGTAATTTCTAATTTTTTGCGGACGAGGACGATTTAATTATTTATTAACTGTGTCCTTTCCGTAATGCTACTTTCAACTATCGATATAAAATAAGTGGCTAAAAAAAATCTTACGCTTTTCGTTGCATATTTCAGGATCGTGTTGCGCTGCCGCGCGAGCACTTATGCTAAAATTATTAATTTCGCTAAGCGTCAGATTATATGTCGGTAATTAATTAAAACATAATTGCCTTAATCAAGAAATAATTAGCCGTTACTCGGTACCCGCAAAACAAAACAAAAAAATGTGACGTCAAATCCAGCTCGAAATAAAAACTTTCGAAAAAGCTTTGATCAGAAATTTTCTAACGTCCTCGACTTTCTTTTAACTTAATAATTAAACATTTACCTATACTATAAACTCTCCGAAACTTCTGATGGTCAACCTATTGACGTATCAATTACATTTAGGTCTCGGACAATTCCCTTAAATGTGATTAAATTCGCCAGTGTCCCTCGTAGTACTCAAAAGCAACGCGCCGGAAACTCGCCTCTGCGAAGCGACATTTAGGTACCTACAAGAAATTTTCATAAAACTCTCGGCCGTTGTGATTTTTTGCGAAGTCGACGTATCGGATTATAGTTACGTTCGAGCAGAATGAAATTACGTTACGAAGAAAACGGGAGGGACCGGATTCGTTTGAAATTTAGGATACACAGAGCCTTGCACGACGATGTATATACACAAAGAAACAAAAAGGGGAGGGCGCGAAATTGCTCGTCCAAACATAAATATCGAGTTTATGATATTAAAGTTGACTTTGAGGCCAGATTTATAAAGAGAACGGAATATTCTAAATGGCACGCCGACTTTTGTATATTTTGTTATAATAACTTAGATAAACTAGTGCCTGATACTGTCTATGTTTATCTTTATTACACTTTCGTGAAAATCTAAAGGGAGTGTGTACGTAAATAAAATAGGGTTGATGTGGGAAATTCTCGCGGCAAAGCCGTAACTCGAAAACGCCGTAAAAACAGAAAAGTGGGCAGAACAAGAAAATGATTAAGAATCGAAAGATGTATACGTCTATTTATAAGAGGGAAAAATAAATTTTGTAATAATAAAGGCAGAGCTTGCGCGCTCTATACGATCCTCCGGGGAACAATAAGTACAATTTCGCAATATTATGGAACTATAAGCCGAGAAGATGCTGCGTATCATATTATCCGATAAAAATAGTTCGGAAAAACCTCGCAATTTTCCTAAAATGTTCAAAAGATCATTGAAAATACGTGTATCATGTAAAATCATGTATTTAATGTTTTATTTACATTTGCCTATATACACATAGATGCAATAATGCAGTAAAAATACCTGCAGCAATCCTTTACACCACTTTGCTACCGGACACTTCGCTACTAAGACTTTTCGATGTAAAAATGTGTTTTATAAAAATATAATCGATGTATTTTAATTCCACACGACCATATTCTCTTATTATTTTACTAGTAGTTTAAAATATTTCTAAAATATCGACTTTCAATTAGACATTCCACGAAGACCCTAATGCCTCTAAGTTATTATACTTACAACTAGTAGGTATAATATTTCAGATCTAAAATAATATCATACAGATAGGTATAATTCTATAGAGTGTAACTCCTCTTATTCGGCTCATCTTAATGAATTACAGAAAAAAAACAGGTTTGTTATCGGTGTATGTTCCAGAAAATTGTAAAAAGTACCTATGAATACCACATATAATGTAAAACAGTGCACAGATTCGTAGGTATTGAGAGTACAATATGTGCCTAATATATAGGTACTTAAACATGTACCTAGTTTTAATGTAGCTACAGTATTTATCAAACACTCCAATAATAACACGATTATAAATAATAAGCAGTAGGCAATACCTGAATAATATGCGGTAACGAAAAGTCCTAGTAGCAAAATTTAGTATAGTAGCGATGTCGCCGGCAGCGAAGTGTCCGGTCACCAAAAACACAATGTTCACATGCCTGTTTTTAACGCATAATTTTAATTTAATTAAAATTGCCATTTCTATACTATATCATAACAATGACAACGATGTTTTAAAATCTTGAAAAGCGATAAATTAAACCTTAAATAGAGATTAGTGAGGGAAAAATGACGCGATTTGAGCCAAGGGCCAAATTTGAGACTTTTACCGCAAACAGGGGTAAGCTAGGTGGTTGTTTACAATCGGTGGCTATAATATAAAGGTGATCTAGTTTCACGATCACAACCACCTAACCTGCCCAGTTTCGTTGTATGAATTTTTCATAAATAAGAATTTAACTCTTTGGCGAAAACTGTTTAATGCGATAATGTATAGAATTAAAACTTCAATAGGTACGGGTGTGCCTATCAATAATAAGAAATGTAATAAAATAATTGTGACTATTAATTAAAAAGACTTGATAAGTTTAACAATTTTTTATTTTTAAATGACACCCTGTATATTTTTTACATTTTTTTGAAAGAACTTTTCTCTATACGGTGCTATAAAAATATTGTGGTGTTAAATGACAAAATTACACTGTTGAACACGATTAAAGTTGAAAAATGTCCTTATAAAAATAAAAAGTTGCATATTACTGGTCACTTAGGCCCTGAAATAAAATAAATGCACGATAATATACAACGTATCATTCTGACCATCTTCTATTAGGAAAATGTTTTTCCAACATGAATGTTCAACGACCTAATGGGGGGGGATTGCTACTACCTTAACTCGCCCTGTATATGTTTTAGTTACTTATTCAAATTTAGTATTACTCAAATTGACGTTTTAAAGCAGATGCGGTCCTTCGGTGAATTTTAAAATAATACATCAATCAATAATAAATAAACGGTTAAAGTTTGTTCGTGTCGAACAAAACCACCCGCAACCCTAGGTCTGCGAACCGGCTTGCGGGGGTTGCAGGTAGTATTAGAAAGAACAGTACAGTGTAAACCGTCGAGCAATCAAAATACAGTCCACAAAACAGTTTTCAATTTATTATTGAACCTAAACAAAGTTTTTCCATTTAAAATTCTGAGCTATATCGGGTTAAACGCCCAAAACTAGCAAAAAAGACAAAATGCACATTATTGTCTTGTTTTACTTATTAGACATATGTAAAATTGGATCATATCATGTATCATGTGTATTTTCTCTATGTATCTACCTAGAAAGATTGTAATGTGTCGGTGTAATGTAGATGTCATTATAAGATTTAATGTTGAAAAAATAAACATTAAAACACGCAGAAAAAATGAAAGGGCACGGAAAGAGTACTAAACTAATCTTTTATTTTTAAATGGGGATCACCTAAATACTACTAACTTTAACGCGCAAACGGTCGCTACTTAAAAATAATCTTTAAACGCGTACAAAGATAACGATAAATTGAAGATTAAATGTTGGTTTATACATGAGCTTTTTTTTATAAATGACGCCAATTCAATTACTCATATTTTTTGATCTTAAATAACTAAAATTTAGCTAGATACTGTCTGATGAACTACACGCGCCGGCACCGCTTGTAAGTCGATGAAAACAACAAAGGATGTGAGTAGATAAGCGCGTTTCTCGGTCCCTTTATCCAGAAAAGAAATTGTTTTAAGAAGGTTTAATATCTTTGGTATTTGGAGAGTAAAGTTATTAAAAATAAAAAGATACTATACATAAGTAAGTATACCTAAACGAAATAGAGACTTCAATACATCTACATATTGACAGTGGAAATACAAACACTATTTTTTAATAAAATCATCTCCATAACAGATGCCCGCATTTAATGCAAAACTTAAAACCAAAAAAAAAAAGACTTTTCAAGATTAATCACGCATTCGCCTAATCCTCGAAAAATTTCCATTTCCCCTCCTAAATTCAATTTATTTTTATTTGGGTCAATACTTTCCACATCTGCATTTCTCTTTATTTTCTCCCAATCGGCCCCTTCCATTAACTTACATTATTCTAAGTGAGAAAAAAGTGTCCCGAACGCTTCCGTTATTTAATTAAATGTACGGACATCGACTTTAAGCATGTTCATAAAGTTGCCATCGTATTAAAAATCTGGACAACTCGAAATTGCGTCAACATGGATCTAATCAAGCACCGCCAACAAATATAGTTATTGATGTGCGTAGAGGCGCCAGAAAATTCAGTGTTCCGATATTTTTCTCGTAAACAAATAGAAACGAAAACACGTACCTTTAATATGTAGGCCAGATTCACAACCAACGACGCCCTACAATAATTTCTTCTTGTATTAGAAGGAGATGGAGAAAATTTTATGAAGTTCACAAAATACTTTTGTAACCGTATAATTTTAGCGCAACTTATGATTAGGTAAATGAAAATCGGATCCCCCCCCCCCTCCAAATTCATAAATATATTTCGGTATATATTATATATTGACGACATGAATTGTATATAAGTTTGGATAAAATATACTGTTTCATTTATTTAAAATTGTTCGATTTTATTTCAAAAACAGTATCTATAGAAATTTCAATATTTTATTATGGCGCCAAGTCCGTAGGCCATTTTGATATACGCTGTGTTATCTATTGCGCCTATATGTTGAAAGCAATAAACGCTTAGAGCCACCAGTAATGGAATACTGTACGTACTAAAAAACATTTGAGATACAGCCGAAAATTCGGTGTTTTTATATTTAAAAATTAAAAATTGTTTGACATTAGTCTTCGGCGACATTAATATTAATACCCTATTCCATAACTGCACTTTCAGAGTTAGTTTGGCATAAATAGTTAATTAAAGAATATAGAGTTCGTCCGGCGTAGAAATAGAATCGGGGGAGGTGACAGCCGTGCTTACGACCAAAGAACGCTACGTATAAATTATTTCAAACCACTCCAAAATCGAGCGGTACCGTGTTTTTTCTGCTTCGCGCTTTATCACAATGTCATGCGCCTGTTATTAATAGGAGTTCGATTAGAATGATTGACAGGATTAATTCTACATCGAACGAATTCTAGCATGTATCCATAATCTATTCCGAATTAAGACGGATGAAGGTTGGCCGTGATTTGTTTTTCTTAAATTACCGATTCCACACATTAATTTTTTAAGATAAAACGAAAACGCATGTCAATGTGACGTCAATCAGATTAGGCTTTGTTGCCATATTGCAATTTGTATTATTCTGAATTAATCAAATGGTTGTGGAGGAAAGTTGTTATACTTAAAACCATTCGAGTGAAAGATAAATAAAATTAATAATCTCGAACCATATTTCAAAATAATAGCTAAAATTCATTTCTGGAATTAAAAAACGAGGCAATAGTAGCTGAAATTGGCAATGTAGCTTAAGTCGCAATTCATAACCTTAAAAATAAAATTACGTAACCTCAAATACAAAGTTAAATTCATACAGGAACAAATCCAGCTCACGTGCATAAAACTATCAAATTTTCGTGGTCAACCTTCGTCCGTCTCAATCGCGAACGGATTATACTTATTGGATAAAACGGAAGCCTCTATCAAATATATTTTAATATTTATTTTCAAGAACAAAACGGGCCATTTGGCCCGTATTTTATATTGTAAAACATTTATTTACCCAATACACTAGATTGTAGATATGCAAACGTTGAAAGTTTAACATATAGGTGTATTTGTGGCTCCGTGCGATGTCTTTCGATGTCTGATTTAAACCGATATCAGTTTTGCGAACTACAGCCAGCTCGACTCGGTATAAATTCCAACAGATTTAGCAATAAATTTATTTTCCTCTAACGAAGCAGGAAAACGCGAAAGAACATCGAACGGCGCAAAATGGATAAACATAAACCTTAATGTGACTAATTTAAGACTGAGTGCTCGTTTTGTTGTAAATTTTGACAAGCCACTCCTTTTGACGCCAGTACTAACGATGTACCTAAATCTTAATGAGGCTTTAATCGAATCTATATGTTGTACAACACAAAACGGAACATTTAACAACTTTTACTTATATTTATTTTCTTTCAATCAACTAGGTGTCTATAGGTTTTAATTGCGCAAACTAAAATTTCCATTAAATTATTATTCAAAACGAGCAACACAGATGGCGTTCTAGAGGTATTTAGGGCAGCTAATGAATTCGACTTTAGCTTTAACAATACTTTCGCGGATTGGTGTACATACAATTGATTGTTTGTGTAAAACAATTTAAGAGTTAACTAAAAAATATACCGAAGCCGAGGCCTTAAGGTCGTGATAGATCCGAACCACGACTTGGGTGCCAATTTTACATATCAACAACATTTTTAAACTTTATAGCTTTATATTTTTGAGTTACGTACAACCACATCGTACGCGTGAAAAACCTTGTAGTTTTTGTAGTAGAAAGTTTTTGGAAGTTTTTTAAAATTACAAGAAGATGTCAAACACGAAGTTAAAGTCGCTTGTTTCAAAATAAATTATTTTACGTTTTGGCCTACTTTTTTCCCCCACTTTCAACCCCTGTGTGTGTGTTACGCAAAACGAATTAATTGAAAATTGATTTGTTATCGGGTAACATAAAAGTGTACTATCGAATTTAACTTTCTATCGCCTGATGATTAAAAAATGATCGTAATCGAAACTAGCGCTGAAATAATCGACTTTTTGTGTCCGACTATATAAAAAGAACACAAACACGTCGTCTTTAACAAAATGTATTGAGTAATAAAAACAAGAACAAAATAATTACATTCAAATGATACAAATAAAGAACAGAGCGTGACAATTGTTAAGATTACATTTGGGTGAATCGGTTAATAATAAACAAGCCGACTGTTTAAATTTTATTTGATATCCTTTTTTTATACGTACATCGGTACAATTGTCACCTTGACTATATTTATTATACTATCTATTTGTAAAGTTGTCTGCGCACTATGAAAGATAACGAGTTATACATTTAACTCGACAACAATTTTATTCTACGTAGGAAAAAAAAGACCAAAGCGTAAAAAATATATTTAAAAAGCGACTACGATTTCGTATTTGATATTCAAAGAAACTTCTCCAAATTACATTTTTGTGTATTTTTAAAAATAATATTTTTGAACGTCCCTCGTGTACGAAAAGTTATATTTAAATTTTGACGTGTGGAACTACGCGGAGATTTTTACGAAGAATAAAATTTTCTGAAAAAGGGCCTACGCACCACTCAAATAGAAATCCAAAGGCCAGTCGATTTTGTTTGATTTTTATGCCATTCGATAGACGACGAAAAAACGAAAAAATCTTATCGTTGTCCCAACACGGAGAAATTGATAGGAAAACCGCAATTCGAGATTTTAGATTAATATATTTCCCATTTAAAATACATTTCTTCTTAACAATGGTAATTAACAGTTCGTTAAATTATAACCCTTTCAGTGACATTAAAATTTTCTAAGGCAGGTTTCTATTTACGCTTTTACGTCCGAAAGTGTCACTCAAAGGATTAGTTTAATGGTCTATTAGGTGCTATTGTGTAAAAATGGTGTAGGTATAAAAATCCATTTCAATTTCCATTTAAGTGGTACGTAGCCCTTTCAAATAAAAAGTTCTCCATTTGTGTTCAACTGTATGCCGGTCGCTGTACTTTGTACCATTTTCAATATTATTTCGCACAATAGTCTTAATTAAGTGCACGACTTATAAAATTTTAATTTTACGTTACCTATGTATGTGACGGAATATACGTGCTGTTTTTATAAAAACCCACTCCTAAACTCTGAAGAGAGGGCCACTTTATGCTGCCGCGCCGCGCCGGTGTACCTCAAAGTAATTTAAATTGTTGCCACCGCGAATTGTATAGCATTAAAAGGTGGTATGCGAGAATACGATTTGAATACGAACAATTGAAACGATCGCTTAAATTATTTGGCAATGTTTTAACATAACACCCGAGAGGGGGTCTATTTTTTTAAAATTATTTAGGGATTAGGTTAGGGGTTAGGGTTTTATTTAGGATACCTAACTTTTATACCGTGTAAATCAAAATCTTTTAAATACACCTGTAATTTAAAAAACTAAAGAAATCGACTGCTTACCCAGACGGCACACTGCCGTCATAATGTCGTCAATTATTGGTAATTATTCGTCGGCGACGTCGTGGACCCAATAAGTGACGTACGCACGACGACACTTTCACGACGAACATTTGACGTCATTAAAGAACGTCGTTGAGACGTCTTTGTTTGGTCATTCCAAAGTTCTGTGAAAGTGAAGATAAAGACGTTTTTAATCCAAAATTTTAACTAAAAAATATATAAATCTATTTTGGAATTATGCACTATCGCGTCTATGCGATTAATAGTAATAGTTAATACATTATAAATACAGTAGTGTACAACTAAACAAGTAAGTAAAATCATATCCAGTTATTTATTCTAGTTGTGTACCTCAATGGCTAGAACTAGTTCCTTTAACGCGTTCGCTACCACTATGCAAAGGGCACCGTCTCCCACAGACCAATGATATAAAACTAATTCTATGCCTATATCATCGCCCCAAATATGAGTCGTTGGTCTGTTAGAGAAAATCATATGGCTCAAATATGAGCCGACTGGTAGCGAACGTGTTAAAGTGTCACGCCACTGTGTATACTGATCACGCTTTAGTTTACTACCAGCGATTTTGTTAGGTTAGTGGTTTTACTTTGCAGTGAGTTCTACGTTGTAAATTTGTGCATTGTAAATTTTGATTTAACTTCTTAACGGTAAGTGAAGAATTAATCAGCATATCGCCACCTAAAGTTAAAACGAATAATTTAACATTTAAGTGACTAGGTTATCTTTGTGGCGTGAGTGACCCCCATTTCATTATCCATTTATTTAGATGCCTTTTGTTGGTGTGAAATTTTACCAGCAAGCTTTTATCTAAAATAGTTTTTTCTATCGTGCTTAGTTTAGATTCTATCAAATGATCTCAGAACTCGTGGACACACTGTATATCTTATATTATATTTACCGCTTATATCTTATCTTAAATATATTATTGTATTACTCGTATATAATAATAATATAGTTATTTGGTTATTAAGTAGATAAATCCAAATAATTCTGTGTTCATTCTTTGATATATTAACGTACTTTGTTTAATTTCTTAGATTTAGGTTCTTTGTTTGTACCTTCATTTTTGTAATAAAATAATAATTACATTGAATGTATTTGTATTTTTTTCACCTTTAGATGCGTCATGAATGCCTTGGGATTACGTCAATGGGACGTCAAATCGACGTCCCATTTAAGAAAATTAGACGTCTCAAGTAACGTACTAGATTGGTCATAATTTGACGTCACTGGGTTGAGACATTAACCCGTCATTTACGACGTCCCCATTGAGCACCAAATGACCAATAGTTGACGACATTATAACGTCAGTGCGCAGCCTGGGTAAATAATTTAATGATAAAACGAGCAACAAGAGACAATCGCCATCAAAGCGGGTCTCCATCGAATAAATATGATTTTTCGACTCGACTTAAAATCATAATATATTCGTGACCTTTCGCGCCGAACCGAACAAAATTGCTCCTAATTGCAATTAAGAACGGGAGCTTTCGAATTTTACCAGATCCCTTCCTTAAAACGCGACGGATTTTAAACAACGAAAAGTTGCACATTTAGTTACGCTTTAATTTTTGACTCGAAACATTACAATAAGTTAGGTAATACAATTTAATACGTAGCCCAGACGTAAACAAACTTCTACGGGACTGATAAAAAAGAAGCACTCTTTCATTACAGAGATACAAAGCACTTTACAATTTAGTGAAGTTGCTATGGCTTTCAAAAGACGCAACAGCACGAAACGAAAAAGTGGAAAATGTGAAAAAAAGAGATCTCCACGCTTGGAGTGAAATGTAATTCGAAATCTCGCTTCGCATTCTGATATATTTTAAAACGAATCCTATACGCACGCTATACGATCGAACGCGGTTCTTCTACCTGACCACGATTGCGTAAATGCGATGGAAAGACTGCACCCTCAGGAAATTCAATCAAGTCGGAAAATGCGGTAGCGCGCAATCTAACAAAAGCCGGCTCCCGCACAAAAACCATAAAATACAATGCGAAATTGAAAACGCAAAATGGACCTGCAGACAAGCACAATTAATATCTGTTTACAGTTAAATTGCTTACGCGAACAACCCATTACATGAAGGAAAACGTGCGAACCGATCCGGAGAAAATTTCGGCGAATCGAAAATGTCCGATTTATTTTTAAAGCGGACAATCGCGATCGATGCAATTCGCGACTAATAAACAGAATATAGGTAAAAAGGACGACTATTGAACTTATATATTAGTACTAATAGTAAGTATACGTACATTGTCAAAAAAAAAACTTAGGTAGCCGACGTTTTTGCATTATACGAAAATTCCCGTTCGAGAATATCCTAAATTGGCGGAGAATCTGTAAATAAGATTACAGTTTATAGATAACACCTCATTTTTGTAACTTCCTTAAACGGCAAAAGTTGATGGAGTCAATTTGATTTGCCCGGGATTTACTAAGGGAGGCACTTAAAGCCCGAAGAAATTGCCTTAACCTAATTTGGTTATATAATGCGAATTCGGCTCAACGGAAGAAAACATGCCGGTTTTTGTGCCTGGCAAATTTTGCCGTTGCGACCCTTGGCGCTGTTTTCTGTAAAAATATGGAAAGCCCTTCCTTGGAAACCGACGTCGGAAAAGCCAAGAACGCCACTTCGCCTAAGCAAATATCATATCTATTCATCTTATCTAGGGCGATATGAAATAAACGTATTTGCGTACACGGAAATACAAAAGCATTTCGCACGGAGAATGAGGTAATTTCAGAAATTTCATTATTCCGTGCAAACGTTCGTGTTTGTTAATTATTGTTAAGTGAAGGTGAGCGAGCAAACAGAAATCCCATTAGGACAGCCCGGGCTATTTGGAAAATAAAAATAACGAGTTTCCTGGAAAACGTTATCAGCACGACGCGCCTACAGATGTATTAAAATAGTTTTAACTAAAAATTTAAACAATTGCAGTAAACTGGAAATTTAATCTTGTACGCAGATGTGAAAATCCACCAAAACGTAATTTTGTTTCGAAATAATTATCTTGGATAACTTTTCAAGTATCGTACGTACGCAATCATATTAACATTTTGCAGTCGCATTAGCCTACTCATTGTCAGTAGTTTAAGCAATAAAGCCTCATCGTTTATGTTTATAGTTGTATTAAAACAATTAATTCTGTAATAAATTTTTAGAAATTTATATAAATACAGTTGAAGTTGCTTCTAACGAACTTGATTATAGCGAACCTCCGGATATAACGAGCCATACCTAAAGCCCAACCAGCCGCGCCACGAGATCCCTTATAAATTTTGGCGGTTATAACAAACTCGTGTTGCGAGTGCCTTGTGGATCGTTATAACCGAATTTTACTGTAATTGAATCGGTTATTATTAAAAGGAACTAACAATCAGTCATTTCTACTATACTTCCTTTAAAAACTAGTAGGAGCAATTTAAATTTATCGCGTTAAATTGATGCCATCCCGTAGGCTGAATTGCAACCCGATTTATACAGTCCCAAAAACTGTTGTTTAACAACTGCGCCATTTTGCTTTTCTACGTCCCGTGTTATTTTAGTTTATGTTTTTTTTTTCGAAAACACAATCAACCTGCTTATAATTAAAACGCAAAATATTGTTTACGGCTGTTTTTAAACTGTCGGAAATCTATACATTATTCTCGTTTTACACAAAGTCAAACAATTAATAATTACAATTTTAATTAACCACCTCAAATAGTTTGGTTATTTATTTGGCGACTTTTAGTTGTGTCAATCAAACTTTTATAATCACTCCTCTTTTAAAATATAAAAACGTTCCATATATTTAGTTAAATAAAGTTGCAGAAACTCAAATATGTATATGAAACATTAGTATACAGTAAAATTCGGTTATAACGAACCACAAGGGTCTCACCTTATGGGTTGGGTTTCAGGAATGGTTCGTTATGTCCAGAGGTTCGTGATAAGCAACCTCAACTGTATTTTGAAGTTAATGTTTCTGTTTCTCTCGCAACTAATAAAAATGACTTAATTCCTTTTAATAACAAGCGATTCAATTGAATTTCGTAGCATAGCTACGAGATATATACAGGGTTAGTTAAAAGTATGGAGACGGCGATTTATTGTCGTTAATATTCATTTTAGGAAATTATGTTCAATACAAAAGTTTGTTATGAAATTATTATCTACATTTGAGAATACTTGAATTTTTTTTTCCTCAATTGTTTTTAAGTTACGACGTCATCGATATTTTTTTGAAATGACAACCTATATTTCTGATTATTGATTTCGATAGTACATTCTATTCTCTTTTCAACGGTATACAATTTTCAATATGTTACATTTGAAAAAAATTGAGAAAAAGTGCCTTAAAGTTCAAATATTAAAGATCCATTAAATTAGCAGAATTAATTAACACGGTAAATAGACTCATTTATTTGCAATAAACTTATCAGTCACAATCTTATCATTAAAAACAAATTAATAACTAACTACATTAAAGTAAGTGTTCAAATTGTTGTCCATTTCTAATTTGACAATGACCCAATCGATTTACACTTTTTCTCAATTTTTTTCAAATGTAACATATTGAAAGTTGTATACCGTTGAAAAGAGAATAGAATGTACTATCGAAATCAATAATCAGATATATAGGTTGTCATTTCAAAAAAATATCGATGACGTCGTAACTTAAAAACAATTGAGGAAAAAAAAAATTCGAGTATTCTCAAATGTAGATAATAATTTCATAACAAACTTTTGTATTGAACATAATTTCCTAAAATGAATATTAACGACAATAAATCGCCGTCTCCATACTTTTAACTAACCCTGTATATATATATACCGTGTGTCCCTTGAAATTTTGATTTTGCCAAAAACAACGAAACACGTCAACTTTTTTTGCAAAAGGCAGCTTGTTGTTATAAACTCACCCATTTTGGGTCGACCCCCGTCGTTTTTTAAGTGTGTAAGGGCGGTTACTGCCCTTTTTAGTGGGTTAACACAAAGTGGCTAAATTTTTAACGAGCTACCCCTTACAAAAAAATCGACATGACTCGGCATTTTTCAGGAGAATGATTGAAATCCAAAAGAACTTTTCGTTGAGACACACGGTATATACATCATATGCATGGCCTATTCAACGGTATGAGCGATTACGTCATCAATAAAAGTTTACTAGATGATGACGTTTCACACAGTGCTGTCGCCTCGTACCTCGTATTTTAAAGTTCTAATAAATTATAGTCTTTCTTTAGGTAAATCATTCATAAAATACGTCACTTTCCAAACTTTAAACCGAATTACAAATAAAAAAATCATAAATAAATAGATAGATAAACATAGTTATACGAATTTTCTTACAGTTAATCGTTACTAATAATAAAACTTGTATTTTAAAATCAATAACACAATTATTGGAAATAATATAAGGAGCAACGCAAAAACTGAGAACGACGAAAAAAATAGCCTATAGAGTTCGATTATATTTAATATTATATAACCAACGACGAATTTATAAAACAAACATGTAGGTAGGTACATAAACAAAAAGGTCGCATAGATTTTCCAGAATAAAGCGTATGTTTAAGGTACGATAACGCGAAACGAAAGATCACTTTATCGCATACTATTCAACCGTTCCCTCCGCCTTCATATCCTTTATTCGCTATCTACCTTGAAATGTGTTCAGATAATAAAATTTAGAATAGCGAAATGCGCGAGCATATCTTTCCGTTCCAAATTTTGTTAGGCGACGAAACTAAAAATAATCATATTAAGCGACAAATCCGCAGCAAATAACAATGGAGGCGAACAAAAAAAATACGACAATCACGTCGTCATGAATTTGACAGATAAATTTGCGTTTTCGGAAAACTTCAAAGAGAAACAATAAGAATTCTATTGTTTTTTTTGTTTTGTTTTGAAGTGCAGTCTATCGCAATTTAAATATCACTCAAACGCCTTTAATAGTAATAGTACCTATAGCTTATCCAAACCTATATGATGTTCACGTCATCAATACAAGGTTACTAGTTGATGACGTTTCACACAGTGCTGTCACTTCGTACCTCATATTTTGACAATTCTAATAAATTGTAGTCTTTCTTTTATGTCTTCTATTATGTGCGCAAGTAAATCATCTATAGAAACGTCACTTTCCAAACTTTAAACCGAATTACAAATAAACAATCTAGTAACTTTCTGTTGATGACGTGAACATCATATAGATTTGTATAAGCTATACTTAAATATAATATTAAGTTTTATTACATCTTTAAATTATACAACAGTTGTTGCTAAGTAATCAAATACGCCATCTTTACAGCCTTTTAATCGAGTTACTAGAAAGCGGTACTATAGTGTCATTTAAATTGCGATATACTGTACCTAAAAGCAAACTTTTATTTTTTTAATTCGACCTCCACCAAACTCGAGAAAGTTAATCATAAATCCATTAATTATTTTAGGAACGGGCGCCAGAAACGATTATGATTTATTTTCGAATAGGTTAATAATTCCCAATTAAGAGATGTTTAAATAGCAAAAAAAGTTGATTTAAGAAGTCACGATATAACGTTTTCACGTTGATCGATGACCAACACATTCCATTAATTTAAAATAATCCAAAAAGTTATTTCGATGACCAAAATGCAACAATCGTAATAATCGCAAAAGGACAAAAAACAACGACGTGCCAACTACTTATAAATAATATACTGTTCACGCCAAATTTTTACCGAGTACGTTGTATTTAAACAACGATAAAATATGCACCAATTTTGCGCCACACGTGTTAAAAGATCGCCTTCAGGTACTCACAATCAGATAAAAGAAAAAAACCGACAAAATCTTGGTTTTGAAAAAATTGATCGTTGATCGTGACTGTATTACACTCAACCAAAAAAGTACGTAAATACAATAAAAAAATCATTATATTAAGAATTGGGGTTCATTAATTTTCATCCAAAGTACGATTTTATCATTACAACGTATGTCCAAAGATTACTTGATGTTTGAAACCATTACCCAATGAACCTTTAATGGTATAATGACCTTATACATTGCTACATCGAATGCAGTTCATTACGTTAATGAATAATTTAACTGCTCCAATGAACAAGCTTTCTTTGTTTTAATAAATTAATACATAGATAATATGAATTTGATTTATAGCGATAATAGCCGTGTTTATTAGTTTTATCAATATTCTTACATAAATTCAATAAATTATTTCACTGAAATGCAAAGTTTGTTTATTGTATCGATGAATGTGTTCATTAAATAAAGGAATATTCTTCTTGTATTGTTACAATGTACACTTCTATTCCTATTAAAAGAGTACAGTTACTATTTCACATTGTAAATAGGACAATGTTTATGTATATTGTTTCTATAGTAAATTTATTTTTTGTAATGTTTCAATTAATTATCGCTCAAATATACCCACATAGAAAATTTGATTATTAGTTTTTTATTGTTCAATGTTGTCAATTGTAGGAAATTTCTCGTTTCTCACGAATTTTCACACGTTTCTCTGGAATTTGATATGTAATAACAAACACAAACCGTTTTTAGAAATATTTTTCTATAACAGTTCTAACATAAATATTAACGTAAACGTCGTGATAATTTTTTTTTGCAATTATTTAGTTTGAGTTTTCAAACTGCACTGTCTTGAATTTATCCTGTTTCTGCGAAGCCGTTAATATTCCTAGATTATTCTATATATAGAATTAAAAAATACATAATCAACTGTATTTATACTGTATATTAGTGAACTTAGTCATAGATACGATAAATGTAGTTATTATTTCAAAACAACCTTACATTAATATGATGTTTTAAATTCATAAATTTTAAGTTATGATGTTAATGTAGAAATTCGTAGATACAATCAAGTAATGATTGGATTCATGAAAAAGAGTCGTCGAAGTAATCAAGATATCCATTAAATAATAATTTTCATCACCAAATTAACATTTCGACGAACTATTTAACAAGAAGAAATAAAATTGAAAAACATTTCTTCTTACAAAATCAAGTTGACTCAAATAAATTGATATCAAATAATTAAGAAACAACCGGACTGTTTCCTGATTTCGACGGCGCTATCCGTTTGATCTTCCTCAATTTCTTCAACACAAGGCAGGGCGATGAGTTTTCGCAACATATGAAATACAACTAATAATTGTTTAATTAGTTCGGCTTCTAATCAATGAAAAAATCGATTAGTCAATTACGAATTAGGATTATAATGCGAAAAACGATTTGCTATGAAGGAACTGCGACTGTATTATCGGCTGGTGCGTACCTTTAATGTCGGGCGCTTGCAATAAGGGATGGCGATAAGCGGATTGGCTTATTAAGGTGATTTATGGAAGTTTTATTTTGGGACGCGTTCTTATTATTAACGATCTTTTCGTAGAGAGTCATTATATATCGGTATTAAATCGTTTCGTGCTATTCGAGATCAGGATCGTGTTACTGCGACATTTGCATATAGTAATTTGTGCGTGATATATATTTAATTAATAAATAATCCTTATCACGAATTTAATAACGATATCTACTCAAAATCAATTCGAACAGGAATCAAATAGTTTTCGAATAGATCTTTAACTCAGAATGTATTTAACTCCTCGATTTTAACATTAATATTAAAATACTCTATCAAATTCTATAAACTTCTCAATTCATATGTCGTAATACTTTGAATTGAATTAAATTCTTAGTCTCGAATTCATTAACTTCTCGATGTAACTCACAGCAATACATAGTCTCGACAATCTAAATTGTCAATAATAACTAATGCCGAATTGTCTCGAATCCGTCATAAATCTCAAGGCGTAAATTACTCGAAACATACGGTAACTCGACAGAATGAATTACTTAAAAGATGGCGTTCAGGCTTCTGAAATTTAATCATCAGAGTCAGAGAAGATTAGCCAGAACAAATACTTGCGAAACTTGGCCAATAAACGAGACTGAAATTGTAAATACTTGCCAGATTTTAATTACGAGAGTAATACTTAAATGAACAGAGCCGATTGATCTGTCCATACTTATATACTTTAAATAAAAGTTAGAATAATGCGGTCGATTTATAATGTGAGGAAATTCTAAAGCGAGCGAACTTAGTACTGTAAACTGAAATAGCCATAAGAAACGTAAAATGCAAATGTTATATCAAATGATAAGGTATATTAAAGTGGAAAATAGAATTGTTAATACTGGAATCGGATAACGATTCGATGAAACATAGACCGAACATACAGAAACGTGATCAAAAAATTAGAAACAAATCTAAATGTAAGTCTTAATAGTCAGAAAACAATTAGTTAATTTAATGAATAATTCAAAGTCATAATACATAATCCGGACAAATAAGATAATCGATTTACAATTACCGCCGCTACTGAACTTTATCTAAAAGTTGAAAAAATCTATCATTATTAAATTCAAGACATAGTTTCTTTATTTAATGTTAAAATTAAATTATTTAAATTTCAATAACTATTAAATACTATGCTTAATATTCAAAATAGTAATTTAATACATAAATCTATAAGTGAACTAAATGCTGTACATTGATAATCAAAATTCATAAATTTTACGAGAATTATCGTTATGAACATGTTAAAGCAAACATTAAAAATATCAATTTGTATCTGACAAATTGTAATATTTAATTAAACATTGCCATATTATACTAGTCTACTGTATTAAGTCAATATTTAATAATAACTTCATACACAATTACGTAGACATAATGCCTAATTAATATAATTAGTATAAATATACGTGATCTAATATATGAAATCCATGAAAATTTAAGTGTATCTCATTGCCGATTTCAAGACTACTAAAACTATTATGAATACTTAATTACATAAATCATTCTACAAATTATATAAATTTAACTATAAACATGAACATAAACTTAGAAGCGTAGACGTAAAATGACTTTAAAAGAGATAGATTTAAACGATTGTAGTTTTAATGTTACAACAGTGATATATACGTAGAATACAATCATTTAACATAAAGTCGATTATGAATTTCAAATTAACCTTGGCGAAAATGTTACGGACAATTATAGATTAAATTCAAGGTACGTAGCAAATAATAAATCAATTTAAATAAATTAATTGTACTATAATTAAAAGATTGTAATTTAACTTTATTATTAAATTGACACTTTAAAATTTACTTGAAACTTAAATATTTAAGTGTAATGTCAGAATACAACTGTGACACGTTAAGCATTAGAACATACAAAGTTAAATTGCTATAAAAGTACACGTGATAGTAAATAGGTAATTAGCTATACAATATCAGATACAATTTTCAATGAATTTCAATAGACAAGCTCACACTTAACTGTGTATAGTATACTTTTCAATTATATTATCAAGATTAAACTTAGACTTTCGTAATTGTAATACATATAAAATAGAATCGGTGATAAATTAAACGATAGTCAAAACTATAAGTCTAACAGTATTTGTCAGTAATAATGAACAGTCGAAGTTAAATGTCAAATTTTAAAATTACTTTATTTACAACGTTCAATAAAATTTAGTTATAAAATTTCAAAATGTAAAGCAAATAAAAAATATTTGTCATTTATAAATTAGACATTTAGACTATGCAATACATGATATAAATGCTTGATAAATACGTAATTAACAGTAATTGTATTATAATGTCATGTACTAATTCCAAATTAAAAACTGCAAAACTAAAACGGAGTATAAGTTGTATTTTAAATTAATCGACTAAATATCTAACATTAAGGAACGTGTATTAAATAATGTCTAATTAAAGATAATTGATTAAATTGGTATACTAAATTATAAGTTTAGCAAACGTCTTAATCTTTAAGTACAGAAATAATTAGTTGCAGTATTGAGATAATAAGATGTACGTAATCTATAATCGTCACAACATTAATTATAACATAAGTTGTACTTAAACTGAGTTTAGAGTTTACAAGATTGTAATTAAAAGTACATGTATATGTATAGTAAATTATTATCAAAAAATAATTATACTTGATGAACCTAAAAAATCAAATTATAAATCAAGTTATGTTTAATAGAACAACTAAAAGAATACCTGATGTACATTGCAATTACATTAAAAATAGCTTATAAAAATATAATTAAATCATTATTCTGCCTATAATAGTACTTAAATTCAAAATTTAATTTTTATCGGGTATCCTTAACATCATCTAAACTTTTGCATCTCTTAAAATAATATTTCATCAAAATAATGAAATTCGAATCGACTTTAAATTATGTGTATTGCTCTACTATTCAATATTGCTATAAATTGCGCAATTAATTACAAATTATTTAAGATATTAATTAGAAAAATACTATTAGAAATATGGCGACGCGAAACATCGTCAATATTAATCTATGCATAATAATAAGTAATGTTGGAGACTTAAATCACAGCTTAAGTCTCGCATACAAAACTTCTTATAGCGGTAAGATAAATTGAGAATACAACAAAATAGTTGTATACGATAGTTATTCAAAATATGAAATTAAGTCAAGTTAATAATCGAATTCTGTATATTTAAATAAATTGTCTAAATCATTAGAATGTAATTAACTACATAATTGATAAAATAAATTTTACATCGTATTTAAAAGTTACGATTTTACAAAAAATCTAAAAATTTCAATTAATGCGTCCAAGTCTTGATCTTAGATTAACATTGGTCAAATCTTTCCTAATATTTGACATTATTGAGTCATACTTCACTAAATTAATACTTCATAAATTTTGAATACGATGCAACTTTATTAATTAATGAAGATTTAACATTGTCGCTAATTCAATAATCATTAAAAGCAGCTTTAGCAAATGTAATGAATGCAATCAAAGATCCAGTAAAATTTTCGAGATAAAGCTGATCGAATCAAGCGTACCAAAATATTTATATTCAAACTAGTCGATTTTCTTTTCTATACTAATAGCGACATCTTATAATTAGCCAGATTAAAGTCATCGATGTTACATATTATTCTATAAGAATAATTCATATCATTCGAATGAGTTCACATAATTAATTTCTAATTGAACGTTTCGTAATTACGACCTATGTTAAATTAGATTAAATCATAAATAATTTATTAAATACAATATAGCTTATTCGATATTGTCAAAGATAGTTTGTGATATAATTGATTGTTTATTAATTTAATTTAGAATTAAATTAATTCAATTTCAAATAATAATATCATGAAATAATTATACAAATTAATTATGCTCATTCTAGACATAAAACTAACCATTAATTACAATGAATAGATCAGCATAATCATATATCTAACAAAAACATTTCTAAATTTCATCAATTAGTTTAAAACCAAGATAGATTAAGATTCATAAAGATTATCAAGATTTTAACGTTAATTCTTCGAATATACGTCATTTCGGCTGTAAATTCGATTGTAATTATAAATATTTCAATAATAAATTAATCGAAAAGCGATCTTTCTGCTTCCGATTTATTTAAACTTATTTCATCATTAATTAGAAGTTCATAGTTTATGATTGGATTTATTTACAGCTCGAACGTGATTACAAGTCGATATCATTAACTATAATCACTGTACAATAAACGATGTAAGATTACAATTTTTCATAATTCTTTCCAACGATACTAAATACATTGAATGGCAATGAAATTGCTAATTTTAATTCAAATAGTCACATAATTGTTTATTAATTCTGGAGAAGTTATACAATTCATCTAGTTAATAGGTTTCATATTCACAATTTATTAATAGAATTATTGAATTTGAAAAAGTTATGTTAACGATTGAAAGTTAATGAAGTCAGCTAATCTATAATTCACGAACTACAATCTAATTATTTCAAACAATTTAAATTCTAATGATTAGCGTATCAGTCGGATTTACTAAACTGTCAATCTTTCTTAACAATTAATTTAAATTAAAAAGATCTAATATAGTTACTAAATCACAATCGACTCTCATACTTTCCAATTTTATAACTTGTTTAATTACACAAAGACGGATAATTGAATTGTATGCAAAAAGTTATATGATTTTAACATTTTATTTTCCAGATACATGATTTAATTCGTAAAACATAATTAATTGATTTTGCATACATTCAATATATCAACTTATTTCATATATGTTATTGATGTATCAAACTGAAGCGTAATGAAAAATATTTGTGTCGATACATAAAAACCTAAACAGTGATTTAAATCATGTATGTAATTAAAAACATTTAATATGAACTTTTACGAAATAAACTGATACATTGATAAGACTTAAATGTTAAATAATTTAGTGATAAACAAGATAGACTTTAATAAATTACATATACTTTATGACCATGTACATTACATTAACATAGTTTATATATCTTTAATTCAAATACTTGCTAATTATAATACTGTAAATTTTAAACTTGATAACAGTTCTTATCGAAAAATACACGTATTAAATTAGTTTAAAATACGTAAGATTGAGTAAATTCGAATTTAATTATTTATGATTAAATCAATTGATTCTTAGAATTAGCCTGTATTTGACGCGTAATTACGAAATTTAAATTATTTCGCAAACGCAGAATTGATAGAGTATTATAACATTCGATTAAGCTAGAAAAATTTATCGGGCCAGTGATTTTTTGTAAAACCGATATACGACTGAAATCTCATAAACTTTCTTTAACAATTAGAAATTTTAGTTTACCTTCAAATAGTAAATCTTGATCAGTTATATTAAAGTACATTTTTAAATATCTATTAGATTGACACTGTTATGTTTAAATAGTTGTATTTCCAACTTTACCTATTGAAATGCCATTTAAGATTAAAGTTCGTAGTACTAATTAAAGGTTAAAAATTTTATCCATTTGATAAAATACGTACAATAACTAGTCCTTGAATTAATATATGTCCGACTTAATAATTTCAATAGTTAACTATATAAATTAATACGTTACTAATATACGTAAAAAGGTTACAAATTAAATGCGTAAACAGAAAATCCAATAGACGGCTAACTAAATCGGCCGTACTAATTGTATTATGATTTCTACATTGAATCGAAATGGATATAATTTAATTATTTGAAATCTATCTATAACGATGAGTTATTTCAATAAACATTAACAGGGTGGTATATTGTAATTATTTAGATTGTAAAGGTTATGACTAATTATGAACAACTTTTACACCTGAATTTATAAATACAAAAATCGATGATTACAGAACAATTAATATAATGTCTATTGATTGGATTATCTCGCAATTTGGTAATTTAAGGACTGTACCTAGATAACTTCGACGAACATTTACGATAATAGAATCTAGCACGTGTTGATCGTTCTTGATAAAATTTTTATCCAAATTTGAAGATACAAAAAGAAATTTAGTCCAGAACGGAAATATAAATTATGATAAATGTATTCACATCTATGCATAATCTATATTATTGAAATACTTATCGATACAACTGAAAGTAGTAAATATCGTTATATTAGTTTGTACCATGCAATTTTAAGCGTACATTTAGTACTCCCAACATGATAAAGATTCGTTAATGAGCCATTGAATCAATGCTTAAAATATGTCAACATACATTACGAACCATTTAATGTCAGTCGCTTTAATAAATTATACATTTGTCATAGTTAGGTGTTTATTCAGTACAATTCTAGTTGAATTCATAATTTCTATTAAATGACACTTATAAAATTATTTGTTACAGTAGTTAATTTGCATGTTCAACTAAATTAACTAATTTAAATTACTGTTATTAGTGCGTTACCATTTCTATCATTTACAATTTATGAATATTTTGAACTATTTACATATTTTAGGCTAGTTTTGCTAAATCGTTATAATCTGATAACACTTATTCTGACTGTGAATGATTTTAACCTTAATAAGTATATTTTAAATTTTGATTAGTTATTGTATAGTATATATAAAGTAATACTTTTATACCGTAAATTGAATATTTTTGTATAAAATATTTGTAGTTTTATTAAGAATCCTGTAACGTTACTATTTTTAATATTTATGTAGTTTGTTTGTTATTAGGTACCATTTTATAGTATAATAAATTTGACATCTATGTACTTTTAACTAATGATAACCTGATTGTCATTCAAATGATCTTGAAATTAATTGAGTAATGACGTCTAATTGAAAATTTACGTTCAGTAGACTACCATATATGACACTTCATTGACGACATTGACGTATACATGAGTACTCATTATAACTAAATCGTAAGTACATAGTTGTCTAAACTAACGCTAAATACAAAGATAAAACATAACAGATCTACTTCAAACGACATAATTGTAATTAGATTAATTCCTTAAGCATTCAATGAATCTATGCTAAATAGCGTAACAAATTAATAGTTAAGTATACAATTCAATTTTAATCTTAAGTGATTACACCAAAGTAAAAGTTCTTATTTGTTACGACTTGTAAAAGTACCGTCATTCAGGTACAATTTATACGACATGTTACTAATCAACTCTAGGTCTAAAATAAGAAGATTTTATTAAGTAGTAAACTTTATGTATTGCACGTTGCTAATGCTTTAAAAGACCAACTATCGCAACGTAGTAGAAAAGGAATGTTAAGTATGACCACGTTGAGTAAATTAATGAATTGATTCCGATTTATACTATTTAAAAATCCATTATCAGATCACGAACGTTTTCGTACTGACATAAATTGGATTAAAGTATTGATGCAAAACGCCCATTTACGTTAGTCATTATTTAAAATTGTAGCGATCTCAGAATACGGTAACTAGCGAAACTTAAATCTGACTTAAAACGCATGTAAAATCTTTAATATTTACTGTAATACCTTAGATGAAGCACAATGAATATCTGAGTTATTGACTAATTTCGACAATATGTATTATTTTTCAAACTTTGATCATCTGGATTGTCAAATCGTAGAAATGTAAAAGGTCATTTGACGATTTTGAACTAATAAGTATATACATTAATATTAACTTTTTCTGTAGCATTTTAGATTTAGATATTGATAAACTTCAATGAGAATTTCAAATGCAAATTTAAGTTAGCATTCACTACATTATAGATCGTCTAATATTACGTCAACATCTTAGAAGAGCATTAGTTTAATAGTCATTGCAATTTCTCAAATGCCTGTATAGCATATAAATTAACTTCCATTATGGTACCGAGCCTGAACAAGACTTCCTATGCATACTAGACATGTAATCTTAATCTGAGGCCTCGATAAAATGACAACATCTTTCGATCGGAAAGTCAAAATATCATGCCTGCAAATATACTACTGATTTTAAGTATGAAACGTATTTGACGAATACAACTTTGACGAATGACGAATTTAATTGCGATTTTATAAAACGTAGTGCTTAATATTAAGTTGTAAGTGGCTCCTAACAGACATTAAATAGTTAAAGTAAAAATAGTATTCCAGCTACGACACACAGTTAACAACTCTACGGTAATTTAATAAATATTTAACTAATGTATCGACGAATTATTAAACGATTTAATACATGATGTTAAGCATAATATGTTATGAATTTCTAAAGTTTTTCTATCATAATTAGAAATTATAATACATGAAATGTGAAGATCTAGATTTGAGTACGATTCGACTATTCTTAGTCTAATTAACTAAATCTTAAATATTTAATTGTAAGTTGTATGTATAAACTTCACATTGAATCGGTATTTAAACATGACAACTAGTCATCTCAGATTCTAATTATTGGACTTACGAATACGTCGATACATATAGTACCGCACATTACTGTAAATTGTAACGCAAAATGACTAGAAAGTCAATTGTGAGTTAACTAACTTGTTCTAGCGATTCAAGTCAATAATTTAACAGTCGAAAATGTAATTACGAAATATTCCATTAATAAGGACATTTAACGTATGAACGAAATCATTAATCATTCGTATGACAGTCAATACCTTATTTATAAAGTATATGTTATTCGATAAAATCAATCTTATAAGTACCCATATTTACGTTATAAATTCGTAAACAGTAATATCCTAAATTACAAAATTTAGTTACATTCGTAATTAATACATTCCTTACAAAGGTTAGATTATATGGTCACGTTTTGTCATAAATTTAGTTAATTCCTTATTTGAACTGTAAATAACTAATTCTTATATAACTCTTAATCTATAGAGTATATGGGTTTATGAAATTGACGATTACTAAATCATTCGTATAGAACAGCTAGTTAACAGTAAAGTTGTTCGAATGCTCTTATTGTCAACTGGAAAGCTCAATGTTTTAATAGCTTGTAAGTATAGTTTTAATCGACTACATATGATAATTTTACGTGTAAAGCTTTCATTCGGATACAATTCAGAATTGACTTAATTAAAGTCTAGTAAGTGCTTGTAATATTAGATAATCAGTATAAATATAATCGGCATATATTGTAAATATTTAGTGAAATATTAATATAAACATTGTCTGAATATTTACAAGTACTAATTTTTTAACTTTTTATAGTTCGAATTTATTCGCAACGTTATTTCAATTAATTTGACAGTTAGAATCCTTATGTAAATCTTAAACGGATAATTCATGCAATCGTAATTGAAATAACATTGAAATGATTCAAATGTCGATTAAATATTATAGTTTAATTTAACATGTAAATTGAATTATTTCAATAATATCAAATAACGTCATATTAACAAATCTAATATATTAAGATGTCATTAAATCATATGATTCAATACAAGATCATCGTTTCATATTTTTTACAATTACATGATTGTAATTTAATGATTGTTAGTAAAACTTCGTTGTATGAATCTTTGAAATTATATATCGTATAATGTTAACATGATGAATGTAATTTTGAAACTAACAATAAGTAATGACTATACATATTTGAACTAAATTTCCTAGAAGAATATTAAGACAAAAATTCAGTCATACTTAACTTAACGTCTGAATTAACCGGTTTACATAACTGTTCTATTAAATACGCACTTCTTTCTAAACATTAAACGTAATAATTCTATCATTTGTAGACAGTCATATTTTGGTAGGCATTACCTCCAACGTTTAATGTAATAAAGACTTAACAAATGTGTTAACAATGCGTATTACGACTCACGTTTAAAAGAATTTTTTAGACCTCGTTTTAATAATGAGTCCTAAATACGTTTTGAAAATTTATTCGATAATCAAACATTTATTCCTCTTATTAATAAATGTATTGTATTTTACGTAATTTCAAAATACTATCTATTTAATACAAAAATTGTAATTGTTATAATTCACAATAAATTATTAACTTAAGTATTTAAAAAAAGATTTTGGAAATTTAAGAGCGTAAGAACTAAAAAACTAATAATTAAAATTCTTTTTCGCAATAAAATACAACCTTTTTACAAATTAATTGAATTTCGGATGCTACGAGAAACATAGTAAAATAAGACGGGATTATTGTCTTATAATTTTAGAAATTAGTTATAAAAGTTTGTTTAAATTATTATTCTTAATAATTTTTAAAATTTTTTAATTACGGTTTATTAAGAACCTTTTACTTTTTGATGACCCATTCTTAACGTAGAATTTATTTTTTAAAAATTTAAAATGTTTAAAAATTATAAAATCCTTAAATGCAATTAAAACCTAAATAGAAATTATTACTAAATTAAAAAAAATACCTTAATAAACCAATTAAATTGCCTTTTAATTTAAAAGGAAAACTTTCCATTTTTTAATAAAATGTTTACCTTTTAAAAATTTAAATAAAATGAAATTTTTTTTAAAGGAAACAACAATTGATAAAAAAAATTTAAAAAAATTTATAAACTTTAATTAAATAATTTAAAATAATTTTCAAAAAATTTAACACTTTTAATATAAATTTCATTTTATGAAAATTAAACCAAAAATCAAACAATTTTTAAAAATGTTATATAAGGGTTCCCAATTGTTTTGAATTCAAGAAAATTTTAAAAATGGTTTTAATTATTTTTGTCCCCAATATAAGGACTTAATTTTAAAAGGATTAATAATTTTGGTTAAAATATTTAAAGGAAAGGATAAGATGCAATTTTTCAGGAAATATTTCATCATTGCTTTTTTTTAAATATTAATATTCTTCTTTAGTAACATACGTCAAAACTTAAACAATTCTAAATCTTCCCTTTTATTATTTTTTTTAAAAAATTTAAAATTTTTAAAAAAAATCAAAAAACAAATTTTCAAAAAAATATAAATTTAAAAAATTTTTTTCATTAAACCTTTAAAAAACCTTTTTTAAAATTATTTTAATTTAAAAAAGGAAAACAAAATTAGCAACAGACGACGCTATTTACAATTAGTGAACTTTGGCGTTATATTACACTTCCGATATTCGATTTTGTTAATTAGTTATTTAACGACCTGACTAACTAATTATCGATTAACGTTGGTGGTAGTTTAAATAGCACGTTACCTTTGCAAACGAAAACGTTATTTTGGTGTTGTTAAGGCGGTAGATCGAAACGTACATTTAGTATTTCCGGTTGCATTTTTAAAACGACCGAACCGATTTATTGGCTCAAATTCATCGATTAGTATTAGAAAATATGATGAAGTTTTAAAGGTTAACTTTTATAATTATCATAGAATAAAGTAATTTTAAGAAAAACGAACAGTGCCATATTAAAGAGCACGAGAAATAGTAGCTTAAATAAAAATAAATGCCGAATAAAAAATTTAACTGGAAATACGATTAACAGATTTTAAACGGAGACGATTCATAATAAAACGCTCTTGTTGGAGCTCTTACGGTCGGCCTACTAAGTTATGCTAGCGTCACCAACGGTAGAATTGAACAAGAACAACGTGCTACGTCCTTAACGGCGTACGTATTCAAAGTTACACAAAAAAATATTATTTTTTAATTCGCCTTTTTTATCTGCACCACAACCGTGAATAATTGAAATGACAACTGAGAAAAACGGTAGCAACCGCTAACAACAAAAATTGGAAAAATTGCGTTTGAAATACCCACTACAAAAAAAGAAGCTACGATAGCAGGAAAAAGGGAACAATATCCTAATAACGAGAATCAAAATGGGATTTTAAAGGAGGGCAAAAGAAGAATAGCAAAGGCGGATAATATACAGCCAAGAAAGTTGCATGTACGAGGTAAAACTGGACACGACGACGATAAGAAAACAAGCAAAAAATTATCGAAAAAAATAGTTACGAAAAAAGTGAAATTTCCGGACAGATTCCAAAATTCAAATAATAAACCTCTACAGGTAGTTGCACAAGGCGTTGCATAATTTAAAAAAAAGGGTTTTAAAAATTCCAATCGAAACTTCTTTTCGTGAAATCGTATTCTATTCATTAAATCGCGAACGTAATTAATCGCGGTGCAAAGGTACTTGTGGAGGGGAGCTTTTTGATACGTTAAAAAAAAACTGGCCTTCTCGAATTTAATTATTTTTTGCCCCTATAATAGGTTTAACCGCTTCCAGTTTATTTTATTCGGCTCTTATTCAACCACTCCCGAATGAACGTCTTCTTCATTATCCTACACGTCTTTCTGTCTACCGATTTCCGGAACTAATTGTAAGTATTTTCTCGACCTCCTCGGAACGTAATTGTTTTACACGATTAAATTTCGGTGGGTATGTATTACAAATTGGATCTTAATTTGTTGATTAAATCGAAGGGCTATCTGAACGACGGAAGGATAAATATAGCTATACAATCAATTAAAGTCAACATTTCGTATAAATAAAATTTACAGTAGGCACTCCAACACCTGTTCGCATAAAAAATTTCTCGGATATAAAGTAAAACACGTAGGAAAAGTAATATAAAGTAATAGGTAACAGAAAAAGCAAGAAGATACGAACGCATGTATTTCCGCAGTATAAAACGAATCTAGGACAATTCAGTGCCGCCAGTTTATTTGCCGCCAGAAAATTTTCTTCTCGTTATTTTATCGCCGATAAATAATTAATTAAAATTTCACCTTTAGTAAAAGATATTTTTATAACAATTGGTTGTAAGTGTAAATACCGCATTTTTTTATATTTAAAAACATCAATTGCGTACCAACTCAAACAATTTATATCTATCTATACACTAACCTAAACTCACCTCATCATAAATAAAAGATAAATATAAATAAAAGATATAATATCCCATATTATAGCATAGCTTATCATAGGTAATAAATTAACATCTTTAAAATGGTGTAATCGGTTTTTTTTATATTTCAAAATTTTTCAAAGATTTAAGTTGTGAAAACTTTTAATTACATATTCATATTCTCCAAACATTTTATTAAAAATGTACTTTTTTTAATATCGATAAAATAAACCATATTCGAGAAAATCACACCTAAATAATACCTAATTATACATCATATCTAGGACGCTCTGCAAGTCTTATTCATCATGTATAATTTTCTCGAATGTCGTTTATTTTATCGAAATTAAATAAAAGCACCTTTTTCATCCTAAAATGTCTGGGAAATTCGAAAATGTAGTTAAAAGTTTAAAAACAGCTTAAACCTCTGAAATATTTTTGGGGTTAGAAAGATTTGGATTTGTGCATCTCAGGTCCCCCGAGGCGATGTCAAAAAACCTATTATGTGCACCAAAAATTATTTAAAAAAAATTTAAAAAAAATGGATTTTTACTCTTCAACTACGGGATCGAATATCTCAACGGGGGAGCGATGCAGAAAAAACATTTATAGGAACTTGTGTTTGTACGTTCCCCGAGAGATTTTTTTACCAATTTTCTGTAACCTAACGTAACGTTATCTGGCACCCTGTGTTTTGTTGTAATAATTGTTTAAACAATAGAAATATATGAGTGCGCCAACCGGAATGTTTCCGATTTCAAATAATGTACGGTGTAGCGTACATTTTAAAAAAAGTTTCATCAAAATCGTTTGTTGTGTTCTTGGGGGTTACGAAGTTTTCACGCTTTTTCGGTTATATTTTACTCGGCACGGGACGCAGGTTAAGTGTAAAATCGTGTGCGAGCGCGATTCATTTTATGGAAAAATCAAAAAGGAGCAATAGTATAATAAATTCGTTACATCCTGTATGTACGAGTGAATATTTAACAATCGATACAGAAACTCTGCATCATCGCGTCGTTTTCATTTCATGGATAATTTAAGACGTCGCGTCGCACCGTCGTAAATTTTCACGGTCGACTGTCACGACAAAATAGAGTAACATTTCGACATAAATAAATTTCTTCAAGAAGCTCCCGCGCCGCCAGCGATGGCGCGCAAGATCAAGCGAAGACATCGTTTTTACCAACCAAATCCGAAATGGAATTTTTAAAGGGACTTACCGGTAGCGGAACCAGCAGCAACCGCAGCGACTCCGGCGGCGAGTTTACCAACTTCTTGCAAAACCGGCGGGACCAAGCTCCTTTGAATCAGATTGCTGCCGGAGCCTGCGACACGGATAGGTGATGAATGTTTAGATAGTTTTTTAGGCGCGTTCGAGCTCTCCTTGCTCATTTTCACGTATTTTTTTAATACGATGTTTTTAGCATGCGCGATGAATTAACGCAAGCGTGCACCGAAAATCAATTTTCTAACCTTACTATTTATAAAATGCGGTCGTTTGTTTTCGAGAGGCACATTTCGAATGGTCGAACGTCCGGCGGCGTCTTTGTTGTCGAGCACATGTTTAAAATCGCGAGGCGAGTCGCAGTTTAATATTTACGACAAGTGGAAATCGCGTTTTATTTACGCGACGAAGTGTATTGTATTGCTACGTTTTACCTCCTTGTCTAACCCGCGCTTTGTTACATTTTACTCTGTCGCGGCGCGATACCTTTCAAGTGAAGTGACCGTTTTGGGAGTCGTTGCTATAGTAGGTTCCTGTTAAGAGGGCGGTCGTTCAATTGTTCGGAATCGTCGTTTGTGGCCGTCAAATTATTCGTGCTAACGAAGAATTTATCTGTAAAATTAAAATTATGCGAAATGGACAAGACGTGCAGTAAATTTTGCACGTTCGCGAGCGGACTTCGCGTACTAATTAGACTATAGTGTTTGATGGCGGCCAATCGAATGACAGAAGTGATTTTACTAGCGTTCCGAAAAACATCGTGCGTCCCATATTTTTTTTTATGAAAAGTGAATTATTTATGGGCATAGGTAAAAATATACAAAACTGTTAATACAAGGTTCGAGTGAATGATACTTATTTTAAGTAGCGATTATTTGTAGAAATGACAAAGTAAAGAGCGCACTCGAGAAATCGCGTATCCGTCGTAAGTACCACCACCGCGACAAGTTGGCTTAATTCGAGAAATGAATAAATGATTCAGTAGCAATCGACACACACGCTAGTGTGCATTCACGATGACCGAAACGAGGAATCTCGCGAAACAGTACCTCAAAGCGACCATTCGAGTAACGCACGCGTTCGTTGAATTAATAGTGAGATGTTTTTTACGGCTCGTTTACGGACGTACCGGGGGCAAAATGCCTCCGATCAAGGACCTACTCCTTTTGGAATCGGCCACGTCCATCGCCTACAAAATTAGAACGAAAAAAGTAAGTACCACCTAAATTTTTTTTTTTTGACCACCCCCGGTAAGAACGGTGAAAGTAGACGACGCCGAAACTTGTAACTTTCATTGCTCCAAGGGATATTCTCCCGTTGTTATTACACAATGCTTACTCGATCGAATTAAAATAAACAAAATCGTCGTGTTGCGGACGTAAAAAAAAAAAAACGAGGCCGTTAACATTTTCGGCAGGCCAAAAATATCGATGACCGAAAAACTAATTATTACCTACATACTTGTTTCGCCTGCTTCGAATGAATAATGCTGATTAAATGAAGCACGTGCAGAAACGAAATTTTTAAAAAGCGCGGCACGTTTGTTATTCGATATACGTTTAAAACGATCGGCTGGACGATGTTATAACGAAGTTTTCCGATTACGATAGTGTTTAGCTTACGCGACGACCGACAATCAACGCAAAATTACCTCTTAAACAACGTTAATAGTGATCGTGTATGTTAACAACATTTTCATTTGTGTATTCATTGTTCACGTAATGTTATAAAGATGAATTCGGTCAAGGCGAAAAAAATTAAACGCGGCTTGATATTGAAAAGGCAACGTAAAGGCATAACGCTAGATCTCAAAGTGAACATCATAAGCAAGGTAGAAAATGGCGAGCGTCCTTCCGACATCGCACGTATATACAGTTTACCGGCTTCGACGGTACACACGATCATAAAAAATAAAAACAAAATACAGGACTGCGCCAAAAACGCAACTCAAATATCAAAAACCAAAATCATCAAACAGAGCGACAGTTTCATCATCAAAATGGAATCGTTACTGGCAACGTGGATTAAACAATTCGCCGACAACAACTGTCCAATAAAATTTGGCCAAATTCAAGATAAGGCGAAGAATCTCTACGAGGAATTGAGACGAAGCGACGACGGCAAGGCCCCGACGACGCAGGGGGCCACGTTCGCCGCCAGCCGCGGATGGTTCCACCGATTCCGACACCGTTATTCTCTCCAAAACGTTAAAATCACGTGCGAGAACATCGAGGTGCCCCAAAATCAC
This sequence comes from Rhagophthalmus giganteus, assembly GCA_036326145.1. NCBI lineage: Eukaryota > Metazoa > Arthropoda > Insecta > Coleoptera > Rhagophthalmidae > Rhagophthalmus > Rhagophthalmus giganteus. Next base: position 1,224,712 of record JARFJA010000099.1, on the reverse strand, counting down.
CACGAAAATTTCCGAAAGCAACTGGAATCGATCATCAAAGACGGCAAATATTCCTACAAGCAGGTCTTTAACATCGACGAAACCGGCCTCTACTGGAAAAAGCTCCCCGCCAGCACCTTCATATCGCGCGACGAACAAAACTCTTCCGGATACAAACCCGCAAAGGACAGGTTAAGCGTGCTTTTGGGCAGCAACGCGTACGGCGACAAAAAGCTAAAACCTCTGGTGGTCTACCACACCGAAGATCCCGAAGCGTTCAAGCACGTGGTCAAATCGAAACTTCCCACGAACTGGATGTCCCAAAGGAAAGCCTGGATCACGAAGCAAATTTTTCGCGAATGGCTGGTCACTTACGGAGTGAACGAACTGAAGGAATATTGCGAAATGGAGAATTTGGCCTTCGATATTTTGTTGGTGCTCGACAACTCAACTTCGCACAGTCTCGATTACGAACTACTATTTCCGAACATTAAGGTCGTGTTTTTGCCGGCCAAATTGACGTCCATTCTTCAACCGATGAGCCAAGGCATCGTCGCCATGTTCAAGGCGTGCTATCTGCAAAGAACGCTCGACGTGCTACTCGACGAAGTGCGGAATAAAGGACACGCCGATCTGAAGAAGTTTTGGAAGAACTTTAATATTCTGCAGGGCGTGCAAAACATCGGACTCGCTTGGGACGACGTCAGTTGCGGCTGCTTGAACGTGTCGTGGACGACGACTTTGCTGAAAGCCGTCCGTTCGTTCGATAGGCTCGATCACACGAACTCGATCAATAAGAACATCGTTCGGTTAGCAAATCAGGTCGGATTCGATGAGGTGACGGTGGAGGACGTCGCCGAACTGTTGCAATCGCACAGCGTCGCGCTCACCACCGACGAACTACTCAAGCTCGAACAGGAACGGCTGTACGAAGAAACCGAGGACGATACGGCCGAAGTGGAGCATCCGACCGCGCAAAAGATGAAACGCCTCTTCGAACTTTCGGACGAAATGATTAAAATCGTGAGGGAGTGCGATCCGCTCTGGGACCGTTCCACGAAAGTTGTGCAGGGCATACAGTCGGCCCTGGCGTGCTATCGCGAAATTTATGGGGAGAAGATGGACCGTTCGGTGGAGCCGGGGATAACAGTGAAGCTCGAGCAAGACGAGGAGGAAAGAACGGCCGTGTGGTTAATGAACTACGTCGATACCGAATCCGTCGATTTGTCCGAAATCAAGGTCGAAATGAATTAACCATAACATGCTGTAACGTTGAATATGTAGGTATTTTAATACTCATTAAAAAGTCGCTACATTGGTTGTTGGTTTTCAAAGGTGGTTAGCAAATTATAAATGGCGACAAGTCATTTGAATTCGCTTAAACGAATTTCCGAATTTCAAAATTTAGTCTTTGAAGATGCTATAGCTTATTCAAACCTATATGATGTTCACGTCATCAATACAAGATTACTAGATGATGACGTTTCACACGGTGTTGTCACCTCGTACTTCCTATTTTGACAGTTCTAATAAATTGTAGTCTTTCTTAGATAATATGTCTTAATATGTGCGCAGGTAAATCATCTATAGAATATGTCATTTTCCAAACTTTAAACCGAATTACAAATAAACAATCTAGTAACTTGTTGTTGATGACGTGAACATCATATGGGTTTGGATAAGCTATAGAATCTATACTTATTGGTCGCATTCAGGGAATTGTAGCGTCGAAACGCTGCAGCGCTGTAACGCTTTATCTTGCCTGAATAAACATTTTTGGTACTAGTTATTTTTCAGCTTTTAATTCTTAGATTGGCAATTTTGTTTGTAAAACTTACCTTGTAATATCTTCAACCTTTCTTCTTACGTTACTGCAAGGGAAATGACTTCGTCTCCGAATTGTAACGTTATAAGCCATCTTTATTTTTTGCATAAACCAAAACATACACGAGCAACATAATTTGTTAGGTTAGAACGCACGGATACGACATTGCTTTATTTAGTTATAAAGCGTTAAAGAGGAATATTTATATGCTTTACTAAAGCGCTGCAGCACTGCGAGTAAAGCAGACACCATTCAGAGCATCGCTTCGATAAAGCGCTACAGCGCTACCATTCCCTGAATGCGACCATTATGTTAGATTGCATTTCCATTTGTTTTCATAACCTTGATTGCTGCATTTTTGCATTTTCAAAATTTGATACTGATGACCCATTTGTTAACTATTAAAAAATGTGTGAATTACTTTCACAAACAGCTCTAATTGTTAGTAATAAGTACTAAACTAGTAAGTGACTAGTCATTAGTATTATTTACAAAAAATTATTCATATACCTACGTAAGTATCTATGCATATTGTTGCCATAAAGTGCTTTAATAAATGAAGATCGATTAAGTTTGACACTAATAACGGATCAACAAAAGAGAAAAACAATTTCACATAATACTTCGTGCATAATACATAATACGTCAATCTAATTAGTTCCTATTTTTACATTCTATTTAGATAGTCTACCTCCATTTCCTTTTTTTTTTCGACATCTGAATCTTTCGTTGACGACATTAAATGTTGAACTTTATCTCTTGTTTTTGTTTTGTAACAAAACGATTTTCTAAATTTCGTATTATGTATTTTCGTTTTCGATTTTTCACATTACACTAATTTTATTATATTTTAATGTTCTATATTTTGAAAATTTTTTTGATGCTCAAATCCAATACCTATGGATGGATCTGATTTTCACTTAGTTCAGTCTGGATTATTTTAATAGGTACAACCTTGATCTTTACATGATATTTCTATCATTTTAATTGATTTTGATAACAATGGGCGTTTTCGATAATAATTGAACCGGTAGATACAGAACTAATCGGTGTCCATCGCCTTCGAAATTATATAAACTCTCCAATATTTATCGCAATAATAAAATTGAAAGTTGTATCCTGTTATTTAGACATTTTTTTTTGTAATCGTTTAGTAGGGTTTTTAAACGTGATAAAGAATCAAAAGTTTGTATTTTCAAAGATTAGAAATTGGATCGGTTTCTATACCGGTCCAATTATCGAAAACGCCAATATTTAACTTTGAAACGATCATGATTTAAAAACAATATAAAAAACAATAAAAATTGGTGCTGTTTTCTGTTATCAGATTGGGTATTAATGTACCTAAACAAAGTTAAGTAAGCACACCATATGTGTACCTATACATATATAATAATAGTTCAACAATGTGGATATTTCGTTAAATATATATTTTTGATTAAGTAGATGAAATAAGAGTGAAAAAAAGTATTAAATACAGTCGATCTCGCTTATAACGAGCATTTTTATAATATTACAAATTTTACTGTATATACAAAATAATATTTTTGGGAAATTGAAATTATCCAAGTAGGCCATACACAAAAGGTTGATTTTGACGTAACGCTCCAGTTACCACCATTTTAACCATCAACGGGATCACCGCCCATGCTCGTTTTCAAACTGAAGATCACTTCTTCCACAATGTTTATTAGTTACAAATAGCGACTTAAAAGACTTCACGAACCTCCAAATTAATTTTCAGGCAATTTAACAAAATTTGTTTGACCTTGAGTGATGTTACTAGTCTCAAAATTAATTACACATAAAATTATTTCGTAAACAAACTGCGAAATCCCTACGATTCTATTTTCGGAGCTTATGCAAATAATTATAAAAAGAAGAATGCACGTCCTTATTTTAATCTAATGCGCCGCAATTAAACTCCTTTTATCAAAACGTAATTTCCATGTTTACCTTCTGACGTTGATAATGAAACAACGACTGCACGAATCGTCTAGCAAAATTTAAGATAATATACTAATACAACAACATTGTTACATCAAAGTCGCGCTCAACGCAGAGGGCTTCGAAGTTTCAATTAACTTAATACCCCTCTCCTTTTTGATCCTACAGATTTAGATTAGCCCCATCGATATTATTAGGCACGTTACCGCGTTTAAAATTGCCACCTAACCAACTCCTACATTAATCTTAAATGACATTCATAAACGCAACTCGTTAACTTTTATTGTCACAAAAAAATTGCTCGTCGAGTTCAAAGGGCAAGTGTAGTTAATTCATGTATTCTAACTTTTAGCTATTAGCAGGAATATTAAATATGTTCGTTATGTTCGTTACTAGACGAGGTCGCCAAGTAACCAAATAGTCAAATAACCCGATTGAATTGGTAATAAATAGTTGGGCCGATTTATACATTAAGGTGCAATTTTGTAATAATATGTCTAAATTTTTTCTGCATATTTATTTGGTTATTAGGGTGCACTATTTTCAATTCCGATGGTGCCATTTTGGAATTATTTTTTTATTTACAATATATATCTTGGTCGTTGAAATTTCATTCCGACGCATGCCGTCAATAAAAAGTTACTAGATGATAACTAGATTGTATATTTGTAATTGAGTTCAAAGTTTGACGATTTACCTGCACACATAGGTATTACGTGACAAAGAAAGGCTTTAATTTATAGTGATAAAAATACGAGATGCTAGATGACGCCACTGTATGAAGCGTCGTCATTTAAGAACTTTTTATTGATGACGTGATCGAAATAAAATCTAAATGGCCTTTACGTCATTTCGGATCACCCTGTAACTGCTACTTGACATTTAGAACGAGGCGGTGAGCCGAGTACCTGTTTTTCAATATTTTTATTTTATTATTATGTGCAAGACAAATAAGATTACAAAAGGTCAGCATATTTGACAGAATATTATGTGCTTGTTGTTGTGGTATCGGTTTGGTTTTAGATAAAACCGTGCGGGCGTGGTAGTTTGTTAACAGCACTCAAATTAGTTTGATAAACAGCCTATGACAGTTAGAAGTGCTAAATGCACCTATGGTTCATTTGATTAGGAGATGATATCGAAAAAATCTAAGCTCATCATTTCTTGGACACCCTGTATATATGAATTTTAAAAATTTCAGAGTTTAAAAAGTTTAGAAACTCCATGTTTACATAATTATCTATTGTACATCTTATAAATTTTCCCAACTTGCAGTGTGTCCCCGGATGTGGTTGACAAGAGGAAAAAAATCTTTATTATTGATTTTACGACGAACAAACATTCTTTATAAAAAAAAGCGTATCGGAAAAATGAGTTTACCATAATAAAAATATGTGATCAAATGTACAGGGTGTTAATAAATTAAGAAAACATGAAAATGCTACGCTGTATAAAAATAGAGAAATTTCACGAGGTGGAAAAGCTGCTTTTTTACAAATAATATATAATAATCATTTCAAATTCATAGAAATTAAAGTAAAAGGAAGTCAAAGTAAGAACGATGGATTCTATTACGCGGATACATGACCGTAATTAGCCTTTCGTCCAACAAAAGCAAACAAAACGTTTAGGATAGAAATGGTACTTGTTGCGTCATCAATAATTATTATTACAATGTGTGGAGTTTCACTTGATTAAATTAAACGAGATATAATCAAATTTCTACTTGGATGGTTGAAATTATAATTGTACTTACATACAAGTTATACACAATAGAATTAATTTCTACTTTCCCCGGAAAGTGTTGGCGAATTGCTTAACGTTCCGATCGTAAGTTAGTATATGGCATTTTTAATATAAATGATATTAGAAAAAAAGGCAAGGACAAGTATATCAAAATTCTGGAACAACTAAGGATAATCGTATTTAATGGATGAAAATGTTCCATTTTGTGTTTAAACATTCATTTCTTTATTATATGGATACAGCACACACACACACACATTGCCTTATAATAATAATTTATCAATATTAAAACTGGCATTCGTTCATACGTATCTTATATTTGACGTTACATTAATGTATTGTGAATATTTGAATAATGTAGCAGAATCACGATAACAAATAATTAATGTTATCTTTCTATTTATACATATATACCTATATTATTTATAGTAATATAACAAATACTGGTGTAGTACAGCTGCGTTTCATATTCGGGTCGTTTTGATATCATTTTTCAAAAATTTCAATTTAAATTGTGTTTTAACGCAATCACGATTCAGAGTATGTCCTATTTACAGAACCGCAGCATCATTGAATGTTATCGGAATACGTAAATTGCATTGTTTTGCGCTTACGACAAACCATTATACAATTTTAATTGATAAATATGCAGTAAAGCGAATAACACATTTCACAAACACAGATATCGTCCCGGATGGTCTCATTCCCGAGCACTACATTTTTTCTTTCAACAAAAATGCCTCTCAATTTATATAGATATTAATAATTATCTATATATAAAGGTCATTCAAATTTTATTCCGATGCACGTAATCAATAAAAAATTACTATAGATGATGACGTTTTTTTGTAATAATTTGGGCACTAATAAATAATAGTAGACGGATGATACCTTGCTCCCTCCCCGCCTTTTAATTTATCCCTCCCTCGCCCCATACCGTGTTTGATATCAAATTGCGGATTAAATTGATCCGCGCCTTATTGCGTAATTCGGAAATTGATTTTGCGTAATTCGATGGTACTAACCACGATGGTATCGCGGTTTTTATGTAATTTCGCGGCGTAAACCCCGCCGAAATTTCATTTAATCAGTTCAGTTGGGGAAAAAGTTTCTTCGTATTTTAGTACGAAAATGAAACAAGTTCTTTTTATATTATAAATGAAGTTTATTAAACTAAATATGTGCCATTTTGTTCGACCACCTTTTGCCACTTTTGAGGTAAAATCATAATCCCATCACTATAAAATTTCTGTAATTTTTTAGCGAAAAATTGCGACAAGTGATTTTCACAGACCTCTTTTGAAATCAACTTTACACTATTAAGAGAGTTCTGTAGAGATCGAAATAAATCAAAATCTGATGGTGCAAGATCAGGACTATATGGCGGATGCATCAAAATTTCCCAGCCAAACTCTCTCAATTTTTGACGGGTCGCAAAAGATGTGTGGGGTCTGGCGTTGCCGTGATGGAAGACAACGCCTTTCCTATTGATCAATTCTGGTCGCTTTCTCTCGATTGCTTGACGTAATCTTTCCAGTTGTTGACAATAGAGATTAGAATCAATTGTTTGACCGGGTGGGAGCAGCTCGTAATAAAGTATTCCTTTGTAATCCCACCACGCACACAACATCACTTTTCTTGGCGTCAATCCTGGTTTTGCCACCGTTTGCGGAGCTTCATTTTGCTTCGACCACGATCTTTTTCGTACATTATTATCGTACGTGATCCATTTTTCATCGCCCGTAATGAGCCGTCTCAGAAATGGTTCGATTTCGTTCCGTTTGAGCAATTAATCGCAGATGGAAACTCGATCCATTAAATTTTTCACTGTCAAATCATGTGGCACCCAAACATCGAGTTTTTTTTTTATATTCGGCCTTTTGCAAATGGTTTAAAACTGTTTTGTGGTCGATTTTTAGTTCCTTGCTAACATCATAACTACTAATATGCCGGTCTTGCTCAACTTTTCTCATGATTTCATCGACTTTTTCAGTGATTGGCCGACCACAGCGAGGTGCATCTTTGATATCAAAATTTCCAGCTTGAAAACGCTTGAACCAACTTTGTTCAACGCGTACTGATACTGCATCGTGTCCATAAATATCTCAAATTTTTTTAGCAGCCTGAGTCGCTTTTTTATAATAAAATTTCAAAAGGTACCTATCTAATTTCCTCTTTATTTTCACTCATTTTCAAAACGCAATAACTTTTGACTGAGTGAATAAATATCACAATTTTTTAGGTTAATTTGTTCTGTGAAATGTCAGCTTTCATTTGCATGTAAATATTACTAAATTCGATTAATAGTACCAGAGTTATGCGATTTTAAAGCCATCTACCGCGAAAATACGAAGAAACTTTTTCCCCAACCTGATATAAGTCATCGATTGGAATAGACATGACGCTTTCTAAATTTTGAATTGAATTCCAAAATAAGATTGTCTAACAGTTTAATTTTTAGCGATTACGTGCATCGGAATAAAATTTAAGTGACCTAGATAGTAATTTGTTGCACGGACATAACGAATTTCGTAGGTATTTATTTAGAATAAAAAAATGAAGGAAATCCCAAGAGAATTGAAAAACCGCGACTAATCAAAACCAAATAAACTTCTCGTGTACCAATACAATTCTCTTCCGTTCGTCACTCTCCCTTCTCGCCTATTGCCGTTATAATTCGATTTTCCTAGATTTTAATTTTTTAGACCAAAACAAATACTTAATAGACCAAAGACTATCCACTCGAACAAAAGAAAAAGTGAAAGTAAATTAAGTTGCAAAGAAGAAGATTTTCTCTCGCTAAACCCACGTTAAACTGATGAGATGTTAATAATGTTGGTCTGTGGAGAAGATTCTGCTGGTATTATATTCTTTACATTTTAAACGATGCTGTTCTCATTTTACGGTACCTATATGACTTAAAAACAAGTGGGCGACTTAAAATCTGGAGCAACATTTCAAACGATTGTCTTTTGATTTCTTTCTGTAAGTGAAAATATCGACACATACCGATCTTTTTGTCCACTGTCGCAAATAGTTTTTTTTTCTTTTAATAATGCCGTTAGACGTACTAATGACCTAGGTCTTGAACCCAACCTTTTTTTTATTAATTAGCCAACTTTACATCCTGTTGTAGCTCAGAGCCAACTTTACTTAAATGATTTTCTCTTTAAAGGACGGTCTATGTATATGTCTAGCTATATCTATTGCCCACTTAAAACGACTTATATCCGACTAATCTGTCTGCACGACCGTCGCATGCGAGTAAAAAGTGAAAACTAAACAGCACTCCGATATCACGATTACCTCAATACCGTTATTTCCAACTTGTTCCTCAACGGTGTGTAAAAGCTCGTTTTTCACCCGACTGAGAAATTTTTCAACAAAAAACTTACTAAATCCGGCTGCGTGGGACCAATAAAACGCATTGATTATTATTATATCGCTTATAACATCCAATAAAAGCCTTTAAAACATCGTACCTCTAAAAATACATATTATCGTATGTATTTATTATATACGGGAAAATTGCGGTCGTGTGTAGGATACAAGTCTCGTACGCATAAACGCGAACCGTTCAATTCCGTCCGACTATCAATTTCGACGTTTTCAGTTAATTTTGTCGCATTATAATCCCACGCGAGACTCGCAATTTTTATCTAGGTAATAATGGAAACCGAAAATACGTTTCGTCGCCAAAATAATTAAATGACTGCGTGGAAATCAAAGCCGTCGATTCGTAAGATAAATCTTATAGCGCACGTACCTAATTCAATTTAGGCCGGATGCTCGAAAATGACCCAACAATAGAAAATAAGGGTCACGCCAAGTCTGGTTAAAAGAGATGAAGTTCAATTTATTATAGTGCATTTAATTGCAGGTGACCAGCGTTCAAGTTCTGAACTCGTACTTCGAACGAATAAACGAGATAAACCCTGTGCTGAACTGCGTGGTCGCGAAGAGGTTCGAAGACGCTCTCAAGGAAGCACAAAGCGTCGATGATTTGATAAGGAGCGGGACGATCGACGAAGAAGATCTGGCGAAAAACAAACCTTTTTTGGGTGTTCCGTTTACAACGAAAGACTGTATCGCTGTTAAAGGTGATTTTTAGTTGATAGTAGTACTACACGGTAGATAACGATAAATAATATTAAAAGTTGTCTTATGTATTTTTACGTACAAGTTCAAGTTCTGATTGTAGCCCTAATTGCCTAATAATAAATTATAATTAGGTAGTAATTACTTATGACAAGCACTCAAAAAAATATTGTACATAATATTATTGAACACCAGTTATTGACTTTTTTGATACCAATGAAAAGTTCATTAATACTACTAATACACCGAAAAAAAAATAAGTGCCAAATTATGCAATTAAATTTTTACGAATTTTTTACCTAATAACTTCATACCTACAATGAAAATTTTTATCGAAATAACGGATTTTTCGTTACTTTTTAAGAGTTATCTAACGTACGTTAATGTACGTACATTGGACGCGTTACAGCGGATTTTTTTTTGAGTGAGAAAACAATAAAAATCAAAGTACCAGATAATTACGTTGTCAAGTGGCTATTTAATTGATAACTTAAACATATCTGATAAGAAAACTATCAAATTGCGTTAATAATTGCATTTATTAATTATTATCAAAATGTAAATTTAATTTATTCTTAATTACGATACATTTAAAAAATGTTAAAATAAATAATTCTCCATTACGCAACGTTCAGTCAACTTGAACTCCATTATTTTATTTTTATTGTCTAAAAATACGTAAGACAAGCTTAATTCATCAATTAACGATGAGCACAAGCGTACGATTTTTTCAATCAAAGGACGACCATGTACATAATTCGAAATTTATCGTTTATTGAACTTTTTAATGATAAAAATGCAGTGCCGGTCACGTTTCCAATTTCGCCCAAGTGTATATTTAAGCTCCGTTTCAAATTGCTCGAGAAACGTCCAAACAATACAAAATGAAAATTCGCGATTCCTAACTAAATTTTCGATCGAAATATGAAAAACCGGTCTCGCCGGGTTTTCTGCGAATACATAAATATGAAAGTGAAATTCCGAATTACCTATACTATTTCGGTTTTTCCGATACGTTCGCGAAAGCGATAAGTTTATTTTTACTTTGAATGCGAGGGAGAGAACGTTCTCGCTTCTACACTCCATTAAAGAAAGCTTTTAGTTCGGAGTTCAATACACATCAGGATTAGCTCCAATAAAAACGAGTTTAAATGTCGTATCTACGCTTCAATTGGATTCAAAGTGTAGGCAAAAAAGGCCGTTTGAAAATATAGAACGCGCGTAAATTATTAAATAGGAAATGACAGTGTAATATTGTGGAAAGCGGAATCGATATGAACATCCTATTTTTGGGTTGGTACACCTACACATGTAGCTACCTGCTCCAATTTTTATCATCGTCGTATAATCGTAGACAGTATGTTAAAAGTGTTGAATTATTCCGTCATTATTTCACCATTACCATAATAAATTGTGGAATAATCGCGTACCATTTAAGTATTTGATTATTGACTAGCGACTTTAACTCGCGACTTCGTCTTCGAGGGATTAGAAATATTCGAAGAAACGTATCCTAAAAATTTTTATAATTTAAAGGTAGAAAGTACGAACAAATTAATCTAATTTTTTAAAAGCATACTAGGAATGAAATTTCGGCAAATCCTTTCTTAGTAGGGGTCTACGCCACAAAAGGAACATATCCTCAAAATCTCATGTTTCCAGAACCAGTGATTAGGTGGAATTTTGAAAAGTCTTTTCTTCCTAAACGCATCCTCAAAATCTCACGTTTCTCGAACCAGAGGTCGAGGCCGAACGTTGGTTTATCGAATTTTCAAAAACACACTTTAACCCGTTTAATCCCCTTAGGCGTGGAATTTCGACAAATCCTTTCTTAGTGGGGGCCTACGTCACAAAAGGAATTTATCCTCAAAATCTCACTTTTATGGGCCAGTGGTTGAGGCCGGGCGTTGATATGTCTGTCAGTCAGTTAGAAGATATACAGGTCGTTGAAATGAAACGTTTACTAACGAACGTTCAACAAGTCTTTCGGTCTTAGTTTACCGTGGAAAGATAAAAGTACGACGTCTTGATTTAAGTAAAGGACCCCGCAATTATTAGGTGTAAATTAGGTTTCCGTCAAATGGTCTAATTTTTTGATATATTACTCTATACATCCTCCCGATCAAAAGTCCCAATGGGCATAAAGTCCCAAGGACTCGAAATTTTGAGCTACTGACCTTCAAAGTTCAACGTCTTGCCTATGTAATTCACAGGTGCTATCATCCGAGTAGTGGGATCTGTGGATTAATACTAGGTTAACATGTTGAATATGGTCCCACCCTGTCAAGGATGGTAGTAGGAAGAATGACTATGAGACATATTCATCCTCCCTTACGCTTGGGGTTGATTTAGGGGTAGAAAGGGAGAGGCATCCGCGTAAGCTCAAAAGCAACTATTTGAAATTATTTTTTTATATGCAAAATAAATCTCATTATTATTTTTCATTATCAATTCGCTCAATAATTCGTCCTCACCCTTGCACGAGGGGTGGACGAGAGATAGACAAGAAATAGATATAGGGGTGGAAGAGGGTGGAAACCGCGAACACGCAAAGTTCAGCTATAAAAAATGATTTTTTAATGCACAATATAACTCTAAACATTATTTCTAATAATCTTGCTGTTGAGTGACTCCATTTCTTCATCATTCGCGTCATCTTCCATTTCTTCATCATTCGCATCATATTCCATTTCTTCATCATTCGCGTCATATTCCATTTCTTCATTATTCTCAAGATTGTTCCACCTACCTGCCGCATCTTGAATATAATTGAGCATGACTTGGTCGGGATATCTTATATTACCTTGATGTCTGGCATATCCTAAATACCACAGGACACTAGCTATGTGAGCACAACATCCCAATGTTCGAGCGCCAGATTTGCACGTACAATAATATCCTGTGATTGGTCCATCTTGATTAAATTCTTCATCAAAATCTTGCTCAAAAGCAATCCATAGTTGGTACTTGGTAGCATTCCGAAACCGCGAGTATATTCGAATACGTATTAGACCTGGCATTTCTATATTCTCATCTAATTCGAAAACTTCAGTTCCATCATGATCTAGTTTATCTTGAATGTATGATGGTGATAAGCTTAACTGATATACCCCTAAAGTTAGGGATTTCAAATAATTCAGATCTAATATTGGAAATCCTTGAAGTTCTATTTCATCCAGTTTAGTCCAAACTGCAATTCTTCGTGCTAAGTTTTCTAGTTCTACGTATGCTTGTACTATATTTGGCTCGTGTATCCTTTCCTTTATTTTTCGAGCTAATTCAGGAGTTTTTCCTTGCATGCTAATAGGTTCATAGTACTTGTTTATTAATGCACCACATATTAGATAAAAATCTTTTAAATGCAGTACATGAGCTCTACGAAGAATTCCATCAAGAAACTGAAAAATAGATTTTGTGTCCGTTTCTTGATTCAACGATCCATCTTTGAATCGTAACCACTCTTGACTCATTAGCCTGTTCAGTTGTTAATTGTCGCTGTGGTGGCTCTAAAAAAGCAGGCATTTTACTTATACAATTTTCATCATTAAGATAAGGAATAACATCTTTATATCCACGATCAAAAATAAATATATCACCTGGTTGAAACCAATTTTTTATTCCATCTATATTCAAATCTAACTCATTTCTAACAATGGCTGCATCATTATTGGGATGGTCTGTAAAGTAAGGGCCTTGTACATCCAAAATGTAACCGTCAGGGGCAACCAACATAACGGGCTTAACTAAGTGTCGACCTTTGTGAACTGAAAAGGATTGCCGCAACGTTTTGTAATTACTTGACTTCTCAATATAAGTGTACGTTCCATCTACAATGACAACAACCTTGGGATTATTAGGATTGGGATTATACAACTCATTGGCAAAATCTGTGACATGTTGATTTATAAATTCCTCACGAGTAATAGCGTTTAAGCCTATGTTTTCAGGCACAAATCGCAGCATTAGTGATTTTCGAACAATGCTTATTGTCATGCTAACGGATTGGCAACTCTTATAAGTGAAAATAACACGCAAAAAATCATCAGATAAACCTTGACGCAATTTGCACAAAAATAAAAGGAGATCTTTCTTTTTAACAAAGTGTCGTTGATGTCCATCTTGAACCGGATCACAATAAGTGTAGAGCTATTCAAATTGAATCTTTGTCAAAGAAGTCATCGTATAGAAATCAGCGTCCGTTAAATCATTTTCTTCCACGAATTTATCTCCTCTGGGTAATGTAGCTACTCTGCGTAACTCAACAAAAAAGTTGCCAACTCCTGAACCTGCTAATCTTATTGGTCTATTTATCGATTTCAAACCACCATACAAAAAATTGTGCAGATGCATTCTATCGTCAAGATGGACATAACATACACGACTAGAAATAGGTATATATATATATTCGTGTCAAGGTATATTTTTACTCTTGCCTTGACAGAAAGATGATGAAGATCACCTTCAATATTGTTACATATAAAGCAATAGGCTGTCGACTTTTGCTTTATAACTTGTAAGCGTAAACATTCAGGATTGTTCATGTTTTCTAAATCGGCTTTTATTATTTCATCGCAATTAATACAAACTCGAATGTGATTATTGATTTCGACATGTTGGTGATCAAGTTCTTTTCTATGATGTTTTGCGATTTCAATCTTTTCATTGTTGAAATCAACAACAATCCTCATGACTCTAGAAGGAAATTGATCATTACAAACAAAACATCGAATACGCTGTGCCATAATGTGCCTAAGTAAAAAAGAAACTAATTCTGTGTGTTGCTAATAATCTGTAGTGAGTAAGTCATTTATCATAGAAGCGAGCTCTTTTATTAAGCTTTTAAGAGAGCTACTCTATTGCAGAAAATCCTATACCACCTGGTGGGCAAAAGTGTTACTAAACTATTTTCAAGGCAAGACGTTGAACATTGAAGGTCAGTAGCTCAAAATTTCGAGTCCTTGGGACTTTATGCCCATTGGGACTTTTGATCGGGAGGATGTATAGAGTAATATATCAAAAAATTAGACCATTTGACGGAAACCTAATTTACACCTAATAATTGCGGGGTCCTTTATTACAACAACATTTAATTTATGCTAACAGCATGCATTCCTTTTCGGATTTATTGGGGTATTTGAATCTTCGAATAACAATCCCCATTTCTCGGTTGTTGTTCTTTCTCCCATTCGCTTGTTGTGGAAGTAACGCATTTTTCAAAAAGACGATAGTTGATTAGTCAAATCGCGGCTAGTCTTTTCGAGCAATTATATTCTTCCACCTCTTTTATTTAACATAAGATTTTTCCTGTTTTCGTCGGCGCCTCTCTTTTGTAAACCTCGCAACTAATTACCGAAATGTTGACGTTTCCAAACGATTCTAGAAAAAATAACATTTCCCCGTTTTACAGGCATGATCCACACCTCGGGCCTCTACAAGCGCCATGAAATTATCGCCGAAGAAGACGCGGACGCGATCCTGCGGCTACGCAACGCCGGCGCGATCCCGATAGCGCTCACAAACGTCTCGGAACTGTGCATGTGGTAATCCAATCCGATTAACTCGTCGACTCCCCGTACTTATAAAAATCAAATTTAAGGTGGGAAAGTTCGAACACGCTCCACGGACGCACTTCGAATCCGTACGACACGAACCACATAGTTGGCGGATCTTCCGGCGGAGAAGGGTGCAACCAAGGGGCCGCGGGCACCGCTTTCGGTATCGGATCCGACATCGGCGGCTCCATTCGAATGCCTGCGTTCTTCAACGGGGTTTTCGGTCACAAAACATCGAAGAACATCGTCTCCCTCAAAGGTCAATATCCGATCCCGGTTTCCCAGACGCAAAGCGACATGCTCAGTATTGGACCGCTTTGTCGTAGGGCCGAAGACTTAATTCCCATCCTCAAGATAATTATCGATAAACAGGTTTTGTCCGAATTGAAGTTAAACGAGAAAATTGACATTAAGAATATTAAGTTTTATTATCAAGACAGCGATATCAACGGTACCTTAGTTTCGCCGATCAATCGGGAAATAAAAGAATTATTTAACAAAGTCATCCTGCACTTAAAGAAAGCGCACAACATTAAAGCCCAAAAAGTGGAAATCGACCGTTTTCGAAAAAGCGTGCCGATGTGGATGGCAAGCATGAAACCGGGGAAAGGGCCCACTTTTGACCAACAACTGGCGAATCTCGACGGCACCATCAACGTACCCTTAGAGTTGCTTAAATGTTGCGTTGGAATTTCAAAACACACATTTATAGGTTTATTGACTGCGATTTTAGACAAATTGTCCCCTTCGCCCACTAGTTCGAAACATATTTACATGTTGCAAGAGAGCAACATTTTAAGACGGGAACTGACCGATATTTTAGGTAGCAATGGCGTATTTTTGTTTCCGACTCATCCGACTGCCGCTCCGTATCATAACGAACCGCTGGTGAAACCTCTGAATTTTATTTATACGGGCATCATTAACGTATTGGGTTTTCCGGCCACTCACTGTCCCATGGGACTCAATTCCGAGGGACTTCCCATTGGACTTCAAGTCGTGTCTAATTTGAAAAACGACAGATTATGTTTGGCTGTGGCAGAAGAATTGGAAAAGGCATTCGGAGGTTGGGTGCCGCCCGTCATCGAAGCGTAGCTTTTTTACGTTTAATTTGGCAAAATACTCCCTGGCTTCGATGTTTAACTAACAATTGGAATACTTGTTCAAACTGTTGTTAATATGGTGGAGCGAGGCCTAAATATTTGGATAATTGTGTGCCTTGGTGTTTTTGCACCGACGATATAAAGGGCTGTTAAAATTGATGTTCGTCTACTTAAAAGGCTTTGGAACACGTTTGAACAAATGGGCACTTCACGTTTATTAGAGAAAAAAATTGCAAATACGTGGCGCTGCAGCAACGTTACAAACGAGACATACTACGTTCTACTGATCAACTTGCTCGGTTAATCACCAACTGATTTTGTACTACTTAAAATCAATTGAATTATTGTTGTCGTCAATGTTTCCCATTTGCAATTGTATGCATTTAATAACTGAAGAGTGTATTGTTTGAAGTGCCCGTTGTCCAAATTTCTTTTCGTTGGGAATCTTCGAACGCGTTCTAGAGCCCTCTAAGGTAGAGGCACTTTAATTTGAACAGCCCTTTATATTTAACAGTTTGAATGGTATACGAGTTGTTTTCATTTGTGAAATAATTTATTACTATTCAATAGATGTTTGTATCAAAATAGAAAATATATATATATAAGTACTAATAAATGTGAAAAAGAAAAAAGAAATGTGATAAATTACTATTCGATATCGGTGTAATAACTTGAATGTTAAAACGTAGGAATTTGGTTTTCGACCTCTAGATTGTCCTTGCCAGAGTTGGTTTTTATTAGAGTGTGATTAAAGACTGTATTGTGGTTTTGCTAAATTTTTCTAGCAGGTCTTCTTTAATTCCTGAAATCTTATGTCCGCAAACTGCAATGCAGCCTTCCTAGCAAAGGGACCATTAATTTTATAAAAAGTAGGCCTATATGATGAATTTCATTTTCACGGTAGCTTATTTTGTTGGACAATACTACTGCCATTCGCAAGGCTCAATGTGTATTTTACAATTTAATAGATGTATTGTAAATTATAACTTTACATATGCAATGTGCAACTCAAATTATGTATTTTATAATAGATACCATATTGTTATGTGCTTTATAACCAACCGTGCCTACTCGTATTAAATTTTCTAATTATTATATATATTTTTATCATCGTATTCATGTTGCAGTATTTGTAAATTCGATATTATTATACCTATAAATGTATGTATATTTTTATGTGAATGTTAAATGCATAAACTATTGATGTGTTCATTGTCAAATGTAAACGCACCCGTTATTTAATTTTGTAAATGTACATGCTACAGGAAACTATGTCTGTGTTAATTACCATCCACAATAAAAAATAAATAAAATAACGACTGAAATAATCACAATAAATGTTGCATAAATTAACAATTTTTTAATTATTAATTTTCACCCATTTTAATTTTTGAATAACTGTTACGTGCATATCAACACTATATAACATATATTGATATTTTCATAAACTAGCCAAATTTCAACATCGATAGTTAAATAGTATTTTTAATGCAATCGTGTATAGTTTTTATTAACGTGAAATTAGCTCGCTTCAAGTCCATTATTATAATATTATTATGTCGAGATACATAAAACTTCAATCCTAATTAGGAATCAGATAAATAACTAACAAGATTTACATTGCACGAATTACCTTTTCAAACGAATTTGAAATGTCAGATAGTTATAATAATTGAAAAATACTTTTTATAGTTTCAAATCAAGACTTTTAACAAAAAATCAAGTACTAATGTTCTGTTCTGTGTCGAAAACAATAAATACCGTATTTATTCTAATAAACAGCGCCCGCTAATAGACAGCGCATCTCCAAGCTGAAAAAAGTTATAAACAGCGCCCTCTAATAGTAAGCGCGCTGTTTATTAGAAGAATGTTATGCTTAGTCTAAAGTTCCGTGCTGTGCGCGTACTATTAGAGGAAATCCTATGCTTAGTTTAATCTTGGTTACAGCTCGAAATACATTATAGTATAGAATTGTAAAGCAGTATGATGGGCTTCTAAGTTGTCTATTGAGTATTATCGATCGATTTTTTGGTTCATTTATAATACAATAATGGCAAATAAAGGCGATTTATCGGATTCGGAAAAAGTTATAGACAGCGCACCTCCAAGCTGAAGAAAGTTATAGACAGCGCGCTGTTTATTAGAATAAATACGGAAAGTGGATGAAAAATCACAATTCATAAATACATAAGTACAAAAACTACCCGTGTAAGTAAATTATAACGTAATAATAACACTTTTCCAGATACATAAAACGTTTCGACAATTCCATTTCGGCCACTATCTACCAAATTACATCCGCAAAACTATGAAAATATGTATTGTAAAACCTCCTCCTTCGATCCACAAAACCTCCCCTTTTTAATGCAACGTTTATGTATAATAGTTTACTTATGTCTTAAATAAACATTTACATGCATGGCATAAACAAAACAGCAAATTTACTTACATTTTACTTCCTGGCAAGGGCAACCGTCGCAATTAAGTTCAATTCGAAACCAACCGGCCCGCACTTTTAATCACTAAACACCGTTAAATTAAAAACAAACGAGTTTCACGAGGACGAAAAATAACGTTTTTAACTTGGAAGAAACACGACGCGATTTTGTATTTGAACGGCTTGAGTTACACCACGGAGACGACGCCGACGTGCGCACCAACTACACAAAAATGGCGTCTCGCGGTATAATTACCTGATTCGCCACCAGAGTAATACATAACCTTACAATTAATGTTCGTGTTGACGTGTGACTTTGGTTCCCGATTTAAATTATATTCTTTATAAAGGAATTATTGAAGGGTAGGAGGACTTTGGTCTGAAATGGTTAAATAATATTGCTAAACCGTGTAAACGGCAAGTTCATATCGAGTGAGTATATAAGAAATTCAAACAATCACACACTTGATATCTTCTCTGGCAGGTGACCAAAATTGTTGGGCACGAATTTCAACAGCTTAGGGGGATCGGATGATGTTGGAGTAGATAAGAAGCATCTGTAAGGGAAATATAATGCAGGTATGATGATTAGAAGGAAAACGAAAGGTTTTTGGAGGCCTAAGCTGTAAAACGTAACAACGTTTAGCGCTAATAATAGGTAACCATGAAAAAGACACATTAATATCGTTATATAATAATTCACTAGAATTTCCATATCAGATAGTAATAGTTGTGGCATATTTGTAATGTACTTTGCTGAACATTTTATTTCTAATAACGATGTTTCTAAATTTGATAATTATAGAAAATATGTTCAAAATTCAAATTGACATCAACGAATACTGGATGTGTTGTTCAACATCTGGTAACCGCTGTTTTCCTTCAGCATGGTGGATGCGGCGTTAAGATTTTAAATGAAAAATATGGAGTGATATTAGGTAATAAAAGTTTGCATTATTTATTCCAAATTAATAGGGTTCAAACGCATGCGATCTATAGCCACCATTTACTGCGAGATCGTGCGTTTGTAGGGATCTTGTTGTCAACATCCCTACTTCGAGTAACCTTACCTTAACCATCCTTCTTCCCGCCTTTTTCTGGTAAGGAACGCTTAACACCTACACGTGGTCCTTACTGTGCAGTAAAAATATATTGAAAAAAATTAATATGTACTAATGTTTCATAAACTTACGTAATATATTTTACTGGCCAAGTGTGAGCACCCTCGAAGTTCCTACATTGTTTTGTTATGTATGAAAATCACCGATTCGTTTTAAATTAAATACTCATCAGAAAAAAAATAAATATTTATTAATCGAACAACATTTAATGAACATTCAAAACACTTTAAATAACACAAACAGGAATAAATAAATATTGACATTTAAAATTTACTAACTAAAGGTCATTCAAATAATATTCCGATGCGCATGTCGTCGATAAAAGTCTTTTTTAAAGTACTTAGTATCTTTTTCGATACTAATAAATTATAACGTTTCTCTGCCGTGTAATATCTGTGCAAGTAAGTTGCTTTCCAAAACATTAACCTGAATTATTACAAATACAAAATCAGTTATAGTTTCTTATTGACGATTTGCATCAGAATAACACTCGAATGACCCATACATATATTCGAATACTGCAAATACTCATGGTAACGATGTAGTAAGTACCTAAAGATTATTATGTACATGTGGCTTTTTTAAAATGGAAAAACATAGACAATTTTGTGTAAAAATACATTTTTTTAATTGACCCTGTCGCTTTTAATTAGTACTAAATGCATATTAGTTCAATAATTCACCGAAAATAACTTTAAAATAAATAATACTTTACATCAATTTTAGGATAGAAATCTGCTTTAATATCTCTGTTCTTTTGGTAAGCACCGAATCTCTATCGAGCATGGGACAACCTTCGATTTTGTCATGTCGACCAGCATACTCCGCAATATGCTCTGCATTGCATAATACATGAACTCCGCAATCGTACCCGTTGGTCTGTTGCAAACAAGGAGCTTCTTTGAAGCTACCGACCCAAGGCAATCCCAAATAGTTCAGTAATCTCTGTCCGAACTCCATCGCCTGATCTCGGTTACATCCTTTCGAAGAATCAAAATGAAAAATGATTTTCTCGACGGCCGAAAACACCAACAAACTCCAATGCGAACCGCCCGACACGTCGGTTTGTTCGTTGTCGTTGAGAGCAAAAAAAATAAATTCGCATTTATCGGTAATGAGAGGTTCCAAAAACACCCTGATTTCGGAAAAGGGCGAAAGTTTAATACATTGAGTTACTTGCGGAGGCACAAACAACAAGGACGGGTTTCTCTGAAACCTCTTTATCTCTAAAAATTCGAAGTAAAAAGATATGATCGTGTCGTTCAACCAGCAGGGCCCGCGAAGCAATTCGATGTCCGATAGTCGCAACAAACTATCGTAAAACGTAAAAACAATCGGATTGTTCGATTCGCGACGTGACCTATTATAAGGTGAACCTGTAATTGAGGGATTATGCAAATACAACTCGAAATAAACGGATCGATGTTTTTAAAAAACTTACCAGCCATTAGTCAATTATTTTTCCTTTATCAATCTATTTCCCACTATTCATTTATTTATTATAATGAACTATTATAGAATTTTATTTAAAACGTAGTAAAAATTTTCTTTTTTACATTTTTGGAAATCGTATATTTTAACCTACAACGTAGTTTATGTAACATTGGATGCTACTTATACAAGTTTAAATTCGATATTAAAGTTTATTTTACATACTGGCCAATGTGTATATTTTATTTTGAATATTATTACAGTAAAACCTCGTTTATCTGGATGGCGTTCATCCTGATGAACTTTTCGGTGATTTTTAAATACATGGTTCCTGTTTCTCTGTTAGAAACGTATTTAAAAATAGGCGTCGTTTTCTAATTAAACAGGTATGTGTAGGTATATGACGTATGAAATACAACATGTTTAAAATGATCATATTTTAAAATCACTAATAATATTGCTTTTATTTATTTTATTAACTTTTTGATAAGCGCCAATCGTTTTAACTCCCAAATTATGGTTATCGGATTGTTCAAGAAAAATGACCCCCGCCCCTTGCAATCAAACCAACTGTATAGATTTTGTAGATTTATTCGATTTTTACGTTATACCTTTTTTTAAGCTATCAGAACTTTATACAGAGGCGTTGAGGGTCGTAGGGCTCAGAAGATGGACAAGGCACAACGCTCGACTAGCGGTCAAGGATCGAACCTTTTTAAAACCTATGCATAGATGTTTACTATAGAATATATTTTTTTTAAAGTCGTTGTTTTCAACATAATCAAAATAGTCTAGATCTTCCCAAAATAGCGCATATTTTGGAAATCGGACGAGAGAAACTGGCGAACGAGATCCCAAACCGGTGAACCAAAAAAAAAAACTAATCAAAATGCAGAGTTAAAACAATATTAAAGGCGACTTCAGCGGTTTATCGATCGTTAACGTTCCAATTTGTGATTTTTCCGAAATCAAAAACAAGGGTGCCGCCCACAGTGTCACCGTCACAATCGGAAATTTATGTCGCCATACGGTTAATAAGATACTATTGTTACTTTCGTGGAGAAACGGTGGCATTGCACGTACGATTTTTCGCTTTTTCGACGTATATAAGTAAATATGGGGAAGTGAGTCCTTTCGAAACTGTTATTTGAGAATTTTTATAAATATTCTCGGAATAAAAATAATCGGACGAGAATTAAGTGGAGCTGGAGAAAGTCACGAAAGACTTTTTAATGGAGTTGTAGGTGTTTTTTCACCTGCAGCGATAGCAGTTGCGTTCGTTACTTACCAAAAAAAAGAAATGGAACTATTACGACCCACATATAATGAAAGAAGAGAGAATCGTACTTAACTTTGCATATTAATAAAGACGACTTAACTAGGTAACGGGATAACGTTTATAGCTCGATTGCGATGATATAATTTTGCAAAACAGGATTAGCTGTATATTTTTTTTATAAAAAAATGCGATTTCGTGGGATCCGTTTACAAAAAAAAGAAACAACGCGGAGCTACATATCCTTCAAAGTTGTAGTAACAATAAATGGCCACCCTCGCAATAAATCCAAAAAATATATAGGTAGCTTCGTTTATGTTGTGCGTCGATAAAAATAAATAATTGACTGGCTCGTTTATTTAAGTAGAGGTCGACTTCATCGAACCGATAGAGCTGCGCACCCATCTTTGTATAGCCTACATAAGCACACTTTTTCTTGTACTTAAGAACAACTGACAGTAGAAACCTCATTTCTCAGTCAACACAGAGGGTACGCAATGGAAGACCATTCAGTTGATTTCGAGCTATAACACTGCCGGTGACCAGCACTTTCTTTTGATTAAAGCGCGTCCGGAGCTGCGCGAAGGTATTTTCGAAAATCGTCCGAAAAAATGTGCAAAATTGAAACGAGATCGTGCAATTTTGCGGACGAACGAGTTCAATTTGTTTTTCTATCGTGAAAACGGATTATGAAATAATAAAAAAACGATCAGTGCGAAAATGATACCGATTTTACTTATACTCGTAAGTATATTTTTTAGTTACGTTTTTTTTTTTTGTTTTTGAAAATTGGAGAAACCCCGCCACAGTCCTTGGCCTTTTAAGAATATTTCGTAAACGTCGATTTTGCAAACTATGCCGCTATTTTACAATTAAATCTTTGAACGTAAGTTATTTTATGGTCTCGTATATTAAGTGTTAATGTGGGTGGCATATTATAACGCGATTAATTGCTTCCTCAGAGACTCGACTATGAATTTTAATGCAACCCAAATGTGCGTAGGAATTGTGGGCGATTTTAGTGATTCAAATAATTATTCCTTTATAACAAAATACCTATAAAAATATTAAATTCTTTTTTGATTTTGTTCTACGTGTAACCTTATTAAAAATTGTTAAACACTTAAATATAACCTTTTTTCTGATTTTTTTGGTAAACAGATATAATTTCTGTGCTAAAGCATTCTGGTCTAATAATTGTCTAGTCGTGGGTAATATCGCTAAATACAGACGTACCGTTAGATGAGACTGTGTTAATCACTGTGGAAATAACTTCGGTAGAAAGGCATTACAATACAAGAACTCCACAATTAACAGACACCTTCATCAACTCTTTATATTTCTATTGTATTTCGTAATTGTTTCTCGACGCTCGTTTTTGAGCAAGTAACGGTTAATTATGAACGACGTTCGATTGTTTCGGCCCAAAAAAATCGACGGCAATTTTCGTGTCGTTTTAGGTACAGGCATCAATAGGTGCCTACCGAAATGTTTATCTTTTTTTTTCTGTTATCGATTACAATCGAATAATAGAAGAAGTTAAAGAAGATTTAGGAACGTTCACCGTCTTATTAGTATGTGGGAACGTCACTTAGGTACCGTTGGATTAAGCTAAAGAGTCTGCAGTCTGGGTCGGTGGGTTTTGAGATTTCTTTCATTAATACATCGCACTTTTTCATTCATCCAGGCCCAGGTGTTGAAATAAATCACTGGTCGGCTTGCACGAAAGTATAGCTTCGAGCATTTTACCGGCAGAGAATACAGGTTTACGTTTTAAAAGTTCAAACAGTTTTTTGCCTATTTCGTAATACGATTACTAAATCTTAATTAAATTAGCATTATGCAGATGCGGGACGCCGAACAGACGAAAATGCGATACACTTGATGTAGCGCGAGACCGCGATTATTATTTTTTTTGAAAACGATATAAAGTCAAAACGTCGGAAAGGTTGAAAAAATCAATTTCTTGTTAGGGTTGCTTTGGCATTCTTCCTTTGGATTTTTACCGTAATTTTCATCACATAGGTAATCTACAAAAACCAAGTTTGCTCAAAAAAAAAACAAAATATCCTTAATTTGTTCTGATTAAAACGAATTTATTAATTAAACGAACTGTTGTACTTGCGAATCTAGAAGAAGATTACAAATCATTATTAGAATAACGTCCAAAACCATTTATCGGTCTTTTAAATTTTTT